>CM063185.1:71520000-72196199 GCA_031835075.1 Saguinus oedipus
CTATACAGTACATGAATAATTACTGCTTTAAAACTTCAAAACGTGGAGGATGCCTATCACCCTCATTATCTAACTCCCAAATGCTTCAACTGAGTGCTTCTCCATATATCAGAATATAGAAATATTTTTAGCGATCATGAGTTCTACACAATATTTTAATTTAATGTTTCTGTTTGCTCAGCAACTTTCTGTATTAAGACAGGGTCTTGCTCTGATGCACAGGCTGGAGTGCAGTGGCACGATCGCAGCTCACTGCAACCTCGAACTCCCGGGCTCAAGCAACTCTCTCTCCTAGGCCTAGTGAGTAGCTGGGACTACAGGCATGTGCCACCATACAGGCTAATCTTTGTATTTTTTTGTAGAGACAGGGTATCAGTGTTTCCCTGGAAGGTCTCAAACTCCTGGGCTCAAGTGATCCCCCTGCCTCAGACTCCCAAAGTGCTGGGATTATAGGCGTGAGTCACTGCACCCAGCCAGCAACTTTTATACTCTTATACACAGACACATGCATACATGTATTTTGAATTATCTGAATGTTGATCTTACAACTGAAGACTTTCTGTCCTGTGATTTCACTATCTACATCCACATCTTCCTTGGCAATTGCAGCAATGTGAGGATACTGCTTTCATTGTCTTAGGCAAATATGAAAGAAATCAATGATGCCATTTGCCAAGTGTAAATCAAATGACCTCACAATGCATTGTATAAACAAAGATTTCGCTATATTTAGAATGGAAATGGAAAATAACTGAATCACTGAATAACACAAACATGCTTACTCAGAAGCATCTGTGCTTTAATGGTCAGTATATTCCTATTAGGAGGGAAATTTCATTTCAACCCAACATTATCTGTCACATTAAGTTAATGGTGCTCTGAATGTTATCCATTTCATGATTTGTATTTATTTTGTAAATTGATTTTGCTTTTTTGGTTCTTTGAAGCTATAAACATAAGTGCATACCTAGTTTTAAGCTTATGTATTTAAATGTTTATGAAATTTAAATCTACACTGGTGGGAGATAAAAAAATTAAGTTATTTTTAATGTCATTTTTAATCAACATACATTAAAATGGACTTTTCTGTACAGTTCTTTAAGTTTAACACACACATGGATTTGTTCAACCACCACTACAATCAAGATACAACTGTTCCGTTATCCCAGAAGACTCTCTCTTCTGCACCATTTTGTACTCACACTGTCTTCCAACCGTTATCCCCTAGAAACCACGGATCTGTTCCCCATCACTATAGTTTCGTCTTTTAAGGAATGTCATATTAATGGAATCATAGAGTATGTAACCATTTGTGACTGGCTTCTTTCCCTCAAAAAAATGCCAAGTTGTTGCATGTCGATAATCCATTCCCTTTCATGGCTAAATAGTTTTTCCTATGTATAGTTGTACCACTGTTTGTTTATCTAGTCACTCGTTAAATTAAATTGTCCCCATTTTCAGTGATTACGAGTAGCGAAGATAGAAATATTAATGTACACAGCTTTTGTGTGAACATAAAATATCAATTAAGTAAATAGAAATGGAATGGCTGAGTCACGTTTTATATATGTGTATGTATATATATGTAAAGTATATATATATATATATTTAAACTTATAAGAAGCTGGTAGATGGTCTTCCAGAGTGTATATATGATTTTACATTTCCAGAAGCAATGTACAGGACTTCTAGCTGCTCTGCGCCCTCAGCAACATTTGGTACTTTTATTTCAGCCATCTAATAGGCCACCTGCCTTGGCTGGGATTACAGGCTTGAGCCACCATGCCCAGCCTATTTTTATTTTTCTCATGGAAAGTGATGATGAGTATCTTATTTGCTTATATGTCACTCATATATTCTCTTTGATTAAACATTTTTTCAAGTATTTTGCCCTCTTTTTGATTGGGTTCTTATCTTGTCGTTGAGTTTTGAGAGTTCTTTTATATTCTGAATCAAAGTCCTTTGTCATATATGCGGTTTGCAAATGCTCTTTCAGCCTACAGATTCTCTTTTTTTACTCTTAAGAATGTCTTTTAGAGATGTTTTAATTTTGATGAAGGCTAGTTTAACCTTTTCTCTTCGTTTGTGAATTTTGCTTCTGATGTTCTCTCTAAGAACTTTTTCCTAGCCCCAGGTTATGAAAATTCTCCTATATTATCCTCTAAAACTTTTATAGTCCTACACTTTATATTTACATATATAATTTATTTTGAATTAAGTTTTACCAGGTGTGGGGTCTGAATCATGGAGCAAATTTTGGCACATGGACATTCAATTGTATCAACACTATTTTTTGAAAAGGCTATCCTTTACATAGAAATGCCTTTGTATCATTGTCAAAAATCAGTTGATCTTATGTGTGTGGGTCTAATTCTATACTCTATTCTTTTTTGTTGCTCTGTGTATCCATCCTTTTGCCAACGCCGCACTGTCTTATTTACTATCTCAGTTACTTTTATGTCTTAAAATTGGGTAGTTTTAGCTTCTAATTCTTTCTTTTGCATTGTTAACATTTTCTAGGTATTCTTTTTTTTTTTTTTTTAATTTTTATTGCATTATAGGTTTGGGGGTACATGTGCAGAACGAGCAAGATAGTTGCATAGGTACACACATGGCAGTGTGCTTTGCTGCTTTCCTCCCCTTCACCCACACTTGGTATTCATCCCCAGGCTATCCCCCCCAGCCCCCCCCGCTGTCCCTCCCCCATTCCCCCCAACAGTCCCCAGTGTATAGTAGACCGCCTCTCTGTGTCCATGTGTTCTCATTTTTCTCACCCACCTATGAGTGAGTATATGCGGTATTTCTTTTTCTGTTCTTGTGTCAGTTTGCTGAGAATGATGTTCTCCAGATTCATCCATGTCCCTACAAAGGACACAAACTCATCATTTTTGATTGCTGCATAATATTCCATGGTGTATATGTGCCACATTTTCCCAGTCCAGTCTATCATCGTTGGGCATTTGGGTTGGTTCCAGGTCTTTGCTATTGTAAACAGTGCTGCAATGAACATTCGTGTGCATGTGTCCTTATAGTAGAACGATTTATAGTCCTTTGGATAGATACCCAGTAATGGGATTGCTGGGTCAAATGGAATTTCTATTTCTAGGTCCCTGAGGAATCGCCACACTGTCTTCCACAGTGGTTGAACTAATTTACACTCCCACCAACAGTGTAAGAGTGTTCCTATTTCTCCACATCCTCTCCAGCATCTGCTGTCTCCAGATTTTTTAATGATCGCCATTCTAACTGGTGTGAGATGGTATCTCAATGTGGTTTTGATTTGCATCTCTCTAATGACCAATGACGATGAGCACTTTTTCATATGTTTGTTGGCCTCATGTATGTCTGCTTTCGTAAAGTTTCTGTTCATATCCTTTGCCCATTTTTGAATGGGCTTGTTTGTTATTTATTTATTTTGTTTTCAATTACATCTCAGTGTAATTTTTAGTGGTTTCTCTAGTGATTACAAAATGTGTAAAAACTATTCACGTTTTTTAGAACCAACACTTACCACTTTGAGGAGGACGTGAAAATCATAACGTCCTATAGGTCCCTCTCTCCCAATTTACGTCAGAGTTGTCTTCCATAGCACATCTACTTCATTGAAAAGCCTATTGAAACTGTTTTAATTTTTCTTTAAACTATCAAACATTTTAAAGTACTAAATAAAAGAACCATTTATTATATTTACCTGGGTATTTACCATTTCTGGTACTCTACTTTCATTTCAGACATTCCAAGTTTTCTTTTGTAGCATTTCTTCTTTGCCTGAGGAGCTCCATTCAGTAATCCTTTTGGAATAGGTCTGCCGAAACAAAATCTATCAGTTTCCTTTCATCTGAGAATTTCTTTTGTCTTCTTGCTTCACAGATTATGTAAGTGTTTTTCTTTTGACATTTGAAAAATGCTATGCCACTTCTGGCTTTTATGGCTTCTGATGTGAAATTTATATTTATTTGAATTGTGTTTCTATAATCATTTTCTTTTATTATGTTCAAGATTTGTCTCTTTGTGTTTAGTTTTTCAGAGTTAGGTTGTGATGTGTCTGAAGATGGATATCTTTGGGTGTATCACAAAGGGTGGGGTCTCTCAGCTTTGTAAACCTGTAGGTTTCTATCATTTTTTCATGTTAGAGATAGAAAACTTTTTCATTCCTATTCCTTCAAATATATTTCTGCATACTCTCTTTCTCCTCTTCTTTTGGAACTCTGATGTCATAAATATTAGACCTCAGGCTATAGTCATTTATTTTCAACTTTTATTCTTCATTTGTCAAGATTAGATGATTTCTATTGAACTATATTCAAGTTCACTAACTCTTTCATCTATCATTTACATTCTGTTACTAAGCTCATTTAGTTCTAAAATTTCCAGTGGGTTCTCATTTACATCTCCCATTCTTTGCTGAGACTTTCTATTCTGATATTCAATTCAAGATTGCTCGTCTTACTTGTTGGAGTACTTTTTAAAAATAGCTCTTTAAAGGCTTTCTCAAATTATCCCAACATCTATGTCATCTTGATATTCATATTTGTTGACTGTTTTTTTTCCATTGAGATACACCTAGTTGTTTATATGCTGAGTAATTATGGATTATCTTCTAAACAATTTTATTATTATTTTTTGTGACTCTGGGATGACTTCCTTAAATCCTACAGAGAATATTGGTAGTTTTATTTTAGCAGCCAATTGACCTGCTTAAATCCAGGCTTTAAGTCATGACCACTTACCTATCGGCAGTGGTTGCAGTATTTAAATAAGCTTTCAAGGCCTTTACAGTGCTATTCATATCTGTCCTGAATGTGAGCCACCCCATAATCAGTTTGGACATTGGACATTGTTATATCCCATATTTCAGTTCCCAAAGTCTATGTACGCTTTTTGATATTGGAGCCACACCTATGTGGCTCATGGGTATTCCTGAGAATCCATTTAAAACTTTAAGGGTCATTTTCTCAAGCTTCTCCCTCACAAGGAGCTCCTTAATACTTTCTGATTCCCTGTGATCTTACCTTTTGGTTATCTGGCCAGAATAATGGGACTTTTGTTACCCACTTTGCCTTATGCCCCCCGCAGCTGTGCCCACATCTAGAGTTAAGCTGTAGAAGGACAGAAAGAGGGAAAACTCCTAAGAGTTTATCCTCCTTCTGGGGATCACAGCCCCCTGACTGGAAAGGAAGGTTTTGGCTAGTGTAGGTTCCAGCTGACTTTGGTGTCGTCCCTCTCACAAGATTTCTAGAGGGCTGAGGAGCAGGGAATGTAGAGAAGAAAAATAAATAAGTAAATGATAAAGAGACATTTTCTGCACTCCGTGTTAGCTTTAGAAAACTCCTTTGCTGCTCTTTGAACCACACCTAGAGGAATTCCGGAACTCTCTCTGCCCACGCTACTGCTCACCTCCAGGTTTCTGGCTGCACTGAGCTCCAGTTAGAAGATATTGAAAGGAACTATATGGAAAACTCACCATCAGTTTTGGTGATATTTTGACGTTGGTATTCTTCTCAACGTTAATCTTTTCTCAATGCTATTTACTTATTACAGCCCTCAAACTGCTGCTCCATAAATCCTGACCATGGTTTTTAGCTACATTAAGAGAAAAACGGCAGAGTGCAGTATGTTTATTCCATCTCGCCTAGAACCAGAACACCCCTTAAGAATTATTTATAACTTAGAGGCTTATAATATTCTTCAAACTTGAGAAATACACTTGTTCTGTATGCCTGAATAAAGTTGAACCTCATACAGTCTGGCATTCCTTTACACACAGTTGAGCCACTTGAGTACTGCTTTTTTTTTTTAATTTTTATTGCATTTTAGGTTTTGGGGTACATGTGCAGAACATGCAATATAGTTGCATAGGTACACACATGGCAGTGTGTTTTGCTGCCTTCCTCCCCTTCACCCACATTTGGCATTTCTCCCCAGGCTATCCCTCCCCAGCTCCCCCCCGCTGTCCCTCCCCTATTCCCCCCAATAGACCCCAGTGTGTAGTACGCCCCTCCCTGTGTCCATGTGTTCTCTGCTTTTATATCATATTACAACTATTCATATTCCTTTGGCTTCTATCAAAGCTCACTGCCAGAAGCATACATATGATATTTGTAACTGCAATCATTGCAAAAATATTAGCCTATTAAACATTATATTACTCAATGACCCTGTATAAAGTTCCACAGGAAGTTTTGCTTTTTTAAAAAAATTAATAGTTCTGGGAAAAATTTTGTTTCCTTTAAGAAATAAAATGCTTAACATTTTCTAATAACATGAGATCAACCAGCAATTATATACTATGTCTTTTCTTGTCTACCAGAACGCATCAATTAGAAGCCTTGTCATAGCTGTCATAAATATATTATTTTACTTTCCATGCTAATGTTTTATCTCCCTTCTACTTTTTACTATTTCATTGCATGTGCTTTTGTTGTAAGTCTCCACAAATACTTTTCAGAATGAGATAAAGAATGAAAAAAATAAATAAACATAAAAAGTAACTGAAGTCTTAACTGGCATTTTTCCAGGGTTTTATTCCCACCCCATAGAAACTTTTTTCTTCTGAAATTTTTTTAGAAGCAGCAAGATATTCAGTGACTTGCCCGATTATTCCATGTCCTAAAGCATTTTCTTCCTATATTTACATTGACATCTGAGAATGCTAATGGAGTTTCTCTCTGGGATGGGGATCATTAAGTCAAAGAACTGAAGCAAAATGAGCAATGAAAGATAGAATGTGTTCATGGCCATAACAATAGGCAGTGATGTTAATGAGGATGGCAATTTTTATTGAATTTATGCAGTACACTGCAGATCTGGAAATGCTTTGCTTGATTTTGGGATGCAATCAGTTCAAAACCTTAAATACACTCCTTGGGGCTTATTCCCCTATTGATTAGAAATAAAAACAGTTGCCCACATGAAAGCCTGGGGCACTGATAGGTAAGGGTTCCCAAAATATTTTACACAGTGATGAATAAAAAGCAATTACAGTGAAACTCACTTGGGAAGAGAAGGTAAGAGCAAAGCCTTCCACTTGCCCACTTGTAGCACAATTTCATAAAATTAGAAGATGCGACTTTTAAAAAAAATTAGGTTAATGTCAGCACCAGATTGGAATTGACAGAATTCCATTTATTGGCTCTACTGCGACCCTTTCTCCAGACAGTGCGCCTTCTCCAGGGTTGAAACCCTGACACAGCATCTCTTCCCCCTTGTCAGGGCTCTGTGCCTCTTTGCAGTAAGTATCTGTCAGTAAATAAGCCAGCCTTTCTGCCTTGCATACGTTGTAGTCCTGCCTCCAAATCAGTCCTCCTCCTGCCCTCTGATCAATTCACTCTGCCCTCCGTTTTCTCTTCCAGACAACCACCAGAAGGAAATTGCCCTAAAATTCATTTACATTTCCCTTGTCCTTCCATCTGTCTATTTGTTCTTCAAAAAGTAACAAACCTGCATGCTCCGCACATGCACCCCAGAACTTAAAGTATAATAACAAGAAAAAGAATATTCTCATTCTCTTTAGTGTCCTTGGCTCTACTTATTCTGAAGTCTGGATACACAAAACTGTACCCGACAAAGTCCTGACAAACTCCCCGCATTCACCTCTCCTTCAGAGGCTCTGTACTCTTGCCACTACTGCCAAATTGGACAGCTATCCCCATCATTACATGTCACACTGGGGAATCGCTGCTAGAATAAAGCAAAAAGACGCACAGGTCAGTAAATCTATTGATAAAGCAAGTGTCCTGGGGCATGGAATGATGAGTTGGTATGAGACTGATTCTCACAGCAGGCAACCCAAACAGCAAGGAACCATGCTGACTTTTCTGTGGTGGTTAGAAACAGCCACAATTGCCAGTTCTTTTTTTTTTTTTTTTTTTTTTTTTTTTGAGGTGGAGTCTTGCTCTGTTGCCTGACTGCAGTGCAGTGGCACACTTGGCTCACTGCAACCTCCACCTCCTGGGTTCAAGAGATTCTCCAGCCTCAGCCACTGAGTAGCTGGGACTACAGGTGCACGCCAGCACACCTGGCTAATTTTTCATATTTTAGTAGAGATGGGGCTTCACCATGTTAGCCAGGATAGTCTCGATCTCCTGACCTCATGATCCACCCACCTTGGCCTCCCAAAGTGCTGGGATTACAGGCGTGAGCCACCGCGCCTGGACATTGCCAGTGCTTTATACTCAATTTGGAGTCATGGCCTATATACCCTATCTTGCTTCCTTTCAAGACCCAAATAACAGAGCAGCTTACGGAATGGGTTGAGAATCTACAATGGTGAACTGGAAGGGACTTTAAAGCTCTTCTAGTCCAAACTCATACTTTTTGAAACAATTGCAGAAGCTGAGATTCTAGGAGTTCACTTGACAGAGGTCAAAGAAGAAATTCAAGCCCTGGATGTCCATGTCACAACTACGATTTTTCTGTGAGTCCATTCTGCTTCTTTTCTATTCCAAGGAAACTTCTTCCTCTAAACGTTCTTACTCTGACTTCTCTATTGCTATGAATATCACCAGTCTTCTATGACATTTTCAATCATTGACTTTCTCTTGTTTCTCCTTTAAAATAATCTATAAAGAATCACATATTTCTAGCTTCCTTTACATTTCTCACTTACTCTGCTCTACCTCAATCAGAGTAGAAGAGAAAAAAAGAGGAGAGGAGAGAGGAGGGGAGGGGAGCGGAGGAGAGGGGAGATAGGAGGGGAGGGGACGGGTGGCTAGAGGAGAGGAGAGGAGGAGAAGGCATCTCATGGAGAGGCAGACAGGCAAGAAAGAAATAGAGTTGAAAGAATGAAAGAAAAATAAGAAAAATGGCAAAGCAACAAATATCTGCTAGGAACTGTCCCATCACACCTTATTTAATCAACTCAGCAATCTTGCTCTGTGACTATTATTAACTTCATTTTCTAAAAAAAAAAACTAAGGCTGAAGAGGTATAGGTACTTGTTCATGACTAACAAATGATGAATCCAGATTTTCAACCAAGGACAGCAGCCCCACACCAAGCTGCCTCCTTAAATTTAGGCTCTAATTTAAGCTTTTCAAAATGTTTTTGCAGCAATGATACGGGGGTCGGGGGAGGGGGACATGGAGGTGTCTGCCCTCCCTTCCGGAGAACCCGCTGGAGGGAGTATGGCGGATTGACAGCCTCCATGTGCCACACCTTTGGATCCACTGCAGTTTTCACACCGCACCTCCCCAGGCTGCTCCTGAATTAGCACTGCTGTACAAAGACCCGGCGATTGCTGCCCAGAGGGAACTATACACCTTTGGCATAGGGACTCCCCATTGGCTGAAACTTTCTCAGGGGCTGAGGGCCCTACCCAGTCCTTTCTTCTTCCTCTCTTGGGTGGCGGACCTGCACTGCAGCCTGACAACTTCCTTTATCTTCTCCTAACCTCTCCCCTTTATCCTTCATAGGTGTTTTACCCAATAAACCTCTTGCAAGTCTAATCCTACCTTAGTGTTTACTCCTCAGAGGACCTGAGCCAACACAAATACAGTCACATACATAGCAATGCCCTGGTTACATCCAGACTTTTAGAATCAGGGTGGAACCTAAGGAAGCATTTACCTACCGCTTTCAGCACACTCACTGTAACATCCAGGAAAGCCAGGGTAGACCACAAAACTCTCTGCCAACACCGGAAGATGGCACGCTCCCCACTGGGAAACCGTGATTCCAGGTAGAACAGAAGGCACATAGGACTCTTTCTGGGGTGAGTTAGGACCTGGAAGAGATAGTGACGATGAGGTTTATTCAAGTCAGTCCAGCTCATGGGTTTAGAATGAGAATGAGCTGCTTAAGAGACCCTTCCAAAAAGCTACCACTCTTTAAGAGTATCATTGTCACTACAAATGTTATTTAAAAGATTCTGGGATTTTTTTTTTCCACTCTTCTAAGAAGAGGCATTGTCACAGACATATAAATCTACACCAGCCCACTTCAGAGCACAAACTCACTTTTACACCCTCCCTTCAGTGGCTGAAGACTTCGTCTTTTAGCATCAATATCTAATTCACATATTCTCACATTCTCACTAGAGGATCAGCTGTATCATAAATTGGGGAAAGGAAAGGGCAGCAAGTCACAGGACTCTGTCTGATGATAATTGCCATAGAGTTCACTGTTTCCACAATTTTTGTCTCACAACTTATAGAAGATCCAGATAAGTAACATCCCAGGCATGAGAATGAAATAAACACGTTACAATGGAACATCTGTACTCCTAAATTATAATGTGGATGAATCAAATATTGTACACAGTAAATAGAGAACAGCCACTGATTGGAGTTTAGAAATTTTTTCTTTTTCTTTTTTAGACAAATTAAATATAGATACTGACCACATCTTTATGAGGATTTGGTCAGATTACTGTATACCTCAATTATTACTACCTCCTAATGTGGGGTCTCCACCTCCATGGAAGAAGCTCCTTCTACTGTCTTCCCCCACAGAAGGCTATCATGAATAACGCACTGCCCTCATCCTCACATGTCCTTCCCCCAGCAAGGCTACTGGTGCTCACTGTGAGTACCACTTTCCCTGTCTCTGGGGTTCTCATTAGGCACAGTTGTCTCTGTCTTCACCCGGTTTCAACACAGCCAGCAGCGGCTTGGAGTCAGGTGACAATGTGTAATAAAAAAAGTGACAGAGAAAGTGTCAGAGGGTTATCCTCCTTTGTCAAGACCATTTTGACACTTGGAAGTCTGGTGATGAGGACATGCTACACTTGGGACCACAGGAAGGCAAGTATGTATACTACAAAACTTGTAAACACTATCATGTTCTTTGTGAGATAGCCAGAGGACAGGAAACCCATGAAAGAAATTAGACATTTTATGCACTGCCTACTAGATGCCCTACTTTCAATCACAAAATGAGTAAGAAGAACTGAAAGAAATCAGGCTCTTAGTTCTGAATTCCACCTGTTTTTATTTGATGATAATATCTTTAAATCCTACATGTCAAAAATAAGGCAAATAAGTAATTAGCTCGAAATCTGAAATCTAAACCATTTGTTGGAGTTTTATTGAGAATTTTATGCTAAAAATGAAATGTTTAGGTAAATTTGGCAAAATAATTCCACAATATAAGAGATCAATATGTGGTATCCTAAAATATAGAGTGGAACTATTATACTCTTAATGTTTTAACAAACTGAATTTGGGCCAAAATCTTAAATGTTAACACTCATCCTTTTGCAATAGTAACTATGAATTATCTTTATAAAAATAATAGGTTTTAAGAAATAAAAATACAGAAATGAATTTTGTAGAACTAAAATTACTCTACTCTGTTCCAAAGCTCTTGTAATGAATTCCCAAGGACTGAAGTAGAAATAACTTTCACATTCAGCTTGACATTTTCCATTTATTGCTTTGAGCTTTAGATGGCAAAGCATTATTTGTATCATAATCATAGCACTGAGTTACAAACACATTAATGTGTGGATATTGGTTTCAACAGCTGTGGCCCACTGTAAGAAAAAGTAATACATAAAAATCTTATTTATAAAAAACTAAGGCTGTTTATTAATATTACCAAAGAATTATTTGCTTTTGGAAATGACTTACTGCAGAGTATTTTAACTGTATTATGTAACGTATTTAAGAATAAGTATTAAATGTGTGAATGATGGTGTCTGAGCTACTGACACCTGGAGAATGTTCAATGCTTAATGTTTGAGAGGCGTCACACTGCAGCCTGAATGGGACATTCCTTTTTAGTAAGGTCTCCAGGGAGAAAAGCCTTTACCTACCAAGTGGCCGTAGAAAGAAATCTTCTCATAAACACAGCACACAGAGTGAGTAGATTCATAAGAAAGACAGGATGATATACTACTATATAGTGGTTAAAATTCAGGTTTTAGAAGGATGTTAAATGACACAAAATCTTTTACTACTAGATAGTGAAAAAACATCAAAAAATAATAGTGGGAGAAGAATTGCATTTTTTCAAATTATACAAACAAGCACATACATTTATAAAACACCGGGGAATATATACCAAGATACTGGGGCAATCATTGACTTTTTTTCATTTTTACATAATTCTGTAGTTTCTAAATGACATTGTCTTTCTTATATTTCTTATATCCGTAGCACAGACTACATTGTGCAATGGTAACAAACATCCCGGGTTCTCAGCAATGTTTACTAAGGAAAATGCAATTCTTGCTTACATAGGTGGGCAGAGAGTCTCTGATCATGCAGTCAAACAGCAATCCACACTGACAGAGGCTTCATCTCCATACATCCTTCTGATCACTGGAACCAAAGAAAAGACTGGGGAATTGTACACAGCTCTGAAACTTCTACCTGAAAGGGACACATGTCACTGCCACTCACATTTCTTGGAAAAGCAAATCACATGGCTGAGACTGATGTCAAAGAGAGTAGGCAAGTATAATCCTGCCATATGCCCAGAAGAACTGGCTAAAACTCCTAAGCAGATACTAAATCACAAGAATAATACTTATTGTCTAAAATATAATTCTGGCTTTTCCAAATTTTCTAAAATATCATGTGTCTTTTACAATGCTTCTGAAAACGCTCACAACCAATTTTATTCTTAAAAAGAAGACACTCATTAATACAACATAACAAAAAAAATTTCAAGTAGAGAAGATAATATCAGCAGAAGAGAATATTCATTCTAACAGTTACAAAATAAACTAAGCTTAGATTCAAGAGAAAACAAGATTTAATGCTATGTCAATGATCCTAGAGTAAGAAGTACACTGCTTGTTACAAAAACACAAGTAAGAGCATATCCCTGAAGAAGGAGCCCCATCAATTAATATAAAATCATTGGTTAAAGAATATCAGCCAGTGAAAAGGAATGAGAGAACGATACTATGACATACTCTACACCCATAACTGTTCATAGTTAATTCTGACTTTGCATTATTATAGAACCTAGGCATATTCATATGATCATTCTTACATTTATATAAATAAATAAATATTTACTGTGTACCTAACTATAGACTATGCACCATTATTTGATCTTGGAACAGAGCAATAAACAAGACAGATGTGCTCCTGCACTCATGCAGCTGACATTCTAATGTAGGGGAGGGAAATGACGATAAACAGGTAAGTAGAAGATGTCCAGATGGTAGTAAGTGAATACTTTATGCAGGGCAAGGATACAGTAAGGTGTGGGGATGCGGCTTAAGAGTATGGACAGGTGAGTCCTCTAGGATGAAACGACATTGAATCCGAAATTTAAAGGAATTGAGAGAAAATGTTCCAGTGTCTCAGAAAAGAACAATCCAGGCTGAAACTAGCAATTTCAAAAACCCAGTAACTATGTGTTCTACGAGCAGCAAAGGGCTGGTGGAGCCAGAATGAGCAAGGAGAGCATTGTAAGAGCTTGGAGCCAGGTGGGAGTCTGGGGGTGATGATGGTGCTTCTGGAGTCATGGTAGAAAAAGGCCTTCAGTTTTATTTCTTGTCTAAAGAAAGTCATTGGCAAGTTTTGAGCAGAGGAGTTACATAGTCTTATTTTTATTTTGAATAGATCACTCTGGTTACTGTGTGAAGAATAAACAGTCTATGGCAGAAGCAAATTGACTTGTTAGGAGGCTGCTGTAATTTTCTAGATGAGATGCTCAAAATACAGTGAGAATGGTGGAGTGATGATATTGTAAATAGAACCAACAGTATTTGCTGAGGGATTGGATTTGGAGTTCGAGAGAGATAAGCCAAGAAACACTTTGATATAATTGTACAAAGCATAGTCTAAGATGTCCCTCCTACTCATTATTGTATAGGAATATCTAGAATGAATGAACCCTACATAACAACTATATCCCTACCTCATGTAGAATTATTTTTTAACAAAGCAGTTTTCTTTCTGTCTGTCTGGCCTAAATGATACAATGGCAAAATGGGTTCCCCAAAAAAATTTTAGTTTCCCCAAAAATAATCCTAACATGCATATAACTTTTGTTTCATTTTTGTTCATAGAGACAGGGTCTTGCTATGTTGCCCAGGCTTGTCTCAAACTCCTGGGCTCAAGCAATCCTTTCACCTAAGCCTCCAAAATCACTAAGATTACATGTGTGGGCCACCACTCATGTCCCATAAAACTTTTCATATCTACTAAGTTTAAATAATATTGTCTTTGTTAAATAATATTACATAGAGTCTAAAAATAATCCTTTCTGCCCTATTTGTAGATTTAAGAGGACGTTCTTGGGGAGCAATGCAAATAAATCAAGGGCAGAATTGAATTGATCACAGCAGTAGAGCCTTCTTTCAAAACAAGCCTTGATTGCTGTGGTTTCCTCCCAATATTTTATTTTTTACAAAGAATAGAATCAACTTTTTTCCTTAACAACTCCTTGTATCCTGTATAGAATTCTTCTATGGTATAACTTTAGCCATCTGTCTGGCACCAGTATGACTAAAGACTCAGGGGATTATTAAAATTTAAATATTAAACGTCTTAGAAAAGTGAAAAGTGAACAGCTATAAACTCTGTGTCAGATGTGAAAATGAACTTTGAGAAGACTAAATGCCAAAAGTAAACTATATGAGAGCTATGAAAATTTTTGGTAGCAAAGAAGACCTAGAGGAAAAAACAATTATAGCAATGAAACCATCAAAGAGAATGCAGAGTCTATATTAAATTGATAAATCATCACCAAAAATCCCAGTGAGAGAAAAGAGGACACTGTGGTGAGTTGCTACACACAGCATCTTTCAGGCAGAAATGGCAGCCGGACGTATGGTTATAGATTTTCTCTTTCTTTTCTTCATCACTCCAACTGAGAAGTCTTCTGTCAGTCCTCACTCACCAGCTGGTTAAAATTAAAATCTTATCTCCTGTATGAACTCTTTCTAAACTTAAAAGGAAATGTTTTCATATCACATAAGAAAATAAAAACTTCCTCAATGAGCCTAAAAAAAATTTTTAAACAAAATTTTGGATGAGCATGTTATAAGGCAGTACCAATTTCTATATTTAAGAAGAAAAAAATCTTCATGCCAAAGCTCTACTAAAAACATTTCCAAAATAACTAAGGATTGAATTGTATAAATCTTGCCTCACTTTTTTATTTCTCTGGATAACTGTATGCCCCTCTGGGCCTGATGCCAAATATGCTTTGGTTCTTTTATGGAAAAACAAGTTGATAGAAGGTAAAGGGAAACCACTACTTTTTTGTACAATGACTAAATCAAGTGAGAAAGAAAGTAAATATTGAATAATACGCTTCACATGACATCTTGGCCTTAATTATTTGCATACTTACTCATTAATTGACAATGGCCTCCATCCTTTTATTCACCTTCTTAGGTAAAAGAAGTATCTGAACTACCAGTTCTCACCTCCAACTGGAGTAGGAGGGTGGGCAAAGGGATTGATTATCAGAACCTTCAAGGGAATAAGTTGAAACTCTCCCACAGGCAAATCAAATGCCAACTCCATCACTTTATTCTTTTATTCCCCACATCCTCACCACCACCACTCCCAATCACCATGCTTGAGAACTACTAACTTGGCCGGGTGCGGTGGCTCATGCCTGTAATCCCAGCACTTTGGGAGGCTGAGGCAGGCAGATCACGAGGTCAAGAGATCGAGAACATCCTGGCCAACATGGTGAAACCTCGTCTCTACTAAAAATACAAAAAAATTAGCTGGGCGTGGTGGTGCGTGCCTGTAATCCCAGCTACTTGGGAAGCTGAGGCAAGAGAATTGCTTGAACCCGGGAGGTGGAGATTGCAGTAAGCCAAGGTCGCGCCACTGCACTCCAGCCTGGTGCCTGGTGACAGAGTGAGACTCTGTCTCAAAAAAAAAAAAAAAAAAGAACTACTGATTTATATATAAATGTTTTGAATAAAGAACAATTTTCATCCTCTTCTTTTAAGCATTCCACCCCAGAGAGAGAAAATAACTTTTTATTTTTAGTCAAATACAAGTACATAAGACCTAACCTGGTGTGTAACATCAATATGGGTAGGCTGGACCAGATGATATATTTACCTAGTATTACCTATTGATTTCCCAAAAGGCCACAAGAAAACATGTTGATCAAAAAATGCTAAGGTTATCAGACCTACTTTAGCAATACCACCCTGACAGAGTCTTAATACTGTCTCAGGAAGAGGTGGGCTGGGAAGCATATATTTCTAGATCTTGGGGTGTAGACTCAAGTAATTCAAGGCAAAATTGCAAGGCACAGAACAGGGATTAGGCAAGATTTGTGACATAATAGGTTCAGATTGGTGGCCATCTGAAGCAAGAGTCTTGAGGAGAATCTTAGCAAGTGAGCTGTTGCTTGATAAGCAAGCTGCTTGCTCAGGTATGCTGTCTATTGTCCAGATACGAGAGCTGTTTACCCAGATGAGCAAATTATTTCCCAGAGCAAATAAGTGTTCAGAAATTTCCTGAAGTTAACAATGAGGTTATTTATTGATTTACAATCTTATCCTCCTAAATATGAATATCCTGGAATAAATAGTGGACTTGCTGACATAGGTGGCCTCAGTTATCAGTTCTGAGCATTAAGTAATGTGGATACAGGTGGTCTCATTCTCATGAAAAAGACTAGCAGCTGATTGTAAGTTCAATTCCGAATAAATAATGGAGTTAAAAGTTCAACAGAATTAAAAGCAAACCGAAAAGTTGGTTGGAGCTGTGGGCAGAAAACAATGAGTCATAATATCAGTCTTTGGGAAGAGAGGAATTGGCAGGGAAACAATATGAGAAGTCATGTTTAAATAAGTCATCACAGAGTCCAGCAAAATTGAGAAGTGTCCAGATTCGATTTATATGTGATGCTAACTCAATGCAACACGTATGGACCTGACTACATGCAAGTGCCAGACAGGCTGGAGAGGTCAACTGTCACTGGCTTCTCTGGTTCTCAGCTTGTAGACTACAGATTATTGGACTTCTCAGCTTCCATAATCACATAAGCCAATTCTATAATCTCTAGATAGATAGATAGATCTATGTCTTAGGTACATATTCTTAGGTATATATACACATATATGTGTGTGTGTGTGTGTGTGTGTATATATGTGTATATATATGTCTATATACATATACAGACACATATGTGTACATATATACACACATATATGTGTATATATATATACACACATATATACACCTTAAGAATATATATCTTAGGGTATATATATACACACACATATATGTGTATATGTATACACATATATGCGTGTATACATATGTGTATATATACATATATACACATATGTATGTACACATATATATTACTTACATGGAGTCTAAATATATATACACATATATATACATATAGACTTTTAAGGTGTGTATATATACGTGTATATATATATATATACACACACACCTTAAGAATCTATATCTATTACTCAAAGAATATATATACATATATTTGGATAAGGAAATGTTTTTATCAGAAACATTTTGTCTATATATAGACAATGTTTATATGTAATACATTGTATATATTTTATACAATGTCTATATATAATACAATGGAGAAGAGACACTATAAGGAGGCTAGCAAAGGGACCATTAAAAAATAAGTCCATGCTAAATAAGTAAATACTGAAAATGTGTCTAGGAAGATCAGAGCATGCACTACAAGGAACATCTCTCAAAGTATGTATGATTGAACGGCATGTCATTGAAAGGAGTGGCATAATTCATAGAATAGACTATTGAAGTGACTGGAAGAGTCACTCTTCAAAATGCATAATTTCAAGGATAGGGTAGAAAAAAAACAGAAGCTAGAGACACCCTTTGGTAATTGGGTAGTAAGATGGTTAATTTTTTCAGGCAACTTGGCTGGGCCACATGCCCAGATATTTAGTCAAAAACTATTCTTGATATTCTGTGAAGATGTTTTTTGGATACAATTAACATTTAAATAATTGGACTTTTAGTAAAGCACATTACCACCCATAGTGTGGGTGGAACTTATCCAATAAGCTGAAGTCTTTGATAAAATGAAGCTGATCTCCCTCAAACAAGAAGGAATTCTGACAACAGAGTGCCCTTAGGCTTGAACTACAACTCTTCCTGGGTCTGCAGCCTGCTAGCCATCCCTGTCAGATTTTAGACACACCAACCTTCCACAATCATATTGGTCAATTCCTTAACATCTATCTAGGTATCTATCTATCTATCTATCTATCTACATCCTGTTTAACTGTTTCTTTTTCTCTGGAGAACCCTGCCTGATAGAGATAGTAAAAAGAAAACAGAAAAGAAGGAAAAGTTTAAGGTCTTAGCACAATAAAACTGTAAGATGCAAGGACTCAC
This sequence comes from Saguinus oedipus, assembly GCA_031835075.1. Lineage (NCBI taxonomy): Eukaryota > Metazoa > Chordata > Mammalia > Primates > Cebidae > Saguinus > Saguinus oedipus. The sequence continues at coordinate 71,538,282 of CM063185.1, forward strand.
CCACATTTCCCCACCATTGAAATAAGCAAACAAATGAACAGAAAACCCTACTAAAATATCTAGACTGTGCTATCCTGACAGAAAAGGGTGCCATTAAACTTAGAATCTTGTAAAATTATCCCAATGCCATAAAAATGAACAATGGGGAAATAAAATCCATATAAAGACTTTAAGAAGATAGGATTTTAATACAGATACATAAACAGAAGAAAATGTACCTCCCAAAAAAAAATCATGAAACAGAAGAAAACTGTAAGCCAGTAATCTAAAAATAATTGAATATGCTCAAACATTTGAAGACATGAAACACCACCTTAAATCAGAAATTCAAAACTCACAGAAATGAATAGCAAAAATAAAGAGAAAAAGAAAAGCACAATGAAATGAGAATTAATTGAACTCAGGAAAGAACCAAGAAAAAGTTGAAAACATTTCAGATAATAAAAAATAAATTACAGGGTGCTGAAGGCAGAAAGAACTGAAATTATATTTTTCATATGAGACATAAAAGAAAGGTAGGAAATAACCAAAACGGTTACAGCCAGACCACCCTGAAAGTGCCCAATCTCATCTGATTCCAGAAGCTAAGCAGGATCAAACCTGGTTAGTATTTGTATAAAAAGAAATAATCAAAAAGTTAAAAATAACAAAGAAAATGTAAAAAGAATCAGAGAGAAAGTACTGCAAATGGAAGACAGGCAAAGAAAGAATAATATTCCAATTATCAGTCCCTAAGAAGAAAAATAAAACAATGGAATAGAGCTAATATTTAAAACTATAAGAAAACGTTTCAAAAATAGAAAAAGACACAGATCTCCAAACCTTTCAATGTCAGATAGTTCCAGTGCCCCATAAGATATTCCAGAGCATTGCAAAGGAAGGAAGACTCTGTAACTCCTTTTATGAAGCTTGGGTAACTTATACCAAAACCAAATAAGGTTTTTTTTAAAACAATTAGTACCATTTATGAATATCAATCCAAAAATACTAAATAAAATATTAACAAATCCATTTCAGTGTCACATTGAAAATATACCATGATGAACTGGGGTTTATTATAGGAATGTTAGATTGATCCAATGATAAGAAAATATATTACTATATGATGTATCAATAAACCCAGGAAACAAATGATGCGATTATCTCCATAGATGCTGAGAAACTGTAAGACAAAACTCAAGGCCCATTCATAATTAAAATGCTCAGGAAAATAGAAATTGAGAGATACTTTCTTGTCACAATAAAGAGATATATATGCCTTAGGGCAATGCCACCTCAGTAGCAATGAGCACAGCTAGTATCCAGATTTTGATTTCTAAATACCATTCCCCAAGTAGGCAAAAGTTTGAAAAGAAATGAAATATTAGCAGAGTTGCAAAGACGTTCCATCAAGATATTTAAAATTATTGTGGAGGAAAACAGTGACTTTACAGAATAGAAAAATCACAAGTACCACCTTGGTGCTTGGTACAAGTAATCAAGGTTAACATTTCCAATAGCAGCATATTAGGAAATCACGTACCTCCTGATGTTCACTGGTCATGTAAAAACCACTTCTGTTGTATTCTTGCCATAAAGGCATAACCTCAAGCTAATCATGAAAAAATATCAGGCTGTGATTGTTAATTTTATTTATCCACTTGATTGAGCCACAGGGTGCTCAGCTATTTGGTCAAACATTATTCTGAGTGTTTCTGTGAGGGTGTTTCTAGATGAGATTAGCATTTAAATTGACAGATTGAGTAAAGCAAAACTTCCTCCATAATGTAGGTGCCCCTCATTCAACAGTTAAATGTCTAAGTAGAACGAAAAGCTGATCCTCCCTGAGTAAGAAAGAACTCTCCGGCCTGACGGCCTTCAGACTAATTAATCAGCTCTTCCTTTGAATTGGAGCATTGAGCTCTTTCTCATTCTATGCAGCTCCCAGCCTTCAGACTCAAACTGAGAAATCAGCTCTGCAGATTTTAGACTTTTAAGCTTCCATAACTGTGTGAGTCCATTTCTTTTTTTTTTTTTCCTTCAGTGTCTATTTTTAGAAAGGAGAACATTTTATTTATTTATTTATTTAAATTTTTATTGTATTTTAGGTTTTCGGGTACATGTGCAGAACGTGCAAGATAGTTGTAATAAATCTTTTTATAGGGACGTGTGTGTGTGTGCACACACATGCACTCTTATGTGCTGTTGGTTCTATTTTTATGTAGAACTTTGACTAACACACAGGTAAACACAAACTAAAAGACATTCAACAAAATAACTTACCAGTACTCCAAAGGTATCAGGATTATGAAAGATAAGCAAAATAAGAAAACTGTCATAGACTGAATAAAATTAAGGAAACACACAAGTAAATGCAATGTAGTATCCTATATTACATAGAGGAACCGAAGGAGGGCATTAGAGGAAAAACTGATAAAATTCAAATAACATCTATAGTTTAGTAATACTACTGTACCAATGCCAAGTTCCTGGTTTTGATAACTGTTACATCATTATATAAAATGTTAAACGGAGAAAGGTGAAGGTTACACAAGAACTTGTTTTGCAACTTTTACATAACTTTAGCAATACTTCAAAGTTAAAAGTTTAACATTTACATATAGGTCTTTATGCTTCTCATCATTTGGTAATAGATGAGTCTAATTGGCAGCCCTTTGTTCTACGTTTCTACATACATTTTTAACTAACTGAAAAGGAGTAATTTGGGAGGAGAGTACCCTCTTGTAAGTGGGTGGCAGGACAGGACGGGGCTCAGCTCCCTCCCAGACTGGCTGTGCCCGAGGTTCTTGGGCTCACTTTGCCCCAAGAATAAGGAAGGGGCCCGGCCGGTGAGCTTACCGTTCCAGCAAATATCGGACCCAAAGAGTCTAGCAAAGAGCGATTTATTAGGCAGAGAAAGAGAAAACGAGAGAAGTAGAGACACTCCCACGCTCCCTGGGAGGGAAATCCGAAGGGGAAATCCGCGCAGGCAGCGAGCCAGAGACAGCTCCCACCAGAGAAGGGATCCGCACCGGTAAGGGGCAGTGGGACTTCAGTCTTGGAGTTATTCTCACCCCATTCGTGTTCTCGTCCAATGAGAGGAGTTCTTTTAAACTTCCTCTGGAGTGATTGATCTTCGACTTTGATATGGGATTGGCTGTCCATCCGCAACAGAGCCCCTTCCTCCCAGAGCTTTCCGTGGGCTGTTGAAGCAAAGGAGCACACCTGTATTGTTACCTAGCCAGTGCACGGGAAGGTCAGACGAAGAACTCCAGGTTCCCAGATGGGGAGGTGCATGGAGGCATGGCACTGGGAAGCTCTTGCATTTGAAGCCACGCCCTTAGTCGCTCAGCCTGTGTGAGTTCTCTTGACCCTAGAGAGGTATACGGCAAACCAGCAGCATAACTGCTGTATGTAGAAGACAAAGGCTGTGTAAAGGTAGGTGCAGGATCCTTCACAAAGCAAATGTGAAAGGGCAGTGAAACAACACGGAAAGAAAGAAGGGCAGAGAAAGCTTCCCAAGAGGAAAAAGAAGCGGTGTATGAAAAAGCCGAGGACTTAGAACGCAGAGGATGGTTTCCCTGGACAGTTCTAGCAGGGCATTATAAATTCAAATCCTGCAGGTGCCAAGACAGGAATCTAAATGTACGCCTAGTGAAAGACAATAGGAAATGAGGGGATTTGAGAAATAATCCTCCACACCTATTTAAAGGTATTCAAATATTTAGTTTTTAAACTGTGAAGTCATCTGGATTTAGTCTCTGACTCACTAGTTTTCAATCCATAGTAGGCCCTAGAGTTTAAGGGAGGAGGCACATGGATTTTGAAATGTCTGTTCAGCCCAGCATAAGATGAGAATGCAGACAAGGATTTCAGACAAAAACCCAGTTAAGCTAAAAAGTTTATGCTGTACGAGTTTTGGAAATAAGAACATAGGCCTGGAATATTTTGAAATATGGTTCTTTCCATTGAATCAAACACTGAATTCAGGAAGGAAAGGGTGGGGGTGGGGGTAACTGTCAGACTTTGGCAAAAAATCTCTCACGTGGAACCTTAACACAGAGGCACAGCAAGATGGCCACACAGAAGCCTTTACTAATTCTCTTCCCAGCAACAACAACAAATTCAACAACTATCCACATAAAAAAGCACCTTTATAGAACCAAAAATCATATGAGTGACCACAGTATCTGGTTTTAACTTCATATCACTGAGAGACCTGGAGAAAGTAGGAAAGAAAGTCTTGAATGGTTGATGCCACCCCTCCCCCAGCCCCTACCCCCACTCCCACCGTGGGCAGCAGCTGCATGGCATGGAGAGAGAATCTGTGTGCTTGGAGGAAGAAGAGTGCAGTGATCCTGGGAATTCGCATTGTAATCCAGTGCTCCCTGCAAAAGCAGGACAGAACTCAGCCGGCACCCATAGAGGGAGCATTTAGACCAGCCCCCTAGCCAGAGGGGAATCGCCAATTCCAGCGGTCAGAATCTGAGTTTGGGGACGTCTCACTACTGCGAGTCAAGTGCTCTTGGGTCCTAAATAAACTCAAAAGGCAGTCTAAGCCACAGGCACTATAATTCTGGGCAAATCCAGAGGCTGTGCTGGACTCAGAATCGACAGACTTAGGGGGCATACAATCTAGTGAGATATCCGCCAGGTGTTTAAGATATGCTTGCACCACCCCTCCCTCAACTCTAGGCAGCACAGCTCACAGCTCCAAGAGAGAATCCTTCCTTCTGCCTGGGTAGACAGGAAGGGAGATTATGTAAAGAGGACTTTGTCTTATGACTTAGATGCCACCTAAGCCACAGTAGGATAGGGCACCACGTGTAGTCCCGAGGCCCCCATTTTAAGCCCTAGCTCCCAGATGACGTTTCTAGACAGACCCTGGCCCAGAAGGGACCTGTTACCTTGAAAGGAAGGCCCCCGTCCTTGCAGCATTCATCACCTGCTGAGTAAAGACTCTTTGGGCCCTGAATTGTCAGCGGTGGTAACAAAGTGGTACTTCCCGTGGGAGGTGGGTGAGACTGACCTGCTGGCTTCCGCTGTGACTCAGCACGTTCCAAGCTGTGGTAGAGATCCAGAGAGACTTCTGCTTGAGAAAAGGAGAGGGATGACTAAAGAGCACTGAGTCTTCCAGCTCAGGAACCAGCTCAGCCACGGTGGGGTAGAGTACCAAGTGGGCTCTGGAGGTCCCCAAATCCAGGCCTTCATCCTTGGATGGCATTTCTGGACCTGACCCAGGTCAGAGAGGAGCTAAGTTGCCTGAAGGGAGATTCCCAGACCACAAGCTAACTGAAGAGAGCTTGGTCTTGACTGAATATTGGTGGTAGCCAGGAGGTACTTGTCATGGGCCTGGGGCAGTGGTGGCCATGCAGAAAGACCCCTCTGCTTGTGCAAAGAGGAGGGAAGAGTGGGAAGGACTTTGATTTGGGACTCGAGTGCAAGCTCAGCTGTAATAGGATAGCACCAGGAAGATTACTAAGGTTTCTGACTCATCTTTGGACTCACCCGAGGGTAGAGAGAACTCACTGCCCTGAAGGGGAAAAACACAAGCCTAGCTGGCTTCACAACCTGCTCATTACTGAGCCCTAGGGACTTAAGCACACATAGGTGGTAGCCAAGCAGTCATTACCACAGGCCTTGGGTTAGACCCAGAGCTTTATTGACTTTGGGTCTGACCCAGCACAGTCCCAGAGGTCGTGGCCACAAGAATACTAGAGTCACCATTCCCCTAGCACCGACAGCTCAGCAGAGAATGAGAGAGAGAGAGAGAGAGAGAGAGAGAGAGACTTCATTTAGGGACAAAGAAGGGAAGAGAAAAGAGTTTCTGAATGGTAATCCGAGGAATTCTCCTGGATCATATGCCAAACTGTCAACATGGTCATTCCATGAGTCTACAAAAGTCACAGTGTTACAAGGCCTGGGATGCCCTGTAATGTAGGTGTGGCTACAATGACGGAGGACTTGGATAGCAGCACTCAATTCCCTTTTAATACTTGGAATGCTTTCCAAAGACAGATCGGTACGAACAAGCCCAGACTGTGTAGATTACAATAAACACCTGACTCTTCAATACCCAGACATCAATGAACATCCACAAGCATTGAGACAATTCAGCAGGAAAACATGACCCAAAGAAACTAAATAACGTACCAGGGACCAATGCTGGAGAGACAGGGATATATGACCTATCAGACAGAATACAAAATAGCAGTGTTGAAGAAACTTAAAGAAATTTAAGATAACACATAGAAGGAATTCAAAATTCTATTAGATAAATTTAGCAAAGACATTGAAATAATTTTTTAAAATCAGCTGGAGATTTTGGAACTAAAAAATGTAATTGACATACTGAAGAATGCCTCAGAGTCTCTTGACAGCAGAATGACTCAAACAGAAGAAACATTTAGTAAGCTTGAAGACAGCCTATTTGAAAATACACAGTCAGAGGAGACAAAAGAAAAAAATAATTTAAAAGAACAAAGCATGCCTACAACATTTGCAAAACGATCTCCAAAGGACCAGTCTTAAGAGTTGTTAGCCTTAGGGAAGAGGTAGAAAAAGAGATGGCGTAGAAAGTTTATTCAAAGGAATAATGACAGAGAACTTCCCAAACCCAGAAAACTATATCAATATTCAAGTAAAAGAAGGTCATAGGGCCGGGCATGGTGGCTCACACCTGTAATTCCAGCACTTTGGGAAGCCAAGGTGGGTGGATCACCTGAAGTCAGGAGTTCTAGACCAGCCTGACCAACATGGAGAAACCCATCTGTACTAAAAATACAAAATTAGCCAGACGTGATAGCACATGCCTGTAATCCCAGCTACTTGGGAGACTGAGGCAGGAGACTCACTTGAACCAGGGAGGCAGAGGTTGCAGTGAGCCGAGATCACAGCACTGCACTCCAGCCTGGGCAACAAGAGCAAGAGACTCTGACACACACACACACACACACACACACACACACAAGCATACACACGAACATAGGAAGGTGAGTGAAACTTCAGCTCAGCTCTTTAGAAGAAAACAGGTAAATATAAGACTTCAGGTTAAGTAAAATAAATAACAGAATGAGGGGAACTTTTTAATATTTAAAATCATGGAAGTTAATGTGTAAATAATTTAAGCTTAAGGTCATAGGAACTATTTCTGTGTATTAGGTGGGCAGGATGTATTTCCTCCTTTGTCATTTGAACACCTCTGATAGTTTGGGCTTCTCTTAAAGTTCTACTAATTAATGACCCACAAGTGTTGGAATAGTTCGGAAAGTGGTAAGACTTCTGTGGACTGGAGAAGTCAAGGAAAGCGAGGACTTGACTGAGCACTGAGAGTGGGTTTTGATATTTGAAGTGGAGGAGGCTCATATGAAGAAGGGCCAGTGTGGTTGAGTGTGGCTGTAGTCTGTAGGGCACTGAGCCACCGTGCAGGCGGGGTGGGGGGAAGAAGGGTAACTGGAGCAGCTGGTGAGGAGGTGGGCGAGGGAGGGTAGTCTGAGTTTTGGAAGTTCTGGAGAACTGGGCAGAGGAATCCAGATTTGTTTCATAAGCATTCGAAAGCAATTCGAGTTTTCCAAGCACAGGCCTGGCATGACGATAGTAGATTTATAAAAACTGGTTCAATAGCAATGAGCCAGACAGATTAGCTCAAGAGAGACTCTGAAGCTGGGGATGCCAAATCAGATGCTGAAGCACATTACTGAGCATCTTGAATTTAAAGAGCTCTTTAGAACATCAACTTTGATATTTTTTCTTAGTTTAATCTTCATTTTGAACTGTAAATCTAACACTAATAAAGAGAACCGAACATTTTTGCTCTCTCAGGGCATTATATGGAATCCCAGCAAATGAAATCTAATTTCTGCCTAACTTGCTGCCTAATACCATTTGAGACTCCCAAGTCATATTTCTGCTCCTCTCCACCTGATCTGACACAGTGACAATATTTTTTAAAGCTGCTTTAGCTATCTGGGGAAGTATGTATTTGACCTGGCAGTCAAACACTCTCAAGTTTGACAGATTGGGGAAGACAAAGGTTGCTAGAATGTCCATCTCAGTAAACGGGAAGAAAGAGCCTGCACCATTTAAATGTTCACTCATGTATGACTCTATGATTATCAAAGCTAACTTGGATTATACATTTGGAAAGTTCAAGTTTTCCTGCCTCAGCCTCCGAAGTAGCTTGGATTACAGGCATGAGCCACCACACCCAGCTAATTTTTTGTTTTTAGTAGAGATGGGGTTTCTCCATGTTGGTCAGGCTGGTCTTGAACTCTTGACCTCAGGTGATCCACCCACCTCGGCCTCCCAAAGTGCTGGGATTACAGGTGAGAGCCATCGTTCCCCGCCTTAAACTACTCATATCTTAAGTAGAAAGAAAAAAAGATGAACTGCTCAATAATAATCACTACAGCAACATTTCAAGACAGAGAGAGTACAATATGATATAAATAGAAATAACCAAAAGTTAAAAAGCATGGAGATTAAGTTAAAATGTCAAGTTTTATTAGTTTTCTCTTTGCTTGTACCTGAAACCAGCAAGTTTTGGAGGTTTATGAAGGCCCTTGATGTAGAAATCATGTATTCCTGTTGGTAATTCAGGGCCCAAGGGCTTCTCAGTTAGCAGATGAAACACTGTCAGGAATGAGTTCTTTCTTTCAAGGGAGTGAGTTCCCTTCTGTCCCGAGTGTGTCCAGGCTAGGGCCTGGAATAGGGGCCTCACGACTCTGACTTATTCTGCTGTGGCTGAGCTGGTATCCAAAACACAAGACCAAGTCCTCCCTACTCTTCCCTCTCCTGTCCTCAAGTGGAGGTGGTCTCTTTGGCGCTGTGAGTTGTGCCTCCTGGGGTTAGGGGAGGGGTTATGCCAGCACTCTTGTGGCCTCCCCAGCTGCTGTCTCAGTTTGTCACATGCCCACCTAGTCCACTGTCTCCAGGTCTATTTCAGCCCTAGGACTCACCTAAGAGTTGGCTGCCTTTCAAGTGTACTTTGAGACCAAGAACATTTTGGCCCTTGGTGGCAAGGTTTGCAGGAAGTGAAGCTCAGACTGCTGGGACTGGCAATTCCCCTCTGGCTAGGACCGGTTTAAATGCTCTTTCTGTGGACAGGCATCAGCTGAGTTTGGTCTGGTTTTTCTTTCCGCTCTAACAGACCTGAACTGAGTTCAATGCCTCACAGTTGCTGTGTGCCCCCTCCACTAACCCCCAGAGATGCTCTCTGCACCATGCCAGTGCTGCTGGTGTGGGCAGCGGAAAGGCAGTGATGGCAATTCAGTTTTTTCTATCTCTTCAGTGCCTCCTTCAGTGATATAAAGTTTAAACCAGGTACTATAGGCACTAGAGTGCTCACCTGATTTTTGGTTCCTACGAAGGTGTTTTTTCTGTGTAGGTAACTGTTAACTTGGTGTCCTTTTGTGTGTGTGTGAGTGAGTGTGTGTGTGTGTGTGTGTGTGTGTGTAATGGGTGGAGCTTTATATTCTGCCATCTTGCTCTGCCTCCCAATTTGCATATATTGAACCATTGGGGCACAGGTGCTCTTCATGAACACCTGGGATAAATCTCAGTTGGTCATGATGAATGAACTTTTCAATCTGTTGTTGAATACAACTTGGCAGTATTTTGTTGAGGATTTTTGTATCAAATGTTCATCATGGATATTGGCCCATAGTTTTCTTTCTGCAGCTCTTGGATAAAATGTTCTGTATATATCTATTAGGCCTATACCAAAAAATACAGGAGGATGGAATACTTCTAAACTTATTCTGTGAGACCAATACTATCCTGTTACCAAAACCAGACAAAGACACATCATAAAAAGAAAACTACAGACCAGCACATCTGATGAATATTGATGCAGAAATCCTTACATTAGGAAGATCATTCATCATGACCAAGTGGGATTTAGCACAGGGATGCAAGGATGGCTCAACACATGCATTCATATAAACCGAATGAGGGATAAAAGTCATATGATCCTTTCAATTGATGCTAAAAAGCATTTGATAAAATTCAACATCCCTTCTTAATAAAAATCTTCAAAAATGGGGATAGAAGAAACATACCTCAACATAATAAAAGCCATATATAACAAACCCAAAGCTATTCGCAATGAATGGGGAAGAAATTGAAAGCCATTTCTCAAAGATTTAGAGCATACACGGAGCATGCCCACTGTCACCACTGTTATTCAGCATAGTACTGCAGTCCTAACTAGAGCAATCAGACAAAAGAGAGATATAAATGGAATCCAGATTGAAAAGGAAGGAGTCAAATTATCTTTGTTGCAGATGATATGATCTTATATTTGAAAAAAAACCTAAAGACTCCACAAGAAAACTATTAGAACTAATAAACAAATTCAATGCAGTTGCAACATATAAATTCAACATACAAAAATCAGTAGCATTTCTATGTGCCAACAGTGAACAATTTGAAAAGTAAATTTTAAAAAAGTAATCCCATTTATAATAGCCACATAGAATTTAAAAACTAGAAATTAACCAAAGAAGTGAAAGATCTCTATAATGGAAACTGTAAAACACTGATGAAAGAAATTGAAGAGGACACCAAAACATGGAAAAATATTCCCAGTTTATATACTGAAAGAATCAATATTGTTAAAATGCCCATATTACCCAAAGCAACCTACAGACTCAATGCAGTCCCTATCGGAACACCAAAGACATTCTTCATATAAATAGTTAAAAACAATCCTATAATGTATGTGAAACCACAAAAAATTCAGAATAGCCAAAGCTATCCTAGAACAAAACTGGAAGAATAACATTACCTGACTTCAAATTATACTACAGAGTTATAGTAACCAAAACAGCATGGTACTGGCATATAACAAACACACAGACCAATGTAACCAAATAGAGAACCCAGAAGCAAATCCACACACCTACAGTAATCTCATTTTTTATAAAGGTATTAATAACATACACTGGGGAAAAGACAGTCTCCGCAATAAATGATACTGGGAAAGCTGGATATACAGATGCAAAAGAAAGAAACTAGACGCTTATCCCTCACTATATATAAAATGTAAATCAAAATGTATTAAAGACTGAAATCTAAGACCTCAGCCTATGAAACTACTATAAGAAATCACTGGGGTAAATCTCCAGGACATTGATCTGGACAATGACTTCTTGAGCAATATCCTACAAGCACAGGCAATCAAAGCAAACATGAACAAACGGAATCATATCAAGTTAAAAAGCTTATGCACAGCAAAGGATACAGTCAAGAAAGAGAAGAGAAAACACACAGAATGGGAGAAAATATTTCCAAACTACCCCTCTGACAAGAAATTAATAGCCAGAATACATAAGGAGCTCAAACAACTCTAGAGGGAAAAAAGTAACAATCCAATCAAGAATAGGCAAAAAATTTGAATACACATTTCTCAGAAGAAGACATACAATGGCAAACAGGCATATGAAAAGGTGCTCAACATAACTGATCATCAGAGAAATGCAAATCAAAACTACAATGAGATATCATCTCACTGCAGTTAAAATTGCTTACATCCAAGAGACAGGCAATAATAAATCTGGTGAGTATTTAGAAAAGAGAGAATGCTTGTACACTGTTGGTAAAAGATAAATTAATACAACCACTATAGAGAACAGTTTAAGGGTCCTCAAAAAAAACAAAATTTGAGCTACCATATGATCCAGCAATTACACTACTGTGTATAGACCCCCCCCAAAAAAAAGGAAATCAGTATGCTGAAGAGATATTTGCATTCCTGTATCTCTTGCAGCTGTTCACAATAGCTAATATTTTGAAACAACCTAAGTATCCATCAACAGATGGATGAAGAAACTATGGTATATATACACAATGGAATATTATTCAGGCATAAAAAAGAATGAGATCCAGTCATTTGCAACAATATGGATGGAACTGGAGATCCTTATGTTAAGTGAAATAAGCCAGGCACAGAAAAACAAATATCACATGTTCTCACTTGCTTGTTGATCTAAAAATTAAATTAATTGAACTCATGAGATAGAGAGTAGAAGGATGATTACCAGAGATTCGGAAGGGTTGTAGGGGGTTGGTGGGGAGATGGAGATGGTTAGTGGGTGCAAAAAAAAGTAGAAAGAATGAATAAGATAAGACCTACTATTTGATAGCATAACAGGGTGACTATAGTCAATAAGAACTAAATTGTATATTTTTTAATAACTTAAAGAATGCAATTGGATTATCTGTAACTCAAGGGATAAATGCTTGAGGGGATGAATACCCCATTCTCTGTGATGTGCTTATTTTATATTGCATGCCTATATCAAAATACAGCATGTACCCCATAAATATATACAATCACTATGTACATACAAAATTTTTTAAATAAATAAAAATTAAAAACTAAGAAAGCAATCAACAAAGTCAAGAGAGAACCCACAGAATGAGACAAATTATTTGCAAGGTATCCATCTGACTGGGCATTAGTAACCAGAATATACAAGGAGCTCAAACAACTGTATATTAAAAAATAATCTAATAATCCAATTATTTTAAATGGGCAAAAAATCTGAATAGACATTTCTCAAAAGAAGACATGCAAATGGCAAACAGGTGATCAACACCATTGATCATTAGAGAAATGCAAATCAAAACTACAATGAGAGATGTTCTCACCCTAGTTAATATGGCTTTTATCCAAAAGATAAGCAGTAATGAATGCTGGTGATGATATGGAGAAAAGAAAACGCTCATACACCGTTGGTGGAAATGTAAATTGCACAACCACTGTGGAGAAAAGTTTGGAGCTTCCTAAAAAAAAACTGCTAATTGAGCTGTCATATGATCCAGCAATCCCACAACCAGCTATCTATCCAAAAGGAAGGAAATAAGTATATCAAAGGGGTATCTACACGCCCATGCTTGCTGCAGCACTATTCACAATAGCCAAGATTTGCAAGCAATCCAAGTGCCCAACACACAAATGGACAAAGAACATGTGATACATACACACAATGGAGTACTATTCAGCCATAAAAAAGGAGATCCTGTCATCTGCAGCAACATAGTTGGAACTGGAAGCAATTATGTAAGATAAGCCCGACACAGAAAGACAAACTTTGCGTATTCTCACTTAAAACAACTGAACTCATGGAGTTAGAAGGATGGTTACCAAAGGCTGGGAAGGGTAGTGGTAGAAGGCAGGCTGGGTTGGTTAACAGCTAAAAAAAATAAATAGAATGAGCAAAATCTAGTATTTGATAGCACAATGTGGTTCTGTCAACAACAATTCATTGTACATTGTAAAATAACTAAAAGAGTAGAACTGAATTGTTTGTAACACAGAAAAGGATAAATGGTTGAGGTGATTGATACCTCATTTACCCTGATGTGATCATTGGTGACGGTATGCTTGTATCCAAATAGCTCACGTACCCCATAAATATATACACCTACTATGTACCCACAAAAATTAAAAGTTTTATTTTAAAAAGAAACCCGTAGCAGATCTTTTTGTTTCTTCATTTGTTCTTTTTTGAGACAGAGTCTCATCCTGTCGCCCAGACTGGAGTGCAGTGGCACAGTCTTGGCCTCCCAAGCTCAAGAGATTCTCCTTCCTCTGTCTCCCAGTTAGCTGGGATTACAGGTGCCTGCCACCATGCCTGGCTAATTTTTGTATTTTTGGTATTGATGGGGTTTTACCGTGTTGGCCAGGCTGGCCTCAAACTCCTGACTCCAGGTGATCCACCTGTCTCAGCCTCTCAAAGAGCTGGGATTACAGGCACTAGCCACCACGCTTGGCCTATCAGATCATTGTATATGCCGTATTTTACACAGAAGCACATCCCAAGATTCCATCTACCCCACAGCTATCCAGGAATTGTCTTTGGACCCACAGGGGAGGGAGCCTCTTATATTCAAAAAGCTAGTAAACAAATTTCAAAAAGCCAGATTCATTTCAGAAGTAATTCAAGCATTCACATTGAAAATTGGAAGAGTAACAGTAAATGAGGTCAAGTATATTTTTGACAAGAGATTCAAACGTGCACATTGAAAATAAGGGTGATGCTGTAAATGAGGTAAAATACACATCTAAAAAGATTTAGATAAACATTTGTAATGAAGAGGAGTCACAGTATTCTATCAGTAAAACAACTAATATTCGATACTAAGTATCTACAGAAGAGTCAAGGTTTGTTCCAGAGAATAAAGCATTAAAAATTATTTTGTTAGTTGAAGTTTTAACTAAATATGTGACTTGGGAACAGCTTTCTCTTCTGTCAGGCTCTGTAAGATCTCTCTCAGGAATGACTCCTCTAACAATGGCTAAAAGAAGCAGCCCCAAACACTTATAATGTTTCATATTAAAAGTGTTTTTGCAGATAAAAACAAAATTATTCTTTTATATTAAAATATCACAAAAGGTTTCATAAATTGAAATATCAAAGGGCATAAAAACTCAGAAACGGAACCATTATGTCAGTGTGAAATTTGACAGCCTATTTAGTCTAAAAACAAGTTAAAAAAAAATAAAAGGAAAAAAGATATGTTTCCAAATAGTATAAATCATAGAATATAATGGCACAGTATTTTGCAAAGGTCTTCCCTTCTCCCCTTCTTATAAGAATTTGTATATCATACTTTCATCTTCTCTAAAGATCATGAAAATAAGAGTCCATATCTGTGAATAACCATTTCCTGACCACCTTATTCTGCCCTAACATTTCTTTATTTGGTGCCCGTGAAATATTATTTGAGCAAAAATTAAACATCTTCACAGGGGAAAATTCAGGATTCACAGTCTATTATAAGAGATGCTTGTGTGTTATAAGGACTGACATAATGGCATCCTATTTCATAATGACTATTCCCAGGTACAGAAATTACAGGCATCTTTTACAACCAGGCAGAATTCTGACCATCTCAGCTGTGTCTATTTTCCATCTTTCAAGCTTAATATTTATTCCTTTCATAAGGATAATGATTGCCACACTGGATTATACTAGCCAGCTACATCTGTTCTGCCTTGTTTTCTAGATATTACATCCATTGTATTTCACAGCATGAGCCCCCAGTGAAGATCCCGAATGTTGCTTCTTGATAAATGTCACAGATGAAAAAATGGTCCATTGCCAAAGTCATTATCACGGCTCTGACCCATCTCCTTGAACAATGTCTCTCATTGCTCACATTTTTCCTTGGACAAAGGTACCGTAGACACTGCCTTTTCAAACTAAGAAACGTTCTGTCCAATATTTGTATAAATATGTCAGTTGTGAATTGGCCGATATGCCTTGCCTGAGCACCTCGCTGTTTGGATTCAGTCTGTTATTCTGCTTGTCACCCCTCTGTGCTCACCATCCCATAGCATTTCACTCTTCAAGATAGGAAAGCACCTAATAGAGGGCATGTCACATGGGACTGCATGGCCTTGCCCCAGAGATCTTTGATGAAACAGAGTCTGGGAGGTTCACAGCATCATCCAGAAAGAGATTTTTAGGTAATCTACAACGTCAGCTAACCAGAATGCCCAGGATTTGGTGCATTCTAGAATCATAGACTTAGAAATCGTCAAGGGACCTCAGAGCTTAGCTAATTGAACCCCTCCTATTAGATAAAAGCACATGGAGGCCCCAACAGGCTAAATGAGTTCTGTCGTCTCACATAGCTGCTTGGTCACAGAGCAAAGACTTGAAATCAGAACTCGGCTTTCTGGCCTGCGCTTGTCATGCCAAAAATGCTTTGTTACTTATACTAGATGGAAGCTTCTATTACATTTAAAAGCCAGATTATTTTCCTGTTATTTTAGACTTTTGTAAAACTTATTTCCAAAAACATTTATAAAAACATGAATTCAGTTTTTATCCTTGTACATTAAGTACATTAGCAACGACTGAACATTTTTCTGATGATTGGTGTCCTTGAAAGTTGGCATTTTGTAGCCAGGTTCTCACAGTAGAGTGAGATAAATGGAAATGTCAAAATTATAGGTGACTAGATAAAATCTACATTGGCCTGAATCAAATTACTGCTTTAAATACATACTGATTTTTCTGTGTGTGGTTTTTCTTATTTTCCCTAAGGTTAAGGACAAAAATAATTTGAATTACCTCCTGGTGTCACATACTTGAGGCTTTTCTGTATTTATTTACCTTGGGCATCTAAAAAATAGGACAGATTGGCCGGGCTCAGTGACTCACACATGTCATCCTAGCATTATGGGAGGCCAAGGCAGGTAGATCACGAGGTTAGCAGTTTGAGACCAGTCTGGTCAACATGGTGAAACCCATGTCTACTAAAAATACAAAAATTAGCCCAGCATGGTGGTGCACGGCTACTCGGGAGGCTGAGGCAGGAGAATTGCTTGAACCCAGGAGGTGAAGGTTGCAGTGAGCCAAGATCACCCCACTGCACTCCAGCCTGGGAGACAAAGCAAGACTCCATGTCAGAAAAAAATAATAACAATAAGACAGATCCTGATATAACAGCCCAATTGTTTAATTCCAATTTTTTGCCCATATATTTCAACAGAATTCATATTTGATTTAATTTAGAAAGTATTTTTCAGTTCTTATGATATATGTTTGGGGAGAAGAAGAAGGGATTGAAATAATCCAAGGTACATGTGTCCTCTTCTATAATATTTCCTTTCTTTTTCAGCCTACT
Source organism: Saguinus oedipus (assembly GCA_031835075.1). Taxonomy (NCBI): domain Eukaryota; kingdom Metazoa; phylum Chordata; class Mammalia; order Primates; family Cebidae; genus Saguinus; species Saguinus oedipus. The sequence goes on from CM063185.1 coordinate 71,554,902, forward strand.
GACACAGAACCTTAAGTCTTAAAATAGAGTCATCTTCCTGACAAAGATCTTAATATGTTTTGAACTATGACCATTTCCCTCTTTTTTAAAAAAATATAAACTTCTTTCCTTCCAGATTAATTTATTCTTATTGAAATATCATCTTAAATAGTTCTTCTAATAATGGCTCATGTGTAGCAAATGCACTCTTGGTCTTTATAGGTCTGTAAATGTCTTTATTTCTCCCTCTCTCTTGAATGATGATGTAGTTAGATATACAATCTCAGACTAACATTTACGATCTCCTCAGACACGTGAATTACTACACTGTCCTCTGATGTCTTTTACTGTTGTATCTTATTAGCCTAATTTTCATTTTTGAAGTAATCTGTTTTTCTCACTGACAGCCGTTATGATTTTCAATTTATCCACGTCTGCAGTTTCATTGCAATGTCCATGGATTTGACTTATTTTTTACTTATTCTACTTAGATCTCCACTTTTATCTGAGGACATTGACTTTTTTTTTAAATACTGATAAATTTTCCATTATTTTCTTTTCATTTTTTTCTGCCATCTCTCTCGTGTCTTATCTTGAAAGCCTATTAAACATACACTGAAGTCTCCCAATTATCCTTCCATATACCTTATCTACTCTCACATTTTTTAAAAAAATCTTTCTTATCATGGTGCTATATTCTGGGTACATTCTTCAATACTATCTTCTACTCAGCCAATTATCTTTTCAACTATATCTGGTCTTGAGTTTACACTAAATGTTGGAGTTTTTATTTGAATGATTAATTTTTTCATTTGTGAAATTTCAAAGGAGTTCTTCTTCATATCAACATGGTCTTTTTTTTTTCATTTTTGCCCAATCATGTTGATTATCTCTCCGCTTTATTTTTAAATGTTGTGCTTTCTTTACCTTGTTGCAGCTCCTAAATAAACAAAAACCTTTTTGACAATACTTTTTTCTTTTACAAGTACAGTGAGTTTATTTTCTAATCGATGATTTTCATGGCTGTCATAACATTCATTTTCTGTGAGTTAAAACTTTGGTTTGAAGACTCATCCTGAATATGGGTATTTTTCCTGACTCTGTATGTTTACCTACCTCTGACTAGACATCTGGTTATTGTTTCTATCAGTTCTTCAAGGGACCCTCGAGCAATCCAATAGGACTCTTGATCTATGAAGAGGGCTGTCATTGATAGGGCCACCAAGCTAGTCAGGGGCTTATCTCAAATCCCAGTTACTAGGCTGTATCAGGGATCTTTCGCTCCCCTAAGCACTCATTTATAGCTTTCGTGGACATCTTTACACCACAGAATCTAACACCTAGCTAACTCTCTCTACATCTGGCCCTGGAGTTGAGAACTATTTTCTGCATACCACTCTTTATTTCTGTTCAATTTTGGGGCCAAGGTGGTGTTAATTTCAACATAGCTATAATAATAATAATAATAATTTCTAACAAATACGTCCACTTTTCCTTCCAGGCACTTGGTAAAATTTTACTTCTCTTCCTTAGACATGGCCTTGTGATTTGCTCTGATAAATAAAATATGAGTGGATGTGGCATGTGTCTCCTTTAGGTAGAAGCTGTAAACAGCTAGCACATGATTCATCATGCCCTCTTTCCTCTGCCATAGCAACTAGCAATGCCCCCCGTAGTAGTCCTGCCATCCACCTGAATGTCAAGGTGAGGATATCATGGAGTAAAGCCCTGAATCGACACACAATGGGAATACAGTGTGAACAAGAAATAAACCTTTCTGTTTTAAGCCACTGAGATTTTGATGTTGTTTTCTATAGCAACCTAACCTACACCACCCAGACAGATGTATTTATGTCTTTAAAGATTTTTTTTCTTTTTAAGTTTTAGTATGTTAACTGCTATGTGTTTTTAGCTAAGAAAAGCTTCAAAGCATAAGTTTACAATGAAGCCTTGCTCTAAATCCAATCTATGTCTTCAAGGAACTTTAAATAGTGTGATATTAAACGAAATAAACATGCATAAAATATTAAATGAACAGTGCAAGAATGTGTTTTTGTGTCGAAGTATGTGGTTTCAGTAATAAGTGCTATAAACTGCTAACTTGAATATACTCAAGTTCTTCCTCACTTGTTTCCATTCTAAATGTATTTCTTATACTTGGAAGTCTTTCAATCTCTCTTTTTTTCTCTGTAAAAGTCTTTTATTAGTAAATTTATCACTTTTGTAATTACTCAGAAAATTCCGGTTTTTTTTTTCTAAAAGTCTCTAGTCAGGAACTTCAGTGGATAAAGGTGCAAATAGGCAAATTTCCCTCTTTTTCCTTTCTTTGTTCCTTTGTTTCTCTGTTTCCTCTCTTCATTTTTTTCTCTGTAGCATCAAGTTGCTGTTAAAGACAAAAGAATGAAATGGGAAAAGTCCTCATTTGGCCCCTGAAGATAATTATTTTGTTCTTTTCTTCATAAGTTCTTTTATTTCCAGTGGTGGAGAGTAATAGTTTTAACAGGGTGGTTTTTTTCCCCCTCTGTGCTTTATAAACAATACTCAGAGTAACAGCTAGAAGCCAGGGACCTAATGTATTAGCTGTACGGTGATTCTGCTTACAACTAAATTGACAAGATGGAGAAATTTCAGAGGAATTATATCAGGAATTTTGAACTTCCCACTTCCACCTGTAAATGTGGGATTCATTCCTCCACTGATTCTTCATACCCCTTTTCTTTTTTTTATTTCTTTTTTTTCATACCCCTTTCCTAATTCAGAACTCATCTAAATCTTTTTAGACCATGCACGAAGGCACACTCTGTATATGAGCATAGCTATATAATTTGGTACATAAACCAAAGATAGACAAAGTTACTGCCAATTTTAAAAACATACCCTAAATAATATCATACTTCATGTTTTTGTCTTAATTAGTATCCTATTGTTTTTTAAATTTAATGTTCCATAAGAGCAAATAACATTATTTTTCTATTTAATCTCTCACTCTTACATTTCTGTGAGTCTCCATGTTTTCTGTGGTTCCTCTGGAGAACAAGATAGTCTGTCATAATTCACCCATTGACTGGGAATATCCCATTTTCCGTAGAAATAATTCAGAAGGATTTCTGAGACAAGATGGCACTACTGAAATGTACACAAGAAGGGTCTTTCCTTAACTTAATCATGGACTTTCAGTGCAGAAAAAAAAAACAAAACAAAAATCATCTAGTCCGATGTTTCTGATTGTCAAAGTCTGTTGTGCATTCTGCTAGTGGCATAAATTGCAACCCATGCGAATGATGATAATAAAATAATGGAAACATAATTTTTGATATGATTTTCACTGTTGGTCATCAAATGTATCTCCTTTAATTTGGTTTTTATTTATTCATGTCAGGGTTACATTTATTACAGGTGGACTGCTTTTGTATTTGTTAAGTTTCCTTTTCAAATATAAATACACACACACACACACATATATTTGTCAGATCTGATGTTTATTTTATTTTCTAACTTCTTTAATATTATTCTTTAAGTTCTGGGATACATGTACACAACGTGCAGCTTTCTTACATAGGTATACATGTGCTGTGGTTGTTTGCTGCACTCATCAACCCATCATCTATATTAGGTATTTCTACCAATGCTATTCCTCCTCTAGCCCTCCCATGCCCCAGCAGGATCTGGTGTGTGATGTTCCCCTCCATGTGTTCATGTGTTCAACTCCCATTTATGAGTGAGAAGGTGCCACATTTTGTTTTCTGTACTTGTGTTGGTTTGCTGAGAATGATGGCTTCCAGCTTCATCCATGGCCCTTCAAGGACATAAACTTATCCTTTTGTATGGCTGCATAGTATTCCATGGTGTATATGTGCCACATTTATTTTATCCAATCTATCATTGATGGGCATTTGGGTAGGTTCCAAGTCTTTGCTATTGGCACAGTGCTGCAATAAACATACATGTGCTTGTGTCTTTATAGTAGAATGACTTGTAATCCTCTGTGTATATATCCAGTAATGGGATTGATGGATCAGATGGTATTTCTGGTTCTAGATCCTTGAGAAATCACCAAACTGTCTTCCATCATGGTTGAACTTATTTACACTCTCACCAACAGTGTAAAAGCATTCCTATTTCTCCACGTCCTCTCCAGCATCTGTTGTTTCTTGACTTTTTAATGATTGCCATTCTAACTAGCATGAGATGGTATCTCATTGTGGTTTGATTTGCATTTCTCTCATGACCAGTGATAATGAGCTTTTTTTCATATGTTTGTTGGTCACATAAATGTCTTCTTTTGAGAAGTGTCTGTTCATATCCTTCACCCACTCTTTGAAGGGGTTGTTTGTTTTTTTCATGTAAATTTGTTTACAATACTTTTAGATTCTGGGTATTAGCCCATTGTCAGATGGATAGATTGTAAAAATTTTCTCCCATTCTGTAGGTTGCCTTTTCTGATGCTAGTTTCTTTTGCTGTCAGAAGCTCTTTAGTTTAATTAAATCTCATTTGTGAATTTTGGCTTTTGTTGCCATTGCTTTTGGTGTTTTAGTCATGAAGTCTTTGCCTATACCTATGTCCTGAATAATATTGTCTAGGTTTTCTCTTAGGCTTTTTATAGGTTTAGGTCTTATGTTGAGTCTTTAAGCCATCTTGAGTTAATTTTTGTATAAGGTGTAAGGAAGGGGTTCAGTTTCAGTTTTCTGCGAACAGCTGGCCAGTTTTCCCAACACCATTTATTAAACAGGGAATCCTTTCCCCATTGCTTGTTTTGTCAGGTTTGTCAAAGATCAGATGGTTGTAGATGTGTGGTGTTATTTCCAAGGCCTCTGTTCTGTTCTATTGGTCTGTATATCTGTTTTGGTACCAGAATTATGCTCTTCTGGTCACTGTAGCCTTGTATTATAGTTTGAAGTCAGGTAACATGATGCCTACAGTTTCGGGTTTTTTTGGCTTAGGATTGTCTTGGTTATACAGGCTCTTTTTAAAGTAGTTTTTTCTAATTTTGTGAAGAATATCAATGGTAGCTTGATGGGGATAGCACTGAATCTCTAGATTACTTTGGGCAGTATGGCCATTTTCACCATGTTGATTCCTCCTATCCATGAGCATGGAATGTTTTTCCACTTGTTTGTGTCCTCTCTTATTTCCTTGAGCAGTGGTTTGTAGTTCTCTTTAAAAAGCTCCTTCACATCCCTTGTAAGTTGTATTCCTAGATATTTTATTATCTTTGTAGCAATTGTGAATGGGAATTCACTCATGATTTGGCACTCTGTCTATTATTGGTGTATAGGAATGTTTGTGATTTTTGCACATTGATTTTGTATCCTGAAATTTTTCTGTAGTTGTTTATCAGCTTAAGGAGATTTCGGGCTGAAATGATGAGGTTTCCTAAATATGCAATCATGTCATCTGCTAACACGTACAATTTGACTTCCTCTCTTCCTGTTTGAATAGTCTGTATTTCTTTCTCTCGCCTGATTACCCTGGCCAGAACCTCTAATACTATGTTGAATTAGAGTGAATGAGAGCAGGCATCCTTGTCTTGTGCTGGATTTTAAAGGAAATGCTTCCAACTTTTGCCCATTCAGTGTGATATTGGCAGTGGATTTGCCATGAATAGCTCTTAATATTTTGAGATATGTTCTATCAATACCTGGATTATTGAGAGTTTTTAGCATGAAGGCATGTTGAATTTTATGAAAGGTCTTTTCTGCATCTATTGAGATAATCATGTGGTCACTGTCATTGGTTCTGTTTATGGGATGGATTACATTTATTGAGTAGCATATGTTGAACCAGCCTTGCATCTCAGGGATGAAGCTGACTTGATTGTAGTGGATAAGCTTTTGGATGTGTGGTTGGATTTGGTTTGCCAGTATTTTATTGAGGATTTTCACATCGATGTCCATCAGGGATATTGGCCTGAAATTTTCTATTTTTGTTGTTTTTCTGCCAGATTTTGATATCAGAATGATACTAGCCTCATAAAATGAGTTAGGAAGGAATCCCTTTTTTTCTATTGTTTGAAATAGTTTCAGAAGGAATAGTGCCAGCTCCTTTTTATATCTCTGGTAGAATTCAGTGGTGAATATTTGAATTCATCCATCTGGTCCAGGGATTTTTTTTTCTTGGTTGGTAGGCTATTAATTACTGCCTCAGTTTCAGAACTGGTTATTGGTCCATTCAGGGATCCACTTCTTTCTTGTTTAGTCTGGGGAGGGTGTATATGTTCAGGAATTTATCCCTTTCTTCTATATTTTCTAGTTTATTTGCATAGAGGTATTTATAGTATTATCTGATGGTAGTTTGTATTTCTGTGGGATCCGTGGCAATATCCCCTTCATCATATTTTATTGTGCCTATTTTATTCTTCTCCCTTTTCTTCTTTATTAGCTGACTAGTAGTCTATCTATTTTGTTGATCTTTTCAAAAGCCAGCTCCTGGAGTCATTCATTTTTTTAAGGGTTTTTCACATCTCTATCTCCTTAAATTCTGCTCTAATCTTAGTTATTTCTTGCCGTCTACTAGCTTTTGAGTTTGTTTGCTCTTGCTTCTCTAGTTCTTTTCATCTGATGTTATGATATCAATTTTAAATATTTCCTGCTCTCTCCTGTCAGCATTTAGTGCTATAAATTTCCCTCTACACACTGCTTTAGCTGTGTCCCAGAGATTCTGTGATGTTATGCCTTTGTTCTCATTGGTTTCAAAGAACAACTTTATTTCTGCCTTTATTTCATTATTTACCGAGCAGTTATTCAGGAGAAGGTTGTTCCGTTTCCATGTAGTTGTCTGGTTTTGAGTGAGTTTCTTAATTCTGAGTTCTAATTTGATTGCACTGTGGTCTGAGAGATTATTTGTTATGATTTCTGTTCTTTTGCATTTTCAGAGCTGTGTTTCACTTCCAATTATGTGATCAGTTTCAGAATAAGTGCCATGTGGTGCTTAGAAGAATATGTATGCTATTGATTTAGGGTGGAGAGTTCTGTAGATGTCTATTAGATCAGCTTGGTTCAGAGCTGAGTTCAAGTCCTGAATACCCTTGTTAATTTTCTGTCTCATTGATCTGTCTAATATTGACAGTGGAGTGTTAAAGTCTCCCACTACTATTGTGTGGAAATCTAAGTCTCTTTGTAGGTCTCCAGGAACTTGCTTTATGAATCTAAGTGCTCCTGTATTGGGTGCATATATATTTAGTATAGTTAGCTCTTATTGTTGCATAGACGCCTTTGCCATTATATAATACTCTTCATCTTTTTTTAAATCTTTGTTGGTTTAAAGTCTGTTTTATCAGAAACTAGTATTTCAACCCCTGCTTTTCTTTTTTTTTTTTTTTTTTTTCTTTCCGTTTGCTTGGTAAATATTCCTTCATCCCTTTATTTTGAACCTATGTGTGTCTTTGCACGTGAGATGGGGCTCCTGAATACAGCACACCAATAAATCTAAACTCTTTATCCAATTTGCCAGTCTATATCTTTTAATTGGGGCATTTAGCCCATTTACATTTAAGGTTAATATTTTTATGTGTGAATTTGATTCTGTCATTATGATGCTAGCTGGTCATTTTTCCTGTTAGTTGATGTAATTTCTTCACAGTGTTAAAGAAAGAAAATCTTTACAATTTGGTATGTTTTGCAGTGGCTGGTACCAGTTTTTTTCTTCCCATGTTCAAGAGCTCTTGTGAGGGAAGCCTAGTGGTGACAAAAGCATTTGCTTGTCTGGAAAGGATTTTATTTCTCCTTCACTGTAAAGCTTAATTTGGCTGGATATGAAATTCTGGGTTGAAAATTCTGTTCTTTAACAATGTTGAATATTGGTTCCCACTGTCTTCTGGCTTGCAGGGTGTCTGCAGAGAGATCTGCTGTTAGTCTGATGGGATTCTCTTTGTGGGTAACCCGACCTTTCTCTCTGGCTGCCTTTAACATTTTTTCCTTTGTTTCAATCTTGGTGAATCTGACAATGATGTGTCTTAGGGTTGCTCTTCTCAAGGAGTATCATTGTGGAGTTCTCTGTATGTCCTGAATTTGAATGTTGGGCTGTCTGGCTAGGTTGGCGAAGTTCTCTTGGATAATATCCTGAAGAGTGTTTTCCAACCTGGTTTCATTCTCCCCTTCACTTTCAGATACACTCATCAAGTGTAGGTTTGGTCTTTTCACATAGTCCCATATTTCTTGGAGGCTTTGTTCCTTTTTATTTGTCTTCCTCTAATCTTATCTTCATGCTTTGTTTCATTAAGTTGATCTTTAATCTCTGATATCCTTTATTCTGCTTGATCAATTCGACTATTGATACTTGTATATGATTCACAAAGTTCTCGTGTTGTGTTTTTCAGCTTCATCAGTTCATTAATGTTTTTCTCTAAACTGGTTATTCTAGTTAGCAATTTCTCTAACCTTTTTTCAAGGTTCTTAGCTTCCTTGCATTGGGTTAGAACATGTTCCTTTAGCTTGGAGGAGTTTGTTATTACCCACCTTCTGAAGCCTGCTTCTGTCAATTCATCAAACTCATTCTCGGTCCAGTTTTGTTCCCTTGCTGGTGAGGAGTTGTGATCCTTTGGAGGAGAAGAGGCATTCTGGTTTTGGGAATTTTCAGTCTTTTTGTGCTGGTTTTTCCTCATCTTTATGGAATTATCTACCTTTGGTTTTTGATGTTGGTGATCTTTGGATGGGGTTTTTGTGTGGATGTCTTTTTTGTTCATGTTGATGCTGTTCCTTTCTCTGTGTTAGTTTTCCTTCTAACAGTCAAGCCCCTCTGCTGCAGGTCTGCTGGAGTTTGCTGGAGGTTCACTCTAGACTCTGTTTACCTGGGTATCACCAGCAGAGGCTGCAGAACAACCAAGATTGCTGCCTGTTCCTTCCTTGGAAGCTTTGTCCTGAGGGGCACCTGCCAGATGCTAGCCAGTGTTCTCCCGTATGAGGTGTCTGTTACCCCTGCTGGGAGGTGTCTTTCAGTCAGGAGGCCCAGGGGTCAGAGACTCACTTGAGGAAGCAGTCTGTCCCTTAGCAGAACTTGAGCACTGTTCTCAGAGCTCTGCTGCTCTCTTCAGAGTTGGCAAGCAAGAATGTTTAAGTCTGATGAAGCTGCACCCACAGCCGCCCCTTTCTCCAGATGCTCTGTCCCAGGGAGCTGGGAGTTCTATCTATAAGCCCCTGACTGGGGCTGCTGCCTTTCTTTCAGAGATGCCTTGCCCAGAGAGGAAGAATCTGTAGAGGAAGTCTGGCTATAGCACCTTTGCCAAGCTGTTTGCCCGCCCTATTTGATGTTCCCAGTGGCTTTGTTTACACCGTGAGAAGAAAACCACATACTCAAGCCTCAGTAATGGTGGATGTCCCTCCCCCAACCAAGCTCCAGCATCCTAGGTCGAATTCAAACTGCAGTGCTGGCAGCAAAAATTTCAAGCCGTGGACCTTAGCTTGCTGGGCTCTGTGGGGGTGGGATCCGCTGGGCTAGACCACTGGCTCCCTGGCTTCAGCCCAACAGTTCTGTCTCACTGGCATTCCAGGTGCCACTGGGGTATTAAAAAAACTCCTGCAGCTAGCTTGGTGTCTGCCCAAACAGCCATCCAGTTTGTGCTCAAAACCCAGGGTCTGGTGGTGTAGGCACCCAAGGGAATCCCCTGCTCTGCAGGTTGTGAAGATTGCGGGAAAAGCATAGTGTCTGGGCCAGAATGCATCATTCCTCCCAGCAGGGTCCCTCACAGCTTCCTTGGCTAGAGGAGGGAGTTCCCCCATCCCTTGCACTTCCCAAGTGAGGCAACACCCCACCCTGCTTTGGCTCGTCCCCACCCCACCCCCCGTTGGCTGCACCCACAGTCTAACCAGTCCCAATGAGATGAGCCAGGTACCTCAGTTGGACATGCAGAAATCATCCACCTTCTGCATTGATCTCACTGGGAGGTGCAGACTGGAGCTGTTCCTAGTCACCCATCTTATTAGCACTTTTCAAATATACATATTTTTATGCGTTAGTTCAGACAACAAAATATGTTAGGTGAAAAAGTGGACAGTTAGTATGTAAATGTGTAAGGCCTTGAAGGCAATACATAAATGACTGAAGTTTATGAAACAATCATTCTAGGCTTCTAACTTGATATATGAGAATCAGGGAGATGAGGTGATTTGTCCAAAATCATCCAACTTCAGAGCTGCATCCAGACCTCCTGCTTCTGGTCCTATACTGCCTTCCTAATGCTCCCTCTTAGGACAAAGGGCAACCTGGTAAAATGTTGCAAAATTAAGTGAACATATTAAAAGTTTCTTCTTTTACCAAAATAGCTGTCTTTTATCATCTAAGGTAAGAAAATTAACTTGCTGTCCTTCACTTGCCCAAAAATGATTCTTGTGGGTGCACTGAGCCAGAACTGCAGAGATAATAGGTTATTATAGGAAAATTTGGCTTTGACATTTGTATGATAAATTTGGAGTCAATTAGATGAAAAATACCCCATTAGATAAAGTGAGTGTGCCAATTACTGTGAAGACGGCCTACTGCTAATAATATAATTGAAGTTTAGAGAGAGGAAGGCTCAACCCTCCAGAAACTGACTACATCAGGGACAGTAATGCAATCATGTAAATATTTGTGCTTTTAGACATTTTTACTTGCTTTCTGAATTCTCCTGATCAAATGTCATTTTCGTGTGTATGTTAAAATCCCACCCTGTAGTTAGCTCCAAGATGTCACAATACATTACCATAAAATGTAAAATATAATGAAACAGCTATATCTCTTTCATTCTAATGCAAGACATGTAGACACATAACATTGGTGGCCTAAATATGGTATTATTTGGAATAAAAAATCAAGCATGTAGCTAGATAAGTAATGATTGCTTTTTAGTTCATCCTAGAAGGAGGATATTTTAGACTCACTAACAGGGAGAAGAAACTCATCTACATAGTGTGCTCTCTACAGCTGTGAAATAGCTGTCAGTGTCCAGCTGCCAAGATGCTTCAACCTCAATTGAACAAAACGAGAACAAGTACGTTCTAAGAAACAATCCTGCAAAAGCATGGACTAGTACTGAATTCTTTTTCATCTTCACTGATTTTGTGGCCCATATGAATTTAAAATGTAAAATGAAAAATTTATCAACAATCAAAAACAGACATGTCCAACTGTGTTATCTGAATTCAATGCTGCTTTCATCTCAGAGAATAGAAGGCTGCTTCAGAAGTGCATTCACCTGCATCAGTAAAGCATCCTTTCAGGGGAGATGCTAGGAAGTTTTAACCCTGTCATCTCAAAGGGGTTTATCTAGGGTAAGTTACTTTATCTAGGGTAAGTAAATTCAAGTGAGAATTAAACACAAGGGGGCCGCTATCTTATCCAGGATTTAAAATCCTTTTTAATTAGTTCTGTAAAATATAACAATAACTGCATTTTAAGCCCTATTGTGTGCCCATAGACTGTCATACACGGTTTGTATCCTTTTATTTATTTTTTCTTTACAATAGCCCTGCAGAGTAGTTGTTAATATTTACCATTTTATAAATTAGGACAATGAGGCTTAAATACGTGAATAAATTTTCAGCTACTAAGGGGTAGGAGCTGCATTTGGACTGAGATCACTTTGTCTCTTAAATATGGTCTTCCCACCACCATGAGGACCCCTTCCACTAATTTCCTTATTCTCTGCCTATATGCCTAGAAAGAGCTCATGATTCTTACTGCTAACAGGGCTCTATTTACATCTTACTGGTCCTGGAATCTTTTGACAGTATAAAGGTGGATATTTGGTCTTAATATCTCAATACCCTTCTTCTCCTGTCTGTTTCCCACCCCATACTGCTTGCTCTTTGCCATTTTGACACTTTCATACCACATATAAAACTCTAATTCCATCTGCTACTGGATCTCCTGGCCATGCCTGAGTCATTTCTGCAAGGATCAAGAGGATTCTCGTGGACACCTGGTTTCTGGTAGTTTCCAGAAACACCTTATTTCTCATTCCTTAACCCTATATCTGGATTATATAAGCAACTAATCTAGAGAGTTCTCCCCACCCCTATATTACATTGACCAGTATGTTCAATCAAGCAAATACAATCTATTTGACCTAAACTCTAAAAATGAACTGAAAATTATGGCTGCCCTTGAAGCTACCTAGGAAATGCACAGGTATTCTTTGCGGTTGTCAGATTCTGTCTTATTCCATGTCTTTCAAAAACTTTCCTAAAATCTAGACAAACAGGATTCAGACACAAATAAGAGAGAAATGTGCTGCCTTCTGAATGTTTTTAGGTTGAGACAGTCTCCAAACTTTCAAATTCCTCTTTTGCCCTTGAGTAGACTCTTTCTCTATAGAGTATGGTGCATGCATGCTCACGTTTGTGCACCCATGTGCACGCGCGCACGCACACACACACACACACACACACACACACTAGTCTGAAGTGGAGCTAAGCAGGGTTCAGAAGATTCAGACTACCATGCCTACAGTTTTAAAGTTGTTTTCCTCCCTGCATGACGCAGGTAATGAAAAGGTCCATTTTTGCTGTCTTTCCACCACTTTCTTCAGAGGTCATTTGTGTATGGATGCACTGGCCACACCATTTATATCCATAAAAATAAAAGGTATGGCTGGGGGGGGATTGTTATGTCAATAATTGTAGTGATAAAATTAATAGCGCCTTAAATAGAGGATACATTCGTCCTAAGCCTTAAATTGTTTTTAACAAATGAACTCCATAATCAAGGAAGCATCCTATTTAATACAGACCCCCCAAGAAGTGTTAAGAAATGCACCCTGTCTCTGCCAGAAATATATTCTGTGTTGGGCATATTTTCTCCTTAATTCTTATGAACCCATAGAAATATCTGTATCATTCCTATTGTAAAGTTCAAAAACCAGAACATAGAAAATCACAATTCAGGTCTATCTTCAAAGGCCATACTCTGCTCCACCATAGTCTTTTGCTTCCCAACCAATTTCTTTTTTCTTTTTTTGTGACATTGCTCATCGGCCAATACATTGTTTTGCCTCAGTGGTAGTGATGAGCTTTTCTTCTTTCTCTGTCACATCATTAATGAGCTGGGATAACTTGCCTCACATGTGTCACAGGCAGTTGCCATATAGAATTTCCATTTTTCAACCAGGTTGTGCTATGTGTTTTTAAAACCCAAAGCAAATGTCATAGTGTGCACTGCCAGTGGGCTTCTCTTTGTTAGCAACATCAAAAGAAGTCTGTTTCCCTCCAAGGATAGGAGCCTCTTCCCCTTTATTCGATAAAGCACACAGGACAGCAAAGACTCAGTAGCACTATTTGTGGAAATCATTTGTGATTGTACTTGGCCCTTCAAGCAGTGGGCCTTCAGCTCTGCCCTGGCTCCATTCACCACTTCCAGGAATCCTGCCAGCCTGATCCACTCACATCCCATGCATTAAGACTTTATTTTTATTGTCCTACTGGTAGCCCATCATTGTTGCTGTAATAAGAAGTTTTATTTCAGAACCAAACAATTATTTGCTAGAATATGTGGAAGCTGAAAAATTGGTTTGTGCCTCAAGGAGCAGTGAGAATGCAAGAAAATCTGCTTTCTGGCTGCTCCATTGATTCTCAGTTATAGAAAGAAATGGATAAGAATTAAAATGCTCTCCATCCAGAGAACTGTTCAAACAGGTTTTGATTAAGCATGGAATATTTTCCTAAAGGTTGCTAAAGTAACAGGCCTGGTTTTAAGTCAAGGAAGCAGTCAGAAAAATTGATACTTAAGACCAAATATTCAAATGCAGAGACCTATATGTATCTGCTATGAATTCAGAGAGAAAAAGAAGAACAATCCCCTTACTGTTCACATTTTTAACAGCTTACTAGACATTTCTACTTGAGTTCAATCATCCAATATGTTATTTATTAATTGTCTTCTATGTAATATTAACTCTGCTTGGGAGCCGTAGACTAGAAATTTCCCAGTCCTATGAAGGAGAACGGCTAGGAAACAAGTCATTGTAACACAGGGTGATGAATATTCTGGTGAAGGTTTAGTTAGAACTTTATTGGATCCCACAGGAAGCACATCTAAACCTAGCTGGGAAGTAGGGGCATGGAAGATTTTTCTTACACCTCCTAAATTGAGTATTAAAAGACACACAGAGGCCGATTGTGGTGGCTATATAATCCCAGCACTTTGAGAGGCCAAGGTGAGTAGATCACCTGAGGTCAGGAGTTCGAGAACAGCCTGGCCAACATGGCAAAACCCCATCTCTACTAAAAATACAAAAATCAGCCAGGTGTGGTGGTGCTTCCTGTAATCCCAGCTACTAGGGAGGCCGAGGCAGAAGAATTAATTGAACCCAGGAGGCAGACATTGCAGTGAGTGGAGATCACGCCACTACGCTCCAGCCTGGGAGACAGAGCAAGATTCCATCACATTAAAAAAAAAAAAGGAAAGAAAAGGAGGAAAGGAAGAAAGAAAGAGAGAGAGAGAGAAAGAAAGAAAGAAAGAAAGAAAGAAAGAAAGAAAGAAAGAAAGAAAGAAAGAAAGAAAGAAAGAAAGAAAGAAAGAAAGAAAAAGAAAGAAAGAAAGAAGAAAAGAAAGAAAGGAAGGAAGAAGGAAGGAAGGAAGAATTAGCTAGCAATGAGTGGGGGGAAGAACACAGGCAGTAGCCTAGAGAAAATGGAGAGTCTTGTGTTTGGAAAACTACCAATATTTCAGGGTAACCAACAAAACTACATAGAGCCACCCAGACGTCCTAGTGTCACATTGTCCACATATTTAAAAGTAAATTCATTGCCATTCCTAAACCTCAAACTTTCCATGCTTCTTGAATTTACACCCAAGCTCAAGACCTTGGGTTCTCCTTTAATTTTTTATTTTGTCTCACTCTCCCATTTAATCACCAAATTCTCTCTCTTCCAATACTATATCATGTTTGGTCTCAATCTCTCCCTTTTTAATCTCATTGCCATTATACTAGTCCAAGCCTTATACCTTTTTCCTAGACTTTGGCAATTGCTGTCTTCTCTTTCTACTCCCCCAACACATTCCACTAACTGCCATTAGGCTGAATTTCTTGATCTCGATCCCATTGCTCTCTCCTCAGAACTCTTTAATACATGTATAAGATAAAGCCCATTCTCCTGGCCAAACAGGCAAGTGATCCTCAGCCCAACCCCCACTGCTCCACTAATCAGAACTCTTGCTACGCATCTACGGAACCCTTCCCTTTAGTCAAATGGGTCTGCTCCCCCATTATATTTTCCCTACCCTAAATTTCTGGTTTCCAGCACAGACCACATTTTAAAATTCCCAAATGAATCCTGCATATTCTTAAACTACCTCCCTCCTTCCTTCCATGCAGCCTTATCAAACCAAGACTTGGTTCTTTCTCCATCCTAAGAACCAAGATATTTTGATGTTTTGAGAACACGTTTTAGTAAAGAAAGGAAAGTGAATGTTTATTGAGAACCTACTAACTACCAAGTTATTTAAAACTCTGTGAGTTAAGTGTCTTACATTAAAAAATAAGGTAACTGAAGTTAAAAAAGGCTAAGCAACTTGGCCCCAACCACACAGTTAATATATTTGAATGCAGGTCACTATGACGCAGGATTTTTTTGTTTGTTTCTTTCTTAGTTCAACTAAATCTGGTTCTTGTTTTAAAACCAGGAAAAATGAGGCACATGGGCACACTGAAAGGTGAGAAGAGTGGAATTTATTAAAAGAAAGCTCTCAGCAAATAAAGGGTGTCCTGCCAACAAGCTGCCACTTTGCAGATAAAATACGACGCAGGAGTGGAAGAAGTCAAGCCCCTTCCCCCTGCATAAGGCACAAATTCCTGGTGGCTCCACCCCATTCTCCCAGTGTGCAGACGGGCCCTTAGTCTGAGCCTCTCCACATTGATTTATTTCTCTTACTGCATGTGTTAAGGCACAGAATTTCCCACTGTGGGCATGTTTAGGCAAGCTCCCTGCACACAATTTCCTGGGTGGTATCTGTCTCCTGTCTCTCTAAACTATAACTCCAAAGCCTGTATAGCCATTGCTAAGTGCCACATAACCATTTCTAAATTAATCATTATTGTTATCGTTGTTACTAACAATCTAACACTCAGTATGGGCCAAATATGTATTAATACCTAAAGATGATTCCAAAAGTATCTGAGTTCCAGAAGGAAAGACCAGAAAAAATGGAGAAATTATAGTATTCAATGATATAGTAACTCAGGATACCTTAGAACTATCGAAAGACATGAATGAACTCTCACATATAAGCCTTGTAGTAATTCACGATACCTTAGAACTATTGAAAGACATGAATGAACTCTCACACATAAGCCTTGGCGCAACATGCCAAAGCAGACTAAATAAAAATGAATTCATCTTGGACAAATCGTAATGAAAACACAAGACAAAAAGTTTAATTTTTCTTCATTGCAACTTAGCCTCCAAGTTTCCGCTTTTCAAATGTATGTGCCCTTGAAAGTAACCACGTTCAGACATTTCTGGACAGCTGGGAACTAATTGCTTGGTTGGTTTCTGCCCACATCACCTGGATGAGAGGGTTCTGGGTTTTAGTGGAAGGAGGGTCATTTTGGGACATAAACATTCACTCTGAAAGCCAGTTTTGAGTGACTTTTGCAGTAAAGGCCTTGGTATTAAAGAACACAGACAGAATAAGAGCACTTGATGCTGAGAAAGGAGAAAGAAACGCAGAGAGCAGGGAAGACAAGGCAAGGAGAATGATAACACATTATTCTACCCCAAATTCGGCTACAAATTTCTATTTGCTGCCATTAGAAATTTTGAGAAAATGATCATAGGCCACCTTTATCGCTGAAGTAATAGAAATTTTTAGAAAATTATCACATCACACATTTACCTCTGAAGGTCCCAACAATAAATTAGCCTAATCCTATAACGAACTATACCTGGTAAAATCATATAGCAAGAACATTACATAACAGAGAATACACCTAAGAGCCTTCGGTCCATAGCATGCTGACTGTGTCATCCCAGAAACGGCGCTGCCCTGCATCAGCAACTACAAACAAGGATAATGCTGCCTGCTCTATTTCATTTATGAAAATAAAAGGAATCAACAAATGTAAACATCTTATTCATCTATGACGTGTGAAAACATGTAAAGTATTGTGCTTATCATGTCAAATGAACCATGACAGAGCAGTGAACCATCCACTTACATTCTGTGTAACTAAAGACTATCATGAGCCTCCTAAGAAAAGCCTTGGTCTTATGTGATGACCCTTCAGAAGTATTTAAACAGACATTTCCCATGTCCAAGAAGTGAATCATTTTCAAGCTCATAATGTAGAACCCAAAGTACATTCAAAGGTCATCCAATCACCCATGAGGTGTGTGATGCTAACAGCCTTTTCTTTCCTTCTGAGCAATCAGACCCAAGTTGTGTTATTATCTACAGGTGGCACAGACTTGTATTTTTCTCTCTGCATCCTTCTTTTCAAAAAACACTGGAGTACATAATTACTTGATTTTCACACAAATGGCCAATTGTCTCAAATAACAGGGAGATGAGGCTAATTTAATTCTGGGAGTATAATTTCAATGTCTGTCATTGAAAACATATCCATTTCACTTATTTTTGTTTGATTCAAAAGAACACATTTTTAAAAGTTAAAATATGTCTGATTTGCTTATTTAAGAAAATCTCTTTACTGACAAGCTGACATTTGTATTGTGTCTTAGATTTGTCCTGAGTCACTGTGTTAAAATAAAATCAGATCAGATACAAGGAGAATGAATAAATTTAGTGGGCAACATTGCATATGTTTCTTTAGGACTGAAACATGTCATTACTAATTAATTCTAAGGATCAGGTAGAGTAGACAAGGGCAATATTTAGAAATACTTTCACCACAATCATGCAGAAGGTCTGTAGGCTGTTTAATAAATGTTTAATAAATCCTCTGAGCTGACATGTGCATGAGGCAAAATGCTGAAAGATGAATCAGCTTCCCTGCAGTTCACATCCCCTAGCTACAGAAATATTCTAATGCCAACACTTAAGCTATTAAAAATAGTGAAATAAATTCTTACTCTAAAAGGAATCTTGGCGACACTATATAATTTGTTGACACCAAATGGCAATGGGCCTTCCCTAGGCACTTATTTTTCATTATCCTTTGTCCTGTATTCTTCTGGAAGAAAATATTAACAACTGAAAAACCTCATTGGTCTCTAACCTTAAAAAATATTCCAGTTATATGACTTTATTTTTAAAGACAGGGATTAGGCTGGGTGCAGTGGCTCATGCCTGTAATCCCAGCACTTTGGGAGGCCCAGGTGGATGGATCACGAGGTCAAGAGATCGAGACTATCCTGGACAACATGGTGAAACTCTGCCTCTACTAAAAATACAAAAATTAGCCAGGTGTTTGGCACGTGCCTGTAGTCCCAGCTACTTGGGGGGCTGAGGCAGAAGAATCACTTGAACCCAGAAGGCAAAGGTTGCAGTGAGCTGAGACTGGGCCACAGTGCTCCAGCCTGGCAACACAGCAAGACTCTGTCTCAAAAAAGAAAAAAAGATAGGGATTAAAAGCGCTGATTCTGGAGACAGGCATCCCTCAATTCAGACCACAACTCCACCTCTCTTATTAGCTATAGAACATGGCACAAGCTCATTTGGTTCTCTAATTCTGATATCTGATGTATAAAGTGGGGATAATGTGCCTACCTCATATAAGGGTATTGGGAGCATAGTATTGTGGTTAAAGGTACAGTTTTTGAAACCAGTCTATCTGGGTCTGTCTGGACTTCCATCCTGGTTCACTACTCAGCAGCTGCATAACCTCGAACAACTTACACAACCTTTGTAAACCTCAATGTTGCCATTTTTAAAATGAGCCTCTTGGGATTGTTGAATTATTAAGTAAGATAATGCATATAAGTAAGGTTGCCAGATTTAGCAAATATAACTACAAGATGCTCAATCAAATTTGAATTTCAGGTGAAAAACAAATAGTCTCTTGTCTCACAATTATACCAAAATTATTTGTTTTTATCAGAAATGCAAATGTAACTAGGCATCCTATCTTTTGTCTGTCTACTTTATATATAATGCACTTAAGAAAATGTTAGGCCTGGCAAGGTGGCTCATGCCTGTAATCCCAGCACTTTGGGATGACAAGGTGGGTGGACTGCTTGAGTCCAGGCGTTCAAGACCACCCTGGACAAAATAGCAAGACCCAGGCTCTACAAAAAAAAAAATACAAAAATTAGCTGGGTGTGTTGGCACACACCTGTCGTCCCAGGTATCCCTTGGGAGGCTGAGGCAGAAGAATCACTTGAACCCAGGAGGCCGAAGTTGCAGTGAGCTGAGACTGCACCACTGCACTCCAGCCTGGGCAGCAGAGTAAGACTCCATCTCAAAAAAAAATTAAAAAGGAAGAGGAGAGAAAGAAAATGAAAAAGAGAAAGAAGAAAGAAAGAAAAAGAGAGAAAAAAAGAGGAAAGAAATGGAAGAAGAAAGAAAAAGAAAGAAAAAAGAGAAGAGGGAGGAAGGGAGGAAGGAAGGAAGGAGAAGGAAGAAAGAAAAGAAGGAGGGAGGGAAGGAGAGAGGAGGGAGGGAAGGAAGGAGGAGAGAAAGAAAATGTTAGTACATACTGAGTAATCAATATGTGAGCAAGTATTTAAATTCATGAATACAGGCTTAGCACATACTAACTGCTCAGTAAGTAAGAAGCACTAATAGAAATTCGCCATTGGCTCTGCCTCTCTTTAGACTAGACTGCCAGCAGGCACAGAGCTGTGTTCAAATATAAATTTTTGGCCAGGCACAGTGGCTCATGCCAGTAATCCCAGCACTCTGGGAAGCTGAGGCAGGTGGATGGCTTGAACTCCAGGAGTTTAAGACCAGCCTAGGAAACTTGGTGAAACCCCCTCTCTACCAAAAATACAAAAAACAAATTAGGCGGGCATGGTGGCTTGTGCCTGTGGTCCCAGCTAATGCAGAGGCTGAGATGGAAAGATGGCTTGAGCATGGAGGCAGAGATTGCAGTGAGCTGAGATCACGCCACTGCAATCCAACCTGGGTGACAGAGCGAGACCCCATCTTAAAATAGAAAAAATAAAAATAAAAAATAAAAAAACCTACACAAATATAAATTTTAAATAAACTCTGGCACAATAACACTGTCTCTCCATTCACATTGATAAAATCAGCCCTTGCTCATCCAAGCACGTATTCAACAAATGCCAACCATTTATTAAGAGTTATTATGTGTTAGACACAGGAACTGGTTCTGAAAGCATGAGAAAGCTAAGAAAGAGAATGGGAGTATTCCCACAAGGAACAAGAGGTTACCAAGTTCTCTCCCACATCTCCAAGATCATTGTTAGGATAATATAAGACATCACAGGTAAATTACTTTGCACCTTGCCGGGTACCTGCTACCTGCTCAGAAAATGGAATTGCCATTCTTACTGTTATTTATATTATTTTTGTCAATCTTAGCAGATAAAACTAAACCAGCTTGTATATCTTACATATACCTATTTTCTGTTTACCTGTTTTCTTTAAGAAAACCAGTTCTTATCTTCCCTGAGCAAGAACTATCTTCTTTGTGACATGGTTAATTTTATAACAGATATTAGTTACACAAATATTATGCAATGGTATGCATTGTAGTGGGATAATCCAATATACCTTTCAGACAATAACCAAAATTCTTTCTACAATACCCCAAATGATTCCAAGTATCTAAAGATATACTCACAAATACAGTATCTCACTCAGCATTTCATGGGTAGATAACATCAGAACCCTTTTAACTTCATTGGGAAGCCAGAAATTACCTGTTTATCAGCTGAAGTTTTCTACACATTTCCCAAGTTTATCTTGCTATAAAACTGCTTAAGATGGCAAAACATAAGAACCTTGTCAACCATCATCTATGGTCTTCATCTGTATAGAAATTTCCAAATGAATAGGGCAAATGAAATATAACAACAGAGTCACACAATGTAGATACTGGAAAATTCTCGAAACAAGATTTAAAGACATGTTCACAGTCACCCAGTGACAGCATAGTTACATGGGTAACATTCAGTGAGCTGTTCATAATCACACAGCTAATAAGTGGCAGAATCCAGCTTCTGAACTCCCAGAGCAGGTACCTTAGAGTTTTGTGGCTTCAGTGTCTGAGTGTGGTGAAGACAAGAACTGCCTGTATGGTAGCATTTTAAGTTCTAGTAACCATGACCACTCAACCACCCTCCTGGAGAACAGAACTATTAAAATTGTTGTTTGAATAAATTGGCTTTAAAAATGCAACCATGGGAATGATCCAAAATGGCTGACAGCTAACATCTCAAGATTGTAGCTCCCAGTGAAAACGCAGAGAACGAGAGGACACCACACTTTCAGACAAATTTTGGTAGCTCACAGAGCAGAAGATTCCCAGTGGAGGAGCTGCACGGGTCGCCAGCGCAACTCTTGTGGCTGGCGCAGCGGTGTTGCAGGCACCTCGGCGTGGCAGCTCTTGGAGCAGAGTAAATGGGACTGGTTCCCCTTCTGACTGAGGTTTGGAGCTCCGGGAAGGCAGAGTCGCCTATACAGACTCAAGAAGGAAGTCAGACTGGAGATTCCCAGGCAGAAAAGCACCATCAGCCTTAATGCCGCTGTTTTGGCCGGTGCAGTGGGTTGCTCATATTTCAGCCCTGGGAATTAACAACATGGACCTCTACTCAGAGATCTAATTTGAAAGGTGGTAATTACAAAGATGACAGGTGGATAAACTTACAATGATGGGAAGAAAGCAGCATAAAAAGACTGAGAATACTCAAAATCAGAATGCCTCTCCCTCTAAAGAGGATCACAGTCTCTCATCAACAAGGGAACAAGGCTTGATGGAGAACGAGTGCATCCCAATAACAAAATCAGGCTTCAGAACATGGATAATAAGAAACTTCTGTGAGTTAAAACAACATGTTGTAGCCCAACGTAAAGAAACTAAGAACTTTGAAAAAAGGTTTGATGAAATCCTAATGAGAATAGACAATTTAGAGAGGAATATAAGTGAATTAATGGAACTGAAGAATACAATACGGGAACGCTGAGAAGTATGCACAGGTTTAAACACTCGAATTGTTCAAGCAGAAGAAAGGATATCAGAGGTCAAAGTCCAGCTTAATGAAATAAAATGAGAAGACAAGAATAGAGAAAAAAGGATAAAAAGGAATGAACAAAGTCTCCAAGAAATGTGGGACTATGTGAAAAGACCAAATTTACGTTTGATAGGTGTACCTGAATGCAACGGAGAGAATGAATCCAAGCTGGAAAATATTCTTCAGGATATTATTCAGGAAAATTTTCCTAAACTAGCAAAGCAGGACAACATTCAACCCCAGGTAATACAGAGAACACCACAAAGATATTCCTCAAGAAGAGCAACCCCAAGGCACATCATCGTTAGATTCACCAGGGTTGAAATGAAGGAGAAAATACTAAGGGCAGCCAGAGAGAAAGGTCTGGTTACCCACAAAGGGAAGCCTATCAGACTTACAGCAGATCTCTCAGCAGAAACTCTACAAGCCAGAAGAGAGTGGGGGCCAATATTCAACATCCTTAAAGAACAGAACTTTCAGCCCAGAATTTCCTATCCTGCCAAACTAAGCTTCACAATTGAAGGAAAAATAAAATCTTTTATGAACAAGCAAGTACTCAGAGATTTTATTACCACCAGGCCTGCTTCACAAGAGCTTCTGAAAGAAGCATTACACATAGAAAGAAACAACCAGTATTAGCCTTTCTAAAAATAAACCAAAAAGTAAAGAGCATCAACATAAAGAAGAATTTACATCAACGAATGGATAAAACAGCCAGTTAACATCAAAAGGCAGTAATTCTAAATTTAAATCAAGTAAATCCCCCAATCAAAAGATACAGCCAAAACCCAACGATATGCTACATCCAGATCCATTTCACATGCAAGGATACACAAAGACTCAAAACAAAGGGATGGAGAAAGATTTACCAACCAAATGGAGAGCAAAAATAAATAAATAAATATAAAACAGGAGTTGCAATTCTCATATCTGATATAATAGATTTTAAAGCAACAAAGATATAGTGGTAAAAGGATCAATGCAGCAATAAGAGCTAATGATCCTAACACCCAGATACATAGAGACTTAGACTCAATGAGACAGAAAATTAATAAGGATATCAAGAACTCGAACTCAGATCCGGAACAAGTAAACTTAATAAATATTTATAGAGCTCTCCACTTTAAACACACAAAATATACGTTCTTGTCAATACCACATCACACCTACTCATAGGTTTAAATGAAATATTTATTGGCCATTATTAATACCCATTTCTTTTAGAATAAAGCAACATTTCCATTCTCTCTCCCTCTTTTTCTTCCTCTTTCTTCCTCTCCTTCACTCCTTTTTCTTTTCTTTCCTTCTCTCAAAAAAAAAAAGAAAAGAAAAAAGAAATCAACTTGTAGACCTCTAGATCCAGGTCGGCAATGTCTCTCTCATTGCCTGATTTCCTTCTTTCCCTTCTCTCCCTCCCTCCCTTCCATCCTCCCTCCCCCCTCCCTCCCTTCCTCCTTTCCTTCCTCCCTCCCTTCTTTCCTCCCTCCCTTCCTGCCTTCCTCAAAAATAAAAAATTAAAAAATAAAAAATAAAAATGCAACCATGTCTTCCAATCCCAGGAAATCCTCTCCATATCTCAGCACTGTTGAACCTGGAGTTTTCAGAGTGGGAGAAAACAATCTTGCACTCTAGGGTGGATGCTGAAATATATTTTCTTCTTAAAAAGCTTGAAAACACTGACAAGAACTTGTGGTCAGCCAAGGAAAGGCAAGACCTATCAACAGTTTGAGGGAATTCTTCAACTAGTGAATTTATTCCAAATGTAGGAGATTCATAACAAGATGTTAGAACATCTATTTAATGCAGAAAATATTTGACTTTACTGTAGGCAAAGTATGCTCCTCAAGATTACTGTGATTGAATTGAGTGTTGCTCCTTCTGGATGGGTTAGAGGAAAACAACCAGTCGAGATACAGGGATCAGGACCCCTTTCCAGTAACAGAAACATAAAGAGTGAGGAGACAGGATGGTGTCAGAGCTGTCTAAGGAG
This sequence comes from Saguinus oedipus, assembly GCA_031835075.1. Lineage (NCBI taxonomy): Eukaryota > Metazoa > Chordata > Mammalia > Primates > Cebidae > Saguinus > Saguinus oedipus. The sequence continues at coordinate 71,578,942 of CM063185.1, forward strand.
CCAGACAGCCAACAGGGGGACCTCATAAGAAGGGGACAAGCTGAGGGACTAAGAAAAATGGCACCCGACATGGTGACACTGTGATCTCCTCATGGTGTCCTCAGGCCTTCAGTAAAGCATATTAAAAACAAAATGGGCCCTCTTAAGATACAAAATGCATGGAAAGAGCTGTAGAAAAAGACAATGGAGCAAAAGTCATCAGTGGAGAAGTCCAGAGCAAGTTCCCGGAGAGGGAAACCAGCACATCCAGTGTAGATTTGTGGAACATGTCAGTGCTCCCCAGTGATTTTCAGAAATACTTAAGGCAAGACTAGAGCTCCTGTGATCATGGAGGACAAAGCCCAGGCTACATGAGCTGGTACTGTTATAGTGAACCCCAAGTTTCTCTTCAAAGAATCAGTATGTCAGAATGCTCAGCTCTCTTATTCTTTAATTTTCTATTTTAAAGTTTAACTTCCTTGTCATTCCAGTAAACAACCTTCTCCACCGGTTCTAAACAGTAGTTCACATCTGTTCCCCCAGCCACTGGCTCCATCCTGACTCATCCCAGCCACCTGCTCCAGTGACCTTCTTTAACCTACGTTACCCCTGGCTACCTGCTCTGACCCGCCCATAACTGTCCTTCCTGCCAAAACACCCACCCTGCCACTCCAGCTCAGACCCCTGTTCTCTTTAAAAAAGCCAGCTCCTGCAGTCTAACAGTAGCCAATAGGAGAACAACACAGCAGTAGGAAGGATCCCTGTCAGGCATAAGTATCCCTCACCCCTTGTCTAAGCATGCAGCTGCCACTGCACCATCCATGCACTGCACCCTTCTATAGAAGCAAACTGCCTTGCTGAGAGGATTTATCTTTGAGTGCTATTTCTTTTGCAGCATTGAAACTTTACTTATACTTACAAGAAAAGCAACCTGGCCCTCCACCCCATTTCATCTTTACTTCACAAAGGCAGAAGAATTGGGAATATCTGGGTTATCACTCCTGTGTCTTCCAAAACTATTTTACCAGGAAAATGCTTACTTTGAAATAAGTCCTGTGTACTCTCCTTATGAATTCCACCTTCTCTTTATTCTACTCCCAGATTCAGTCTTTCCTGCTGTTCCCAAATTACCACTTTTGTTCCATTACATGTTTAGAGATGACTTCCCTTTGCTATACCTTCATTTATTCCGATCTGATTGTTGGAACTGTTTCCAATCAATGTGCTCCATGTTTTGTTTTGGCCTTTTTCTTTCCCTGGGAGGGAGGACAGTGGGAAAGGCAGGAAGGGCCGGGTGCTTGAGGAATAGTCCTAAACGTATTCAAACTAAAACTGAAATGAAGCAAAATATGCACTCCCAGGTTTTTGCATTTTTAATACTTCCATGCAAAAGAAGAGCAATGCTATTGTTACGCCATTTTCTTAGGCTCCTTTCACCACTTGTCTTGCAGAGCAAGTTGTCTCACTTCCTTCTTCTCCCACAGAAGTGCTACAGTCTCTGTTTAGTGGTCCTCCAGGATCCTGTATAATACACCATATTACCTTCCAGCCCGCTTCTGTGTAATCGCTGCTAGATGAATTGCCCAGGCTACAGATGTTTCACTAATTATCTTTTCATCATAACAATATGCAAACCCACTTGTATCCCTCCACAGCCTCACTCATTATAATAATAATGTCCAGTTCCCTTTCTACGATGTCTCCATGCTGCAGGACCCGAGAGCTCAAGAAAAAACAGGAATTGTTTCCTACCTCCCCTGATATTAGTTAAACCTTTCTGATGCTAAGAAATTCCTAACAAAGTTAAACAATTAAAGAGCCAGAAGTGAGAAGAATTTATTTGATTAAGGCCTCAGGAGACCACTATTTGGCAAGAGTAATTTCTGGGAGATGGGCTTTACTAAACCCAAGCCTGAGTGACACTGACGGACTGCAAGCAATGTCTTAGATTTTTTTTCAAGGGCTTCAATGGCACAAGATTCTTTGTTTAAAACCTATTCTGTAAGACATCACTTGTAAACAAACTCTAAACCTTGCAGATGGATTGTTCATGATCAGTTTTGCACAGTGATAGATAAACTGATGTGATAGCTTGTGTATAGAAAGAAGGGTGAACTGAGTCATGGGGTCATTGTGACATTAAGTAGATAGCTTTCTAGTTCCTTCATAATTGCTCCCATCTATAAAATAGTTATTTCACTTGTCCTTTTTCCTAAACCACAAAAAATCATGAGCTTTTCAAGCTACAGTTCAGCTTTCACTGAGTTTCTTGCTGTCTCTCAAGTACTCCATACTATTGCTTTTCCTCCATTTTAACACCCTGGTCCATCTGTGTCCATTAGACCTATGAGCCCACTCATCCTTCCAGGTTCATTATAAATAATACCAGTTTTTACTTAGCATCTACTGTGAAGCGTTCTGGAAATACAAAAACTGAAATCATTTCTGCCATCAAGGAGCTTGTAATATAGATAGGCGAAGAAGATACATAAAAAAGGAAGCATTATAAAATGTGTAACCTGAATATGACTGGAGCACCTCAGGATCCATTCTCTGTGTCACACTGATTAAAAGAAAGTACAATCTAGCAAAACTAGAAAATTGAAAATAATTCCAATTTGTACATGATCCCTTGAGATATTATGTAATCCCAAAGGGGTGTGTGACAAATAATTCCTTGAAGAATACCTTCCAATGTGCTTCATTATATTCTTATTTATATGTATTACTTAGAGTCTGCCTTCTCCCACAAGCATGTAAATTCTGAAAAGTCAGGGGCTTGCTCTGTTCACTGGGTATCTTAAAAGTGGTAATGATTCCTAGCACACCATAGTCACTAAGTAAACACTTACTGAATGGATAAGTTACCTTACCTTTAATACTCAATACATTCTGACCAGATGAAACCACTCCTCAGAATTTACTACAAAAAAATTTATATATCTATCTATATATCCCAAAACCAGCTTTCAGATGTCCCTCTTCACCAAACCACAGCTGTAATATATCTCTTATCTTCTTTGCTAGGCAGTATGGAATGCTAAATTGGGGGGAACGTGGCAAGATGGTCAAATAAGAACAGCTCCGATCTGCAGTTCCCAGTGAGGTCAACGCTGAAGGCAGGTGATTTCTCCATTTCCAACTGAGGTACCCAGCTCACCTCATTGGGACTGGTTAGACAGTGGGTGCAGTCCACAGAGGGCAAGAAGCAGGTGAAGCATTACCTCACCCAAGAACTGCAAGAGGTCAGGGAACTCTCTCTCCTAGCCAAGGGAAGCCATGAGGGACTGTGCCTTGAGGAACGGTGCACTCCAGCCCAGCTACTATGCTTTTCCCACAGTCTTCACAACCCACAGGCCAGGAGATTCCCTCAAGTGCGTACACCACCAGAACTCTGGGTTTCAAGCACAAAACTCGGCAGCCATTTGGGCAGACATTGAGCTAGCTACAGGAGTTTTTTTCATAACCCAGTGGCACCTGGAATGCCAGCAAGACAGAATGGTTCACTCCCCTGGAAAGGGGGCTGAAGCCAACGAGCCAAGTGGTCTGGCTCAGCAGATCCCATCCCCATGGAGCCCAGCAAGCTAAGATTGATTGGCTTGAAATTCTCACTGCCTGCACAGCAGTCTGAAGTTGACCTGAGATGCTCCAGCTTGATGGGAAGAGGGGTATCAGCCATTAATGAGGCTTGAGTAGGTGGTTTTCCCCTTACAGTGTAAACAAAGTTGCAGGGAAGTTCAAACTAGGTGGAGCTCACCACAGCTTTGCAAAGCCGCTGTAGCCAGACTGCCTCTACAGATTCCTCCTCCCTGGGCAGGGCATCTCTGAAAGGAAGGCAGCAGCCCCAGTCAGGGGCTTATAGATCAAACTCTCATCTCCCTGGGATAGAGTACCTGGGGAAAGGGGTGGCTGTGGGTGTAGCTTCAGCACACTTAAACATTTCTTCTTACCAGCTCTAAAGAGAGCAGTGGATCTCCCAGCACAGCACTGGAGCTCTGCTAAGGAACACACTGCCTCCTCAAGTAGGTCCCTGATCCCCATGCCTCCTGACTTGGAGACACTGCCCAGCAGGTGTCAAAAGAAACCTCATAAGGAAGCACACCAGCTGGCAGCTGATGGATCACTGTCTGGGTCGAAGCTTCCAGAGGAAGGAAGAGGCAGCAATCTTTACTGTTCTGCAGCCTCTGCAGGTGATATCCAGGAAAACAGGGTCTGGAGTGGACCTCCAGCAAATTCCAGCAGACCTACAGCAGAAGGGCTGTGAGAAGGAAAACTAACAAAGAGAAAACAGCATCACATCAACAAAAGAATATCCACACAAAAACCCCATCCAAAGGTTACCAACATCAAACACCAAAGGTAGATAAATCCACAAAGATGATGAAAAACTAGTGCAAAAAAGGCTGAAATTTCCAAAAACCAGAATGCTTCTTCTCCTCCAAAGAATCACAACTCCTCACCAGCAAGGAAACCAAACTGGACGGAGAATTAGCTTAATGAATTCACACAAGTAGGCTTCAGAAGGTAGATAATAACAAACTCCTGCAAGCTGAAGGAGCATGTTCTAACCCAATGCAAGGAAGCTAAGAACCTTGAAATGATGTTAGAGGAATAGCTAACTAGAATAAACAGTTTAGAGAAGAACATAAATAACCTGATGGAGCTGAAAAATACAGCATGAGAACTTTGTGGAGCATACACAAGTATCTATAGCCTAATCCATCAAGCAGAAGAAAGAATATCAGAGATTAAATGTCAACTTAATGAAATAAAGTGCGAAGACAAGATTAGAGAAAAAGAATAAAAAGGAACAAACAAAGCCTCCAAGAAATATGGGACTATGTGAAAAAACAAAAGCTACACTTGATTTGTGTACCTGAAAGTGACAGGGAGAATGGAACCAAGTTGAAAAACACTCTTCAGGATATTATCCAGGAGAACTTCCTCAACCTAGCAAGACTGGCCAACATTCAAATTCAGAAAATGCAGAGAACACCACAAACATACTCCTCAAGAAGAGCAACCCCAACACATAATCAGCAGATTCACCAAGGTTGAAATCAAGGAAAAAATGTTAAGGGCAGCCAGAGAGAAAGGTCGGGTTACCCACAAAAATAAGCCCATCAGATTAACAGAAGATCTCTCTGCAGAAACCCTACAAGCCAGAAGAGAGTGGGGGCCAATATTCAACATTCTTAAAGAACAGAATTTTCAACCCAGAATTTCATATCCACCCAAACTAAATTTCACAAGCAAAGGAGAAATAAAATCCTTTAGAGACAAGCAAATGCTAAGAGATTTTGTCACCACCAGGTCCGCCTTACAAGACTCCTGAAGGAATCACTAAATATGAAAAGGAAAAATGAGAACCAGCCATGGCGAAAATACATCAAGTTGTAAAGATCATCAACACTATGAAGAAACTACATCAACTAATGGTCAAAATAACCAGCTGGCATCATAATGACAGGATCAAATTCATACATAACAATATTAACCTCAAATGTAAATGGGCTAAATGCCCCAGCTGAAACACATAGACTGGCAAATTGGATAAAAAAAATCAAGACCCATCACTGTGCTGTATTCAGGAGACCCATCTCATGTGCAAAGATACACATAGGCTCAAAATAAAGGGATAAAGAAATATTTACCAAGCAAATGGAAAGCAAAAAGAAGCAGGGGTTGCAATCCTAGTCTCTGATAAAACAGACTTTAAACCAACAAAGATTAAAAAAACATAAAGAAGGACATTATATAATGGTAAAGGGATCAATGTAACAAGAAAAGCTAAATATATATGCACCCAATACAGGAGCACCCAGATTCGTGAAGCAAATTCTTAGAGACCTACAAAGAGTCTTAGACTCCCACGCAATCATAGTAGAAAACTTAAACACCCCACTGTCGATAGTTAGACAGATCAGTGAGACAGAAAATTACCAAGGATATTCAGGACGTGAACTCAGTTCTGGACCAAATGGACCTAATAGACATCTACAGAACTCTCTACCTCAAATCAACACAATATACATTCTTGTCAGCACCAGATCGTACTTATTCTAAAATTGACCAGGTAATTTGAAGTACCACAAATATTGCTCCTCAGCAAATGCAAAAGAGCAGAAATCATAACAAACAATCTCTCAGACCATAGTGCAATCAAATTAGAACTCAGGATTAAGAAATTCACTCAAGCTTGTAATCCCAGCACTTTGGGAGGCTGAGGTGGATGGATCATGACGTCAAACAATTGAGACCATCCTGGCCAACATGGTGAAACCCTGTCTCTACTAAAATATGCAAAAATTAGCTGGGAATGGTGGTGCATACCTGTAGTCCCAGCTACTTGGGAAGCTGAGGGAGGAGCATTGCTTGAACCGAGGAGGCAGAGGTTGCAGTGAGCTGAGATCGCACCACTGCACTCCAGCCCAGCACCTGGTGACAGAGCAAGACTCTGTCTCAAAAAAAGAAAGGAAATTTACTCAAAACCACACAACTACATGAAAACTGAACAACCTGCTCCTGAATGACTACTGGGTAAATAACAAAATTAGGGCAGAAATAAATAAGTTCTTTGAAACCGATAAACAAAGACACAGCATATCAGAATCTCTGGGACAAAGTTAAGCAGTGTCCAGTGGGAAATTTATAGCACTAAATGCCCACAGAAGAAAGCAAGAAAAACCTAAAATCGACACCCTAACATCACAATTAAAGGAACTAGAAAAATAAGAGCAAACAAATGTAAAAGCTAGCAGAAGACCAGAAATAACTAAGATCAGGGCAGAACTGAAGGAGATAAAGACATGAAAAACCCTTCAATAAAACATGAATGCAGGAACTTGTTGTTTTTTTTCTTTTTTAGTGATTAACAGAATAGATAAATGGCTAGCCAGACTAAGAAGAAGAGAAAAGAATAAAATAGACACAATTTAAAAAGTGATAAAGGGAATATCACCACTGATCCCACAGAAACAAACTACCATCAGAGAATACTATAAATACCTCTACACAAATACACTAGAAAATCTAGAAGAAATAAATATATTTCTGGACACATACACCCTCCCAAGACTAAACAAGAAATAATTAGAATCTTTGAATAGACCAATCACAAGTTCAGTCACAAGTTCTGAAATTGAGGCAGTAATTAGTAGCCTACCAACCAAAAAAAGCCTAGGACCAGACAGATTCACAACCAAATTCTATCAGAGGTACAAAGAGGAACTGGTATCATTCTTTCTGAAACTATTCCAAACAATAGAAAAAAAGGGACTCCTCACTAACTCATTTTATGAGGCCAGCATCATCCTGATACCAAAACCTGGCAGAGACACAACAAAAAAATAACTTCCAGGCCAATATCGCTGCTGAACATTGATGTGAAAATTCTCAATGACATACTGGCAACCAAATCCAGCAGCACATCAAAAAGTTCATCCACCATGATCAAGTCAGTTTTATCCCTGGGATGCAAGGCTGGTTTAACACATGCAAATCAACAAACATAATCCATCACTTAAACAGAACCAATGACAAAAACCACCTGATTATCTCAATAGATGCAGGAAAGGCCTTCTATAAAATTCAACACCCCTTCATACTAAAAACACTCAAAAACTAGGTATTGATGGAACATATCTCAAAATAATAAGAGCTATTCATGACAAACCCACAGTCAATATCATACTAAATGGGTGTGAGCAGGAGGAATTCCCTCTGAAAACCAGTACAAGGTAAGGATGCCCTCTCTCACCACTCTTATTCAACACAGTATTGGAAGTTCTGGCCAGGGTAATCAGGCAAGAGAAAGAAATAAAGGCTAGTCAAATAGGAAAAAAAGAAGACAAATTGTTTCTGTTTTTAGATGACATGATTCTACATTTAGAAAACCCCATTGTCTCAGCCCAAAATATTTTTAAGCTGATAAGCAACTGCAGCAAAGTCTCAGGATACAAAATTAATGTGTAAAAATCACAAACATTCCTATACACCAATAATAGACAAACAGAGAGCCAAATCATGAGTGAACTCCCATTCACAATTGCTACAAAGAGAATAAAATACTTAGGAATACAACTTACAAGGGATGTGAAGAACTTCTTCAGGGAGATCTACAAACCACTGTTCAAGGAAATAGGAGAGGACATCAACAAATGTTAATGGAAAAACATTCCATGCTCATAAATAGGAAGAATAAATATTGTGAAAATTGCCATACTGCCCAATGGAATTTATACATTCAATGCTATACCCATCAAGCTACCATTGACATTCTTCACAGAATTAGAAAAAGCTACTTTATATTTCATATGAAACTGAAAAGGAGCCCGTATAGCCAAGACAATCCTAAGCAAAAAGAACAAAGCTGGAGGCATCATGCCACCCTACTTCAAACTATACTACAAGGTTACAGTAACCAAAACAGCATGGTACTGGTACTAAAACAGATATATACCATCTCACACCAGTTAGAATGGTGATCATTAAAAAGTCAGGAAACAATAGATGCTGGAGAAGATGTGGAGAAATAGGAACGCTTTTACACTGTTGGTGGGAGTGTAAATTAGTTCCACCATGGTGGAGGACAGCGTGGAGATTCCTCAAGGACCTAGAACTAAAAATACCATTTGATCCAGCAATTTTATTACTGGATATATACCCAAAGGATTATAAATCATTCTACTATAAAGACACATGCACACATATGTTCATCATTGCACTCTTCACAATAGCAAAGACTTAGAATTAACCCAAATGCCTATCAATGACAGACTGAATATAGAAAATGTGGTACATATACACCATGGAATACTATGCAGTCATAAAAAAGGATGAGTTCATGTCCTCTACAAGGACATGGATAAAATTGGAAACCATCATTCTCAGCAAACTAACAAAAGAACAGAAAAATAAACACCTCATGTTCTCACTCATATATGATAGTTGAACAACGAGAACATATGGACACAGGGCAGGAAACATTACACACTGGGGCCTGTCAGGTGGTCAGGTGCTAGGTGCAGCAAACCACCATGGCATATGTATACCTAAGAAACAAATCTGCACATTCTACACATGTACCCTAGTATAGAAATTTTTGTAGAGACAAGGTCTTACTTTGTTGCCCAGGTTGGTCTGAACTCCTGAGCTCAAGCAGTCACCTGTTTCAGCCTCCCAGAGTGCTAGAATTACAAGTGTGAGCCACCACGCCCAGCCTGTTCTGCTGATCATACTTGTGATTGCATTGTGAAATTCTTGCAGTGTGTTTTTCAGTTCTATGAGATCAGTTACAGTTTTTTTGTTCGTTTTTGAGGTTCTTTTTTTTTTTTTTTTGACTTGTTATTTCATCTATCCACTTCTGGATTGTTTTTATCATGATTCTTAGTTTCCCTGGATTGGGTTTTGGCCTTCTCTTGAATCCTGATTATCTTCATTCCTATCTGTACTCTAAATTCCATTTCTGTCATTTCAGTCAGCTCAGGCTGGTTAAGAACCCAGTTATTTGGAGGACATAAGACATTCTGGTCATTTGACTTGCCAGAGTTCTTGCCCTGGTTCTTACTCATTTCTGTGTGTACGTGCTCCTAGAAGGAAATTTTCTCTGTCTCCTTTTTCACCCACTTTCTCCTTTATCTCTTTCCTCCTCCTCTCCTAGATTTCTTTTTTTTTAATTTTTTGTTTTTACTCTTTTCATTTGTATTGGAATTTGAATTTCCATTGCAGAAAGGCACCTTGAAAATCATCCAGGTAATTTTCTTCTCATCAACAAGGAAACAGAGACTCAGAAAATCAAAGCCACTTGTTCATGATCTTGTATTTAGCTTGTCTCAGAATATAACTGATAAGTTTTATCTTTTATCTCCTTTTCTTGTTTATTTTGGTGGGCAAGTGATCCAGAGAATCTTCAAGAGAGCATCTCACATGCAACAACACCCATCAGCTCAAAATAAAGGGATGGAGGAAAATCTACCAAGCAAATGAAGATCACAAAAAAAAGTAAGAGTTGAAAACCTAATTTCAGACAAAACAGAATTTAATCCAACAAAGACCAAAAAAAGAAGAACATTACATAATGGTAAAGATTTGAATTCAACAAGAAGACCTAACAATCCTAAAAATACATGCACTCTACCCAGAACACCCACATTCTTAAAGCAAGTTCTTGGAGACCTATGAAGAGACTCCGACTCCCACACAATAATAGTGAGAAACTTCAACATTCCACTTACATTATCAAACAGATCATCAAAGCAGAAAAATAACAAAGATATTTAGGATCTGAACTATATATTAGACAAATAGATCTGACAGACCTCTACAGAACTCTTCACCCCAAAACAGCAGAATATTCATTCTTCTCATCATTACACAGTACAGACTCTAAAATCGACCACATAAACAATCCTCAGCAAAATGCAAAATAATTGGAATCATACCAAACACACTCCTGGACTACACTACAATAAAAAGAGAAGTCAATGCTTAGAAAATCACTCAAGACTATGCAATTACATGGAAATTAAACAACGTTCTCTGAATAACTTTGAGTAAATAATAAAATAAGGCAGAAATTTAGCTTTTTGTAGCTAATGAGAACAAAGGTAAAACATAGCAGAGTCTCTGGGACACAGCTAAGACAGTGTTAGAAGGCAAATTTATAGCATTAAATACACATATCAAAAAAATAGAAATATCTCAAATTAATAATCTAACATCACAACCAAAAGAATCAGAGAAGCAACAGCAAAGCAACCCCAAAACTAGCAGAAGATAAAAAATAACCAAAATCCGAGGTGCACTGAAAGAAACTGAAACACAAAAAAAACTATTCAAAAGATCAATAAATCCAAGAGTTGGTTTATTGAAACAATTAATAAGATAGTTGGGCTGACAGCTATACTAATAAAGGAAAAGAGAAGATCCAAATAAACACAATTAGAAATAACAAAGGAGATGCTACCACTGACCTCACAAAAATAAAAATAACCATCAGTAATTACTACGAACACCTTTATGCACACAAGCTAGAAAATCCAGAACAGATGGATCAATTCCTGGACACATAGACTCTCCCAAGACTGAACCAGGAAGAAACTGACTCCCTAAAGAGACCAATAATGAATTCCAGAATTGAAAGAGTAATGAATGCCTACTAACCAAAAAAAAGCACAGGACCAGATGGATTCACAGCCAAATTCTACTACATGTACAAAGAAGAGTTAGTATCATTATTACTAAAACGACTTCAAAAAGTTGAAGAGAAGGGACTCCTCCCCAACTCATTCTATGAGGACAGCATCATTCTGACACCAAAACCTTGCAGAGATGCAACAAATAAAGAGAACTTCAGGCCAATATTCTCAATGAACATTGATGCAAAAATCCTCAACAAAAGACTTGCAAGCCAAATCCAACAGCCCATCGAAAAGCTAATCTGCCACGATCAAGTATGCTTCATCCCTGGGATGCAAGGGTGGTTCAACATACACAAATCAATAAATGTGACTCATCAAATAAACAGAAACAAAGACAAAAACCACATGATTATCTCAATAGATGCAGAAAGGGATTTTGATAAAATTCAAACTCTCCATGTTAAAAACTCTCAATAAGCTAGGTATTGAAGGAACATACGTCAAAATAATAAGAGCCATCTATGACAAACATCATACTGAATGGTCAAAAGCTCAGAGCATTCCCCTTGAAAACTGGCACAAGATAAAGATACCCTCTCTCACCACTGTTATTCAACATAGTATTTGGAAGTCCTGGTCAGAGAAATCAGGCAAGAGAAAGAAATAAAGGACATTCAAATAGGGAAGAGAACGTCTGACTATTCCTGTTTGCAGATGACATGATTCTATATCTAGAAAACCCCACAGTCTTAGCCCAAAAGTTCCTTCAGTTGATAAACAACATTAGCAAAGTTTCAGGACACAAAATCAATGTACAAAAGTCACTAGCATTCTTACTCAACAGTCAAGCCAAGAGCCAAATCAGAAACACAATCCCATTCATGATAGCCACAAAAAGAATAAAATATCTAGGAATACAGCTAACCAGGGAGATGAAAATTCTCTACAATGATAATTACAAACACTCTTCAAAGAAATCAGAGATGACTGGCCAAGCACAGTGGCTCACGCCTGTAATCCCAGCACTCTGGCAGAACAACGTGGGCAGATCACAAGGTCAGGACTTCGAAACCAGCCTGGCTAGCGTAGTGAAACCCCATCTCTCTAAAATACAAAAATTAGCTAGGCATGGTGGTGCACGCCTATAGTCCCAGCTACTTGGGAGGTTTAAGCAGGAAAATCACTTGAATCTGGAAAGCAGAGGTTGCAGTGAGCCAAGATCACGCCACTGCACTCCAGCCTGGGCAACACAGTGAGACCCCATCTCAAAAAAAAAAGAAAGAAAGAAATCAAGAGATGACTCAAACAAATGGAAAAACATTCCAAGCTCATACGTAGGAAGAATCAATATCATTAAAATGGCCATACTGCACAAAGCAATTTACAGATTCAATGCTATTCTTATCAAATTACCAATAACATTCTTCTCAAAACAAGAGGAAAAAATGATTTTAAAATTCAAATGGAACCGAAAAAGATCCCAAATAGTCAAGGCAAGCCTAAGCATAAAAGTCAAAGACAGAGACATCACGTTACCCAACTTCAAACTATATTATAGGGGTATAGGAACCAAAACCGCATGGTACTGGTACAAGAACAGACACATAGACTAATGAAACAAAGTAGAAAGCACAGAAATAAGGACACATACCTACCATCTGATATTCGACAAAGCTGACAAAAACAAGCAATGGAAAAAGGACTCCCTATTCAATAAATGGTGCTATAACTGGCTAGCCATATGCAGAAGATTAAAACTGGATCCCTTTATTACATCATGTACAAAACATTAAAAATTTAAATGCAAAACTCAAAGCTATAAAAACCCTAGAAGACAGACTAGGCAATACCATCCTGGACACAGAAGCAGGCAAAGATTTCCTGACAAAAATGCCCAAAGCAATCACAGCAAAAGTAAAAATTGACAAATGGGATCTAATTCAACTAAAGAGCTTCTGCACAGCAAAAGAAACATTAATAGAGTACACAGACAACCTACTGAATGGGAGAAAATATTTACAAACTATTCATCTAACCAGGGTATAAATCCAGCACCCACAAGAACATAAATAAATTTACAGGAGGAAAAAAAGACGTTAAAACGGAAAAGGACATGAACAGACACCTTTCAAAAGATGATACACGTGCAGCAAGAAGCATATGAAAATAGATCAATAACACTGATCATTAGAGGAATGCAAATCAAAACCACAATGATATACCATCTCACACCAGTCAGAATGGCCATTATTCAAAAGTCAAAATATAACAGATGCTAATGAGGTTGCAGAGAAAAGGGAATGCTTATACACTGTTGGTGGGAGTGCACATTAGTTCAACCATTGTGGAAAGCAGTGTGGTGATTCCTCAAAGAGCTAAAAATACTACTACCATTTGACTCAGCAATCCCATTACTGAGTATATATGCAAAGGAATATAAATCATTCTACCACAAAGACATGCATGCCTATGTTCATTGCAGCACTACTCACAACAGCAAAGACATGGAATCAACTAAATGCCCAGCAATGACAGATTGGATAAAGAAAATGTGGTACATATACACGATGGAATACTAGGCAGCCATATAAAAGGAGATATGTCTTTTGCGGGAACATGGATGGAGCTGGAGGCCATTATCCATAGCAAACTAATACAAGAATAGAAAACCAAATACTGCATGTTCTCACTTATAAGTGGGAGCTAAAAGATGAGAACACATGGATACAAAAAGGGGAACAACAAACACTAGAGCCTACGTTAGGGTGGAGGATAGGAGGAGGGAGAGGATATGGAAAAATAACTATTGAGTACTCGGCTTAGTACTTGCGTGAAGAAATAATCAGTACAACAAAACCCCATGACACAAGTTTACCTATATAACAAACCTGCACATGTGTTCCTAAACCTGCAATAAACATTTTTTAAAAATAGAAATGTTCTTCTATTTTTTAAGTGGACTTATGTTATCTATATAAATATTTTAGTAGTAACCAGCAGTTTGCTATGCTTTCTTAGCCCATGATGTATTCTTGATATCATTAAGACCCAAGCCCAGGCCGGGCACAGTGGCTCACGAATGTAATCCCAGCATTTTAGGAGGCCAAGGCAGTCAGTTCACTTGAGGCCAGGAGTTCAAGACCAGCCTGGCCAACATGGTGAAACCTCATCTCTACCAAAACTACAAAAGTTAGCCGGATGTGGTGGCACACACCAGTAATCAAAGCTACTTGGCTAGCTGAGGCACAAGAGAATCACTTGATTCAGAGGCAGAGGTTCTAGTGAGCCAAGACTTTACCACTGCACTCCAGCCTGGGTGGCGGAGTAAAACTCTGTCTCAAAAAAGGAAAAAAAAATATCCCAAATCCAATGTCTTATAACTCAACTCATATTGACAAAATGAGTTGGTGGAGTAGAGAAAATCCCAAGCATTTTTTACATAAGTGGACATCTTACCTCCAAAGAAGATTAATCGTGCTCTGTGGTATTTGAGACATGTCATCTAGCAATCTTTATCAATGCTGCATTATTTTCTTTTGGTCTTGCGTTATCAGAGCTATACATCCCAGCTACATTTGGTCCTAAGTGCATGAAAGTTACCCTTTGTTATCAGCAGATATCACTTTATTCACCAAAGTGGTACATCACTACACACTTATGTCTTCTTGTGAGAGAACTCCCAGTTGCTCAGAAACCAATAAAATGCATCTCTGTTTAAAATGTCAATAGGATTTGTGCTATCTTTGAACACGATGTTATTGAACCATGTACAGACTACACAGGCATTCTTTTATTCCCCAATAAGCGAGCAGTAATATAGATATTAAAGATCTTTTGAGTCTAACTGTATTTTGTTAGCCTCAGGCTGGGGGCCAACTTGCCCTGAAATCCCACCGGATTAAGTTTGAAGTAGACCTATTACATTCATCTCCAATAGGAGCTTATATTCAATGACAGATTTTTCATGCAGGTGACAAATCTCCAAATATCTGTTTTCAACTTACCACGTATAATTTAATATTTTACATAGACATGGTAAATACCTATGATATATAAATTTACATATATGACATATTTCATAAATTGTTATTATGGCAAAAACCCTATTATGCCAAAAACTGTAAAGAATACTGAGAAAAATTAAGCATTAATTTCCATGATTGAGGAACTCACAAACTGGTGAAAGAGACAAGATTATAAGATCACTTTCCTATATAAAATATTAATAAAAATAATACTTAACAATTATTTTTAAGATGGTTTTAAGATGGCCAATCACTAGCAGCTCAGGCTTGTAGCTCCCAGTGAAAGCGCAGAGAACAAGAGGATGCCACACTTTCAGATGAATTTTTGTTACTCACGGACCAGGAGATTCCCAGCAGAGGAGCCCCATGGGTCACCAGTGCAACTCTTGTGACCAGCACAGCGGTTCTCAGTGCAGAGTACACGGGACCGGGTTCCCTTTTGGTCGACATTTGGAGCTCCGCGAAGGCAGAGTCACCCATTCAGCTGATTGAATAAGGGATTCAGAAGGGAAGCAAGGCCGGAGACTCCCAGGCAGAAAAGCACCAAGAATCTTTTAGCCAGTGCAGTGGGTTACTCAGATTCTGGCGCTGGGAATCAACAAGTTGGACGTCCACTCAGAGAGCTAATTTGAAAGTCAGTAATTACAAAGACGACAGGTGGATAAATTTACAATGGTGGGAAGAAACCAGCGTAAAAAGGATGAGAATACCCAAAATCAGAATGCCTCTCCCTCTACAGGGGATCCCAGTTCCTCATCAACAGGGGAACAAGGTCTGATGGGAGAACAAGTGCATTCCATTAACAGAATTAGGCTTCAGAAGGTGGATATTAAGAAACTTCTGTGAGTTAAAAGAACATGTTCTAGCCCAATGTAAAGAAACTAAGAACTTTGAAAAAAGGTTTGACGAAATCCTAATGAGAATAGACAATTTAGAGAGGAATATAAATGAATTAATGGAACTGAAGAATAAAATACGAGAATGCCACAAAGTATGCACAGGTTTTAACACTCGAATCAATCAAGCAGAAGAAAGGATATCAGAGGTTGAAGACCAACTTAATGAAATGAAATGAGAAGACAAGATTAGAGAAGAAAAAGTAAAAAGGAATGAGCAAAGTCTCCAAGAAATATGGGACTATGTGAAAAGACCTAATTTACATTTGATAGGTGTACCTGAATGTCATGAAGAGAATGAATCCAAGCTAGAAAATATTCTTCAGGATATTATGCAGGAAAACTCTCCTAACCTAGTAAGGCAGGACAATACTCAACTCCAGGTAATACAGAGAACACCACAAAGATATTCTTCAAGTAGAACAACCCCAAAACACATAATCACTAGATTCACCAGGGTTGAAATAAAGGAGAAAATTCTAAGGGCAGCTAGAGAGAACGGTCAGGTTTCCCGTAAAGGGAAACCTATCAGACTTACAGCAGATCTCTCAGCAGAAACTCTACAAACTAAAAGAGAGTGGGGGCCAATATTCAATATCCTCAAAGAAAAGAATTTTCAACCCAGAATCTCATATCCAGCCAAACGAAGCTTTATAAATGAAGGAAAAATAAAATTTTTCATGAACAAGCAAGCACTCAGAGATTTCATCACCACCAGGCCTGCTTTACAAGAGCTTCTGAAAGAAGCACTACACACAGAAAGGAACAACCAGTATCAGTCATTCCAAAAACTTACCAAAAGGTAAAGAGCATCACCATAATGAAGAATCTATATCAACTAATGGGCAAAATAGCCAGCTAGCATTAAATGGCAATGTTAAATCACAAATATCAATATTAATCCTAAATTTGAATGGATTAAACTCCCCAATTAAAGACACAGACACACAAACTGAATAAAACATCAAAACACATCAGCACACTGTATCCAGATCCATCTCATAAACAAGGACATGCAAAGACTCAAAACAAAAGGTTGCAGGAAGACTCACCAATCAAATGGAGAGAGAAAAAAAAAAAGAGGAGTTGTCCACAGCTTCTGCACGGCAAAAGAAACAGTCACTAGAGTGAATTGGCAACCATCAGAATGGGAAAAAATCTTTGCAGTTTACGCATCTGACAAAGGGCTGATATCCAGAATTTACAAAGAACTCGAACAGATTTACAGGAAAAAAACAAACAAGCCCATTCAAAAATGGGCAAAGGATATGAACAGACACTTTATAAAAGAAGACATACATGAGGCCAACAAACACATGAAAAAATGCTCATCATCACTGGTCATTAGAGAGATGCAAATCAAAACCACATTGAGATACCATCTCATGCCAGTTAGAATGGCAATCATTAAAAAATCTGGAGACAGCAGATGCTGGAGAGGATGTGGAGAAATAGGAACACTCTTACACTGTTGGTGGGAGTGTAAATTAGTTCAACCATTGTGGAAGACAGTGTGGCGATTCCTCAAGGACCTAGAGATAGAAATTCCATTTGACCCAGCAATCCCATTACTGGGCATATATCCAAAGGACTATAAATCGTTCTACTATAAGGACACATGCACACGAATGTTCATTGCAGCACTGATTACAATAGCAAAGACCTGGAACCAACCCAAATGCCCATCAATGATAGACTGGACTGGAAAAATGTGGCACATATACACCATGGAATATTATGCAGCAATCAAAAATGATGAGTTTGTGTCCTTTGTAAAGACATGGATGAATCTGGAGAACATCATTCTCAGCAAACTGACACAAGAACAGAAAAAGAAATACCGCATATTCTCACTAATAGGCGGGTGAGAAAAATGAGAACACAGGGACACAGGGAGGGGGTCTACTACACACTGGGGTCTATTGGGGGGAATGGGGGAGGGACAGCGGGGGGGCTGGGAAGGGATAGCCTGGGGATAAATGCCAAGTGTGGGTGAAGAGGAGGAAGGCAGCAAAACACACTGCCATGTGTGTACCTATGCAACTATCTTGCACGTTCTGCACATGTACCCCAAAACCTATAATGCAATAAAAATTTTAAAAATTAAAAAAATAAAAACAGGAGTTGTAACTTTCATCTCTGACAGAATAGACTTTAATAGTAACCGAGACTAAAGGAAACAAAGAAGAACATTACATGATGATAAAAGGATCAACGCAACAATAGGAGTCAATGATCATAAATATATATGCACCCAATATAGGAGCACCCAAATACATAAGAAAGGTTTTCAATGACTTATAAAGAGACTTGGACTCCTGCACAATAATAGCAGGAGACTTTGACACCACATTGTTAATATTCGATGGATTAATGAGATAGAAAATTAACAGGGACATCTATGATTTGAACTCAGACCTGGAACAAGTAAACTCAGTGAATATTTATAGAATTCTTCACCCCAGGTCCACAGAACATACATTTTTCTCAGTATCACATTACACCTATTTTGAAAGTGACCACATAAATGGAAGAAAATCACTCTTCAGCATTTGCATAGCATTTCACAGATTTAAATGAAATATTGGTTAGCTGTTTGTTATTTTCTTCCCTTATTCCTTCCTGTCTCCACTGTTAAGCACAATTATCAGCATAAAAGAGGTTTTTAATACCTACTTTTAGATTGCATTCCAGCCTGGGCAATAGAGCAAGACTCCTGTTCTCTCTCCCCCTTTTCTCTTTCTCTTTCTTTCTAAAAAAAATATATATAGATAGATAGATAGATAGATAGATAGATAGATAGATAGATAGATAGATTATTCACTAGATACCAGCCACTTTTGCGGTGGTATCTCACCATACATGTGGTGAGTTATTAAATTGACACAAAAACCCTGCAAGGTAAATGCTATTATTAAATCAATTTTATAAATAAGGTAAATGAGGTATAGAGAGATTACATAAATCACATATAGCACACAAGGGTCAGAGTCAGGATTCTAAGCCAGCATATATTAACTATTATACTATACTACCTCAATGCAACACAAGAAAACAAGATAAATAAGGGCAGAATGCAGCCAATAATAAATTGGTAAATGAGTGGTCTAAACAATATATACTTGAGGTGACTCTAACACTTGATGAGACCCTGCTACACGCCAGGCTTTGGGCAATGCAGAATCAAGAAGCTGAATACTCATGCCTTATGCTATGGGTTTTACACCAGTGGTTTAATGTTTGATTATCTACTTTATACAGAGCCTCAATGTACTACTGCATAAAACAAACCCCATGTGTATCAATTACCAGGGTCCTAAAATTTAGGTCATTGCTCATTAACACATTGGAGAGTTTGTTGAAAATATACTCTTAAAGGCTTCTTGATCTCAAAAGAAAAAAAAAAAAGCCTATCCAAAGCACAGTTCCTCTGGTTGGATCCACCTTGAACTGCCTATGTAACAGTTCATTCGTTATCAGTTATCAGAGAAGTCTATGCTTTATATACCCATTGAGATCTACAATCCAAACAGCAAATCCTCTTTTAATAACTGGGTGATGAAATAATCATCACATCACAGCACGACACATTTTTTTCTTTTTTTAACTTTTATTTTAAGTTCAGGGGTACATGGGCAGGTTTGTTATATAGGTAAACTTGTGTCACAGGAGTTTGTTGTACAGATTATTTCATCACCCAGGTACTAAGCCTAGTCCTCATTAGTTATTTTTCCTGATCCTCTCCCTCCTCCCACCACCCTTGCCCTCTGTTAGGCCCCAGTGTTATTTTCTCCTGTCATTTTCAAGGCAAATTTACCGTTTATTCAAAACCAAGTATTTGGCCTGACTAAGGTCTCATGAAATTGAATCTACATTCTCTTTAGGAGCAAAGCAAGGAGTAAAAATATATGATGAGCTTTGGTCCTGAAGTACCCCCCATGCAATGAAATCGCAATTATTATACTTAAATACCTTCATTTTTCCTATGTGAAATAGGGTGTACAGGCAAATGGAAAATGTAATTCACTATGAAGAGCCAAATTCACTTTGCAGATGAGAACTAAAGGTGTGGGTTTCACCAGCCTGTCCTAATCTCCCAGGGTGCCCAAGCAGATGATTAAACAACTCAATCAGCAGTTAGCTTTGCTAGCTCTACAAAAGTAGACAGTGGCCTTTCCTTGGCCAGCCCAGTAAATAACTAACTGTGAGACTGACACAATTCCTGAGAGCTCTATCTCCTCATAACATTTCCAGCAGCCTCTCTTAAGGGAATTCCACACACTCTTCTCTGGTATCTAGGGCCACGTCCTACGTTACAGACCAATTCAAGCCTCACCGTGCACATGTAGCCATCCATGGCTATGGCTGCCCCCCATCAGAGGACTTATTCTACTCTGGGTCTCTGGGATGTTTGTTTTCCACATCTTTTACCTTGGTTCTGAGCATGGGGTCCCTGTCTTCTTCTTGTGCTGGCTACATCTATATGTGCATATGTTGTATTTCCTAACTAGACACAGGGCATAGCACAAGGCAGTGACAGAGTATGATTGTGTGAAAAGCATGTCTTTGAAGACACACAGAGCTGAGCCGAAGCAGGGCATGTAGCTGCAACTGTGTACATTTCTTAACCTAGGTAAGCATGGGTTCTCTCTTCTACAAATAGGCCATGAAGGATTGCTGCAAGAAAATAAGAAATAAATGTAAAGTAGCACAAGCAGGTGGGAACAAACACATCATTAACAAAAAGTATACCTTTCCTAAGCACAACACTTTTTTTTTCTTTTTTTCACTTTATTTTAAGTGCAGGGGTACATGGGCAGGTTATATAGGTAAACTTGTGTCACTGGAGTTTGTTGTACAGATTATTTCATCACCCAGGTATTAAGCCTAATAATCATTAATTATTTTTCCTGATCCTCTTCCTCCTCCCACCACCCTTCACACTCTGTTAGGCCCCAATGTGTACCGTTCCCCTCTATGTCTGCATGTGGTTCTCATCATCTAGCTCCTACTTATAAGTGAGAACATGTGCTATTTAGTTTTCTCTTTCTGCATTAGTTTGCTAAGGATGATAGCCTCCAGCTCCATCCACATTCCTGCAAAGGGCATGATCTCTTTCTTTTTTATGACTGCATAGTATTCCCTGGTGTATGTTCTCCACATTTTCTTTATACAATCCAGTACCACATTTACCAAGGAGGTATGACTTTGAGACCTCAGTATGCTTCAGAGACTTGGTCAGTTTGCTCAGCTAAAGTGGCAAACAACATTCCCTGCATTTGTAAAAGGTTGGCAAATTCATATTCAACATGATGAAAACACCATAAAAATTTTAATTATTTTTAAATTTCACAGATCCAGCATCCCTCCTCTAAAGGTATTTTTATTTCCCCTACGTCTCTGTTTCATTTATTTCCTTAGCTGCTTCTCTAAAACCGAGAAATTAAAAAGAAGTTTTTAAACATTATATCGAGAAATAACAGAAGACTCCAGATGAGGATTTTTTCAAGGAAAAGGGCAGGCAGAAACAGAATTTGGAGCCTGGCAGTTTTTAAACTACCATCAGGGTAAGCACTGGTATGACTTTGATTCCAAGTGACAGAAAACCATCTTGAGCCAAATAAAGAGAGGAAAGGAACATTTTACAATAAAGATTCTTAGTGCTCATGAAATCCAAAATCTGTGGAGCAGCTCAAATCAGCTATTTAAGTGCCAGCAGTTCTCTCTGCATTTCCCATAGCTCATCGCTGCTCCCTCCAGCATATCCGCTTCGCTCCTTCCTCTTTCCAGCTTGCTCACTCACTCACCCTCACTCTCTCAATTACCTTCTGACTCCTCTTTCCAGAGGGCCATTAACTTAGCCACCAACAGCTCTGGGCAGCACATCTTCTAGCTTTAGTTATTAGACAGTCATTTAAGACATTTCTCAGTTTTAGTCCAAAGTCTTAGGACAAAATGCTAATTAGTCCAGTTTGGGCCGGATGCTCAAATCTAGGACTACGGGCTGTGGCCAGAAGAGAAGGTCACAATGAGAGGCTAAACAGAAAAGTGGAAGAGAGAATCTAAGCAGGATAATGAAATGTTCCATGCAGCGTATTTGGCCTAGGGTAGTTCTCATACCTCTAACAGAAGCCCCTTTGGGTTGTTCCTTACCTGTCACATTGTACCATGAAACAAAATGCCAAGATGTCTTCACCCAGGGATAAGGGAGTTTCCGTCACCCTCCCTGGATATGACGATCATAAGCTCCTGTAACATATTCAATGATAAGGCACAGGGAAGAATTCCTGACTCCCTAGAAGAATAGAGATGAAATAATTGATTAAAGCCTAATGATACTTACATAATTTTATGGTATTTCAACAAACTATTTTGCAACCATTAAAATCTTACTTTAAAAAAAATCGAATGATATGCAGCAATGCTCACAAAAATATGTTCAGTAAAAGGGCAGATGTAGAATTTATATAGCACAATTCCAAATACGCAATACACTGAAAATATACCAATAGGTATATCTGGATGTCAGAATTATGATGCTTTATTTATTTCATTATATCCTTTCTACATTTTCTAGATATTTTACCAAAAATGTATTATTTTATAACTGTAAAATTAAGTGGTTAAAAAGTTTAGGAAAGGGTTAGCCACAGGTCACTAAAGGCTTGGTTGCACCACATGAACCAGAGAGCTATGGATCAGGAGTCCTGTCTTTCCTTTTTATAATTCTCCTCATTTTCATCACCGACAATTAGCCTGTAGCTAAGCCTGAAAAGATTTGTCAGAAAAAAATGTACTATACAGCCATAAAAAACGATGAGTTTGTGTCCTTTGTAGGGACATGGATGAACCTGGAAACCATCATTCTCAGCAAACTGACACAAGAACAGAAAATCAAACACTGCATGTTCTCATTCATAGGTGGGTGTTGAACAATGAGAACACATGGACACAGGGAGGGGAGCATCACACACTGGGGTCTGTCAGGGGGAAATAGGGGAGGGACAGTGGGGGGTGGGGAGTTGGGGAGAGACAGTATGGAGAAATGCCAGATATAGGTGATGGGGAGGAAGGCAGCAAACCATAGTGCCATGTATGTACCTGTGCAACAATCTTGCATGTTCTTCATGTACACCAAAACCTAAAATGCAATAAAATATATATTTTTTAAAGTGTACTAAGCTGCTGGGAGTAAAGAGGAGGCTGAGGGAAGAAGAGAAGTCCGAAGGCAAGTCAATCACCCCCAACAAGTTTCACACGCAGGCTTTCCCGCTTCACAGACACACTGTGAACCCGGACCTGCCGCATAGGCTTCCTTGTTTCAACAACTCTTTATGGCTCCGTCCCACATGCACTTTCTGGGCTCACTATTTCATTACTAAAACCAAAGAAAATTGTTTTAATTCATTGATGTTGCTTTTTGCGAGGAGCCATTACAGTCCTGCTCTGGCTTAGCCTCTCGTCAGGGAATGAGATCAAGAGAATGGGTTTCAAACCAG
This sequence comes from Saguinus oedipus, assembly GCA_031835075.1. Classification (NCBI taxonomy): domain Eukaryota; kingdom Metazoa; phylum Chordata; class Mammalia; order Primates; family Cebidae; genus Saguinus; species Saguinus oedipus. The sequence goes on from CM063185.1 coordinate 71,602,482, forward strand.
CTGGCAGCGAAGACAAAGATCCTGGCCAGGCTCCACCCAGGCTAACTGGACATTTATAATTGGATTTATAATTTTTTAACCTCATGCTCTGAGCATCCACCCCTTCTCTGTTTTTCCAATCTAGCACTTAGATTGGTAGTATCAGCTCAACGGTTTTTTTTTGTTTTTTTTTTTGAGGCGGAGTTTCGCTCTTGTTACCCAGGCCGGAGTGCAACGGCGCGATCTCGGCTCACCGCAACCTCCGCCTCCTGGGTTCAAACAATTCTCCTGCCTCAGCCTCCTGAGTAGCTGGGATTACAGGCACGCGCCACCACGCCCAGCTAATTTTTTGTATTTTTAGTAGAGATGGGGTTTCACCATGTTGACCAGGATGGTCTCGATCTCTTGACCTCGTGATCCACCCGCCTTGGCCTCCCAAAGTGCTGGGATTACAGGAGTGAGCCACCGCGCCCGGCCCTCAGCTCAACTTTTAACAAGGAAAACAATCAAAGTTAAGAGCTTACAAATTCTCTGAGTCTGTAAGGTTCAAGAGAACTCTCCAAATGTATAATCCAAGTTAGCTTTGATAATCATAGAGTCATACATGAGTGAACATTTAAATGGTGCAGGCTCTTTCTTCCCGTTTACTGTGATGGACATTCTAGCAACCTTTGTCTTCCCCAATCTGTCAAACTTGCGAGTGTTTGAGTGCCAGGTCAAATACATACTTCCCCGGATAGCTAAAGCAGCTTTAAAAAATATTGTTGTCACTGTGTCAGATCAGGTGGAGAGGAGCAGAAATATGACTTGGGAGTCTCAAATGGTATTAGGCAGCAAGTTAGTCAGAAATTAGATTTCATTTGCTGGGATTCCATATAATGCCCTGAGAGAGCAAAAATGTTCGGTTCTCTTTATTAGTGTTAGATTTACAGTTCAAAATGAAGATTAAACTAAGAAAAAATATCAAAGTTGATGTTCTAAAGAGCTCTTTAAGTTCAAGATGCTCAGTAATGTGCTTCAGCATCTGATTTGGCATCCCCAGCTTCAGAGTCTCTCTTGAGCTAATCTGTCTGGCTCATTGCTATTGAACCAGTTTTTATAAATCTACTATCGTCATGCCAGGCCTGTGCTCGGAAAACTCGAATTGCTTTTGAATGCTTATGAAACAAATCTGGATTCCTCTGCCCAGTTCTCCGGAACTTCCAAAACTCAGACTACCCTCCCTAGCCCACCTCCTCACCAGCTGCTCCAGTTACCCTTCTTCCCCCCACCCCGCCTGCACGGTGGCTCAGTGCCCTACAGACTACAACCACACTCAACCACACTGGCCCTTCTTCATATGAGCCTCCTCCACTTCAAATATCAAAACCCACCCTCAGTGCTCAGTCAAGTCCTCGCTTTCCTTGACTTCTCCAGTCCACAGAAGTCTTACCACTTTCCGAACTATTACAACACTTGTGGGTCATTAATTCGTAGAACTTTAAGAGAAGCCCAAACTATCAGAGGTGTTCAAATGACAAAGGAGGAAATACATCCTGCCCACCTAATACACAGAAATAGTTCCTATGACCTTAAGCTTAAATTATTTACACATTAACCTCCATAATTTTAAATATTAAAAAGTTCCCCTCATTCTGTTATTTATTTTACTTAACCTGAAGTCTTATATTTACCTGTTTTCTTCTAAAGAGCTGAGCTGAAGTTTCACTCACCTTCCTATCTTCGTGTGTGTGTGTGTGCGCACGTGTGTGTGTGTGTGTGTGTGTGTGTGTGTGTGTCAGAGTCTCTTGCTCTTGTTGCCCAGGCTGGAGTGCAGTGGTGTGTTCTCAGCTCACCGCAACCTCTGCCTCTCGGGTTCAAGTGAGTCTCCTGCCTCAGCCTCTCAAGTAGCTAGTATTACAGGCATGCGCCATCACACCAGGCTAATTTTGTATTTTTAGTACAGACGGGTTTCTCCATGTTGGTCAGGCTGGTCTCGAACTCCCGACCTGAGGTGATACACCTGCCTCAGCCTGCCAAAGTGCTTGGATTACGGCGTGAGCCACCCCTCCAAGCCCACCTTCCTGTCTTCTAATTCCCCTCACTGTGCTAGCACCATGCCATGTACCTCTGGTAAACAGTCAGGAAACTGAATTTCTAGAAATAAAAAATATTACAAGAATTTCATTTTGTTACGTAATTGGGGCCTTTCACTGGGATCTAATCTGTGCTGAGTACTGTACTAAATATTTTAATATATATTGGCCTTAATCTTCATGACCACTCCACAAGTTAGGATTTTTACAGATGAGGAAAAAAAACTTGAAGTTGAAAAGCTGACCAAAGTCACACACCTGTCAGTGGTAAAACGAAGACTCGGATGCAGGGACGTCTGACTAAGCCAGGCTGCCTCCTTAAAGATGGAAAGCAGGCCGGGCGCGATGGCTCACGCCTGTAATCCCAGCACTTTGGGAGGCTGAGGCGGGTGGATCACCAGGTCAAGAGACCGAGACCATCCTGGTCAACATGGTGAAACCCCGTCTCTACTAAAAATACAAAAAATTAGCTGGGCATGGTGGCATGTGCCTGTAATCCCAGCTACTCAGGAGGCTGAGGCAGGAGAATTGCCTGAACCCAGGAGGCGGAGGTTGCGGTAAGCCGAGATCGCGCCATTGCACTCCAGTCTGGGTAACAAGAGAGAAACTCCGTCTCAAAAAAAAAAAAAAAAAAAAAAAAAAGATGGAAAGCAAAGGTGTGCTGGCGGGTAGACGTCAGGACGGGCCTTCGCCAAGGCCCCTAGTGGAGCCCGTGTTCTCCAGCGCCCTCTACAGCCTTCCTTCACAAATCGCTCATTACAACGCCTGCTGTATAAGCACTCCTGTTTCCCCGAGGTAGCAGTTAGAGGTCAGCTGCTGCCACTTCAGCTGCCAAAGTTTTTAAAAAGCAAATGAAATTAGACTGGAAATTTGGAAATTCCCGTGCCACATGGCCTCTGCAGTGCTCCATCTGTCAAGAGTTGGTTATGCAGGCTTTAGGAACTGTCATTTATTTGACGGCTTTGCATTATTTCTTCTGGGAAAACCATTGCCTGGCTCAAGGCATTATCAATTTCTCGTCTTCCTTGCCCTAAACTTGCCAGGCAAAAAAAAAAAAAAAAAAAAAAAAAAAAAAAAGTTGCTGTAAAACTTCCTATGGAAACATAATTAAAAATTCTGTTTCTAGATCATCTTTACTTACAAAAGTACATGTCATAGTTTCAAATGGAAAAGTGTTTCTTTCCTTTTCTTTTTTTCTTTCTTCAGATGATTTATGCCATTTTATAACAGTCCCCAAGAGATATTGAGGTTTGGAGAAAAAACTGCTTTTTCCAAGTTTTTTTGCAGAGACATCAGTGGGGACTTTACGTCAGGGTTGACCTAATACTAGTAATCACATAATTCCATTTTCTCAGCCCCATCAAAGATTTCATAAGCTGTTCTAACTTAATGATTAAAAACTACCAAATCTCTTAGAAATCTGTCTGCCTCCAGTGAAACAGTTTACTTGTCACCAAGACTACAAGGCTATCCAGAAATCTAGGTTGAAATGAAAATAAATAGGGAGAAAGTGTTACTTCAAATCATCTGTCTCAACTTTTGCAGGGGGCTAATGATTGTCTGGATCTGTTTTATTCAAACAAAGAGTGGTGCAGGGTACATAAGTCTTAGAATTGCACCTGGTTTCTTCATTATTTTATCTCCCCTCTTTTTGAAAACAGACATAAAGAACTCCTAGAGTCGAGTCTCTCTATAATTCTCTATAATATGAAAAAAAGGCATTGCAAGTGTTCTGGGTATAATTGTATATTCTGAATTCATTGTTAAATGCTGTGACCACAATTACTAATTGGACCTAAGAATTTCCTAGAGTTTTTTTATTTTCTTTCCCAGATGTGCAATATTCAAAGCACAGATTTTATGATCTAACAGACCTAGTTTTGATTTAATAAGTCCACACCCTTCCCAGCTGCACTAAACCGATACAGTTACTAAACTCCCTAGAATATCAGTTTCTTCAACCATATAATAAGGACAATTAGTATGTGCAAATGATGCTATGAAAATAAACTTAGATATATAAGTAAAATACCCCACACAGCATCTGCTATATTCTAGTCTCAATAAATAGAATTTGCCCCACCGAAAATGTTGCTGCATTTTCTCTTTGTTTTAACATGGCAGGTTTTTAAAATAAAGCAACACAAAGCAAACATTTATTGATTCTCTTTTTCTGTTTTCTCTCTTGGAAATCTTTACTTCATGAAAAAGATCCTGTAATGCATGCCTATCATGTTTCCCTTCATCTAATAACTTAGATTGGTGATTTTCTCAACAATAATCATGTCAAAATATAAATGAATAACTGCCATAATTCTGTTTTTGACAGATTTAAATAAAATTCCCCACGAACATGAAAGTCATTTTTCGTATCTTCTTGTGGATGATGCTGCAATGAGAATAAGCATTCAAATAACACATGGAGAAAATGAAAACAAGATCACTCACTTTTCATTCTTTCCTTCTTCTAGCAAGAGAAAGGCATTAATCAAAATATAAACAAAAGTAAAAAAAAGAGAACATTATGAACAAATTCTTGAGTATTTATAATTTCATAACAGCACAGTTACACTCTAAAAAGAGAATCTTGCTTTCAACTTTAGTAATAAAAACATAAACTGGAAATTGGGATTTAGTACCGCCTCTGCCATTAAGTCACATTATTATTTAGGGGACATCATTTACCTTGCTCTGAAATAAAACTGTAAATAAGCTCTTGAAACAAGATGAACTCCTTGTGGCTAGTGGAGACAACAAAATTTGGATAACAGAAACAGCCACGGCAGGGTGACAGAGGAGTCACACGCTCTCTGTTTTTAGAAAAGGCAGCATTTGACAAACATCCTGCTTTACACCCTTCAGCTGGAATAGCTCTTGTGACTGGAGCCAAGGAAAGCCATGAGAGAACCCCCAACTCCAGACCAGCCCTTCGGAAGGAACATCTGACAGACTGGTTTGGGGATCAGGAAGCCACCCAATCTCAGGGTTTGACTATCTGGACCAATCAGAACCAAACAAGCTTGAATCCTTTCTCTGCATGGAAGAACATGTTTGAGTCCTGGAGCAGGAAGTTTACCTGCTTAAGCCAAATCCCTCTGTTATTCTTTGGAGAGCACACTTTCACATGTATTAAAGACTATGCCTCCCCAGTCTGCAGATCACTGTTTTTCGAAAATGAAGCTCTCCCTTTTCTTCTCCACAAATCACATGGTCTTTTGTTGACATTGCTGAATCTAAAACTAGAGCTTCTGTCCAGCTAGTGCAGGTGTTGGCCCACTGACCCTATGAGCCAAACCCTGCATACTGCCTGTTTTTGTAAATAAAGGATTATTGAAACGCAACCACATCCACTCATTACACACCATCAACAGCTTCTATTGAACTGCATTGGCAAAGGTGAGTAGTTGCAATAAAAATTATTAAGCCCACAAAACCTAAAATATTTACTATTTTGTCCTTATATAAATTTTTCATTTTGATGAATTTCAATTTGACAACTTTTCCATGGTTTGTATTCTACTCATGGCTTTCTGTATTCTACTTAAGAAATAATCTATTGTAGGAGTTCAATCCAAGATGGCCCTTTAAGGAGCAGCTCAGGATTGCAGCTCCCAGAGAAAGTGACCCACAAAGGGAAGCCCGTGAGACTCACAGCAGATCTCTCAGCAGAAACCCTACAAGCCAGAAGAGAGAGGGGATCAATATTCAACATCCTTAAAGAAAAGAACTATCAACCCAGAATTTCATATCCAGCCAAACTAAGCTTCATAAGTGAAGGAAAAATAAAATCCTTTGTGAACAAGCAAGTACTCAGAGATTTTAAATCCTTTGTGAACAAGCAAGTACTCAGAGATTTTGTCACCACCAGGCCTGCTTTACAAGAGCTCCTGAAAAAGGCACTACACATAGAAAGGAACAACCAGTACCAGCCACTCCAAAAACATACCAAATGGTAAAGAGCATCAACAAAACGAAGAATCTGCATCACCTAATGGGCAAAATAGCCAGCTAGCATCAAAATGGCAGGATCAAATTCACATATAACAATATTAACCCTAAATGTAAATGGGCTAAATGCACCAATCAAAAGACACAGACTGGTGAATTGGATAAAAAGCCAAAACCCATCAGTGTGCTGTATCCAGGAAACCCACCTCACATGCAAGGATACACAAAGGCTCAAAATAAAGGGATGGAGAAAGATTTACCAAGCAAATGGAGAGCAAAAAAAGCAGGAGTTGCAATTCTTATCTCTGATAAAATAGACTTTAAAGCAACAAAGATCAAAAGAGACAAAGAAGGACATTACATAATGGTAAAAGGATCGATGCAACAAGAAGCGCTAATGATCCTAAATATATACGGACTGAATACAGGAGCATCCAGATACATAAGGCAAGTTCTTAATGACTTATAAAGAGATTTAGATTCCCACAAAATAATAGTGGGAGATTTTAATGCTCCACTGTCAATATTAGACAGATCAACCAGACAGAAAATTAACAAGGATATCCAGGACTTGAACTCAGACCTGGAACAAGCAAACCTGATAGACATTTACAGAACTCTCCATCCCAAATCCACAGAATATACATTCTTCCCAGCACCACATCACACCTACTCGAAAATTGACCACATAATTGGAAGTTAATCACTCCTCAGCAAATGCAAAAGAACAGAAATCATAACAAAGAGTCTCTCAGACCATAATGCAACCAAGTTAGAACTCAGAATTCAGAAACTAACTCAGAACCACACAGTTTCATGGAAACTGAACAACTGGCTTTTGAATATTGACTGGATAAACAATGAAATGAAGGCAGAAATAAAGAAGTTCTTTGAAACCAATGAGAATGAAAACACAACATACCAGAATCTCTGGGACACATTTAAAGCAGTTTCTAGAGGAAAAGATATAGCAATGAGTGCCCACATGAGAAGAGTGGAGAGATCCATAATTGACACCCTATTGTCAAAATTAAAAGAGCTAGAGGAGCAAGATCAAAAAAAACTCAAAACCTAGCAGAAGACAAGAAATAACTAAGATCAGAGAAGAACTGAAGGAGATAGAGGCACGAAAAACTCTTCAAAATATCAATGAATCCAGGAATTGGTTTTTTGAAAAGATCAACAAAATAGACAGACCACTAGCCAGACTAATTAAAAGAGAGAGAGAGAGAGAGAGAGAGAGAGAGAGAGAGAGAGAGAAAAAATAACCAAATAGATGCAATAAAAAATGATAAAGGGGAAATCACCACAGATCCCACAGAAATTCAAACCGTCATCAGAGAATATTACAAACAACTCTATGCACATAAACTAGTAAACCTGGAAGAAATTGATACATTCCTGGACACTTGCATCCTCCCAAGCCTGAACCAGTAAGAAGTCGAAACCATGAATAGACCAATAACAAGATCTAAACTTGAGGCAGCAATTAAGAGCCTACCACACAAAAATAAGCCCAGGCCCAGATGGGTTCACAGCCAAATTCTACCAGACACACAAAGAGGAACTGTTACCATACCTCCTGCAATTATTCCAAATAATCCAAAAAGAGGAAATACTCCCAAATCATTTTATGAGACCAACATCATCCTAATACCAAAACCCAGCAGAGACTCAACAGGGAAAGAAAACTTCAGGCCAATATCCATGATGAACATAGACACAAAAATCTTCAATAAAATACTGGCAAGCCTATTGCAACAGCACATCAAAAAGCTTATCCACCATGATCAAGTAGGATTCATCCCAGGGATGCAAGGCTGGTTCAACATAGGCAAGTCTATAAACGTAATTCACCACATCAACAGAACCAAAAACAAAAACCACATGATTATCTCAATTGATGCAGAGAAGGCCTTTGACAAAATTCAACAGCACTTTATGCTAAAAAACCCTCAATAAACTCGGTATTGATGGAACATATCTCAAAATAATAAAAGCTATTTATGACAAACCAACAGCCAATATCACTTAATGGGCAAAAACTAGAAGCATTCCCTTTGAAATCTGGCACTAGACAAGGATGCCCTCTCTCACCACTCCTATTCAATATAGTACTAGAAGTTCTAGCCAGAACAGTCAGGCAAGAAAAAGAAATAAAGGGTATTCAAATAGGAAAGGAGGAAGCCAAAGTGTCTCTATTTGCAGATGACGTGATAGTATATCTAGAAGACCCCATCATCTCAGCCCAAAATCTCCTGAAACAAATAAGCAACTTCAGCAAAGTCTCAGGATACAAAATCAATGTGCAAAAATTACAAGCATTCCTATACACCAATAACAGACTTAAAGAAAGCCAAATCAAAAAGGAAGTGCCATTCACAATTACTACAAAGAGAATAAAATAGCTAGGAATACAACTAACAAGGAATGTAAAGGACCTCTTCGAGGAGAACTACAAACCACTGCTCAACAAAATAAGAGAGGACACAAACAGATGGAGAAACATTCCATGTTCATGGATAGGAAGAATCAATATCGTGAAAATGGCCATACTGCCCAAAGTAATTTACAGATTCAACGTTATCCCCATCAAGCTACCAATGACCTTCTTCACAGAACTGGAAAAAACCACCTTAAACTTTATATGGAACCAAAAGAGAGCCTGCATAGCCAAGTCAATTCTAAGTAAAAAGAACACAGCGGGAGGCATCACACTACCAGACTTCAAACTATACTACAAGGCTACAGTAATCAAAACAGCATGGTACTGGTACCAAAACAGAGATATAGACCAATGGAACAGAACAGAGGCATTGGAGGAAACACAACATGTCTACAACCATACAATCTTTGATAAACCTGACAAAAACAAGCAATGGGGAAAGGATTCCCTGTTTAATAAATGGTGTTGGGAAAACTAGCTAGCTATGTGCAGACAGCAGAAACTGGACCCCTTCCTGACACCTTACACTAAAATTAACTCCAGATGGATTAAAGACTTAAACATAAGACCTAACACCATAAAAACCCTAGAAGAAAATCTAAGCAAAACTATTCAGGACATAGGAGTAGGCAAGGACTTCATGACAAAAACACCAAAAACATTGGCAACAAAAGCCAAAATAGACAAATGACACCTAATCAAACTCCACAGCTTCTGCATGGCAAAAGAAACAGTCATTAGAGTGAATCAGCAACCAACAGAATGGGAAAAAATGTTTGCAGTATACCCATCTGACAAAGGGCTGGTATCCAGAATCTGCAAAGAACTAAAACAGAGTTACAAGAAAAAAGCAAACAGGCCCATTTGAAAGTGGGCAAAGGATATGAACAGACAATTTACAAAAGAAGACATACATGAGGCCAACAAACATGAAAATATGCTCATCATCACTGGTCATTAGAGAAATGCAAATCAAAACCACATTGAGATACCATCTCACGCCAGTTAGAATGGCGATCATTAAAAAATCTGGAGACAACAGATGCTGGAGAGAATGTGGTGAAATAGGAACACTTTTACACTGCTGGTGGGAGTGTAAATTAGTTCAACCATTGTGGAAGACAGTGTGGCGATTCCTCAAGGACCTAGAAATAGAAATTCCATTTGACCCAGCAATCCCATTACTGGGCATATATCCGAAGGATTATAAATCATTCTACTATAAGGACACATGCACAGAAACGTTCGGCACTGTTTACAATAGCAAAGACCTGGAATCAACCCAAATGTCCATCGATGATAGACTGGACAGGGAAAATATGGCACATTTACACCATGGAATATTATGCAGCAATCAAAAACGATGAGTTCATGTCCTTTGTAGGGACATGGATGAACTTGGAGAACATCATTCTTAGCAAACTGACACAAGAACAGAAAATGAAACACTGCATGTTCTCACTCATAGGGGGGTGTTGAACAATGAGAACACATGGACACAGGGAGGGGAGCATCCTACACTGGGGTCTGTTGGGAGGAATAGGGGAGGGACAGCGTGGGGTGGAGAGTTGGGGAGAGATAGCATGGGGAGAAATGCCAGATATAGGTGAAGGGGAGGAAGGCAGCAAATCACACTGCCACGTGTGTACCTATGCAACTATGTTGCATGTTCTTCACATGTACCCCAAAACCTAAAATGCAATAAAAAAAATGATCTATTGTAAAGTCACAAAGATTTCTATATTTTTCCTAGTTTTAAAGTTGTGGCTTTTACAATTAGTTCTACAATTAATTTCAAGTTACATTTATGTATAGTGTAACACAAGAATTGACAATTTATTTTTGGTAAGACTGATATCCAGTTGCTCCAGTAACATTTATTAAACATACTTTCCTTTGTTGTTGGATTGATTTAGCACCTTTGTTGAAAAATTCTCAACTCTACTGTGTTCCACGAATTTGTGTTTCACCTTATGCCAATACTACATGGCAATGATTATTGCAGTTATAGAAATCCTTCAAATCACGTAGGGTAAGTCCTACAACCCTGTTCTTTTTCAGGATCATTTTGGCTATTATAAATCTTTTGAATTGCTGTATAAATTTTAGAATTGGCTTGTCCAATTCTAAAAACGTTTTCATTTTTAAACTTTATTTTTAATTCACAAATAAAAAAGGTCTATATTTATCATGTACAACCTGTGTTTGTAAAATATGTATACATGCAGCATGACTAACTGAGCTAAAAACAACCTTGCTGGGATACTAGTGGAAATCGCATTGAATCTATGCTATAGATCAATTTGGAGAAAATTGACATCTTAACAATATGAATGTTTTCATCCATGGACGAGATATAAATTTTCATTTATTCGTTTTTGTTTTTTTTTTTTTGATAGACAAGGTCTTGCTATGTTGCCCAGGCTGATCTCAAACTTCAGCCTCAAGCAATCCAGCAATCCTCCTACTGTGGCCTCCCCAAGTGCTGGGATTACAGGTGTAAGCCCCTGTGCTCAGCCTATTTTCTTAAATTATTTCAGCAATGTTTTATTGTCTACAGTGCGTACGTTTTTGCATATTTTGTTAAATTTTCTCGTAATAAAAGTATGCTTTTGCTAATTTATTTTTAAGTAGACCATGTTTAGCTTATAGAAAGAATATATTTATCTTGTATTTTATACCTGAGTATATTTATCTTGTATCTGAATATATTTATCTTATATTTTGTGACCTATCTTCTTTGTAAATAACTTAGGATTATCTGTGTATGCAATATCATCATTTAGTAAAGGCAGATTTACTGCCTTCTTTCCAATATGAAAGTGTTTTATGTCTTGCCTTGCCTTATTATATGACTAAGACCTCTAGTGCAGTACTGAATAGAGTGATCAGAACAGGTGTTCTTGTCTTGTTCCCGATGATAGGATGAAAGTATTTAGTCTTTCACCATTAAATATGATGCCAGCCCTTTATTAGATTGAGAAAAGTCTCTTCAATTTTTAATTTCCTATTATTTATTGAACAGTTGTTTAATTTTTTCAAATGTATTTTTTCTGGATCTATTAAGTTCATCATATGGATTTTCCTCATTACTAATGCTAATATGGTGAATTACACTGACTGATTTTTTCATGTATAACTTCCTGAGATAAACAGAAACTACTTTATGCACTGCCTAACTACATTTTACAAATTTTGCTTTTTTATGTTTTACTTTTATTCAGTTCAAAATATTTTCAAATTTCATCATTTTTTGCATTAACCATGGGTTGTTTAGAAAAGTGCGATAATTTCCAAATATTTGGGAATTTTACAAATGTATTACTATTTCTAAGATAATTCCACTGAGCTTTGAGAGCCTATATTGCATAACTGCAATCCATTAAAATGTATTGAGACATGGTTTAATGGCCTAGCATATAATCTATCTGAATGCCCACATATGCTTTTTAAAAATGTGTATTCTTCTGTTGTGATGTGGAATATAAATGTCAAATAGAATAATCTATTATACATAGTATATGATTATATAATAGCATATAATGTATCTAAATGCCCACACACACTTTTTAAAAATGTGTATTTTTCTGTTGTGGTGTGGAATATATGTGCCAAATAGATTAAGTTACCTGACAGTATTGTCTAAATCTTATATGTCCTTACTGAGTTTAAGTCTTCTTGTTTTATCAGTTATTGGAATTAGAATGTTGAAATTACTAACTGTAATTGTTACCTTGTCACCTTTTTTTGAGTTCTGTAAGTTTTTTGTTTCATATATTTTGAAGCTTTGTTATTATTTAAGATTGCTATGTCTTCTTTAGGAATTAAACTTTTTATCATTATAAATGGTTCCTCCTTATCCCTAATAATATTCCATGTTTAGAATTTTACATTGATATTAATATTATTGTCTTGGCTTTCTTAGAACTTGCATAGTATTTTTTTAGTCCTTTACCTTTAATTGCTCTATGTGTTTACATTTTAGTTCAGGTTCTCTAGAATGCATATATATTTGGGTCTTTCTTTTTTATGTAGCCTGTCACTTTAGCTTTAAAATCAAGTGTTTAAACCATTTATATTTAATGTAATTACTGATATGGTTTAGATGAAATAATTGTGTGGTTTCTTTCATCTCCAGTATTCTGTGCTTCTATTTTATTGCATGTGACAAATACTTTTTAAATTTCCAAAGATCATTCATATTCATTATCCCATTGATCTTCACACCAAATTGTGAAGAAAATAAATCAGGTCCTATGATACCTATTTTCAGATAAATTACTGTTTGCTCTCTAGATTCCTCCTCTCTGGGCAGGGCATTTCTGAAGCAAAGAGAGCAGCCCCAGTCCCCCATCTCCCTGGGACAGAGAACCTGGGAGAAGGGATGGCTGTGGGGACAGCTTCACAGACTTAAACATTCCTGCTGACTGGCTCTGAAGAGAGAAGCACTTCTCCCAGCACAGTGCTCGAGCTCTGCTAAGGGACCGACTGCTTTCTCAAGTGGGTCCCTGACCCCCATGTCTCCTGACTGGGAGACACCTCCCGTCAGGGGTCAACAGACAACTCATACAGGAGAGTTCTGACTGGCATCTGGTGAGTGCTCCTTGGAGATGAAGTTTCCAGAGGAAGGAGAAGGCAGCAGTTTCTGCAATTCTGCAGCCTCCACTGTTGATACCCTGGCAAACAGGATCTGGAGGGGAACTCCAGCAAACTCCAGCAGACTTGCAGCAAAGGGGCCTTACTGTTAGGAGAAAAACTAACAAACTGAAAATAAGAGCATCAACATCAACAAAAGGTATGTCCATGCAGAAACCCTATCTGAAGGTCACCAATATCAAAGGCCAAAGGCAGATAAATCCACCAACATAGAAAGAAACCAGCACAAAAAAGGCTGAAAATTCCAAAAACCGGAATGCCTCTTCTCCTCCAAAAGATTACAGTTCCTCACCAGCAAGGGAACAAAACTGGATGGAGAATGAGTTTGATGAATTGACAGAGGTAGGCTTCAGAAAGTGAGTAATAACAAAAGCCTCAGAGCTCAAGAAGCATGTTCTAACCCAATGCAAGGAAATTACGAACCTTGAAAAAAAGGTTAGATTAATTGCTTACTAGAACAACCAGTTTAGAGAAGAATATAAATGACCTGATGGAGCTGAAAAGCACAGCATGAGAACTTCATGAAGCATACGCAACTATCAGTAGTCAAATTGATGAAGCAGAAGGGATATCAGAGATTGAAGATCAACTTAATGAAATAAAGTGTGAAGACAAGATTAGAGAAAAAAGAATGAAAAGAAATGAACAAAGCCTAAAAGAAATATGGGACTATGTGAAATGAAAGTGACAGGGAAAATGGAACCAAGTCAGAAAACACTCTTCAGGATATTATCCAGAACTTCCCCAACCTAGCAAGGCAGGCCAACGCTGAAATTCAGGAAATACAGAGAACAGCACAAAGATATTCCTTGATAAGAGCAACCCCAAGAAACATAATTGTCAGATTCACCAAGGTTGAAATGAAGGAAAAAATGTTAAGGGCAGCCAGAGAGAAAGGTTGGGTTTACCCACAAAGGGAAGCCCATCAGACTAACAGCAGACCTCTCTGCAAAAACCTTACAAGCCAGAAGAGAATGAAGGCCAATATTCAACATTGTTAAAGAACAGAATTTCATATCTAGCCAAACTAAGCTTCATAAGTGAAGGAGAAGTAAAGTCCTTTATAGAGAAGCAAATGCTGAGAGATTTTGTCACCACCAGGCCTGCCTTATAAGAGCTCCTAAAAAAAGCACTAAACATGGAAAGGAACAACCAGTACCAGCCACTGCAAAAACATACCAAATTGTAAAGACCATTGACATTATAAAGAAACTGCATCAACTATCGGGCAAAGTAACCAGCTAGCCTCATAACGACAGATTCAAATTCACATATAACAATATAAAACTTAAATGTAAATGGGCTAAATGCCCCAATTAAAAGAACAGACTGGCAAATTGGATAGAATCAAGACCCACTGGTGTGCTGTATTCAGGAGACCCATCTACCTTGCAAAGACACCCATGGGCTCAAAATAAAGGGATGGAGGAAGATTTACCAAGCAAACGGAAAGCAAAAAGAAACCAGGGGTTGCAATTCTAGTCTCTGATAAAAGTCTTTAAACCAACAATGATCAAAAGAGACAAAAAAGGGCATTACCTAATGGTAAAGGGATCAATGCAACAAGAAGAACTAACTATCCTAAATGTATATTCACCCAATACAAGAGCACCCAGATTCATAAAGCAAGTTCTTAGAGACCAACAAAGATATACACAATAATAGTGGAAGACTTTAATGCCCCACTGTCAATATTAGACATATCAACAAGATAGAAAATCAACAAGGACTCAGCTCTGGACCACATGGACCTAATAGACATCTACGGAACTCTCCATCCCAAATCAACAGAACATAATATTCTTCTCAGCATCACATCGGACTTATTGTAAAATAGACCACATAATTGGAAGTAAAACACACCTCAGGAAATGCAAAAGAATGGAAATCATAACAAATAGTGTCTTAGACCACAGTGCAACCAAATTAGAACTTAGGATTAACAAACTCACTCAAAACCGCACAACTGCATTGAAACTGAACAATCTGCTCTTGAATGACTACTGGGAAAATAACAAAATAAAGGCAGAGACAAATAAGTTTTCTGAAACCAGTGAAAGCAAAGACTGATACCATCCTGACTGGTATCATCCTGATACAAAAACTTGGCAGAGAAACAACAACAAAAAAAATTTCAGGCCAATATCCATGATGAGCATTGATGCAAAAATCCTCAATAAAATACTGACAAACTGAATCCAGCAGCACATCAAAAAGTTTATCCACCACAGTCAAGTTGACTTCATCCCTGAGATGCAAGGCTGGTTCAACATATGCAAATCAATAAATGTAATTCATCACATAAACAGAGCCAATGACAAAACCACATGATTATCTCAATAGATGTAGAAAAGGCCTCTGATAAAATTCAACACCACTTCATGCTAAAAACTCTCAATAAATGAGGTATTGATGGAACATATTTCAAAATAATAAGAGCTATGACAAACACACAGCCAATATCCTACTGAATGGGCAAAAGCTGGAAGTATTTCCTTTGAAAACCAGCACAAGAAAAGGATGTCCTCTCTCACCACTCCTATTCGACATAGTATTGAAAGTTCAGGCCAGGGTAATCAGGCAAGAGAAAGCAATAAAGGGTATTCAAATGGTAATAGGGGAAGTCTCTGTTTGCAGATGACATGATTTAGAAGACCTCATGTCTCAGCCCAAAATCTCCTGAAACTGATAGGCAGCTTTAGCAGAGTAGATAAAAAATCAATATGCAAAAATCACAGGCATTTCTATACATCAATAATAGACAAACAGAGAGCCAAATCATGAGTGAACTTCCATTCATAATTGCTACAAAGAGAACTAAATACCTAGAAGGACAACTTACAAGGGATGTGAAGGACCTCTTCAAGGAGAACTACAAACCACTGCTCAGAGAAACAAGAGAGGACACAAACAAGTGGAAAAACATTCCATGCTCATGGATAGAAAGACTCAATATTGTGAAAATGGCCATAATGCACAAAGTAATTTATACATTCAGTGCTATCAAGCTACCAATGACTTTCTTCACAGAATTAGAAAAAAAAATACTTTAAATTTCATATGAAAAAAAAAAAAAGCCTATATTACCAAGACCATCCTAAGCAAAGAGAACAAAACTGGAGGCATCGAGCTACCTGACTTCAAACTATATTACAAGGCTACAGTAACCAAAACAGTATGGTTCTTGTACCAAAACAGATCTATAGACCAATGGAACAGAAAAGAGACCTCAGAAATAACACCACACATCTACAACCATCTGATCTTTGAAAAACCTGACAAAAACAAGCAATCAGAAAAAGGATTCCCTATTTAATAAATGGTAATCAGTGGTTTTGGGAAAACTGGCTACCCATATGCAGAAAACTGAAACCAGACTCCTTCCTTACACCTTATACAAAAATTAACTCAAGATGGATTAAAGATTTAAATACAAGACCTAAAACCATGAAAATCCTAGAAAAAAACCTAGGCAATACCATTCAGGACATAGGCATGGGCAAAGACTTCATGACTAAAACACCAAAAACAATGGCAACAAAAGCCAAAATTCACAAATGGGATCTAATTAAACTAAAGAGCTTCTGCACAGCAAAAGACACTATCATCAGAGTGAACAGGCAACATACCTAATTGTAGAACATTTTTGCAATCTATCCATCTGACAAAAGGCTAATATCCAGAATCTACAAGGAACTTAAATTTACAAGAAAAAAACAACTATATCAAAAAGTGGGTGAATGATATGAAGAGACATTTCTCAAAAGAAGACATTTATGCAGCCAACAAACCTATGTAAAAAGCTCATCATCACTGGTCATTAGAGAAATGCAAACCAAAGCCACAGTGAGATACCACCTCACACCAGTTAGAATGGCGATTATTGAAAGGTCAGGAAACAGCAGATGCTGGAGAGGATGTGGAGAAACAGGAACACTTTTACACTGTTGGTGGGAGTGTAAATTAGTTCAACCATTGTGGAAGACAGTGTGGTGATTCCTCAAGGACCTAGAACTAGAAATACCATTTGACCCAGCAATCTCATTACTGAGTATATATGCAAATGATTATAAATCTTTCTACTATAAAGACACATGCACACATATGTTTTTCATTGCAGCACTGTTTACAATAGCAAAGACTTGGAACCAGCCCAAATGCCCATCAATGATAGAATGGATAAAGAAAATGTCGCACATATATGCCATGGAAAATTATGCAGCCATAAAAAAGTTTGAGTTCATGTCCTCTGCAGGGACATGGATGAAGCTGGAAACCATCATTCTCAGCAAACTGACACAAGAACAGAAAGCCAAGCACAGCATGTTCTCATGCATAAGTGGGAGTTAAACAATGAGAATACGTGGACACAGGGAGAGGAACATCACACACTGGGGCCTATTGGGGAGTTGGGGGCTAGGGGACGGATAACATTAGGAGAAATATCTAATGTAGATGTTGGGTTGATGGGTGCAGCAAACCACTATGGCACATGTATACCTATGTAACAAACCTGCACATTCTGTACATATACCCCAGAACTTAAACTATAATTTAAAAAATCTGGGGCTAAGTGCGGTGGCTCACGCCTGTAATCCCAGCACTTTGGGAGGCTGAGGTGGGTGGATCACGAGGTCAAGAGATCGAGACCATCCTGGTCAACATGGTGAAACTCCGTCTCTACTAAAAATACAAAAAATTAGCTGGGCATGGTGGCATGTGCCTGTAATCCCAGCTACTCAGGTGGCTGAGGCAGGAGAATTGCCTGAACCCAGGAGGCGGAGGTTGCGGTGAGCCGAGATCACGCCATTGCACTCCAGCCTGGGTAACAAGAGCCAAATTCCACCTCAAAAAAAAAAAAAAAAAAAGAAAGAAATCTGCTATGCGTATTTTATCTGTACTAGGGCAGTTACATTATTTCTATTATAGATCCTTAGAAGGAATCAATTAGGAAGGGATTTCTGTATACTCACTCTCATTAACTCAGTTGCTAAATCTGTCTTTACAAGGATTTTGAAATGTTTCAAATGCTTTGTTTAGAAAATTGAGGGACTTACATGAAAACAAGTAACATTATTTTAAGAGTACTGTACAATCTAAGATTAATGAGGTAAAAACTGACTTCATCTGAAACAAAATCAAGGCATGATATTGATCCCAAATGTGAGATTATCTATGGGTATAATTTGTGTTATTTTGCGTGTGATTATGACATGAGAGGTCCGTGTGTGAGAGAGAGAATAAAAAGAGGGAAAAAAAAAGAAATTACTGTCCAAAGAGTTAAATAAACTTTTCCCAAATCATGCAATAAATTAGCATCAAAAATGAGCCTTAGACAACAAATGGTCAAATTTTTATTATACCGCTCATTGTATGACATCAACAATTATATTACTTTCTTCTTAACAATTTATTGACTATGTTCTGATTAAATAGACTTTACAGAAGTATTTTCCAAAGCTAATCAAAGCACATTAAGAAAACTAATAATGGCATAATATTTATAAAAAGAAAGTGATACAGCAGCACTGTAAAAATGAGCAGTGCATAAAATAAACATTCAATGATACATTACCAATAAATTTCCTAATACATAAAATGATATATATCACATCCTTCACAGGTTTATATAACTCATTGAAAGCAAACTCAGCAGCAAGCAAAGCTGAAGGCTATCCTCAAATTCCAGCTGTCCCCCTCATGCCAGAAGATCAATGCAAATGATTTTCTGTATAAGTAAATTGATAATACAATCTACAAGAGTTTCAAGCACAAAAGATTGGCCATGCTGAAGGAAAATAGAATCTCTGAATAGACTGCCTGGCAGCCCCAGATAATAATTTAGTGTTTTGGAATCAACCAGTCAAAACATTACACTTCCTTGGCAGGCACACCGACATCTTAGGCTTCAACTGAGCATACGGAGTCCTACATGTCATTACCAGACCAGGAAAACAGCCCCAGTTCTCACAATGAAAGGATTCAAATGAACTTTATGTGTTGTCCTAGTTAACAAAGTCTTAATGTTATAAAACTCATTGTTTCCCATACAGCTCATGCTTCCGTAATACATGGATCATTAATTACGTGGGGTTTAGATATCAGATTAGTCATTGCCATTCTATCATTATCTTTTTCTTTGCCTGCTATGACAAGGTTATCTTCAAAGATTGTAAAGATGGAGCATTCTTTCTTAATCATAAATGTTAAGGTTGTTACCTATTCAGGGTTACATCAACCCAGAAGTCAGTAAGGCCCAAGGGAAACAATACTAAAGACAAAAATAATTATTACAACCTCCTCTTTTAACAGACAAGGAAACTGAGGCTTAGAGAGAATTCTGACCTGCCTCAGGTTACACACCCTGATAGTATCAGAAGCAGAAGTAAAATTCCATTCTCCGAATTCTGAGACCGGAGCTCTCTTCTGCAAATATTGTAAGGTTTCTAGAATTGGTTTAACCTCCTTTCACTTTAAAGTCAAAATTTCATTCTACTTATAAATATGCCTAGATATTGCTGCACTCTGAAATATCTCAAGGAATTTTATAAAATAAGTGAAGAAAATACATGTAGTTCCACAGAAATGAAAATAGAGGCTCTGTGAATCATATAAAATTTTTCTTTGGATGGAAATATAAAAAATTTATTCTGTTTTCACAGATAACTCTAGATACCTTTTTGATGTTGTTGTTGTTTTTTCAAAGTGAAAGCAAGTTTATTAGGAAAGTAAAGGAATAAGAATTGCTATGCCATGGACAGAGCAGCCCCAAAGGCTGTTTATCTCTTGATGATATGCTAAACAAGGAGTGGATTATTCATGCCTCCCCTGTTTAGACCATGTCCTGCCCTTGCCATGGCATTTGTAAACAGTCATGGTGCTGATGGGAGTGTAGAAGTGAGGACATTCATGCCTCCCCTGTTTAGACCACGTCCTGACATTGCCATGGCATTTGTAAACAGTCATGGTGCTGATGGGAGTGTAGAAGTGAGGACAACCAGCAGTGACTCTCATCCATCTCTTGGTTTTGGTGGGTTTTGGCCAACTCCTTTCTGCAACCTGTTTTATCAGCAGGGTCTTTATGACCAGTATTTTGTGCTGACCTCCTATCTCATCCTACGACTTAGAATGCCTCGTGTTGGGAAAACTGGCTAGCCATAGGCAGAAAGCTGAAACTGGATCCATTCCTTACCCCTTATACAAAAATTAACTCTAGATGGATTAAGGACTTAAATATAAGATCTAACACCATAAAAAAACATAGAAGAAAACCTAGGCAAAACCATTCAGGACATAGGTGTAGGCAAGGACTTCATGACTAAAACACCAAAAGAAATGGCAACAAAAGCCAAAACAGACAAATGGGATCTAATTAAAGAGCTTCTGCACAGCAAAAGAAACTATGAGAGTAAACCAGCAAACAACAGAATGGGAAAAAGTTTGCAATCTACCCATCTGACAAAGGGCTAATATCCAGAATCTACAAAGAACTGAAACAAATTTACAAGAAAAAAACAACCCCATCAAATAGTGGGCAAAGGAACAGATACTTCTCAAAAGCAGACATTTATGCAGCCAGCAAACATATTTAAAAAAGCTCATCATCACTGGTTATTTGAGAAATGCAAATAAAAACCACATTAAGATACCTCTCATGCCAGTTAGAATGGCAATCACTAAAGAAATCAGGAGAGAACAGATGCTGGAGAGGATGTGGAGAAATAGGAACATTTTTACACTGTTGGTGGGAGTGTAAATTAATTCAGCCATTGTGGAAGACAGTGTAGAGATTTCTCAAGGATGTAGAACTAGATATACCATTTGACCCAGCAATCCTATTATTGGGTATATACCCAGAGGATTATAAATCATTCTATTATAAAGACACATGCACACATATGTTTTTTTATTGCAGCACTGTTCACAATAGCAAAGACTTGGAACCAACCCAAATGCCCATAAATGATAGACTGGATAAAGAAATGTGGCACATATATGCCATGGAATACCATGCAGCCATGAAAAAAGATGAGTTCAGGAGTTGTGCATGATTAGTAGCTGCTACACTGGAAAGATGGTGGAGCAAGAGCAAAGAAAAATCCCTTTGGTTCCAAAAAATCTCCTGAAAAAGAGGAAGACTTATCAAGCCCTCAAAGCCGCTCAGGCAAAGCAGGCACTTTTGGGAAAGAAGGAGCAGAATAAAGGAGAAGGGGCCAAGTTTAAGTGATTGGAATCATTCCTACATGATTCCTGGCAGCAGACACGTGACAAGGTGCATGTCAGATGACTAGAAGTGAAGCCTCACACCTTGGAATTGCCAGATAAGCATTCCTTGGCCTTTGTCATATGCCTTGAAAGGTTTGATGGCATGAGTTTGCTAGTGCAGAGAACCATTGCAAGACTTCAGCTAAAGAAAACTTTTAGTGATGTGTTTGTAAAAGTCACCCCCCAGAACCTAAAAATGCTCCATATAGTGGAACCTTATGTGACCTGGGGATTTCCAAATCTGAAGTCTGTCCGGGAACTCATTTTGAAATGTGGAGAAGCCAGGGTCAAGGATAAGACCAACCTTCTGACAGACAACACTGTGATTAAGGAACACCTGGGGAAGTTTGGTGTCATTTGCTTGGAAGACATCATTCATGAAATTGCCTTCCCGGGGAAGCATTTCCAGGAGATCTCATGGTTCTTGGTCCCTTTCCACCTCTCAGTGGCCCGTCATGCTACCAAAAACAGAGTGGGCTTCCTCAGGGAGATGGGCAGACCTGGCTATCGGGGTAAATGCATCCATCAGCTCATCCGCCAGCTGAACTAGACCCAGGTGCCAAACTGCAATCGATTTTTATCAATGATGTAAAAGCATGTGTTTCTGGGTTTTGTAGAATTAGTATCAAGTATCTTCAGAGAAGATTATTTCCTGCCTTATCCATAAAAAACTGGAAAGGAAGGGTCAAAGAAAAGACAGTAGCTGACCAGGCACAATGGCTCATGCCTATAATCCCAGTATTTTGGTAGGCTGAGGAGGATGGATCACCTAAGGTCGGGAGTTCGAGATCAGCCTGACCAACATGGCAAAACCACATATCTACTGAAATTACAAAAAATAGCAGGACATGGTGGCCCATGCCTGCAATCTCAGCTACTCAGGAGGCTGAGGCAAGAGAATTGCTTGAACCCAGGAGGCAGAGCTTGCAGGGAGCCAAGATCACGCCATCGCACTCTAGCCTGGGCAATAAGAGTGAAACTCCATCTCAAAAGAAAAAAGTAGTTTATATTCATGGCAAGCACCTCTCATCACAGTCCAGTTTCAAGGAAATATTCTAGTGTTTTCTACATTGGCTGCCGCCTGTTCTGAAATCAGCACGTTCCATGGAGGAAGGAGTCCTGCTTTGCTGCATCTCCTTCCCTAGGGTTTAATGTTGGTAATTGAGTAACTGCAGCATTTTTGTACAAGGCTCCCTAAGACTCCTGCAGTCTTAGGGACAAGCCCAGGGACATAATTGAATCTGGAGATTCCTGGGGCCTTGTGAAAAAGACTTGAAATACACATAGGGGGAAAGGTACAAAAATAAATGTTCATTTGTCTCTGAAAAAAAAAAAAGAATGATTTCATGTCCTTTGCAGGGACATAGATGAAGCTGGAACCATCATTCTCAGCAAACTGACAAAAGAACAGAAAACCAAACACTGCATGTTCTCACTCATAAATGGCTGTTGAACAATGAGAACACATGGACACAGGGAGAGGAACATCACACATCGGGGCCTGTTGCGGGGTGTAGTGGTAGGGGACGGATAGCAGGAGGCTGGGGGTTAGGGTAAGAATAGCATTAGGAGAAATACCTAATATAGATGATGGGGTGATGGATGCAGCAAACCACCACGGCACATGTATACCTATGTAACAAACATGTACACCAGAACTTAAAGTAAAGTAACAAAATAAGTTAATTAATTTTTTAAGAAAGGATACTCACGATTTCCACATTTTGGACAAATCAGGTAGAGAGAAACAAATATGCTCCAAATTTGATTCACAGGAGGATACTTCACTCAGTTGCTAAAAGCTGTAAATAGCTCAAAAGAAATGTTTTCTTGACTCTGAAAAGCATACAAAAGATCAGCATTATTTTAAGCAAAGTTAAAAAGATTAGGCTTTTTCAGTTTAGTCCATGCACTTAACTTCTGCTTGATAGTTATGAACATTTTAGCTCTCGATGAGAGTTCTGAAAGTTTTTTCTTTATTCTGATGTCATAATCTCCAAAATTATTAGAAACCCTGCATTTAAGAACACCTGCTAGAGTTCTATCATTGATTATAAACCACATTTCAAAGAGGATTAAAACAAGACAGCAATTGTCTGTGGATGATAAAAAGTTTTAAGGCAGCCACCATGACAGCCACAGATAAGGAAATCTGTGGCACACAAAATTTTGCATAACAATTATAATTATCAATGGCATACACTGAATCATATTAGAATTACAGGAGTTTCCCATAACTTTGGAACATGTACCAGTAACACATTTATGCAAATACAGTCCAAGGAAACATAATACTATTTCACATTTGATAATGCTTCTTGTATGACTTTATACCAAATAAGCTAAATTTCACCTTTATATTAATGTGCCATTAAAGTTAAACCCAATTTTTGATAAAACCTTATAGACGTATTTACCCAATTTTAACGTTTAACCATAAGATTCTTAAAAGCCTTTTATAACACTTTACAATTTTTTGTGAAAGAGCAGACCAATGCTCTAAGAAAAACCTGTTGTGCTTTCATTCGAATGTTTAATTCATAGAAAAACTGAATAATACCCCTTTAAGTTTAAACAATTAGCCAATATCCACACAGAATCTCTTTTATAATTAATTTTTTACAACCTTCCACAACTGTTCAAACCTTTGGTTTTATTCTGACTTACGACAATTCTCTAACCCTTTAGGCAACAAAATCCACATTCCCATGCCTTTTTATAATCTTTTACCAAAAGTACATTCTATTTTCCTTACACATCTTACATGTACAACTGTTTCTTCAATAGTGTCAATTACATGTTATAATGTTAACTTTTAGCGACTTTCATTCTTGGTGAAAACCCTGGTTAGTAATCAATTTTAATTATGTACCCGGTGTGAAGCCAAGCCTAGGACACACCAGGCAGAAGTGCAGATAGGGGATGACTCTCCAGCATAGTCAGGGGGCGTGGCTAACTCCATATGTCCCCAGGCCCTATCTAGAAGCTACTGTCTCCAAGGTAGCTAAATTGAACAGTTTGCAGAAGTTAAAGAAACAGTTTGACTTTGAAGCACTTAGCAAATCTCTATCTGACTTAATTTAGACCAAATGTCTACATTTTCAAAACATATTATTTTACCAATAATCTTTGAAACTGTCTTTATTTCCAAAAGATTACTCCAGTCACATGAACAAAAAACATTAAAGTCTTTCTTTCTCTAACAAAATATTTGATTTAAGCATTTATTGTTCTAAGCCAATCAATTAGAGCTCTTTTACATATAAACCTACAATACATATAAATACACAGACAGACAGAAAATTCAGCACTTGTAATTTTTCATTGGCCAGTGTTTTAATTGCCTTACTGACTTTAGGGTGGAGCCCCTGGAGGAACAGGGCCAGGAAAGCTTGCGTTTCCAGGGCCAAATAAGCAGCTGAAGGCAAAGACTGTTCCCCAAAATTAAGGGTGCCATTGTGTACTGGATCGCTGATCCCAAAAAGGAGGGAAATAGGAGAAGACAGTGCAATGCTTCTACTTCGCATTTCATTGCAAGGCAACACAAAGCCAGTTGGTCCATTTTGTAACCAGCCCATCCCTCGTGGAAGTCTCATCTCCCAGTGGGAGGTGGGGATGTTTCCTTATCTTCCAGGTGGCCAAGAGCATGCTTCTCTGATCCAGGTGTGCAAAGAGTCAAGTATCCCTCCATAACTACTATTATCCATCACTTAAAGTATATTTCCTACCTAGGAAATATACTTTATTACACGCCAAAGCTCTCTCATATTGCAAAGTAATTTCTGGTACCCCCGAAACTCGAAAACATTAGATAACACAATGCAAAGCAGAACAGAGCCTTTGATTTTGAGAGGGATCTATCTGCTTTTAATCCCTGGGCTTACATGAGGAAAACAGAGATTTTTTTTTTTCCAAAACAGGGTCTGTGGCGCCTCCTCTTTTTTCCCAAGGAGTCCCAGACTACCAGGCATTATCTTAGGGCCTCTCATGAGTGCATTAAGAGACAAGACAAAAAAAAAATGGAGAAAAATAATTCAGTCGACTGAGAAGAAAAAACCTTTTTCAGAAAAACAAATTTCAAGAAGAGAAAAAAGTAAATGCCTTTTATATATACTTATAACTTGTTTATCCACTTTTAATTAAGTTGACTTTTAACCATAGTGCTTTAAAAAAAGAAAAAGAAATCCTTTCAGATCTCTTATTACCAACTTTAGCCATGCCAAGCACCAATATTTCTAGCTTTTGAGATTTATCATAGGTAGCTCCTAGGTGCTCAGAGAAAGGAAAATTACAGACAGTCCATGGAAGAGAACAGAATAGACAAAGTCATGCAGATATTAAACCAGAAACAACTTACTTCCTAGGTGGGGAATTGAACCCGGACCATCACTGTGAAAGTGCAAAAACCTTCACTACTGAGCTACACCATGGGACAGCCTCTATTTCCTTTCCCAGAAGGAGTCTAGAGTAGTTATTTTGAGCTTGCAAAGACTTACAACTTTCTAATATGATTTTTAGAGGTGACTATGACATGAACCCTAAAATTCCTGTTCCGTGGAAGGCAAAGACCAGAAGGTACCGCCACATAATTAAAAGATTGAGTTCCCAAGGATATTAAAAAAGGTAAAGACTTCATTTAGTTTTTTTTATTGCATTTTAGGTTTGGGGGTACATGTGAAGAACATGCAAGATGGTTGCATAGGTACACACGTGGCAGTGTGATTTGCTGCCTTCCTCCCCTTCACCTATATCTGGCATTTCTCCCCATGCTATCTCTCCCCAACTCCCTACCCCCCACTGTCCCTTCCCTATTCCCCCCAACAGACCCCAGTGTGTAGTGCTCCCCTCCCTGGGTCCATGTGTTCTCACTGTTCAACACCCACCTATGAGTGAGAACATGCGGTATTTCATTTTCTGTCCTTGTGTCAGTTTGCTGAGAATGATGTTCTCCAGGTTCATCCATGTCCCTACAAAGGACACGAACTCATCGTTTTTGATTGCTGCATAATATTCCATGGTGTATAGGTGCCACATTTTCCCAGTCCAGTCTATCATCAATGGGCATTTGGGTTGGTTCTAGGTCTTTGCTACTGTAAACAGTGCCTCTATGAACATTCGTGTGCATGTGTCCTTATAGAAGAACAATTTATAGTCCTTTGGATGTATACCCAGTAATGGGATTGCTGGGTCAAATGAAATTTCTATTTCTAGGTCCTTGAGGAAGTGCCACACTGTCTTCCACAATGGTTGAACTAATTTACACTCCCACCAGCAGGATAAAAGTGTTCCTATTTCTCCACATCCTCTCCAGCATCTGTTGTCTCCAGATTTTTTAATGATCGCCATTCTAACTGGTGTGAGATGGTATCTCAATGTAGTTTTGATTTGCATTTCTCTAATGACCAGTGATGATGAGCATTTTTTCATATGTTTGTTGGCCTCATGTATGTCTTCTTTTGTAAAGTGTCTGTTCATATCCTTTGCCCACTTTTGAATGGGCTTGTTTGTTTTTTTCTTGTAAATCTGTTTTAGTTCTTTATAAGTTCTGGGTATCAGCCTTTTGTCAGATGGGGAAACTGCAAAAATTTTTTCCCATTCTGTTGATTGCCGATTCACTCTAATGACTGTTTATTTTGCCGTGCAGAAGCTGTGGAGTTCATCCAGTTTTTTTGTTTGTTCCAGGGACCTGCAGCCAAGCTTGTTACTGACCAGTTTGTTGGGTCATCTTGAAAAGCAGGCTTACAGGTGTTCTAAGCCTGTGTTTTATCCTAAAGCATCCCTCAACACAGAAAAATCAATTCATAGAACAAAATACACCAGCTTGAGACTAGTCTTAGAATTCCTTTTCACATAATTAAAACTTTACAGAGGAAATAAACCCTGATTTTTTAAACCATTCATTCAACCATTTACACAGAGAGCGAGAAGCCAGAAATCTGACTAGTAAGAAATTCTTACCCTTTTGCGAGCATGCTAGGCTTCCAGGTTCCCTTTCCCTGAGCAGCCCTAGTGATCCAGCCTGCAGTGCCATTGCCCTTGGGGCCAAGCCACATCATAAAAGAAAATCATTTTTTTTGTTGTTCTGGCCATAGTAAAATATGTGTGATAAAGCGCAGACATTAGCCACTGTGCTTAGCACCCAATATCAAACTGGCAAGGCTTAAATTTGCCCCCAGATAGGTCCCTTCATCTTTAATCCAAACTCCAACTAGGATTTTCAACACATGGTCTCTGGGCAGGATGGCCACCCTGCGTAATAGAAAAGGTAAGAAAGAGAAGGAAAAAGTAGATAAGGAAAGTATTGCCTGTGTGGGGTGGGGTAGGCGAAATGATCAGGGAGGCCAGAGTAAGACCCACTCATTGCAGCAACACTGAAAGGTTCAGGCACTGCAGTTGCTGTCATGAATGGATCTTTTCCAGCAGTCCCATCAGCTCTCAAGTTTCCCCTTTTGGGGAGGAAAAAGCTCCCCACGTCCCACAATCCTGTACATGCCTCACTCTGTCACCCACAGCCATCAGCAAAGAGGGCAAGGCAGATTAACCCAAAGAGAATAGCAGTTAACATCCCGTGGTGCAGAACCTGTTCTTAAAGGGACTTTACTGCGAGGGGCCTCTAACCCGCTAAAAAGTCTCTAACCCACTCTGTCTTAGGAAGAACTCTAACTCCCCTAAGTTGTGCCTCTAACCAAATCCCATTCTCTACCCAGGAATCCTACCACTTACCCAAAGTCGTCCAGTCAGTGCTGCCATCTATTTCCTTTGGGTCGGGGGTCTCCTCAGTATTGTCCCTTTTGTGGTTCATGAAAAATATGTTACCAGACCCCAACAGTTACCCAAAGTTAGCCTTTGGGTCGGGGTTTCTGCAGTATAGTCACCTCCGTGGCTGTCAGAAATATGTTACTGGACCCCAACACTTACACAAAGGTAAGTGCGAAGATACGCAAGGTGTTACCATGCTGGCTATATTTCACAACTGTAGTGGAAAAAGACATGCACACTCATTTATTAAGCACAGGGAGAAGGTGGCAAGGAGGATCTGAACAAGAATAGGTTTCATTTGTGACACTAAGAAAATAATATCGATATTGTCCCAAAGGCAATATTGTTCAGAAACTTCTGAACAATATTGTTTAGAAACTTCAGAAATCCACTGTATTCAACGTATTTCTCAATAGATTATAGTCAGTATATTTCTCAATAGATTATAATATTCAATATATTTCTCAATACATCATAATATTCAGATAGTGAATGATGATGAGAGAATGGAAAACAAATAGAACAATACAGACTTCAAAGAAATCCTTTTTAATCTTACAAGAGGAAGACTATGTGATTGGTAGGACATTCAAGGAAGATATCAAGGCAATTGGTATTTTCAGAAAACTTCAGACATGTAATATGTAAGGAAAAAAATACCACCAAGGAATTTCTAATTAAAACCTTTCTTTTTGATCTAAAAATTTCTCTTCACTGCAGCAATTAATATTTATGAGCATTAAAAAGCCTAATATTTACTGGGTTAATTGCTTTTTTAACAAGTGAACACTTTTAGAGAGGTCTTCCTCCTCTTGAACTACTCACCACTCATACACACCATCAAATAGATGGGCCACTCAAGCATGTTTCTACCGTGAGCCTCTCTACCACATATTACACCTGATTAGATGAAGAAAACTCTACCAACAGGTGAAGAACCAGTCTAGAGACAATTCTGCACTAATCCCATTGACAGTTATGTAGGAAAGGCTTAAATTGTGGGTACCTTCCAGGAAGGCACCATATGCCTTCCTAGGTGCCAATTAGAATTGGCATACTGAGAAAAATGGGTCAATTAGATTGAGACACTGAACTTTCCAGTTTCATGTGTATTTGGAGCCTTCTCAGGGAGATCTGGCAAATTAGGTAGAGAAATGTCTGTCTGCCAAGAGACAGAAGAACAAAGAGGCCCAGAGAGAAAAATGGTCTATGCCAGCTTGCAAGGAATAAGATATGGGAACGGCGCTACATCCAATTCAGGAACTGTCCAGGTTCTGGAACTAGCCCTTTAGAAGAAGAGTAACCACACAATTTGCATTCTAAGCTTGGTGTATTAGTTGCCTATGGCTGCCTTAACAAATTACACAAACTTAGTAGCTTAAAACAGCAAAAATTCATTCTCCCACATGTCCAGAGGTGACCACTGGGCCAAAATCATAGTGGCAGTGGGGCTACCCTCCATCTGGAAGCTCTAGGAGAAAATCAGTCTCTTGCCTCTTTCAGCTTCTGGTAGCCACCAGCGTTCCTTATGTCATGGCCGTAGCTCCCATCTCTGCGTGCCAAGCCCTCCTCTGTCTCTCTTACAAGGAGATAGATAATTGCCTTGAGAGTCCACTGGGATAATCCAGGATAACCTCTCCATATCAAGATTTTTAATAATCGCACCTACAAAGATTGTTTTCCCCTAAAAGTTAATATTTACAGATTCTAGGGATGAGGACCTGATAAATTTTAGAGACTTTCTGTCATCTACACCAGGACAGCTTTGAAAATAAAAAAGGAAGAGTCCATTTGTAACACTTCAAGGATATAAGACAAAATCTAGGTCTGGCAAAGGCATAAGAATGACGCAATCGACTTTGGGAACTTGGATGGAAGGGTGGAAGGTGGGCAACGTATGAAAGACTACAAATAGGGTGCAACGTACACTGCTCCATGATGGGTGCACCAAAATCTCACCAATCACCACTAAAGAACTTACTCATAACCAAACACCACCTGTACCCCAATAACCTACAGAAAATAAATTTTTTAAAAATATATAGGTCTGGGCCGGGCACGGTGGCTCACGCCTGTAATCCCAGCACTTTGGGAGGCCAAGGTGGGTGGATCACGAGGTCAAGAGATCGAGACCATCCTGGCCAACATGGTGAAACCCCGTCTCTACTAAAAATACAAAAAATTAGATGGGCATGGTGGCACATGCCTGTAATCCCAGCTACTCAGGAGTCTGAGGCAGTAGAATTGCCTGAACCCAGGAGTCGGAAGTTGCGGTGAGCTGAAATCGAGCCATTGCACTCCAGCCTGGGTAACAAGAGCGAAACTTCGTCTCAAAAAAAAAAAAAAAAAATCTAGGTCTGACCCAGGCAACCTGGATATGTGGTCTCCCTGGAGTCCCAAATGAACTTCTAGACCCTGGGACATAACAAAACCAGTTATCTCATCTCTGCACTGATTACAAACATTCTCCCTGAAGCTACCATAACAAATGGATACCAAATTCACTTTCTGCCCCCGATTTTTAAAAGAGTTCACCTTATCTTTCTGATATCCCTCTTTATTTTTTAAGATCTTAATTGGCTTTTGAAATGATTTTTATGGATACATACTAGGTATATATATTTATGGGGTACATGAGATATTTTGATACAGGCATAGGGGATGATTAATGGACATAACATATGGTTATATACAATTAATAAGATCTTTTATTTGATAGCACCACACAGTAACTACAGTCAGCAATAGTTTGTTGTACATTTTAAAATAACTGAAGGACTACAATTAGGATGCTCATAACAAAGAAATGATGAATGCTTGAAGTGACGGATACCCCATTTAACCTGCTGTGATTATTACACATCTCATTTGTTTTTATAAAACCAATATGAGTTTCAGTGCTTTGCAATCAAACAGCTCTTTATTAAGACACAGGACCAAATTCAGGAGTCAAGTTTCCTTGCCTCTTCCATTTTTAAACATATGGTGCCTTCCTTGAATGTACCCACAGTTTAAGCCTTTTCTATATAACTGTTAAATGACATGCCTGAATTTCTGTTTCATAAGTAAGCAAATAATAAACCTTCCAGATGTCAGCAAATAAGTGAGGAGGAAATATGCAATGACAAAAGGACTTTCCAATTTTTCATGAAATGGTATCAGCCAGGCATCTGCCCTTTCACCTCAGTTAACATCACCTTCAAATCCAGTCACTTCACTTTCAGCGACTGTAACATAAAAGATGACAGAAACTCTTCTGTGCCACATTGCTTACTTTTACAGTATTTCCAGTAGGGGTACCAGAAACCATTACCCACAAGCAAGTTCCAGTAACTTCGGAGACACAAATGAACAAATGACACTCTCTGGAATAACCTCCAATATATTTGCGCCATAAAAAAATGTTAAGAATCTCAGAATATACAGAAATCAGAAGAAAGTCTTTATCTACATTACCAGAGATTTTAGCACTAAAGCTACTGAGCACTTTCCTTACCAACACAGTAGTCTATGCCACTGAACGTACTATTTGGCTGGTCAATAATATGATGGCCTATAAGGCAAAGAGCCATTCCAATAAAACCTTCCCACTAAGACTGCACTGCTCCTCATAGTTTCATTTTTAGGATAATTGCATGGCAAGAACATGCCCCTTCCCTCTTTTTTTGTATCAGACTTTGCATTTCTTTGCTATGAAGCATCATTCATAGACCATTTTGTTTTCTCCCATTCTTTCTTTTGCAATAATAAAGGTTAGGATTGCTGGATAATTCAACAGTGTCAAAGCACTAAGTCAGTGCCACATTTTCAGCTGAACCACCCAAAATTTTCTAAGGAAGCCACATTAATCTCATAAAATCAGGAAATCTTCAAGGAAAAATAGGGCAGGTGCTGTGTAAAAGAAAAAGAACTGCCTCTTTTCTTGAGAGAATAATTTGGCATACATTTGTTGAGCCTACTCAACACCAGGCACTATTCTAGGACAGAGATAATGTCTCTCTTCATTGGGCATTTGCAAACACTTAGAGGAAACAAGCAGGATAATTGCAGAAAAAAATAACGTTTATCAGGTTGTCAAATACAAAATAGAAGACTATGTGTTTCCTGTGTACCAATGAATCGTGACTCCTTAAAACATAATAAAGACTCAATAAACAGTTTCAAAAATAACAAAAATCTAGTAACACATCATGCATAATGTCACATAAATAGTTGCCTTTAGAATGACTTAGAAAAGTCTATGAGAGGTCGAGCACAATGGCTCATGCCTGTAATCCCAGCTCTTTGGGAGGCCGAGACAGCAGATTACCTGAGGTCAGGAGTTTGAGACCAGCCTGGCCAAACTGGTGAAACCTTGTCTCTACTAAAAGTGCAAGAATTAGATGGGCATGGTGGCAGGTGTCTGTAATCCCAGCTACTCAGGAGGCTAAGGTAGGAGAAATGCATGAGACCAGGAGATAGAGGTTGCAGTGAGCCAACATCATGCCACTGCAGTCCAGTCTGGACGACAGAGCAAGACTCTGTCTAATAGAAAAGAAAAGGCTATGAGAGCTCAGAAGGTGAGATAAATTACTCTGGTCAAGAGTTTCCAGCAGGTGATACCAGGAAGGGAGGGTCAAAACTGGAACCTGAGGGCAAGTAGAATTTAAATAATGATACCCAGGAGAAAAATACAAGTTGCATTCAACCAATGAAGGAGAGGTTAACTGGGCCAAGCCAGAGATGAAATGTAAAAGTATTGGTTGCTAAGACGAGAAGTACTAATTGGGAAAAGATTGTAATATAAGGTGTCTTCAACCACACAGAAGAATTAAGACTTTTTTTTGTTCTGCAATAGTACAACTAACAGCCACACTAGAAGAGTCCTGGGTTCGAGTCCTTGTTCATTAGCTAACTAGATATAGAACTTGAACCAATTCATTTTTCTTCTATGTAGTAAGTAAAATTGAACTAGAAATTGACCTAGGGTAATGTTTCCCAGTCTTACTATATACAGAAACCACTTTATAAAGTGAAAAATTACATTACTTGAATGATAATGATTGTACTTTTTGAATGATGCATCATAAGAGTCAAAAAGGACACTGACTGTGAAATATAGAACATTTCTATTCTATAGAATATAGCTATCATGAATTTAACATTGCTTTTAACATATTCCTACTCTATTGCCCACAATGGCATCTACATTCTACTGAAAAGTCCCGATGAGTATAAGACTGATCACATTATGGCTTAATTTGCATTTCTCTGATTACTAATGAGATTGTGCATCATTTTGTGTATTTATGGGTCATTTTGAATCTTCTATGAAATGCCTGCTCATGCCTTTTGCTCATTTCTTTATTGTGTTGTCTTTTTATAACTGATTTGAATAATGCTTTGTATATTCTATTAATACATAGTTCCTTTCAATTTTTTTCTTTGTTTTCTCCTTTCAATTGTTTTCTCCTAGTTTGCGGACTGTCACTTTCTTTAAGGTGTCTTCTAATGAAAAGAAAGTCTTTGTTTTAATGAAGTTAAATTTATCAGTACTTTCCTTTATGGTTTGTGCCTTTTGTCTACTTAAGTAATTCTTTCCTACTCCAAGGTTATAAAGACATTCTCCTACATTTTCTACTAAACTTTAAATTTTATCTTTCATATTTTTCTTAATATATAATATATATTAATGTATAAACAAATACATGCTCATTTTTAAGAATTTAGAAAATAACACATTGAGGCAATTTTTATATGGTTTGGATGTGTCCCCACCCAAATCTCATTTTGAATTGTAGCTTCCACAATTCCTACAGGTTGTGGGAGGGACCTGGTGGGAGATAACTGACTCATGGGATGGTTTCACCCATTCTGTTCTTGTGGTAGTGAATAAGTCTCATGAGATCTGATGGCTTTATAAGGGGAAACCCCTTATCACCTTGTGAGTCGTGCCTTTCACCTTCCACCATGATTGTGAGGCCTCCCCAGCCACATGACACTGTGAGTACATTAAACCTCTCTTGCTTTATGAATTACCCAGTCTGAAGTATGTCTTTATCAGCAGTTTGAAAATGCACTAATACAGGCAATAACTGTTAACCTTTTAGTATACTACTTTCAGTTTGTTTCTATGTTTGTATATTTTTAATAAAATTGAAATCAGCTTCTTAGTCTGCTATTTTTATTTACTATTATTGTACAAATATTTCCAATATCCCATTATTCATTAAATATGATTTTTTTCTTTTTCAGCTTTATCGCGATATAATTGACAGTTTAAAAATTATATATAGGGTGTACAATGTGATGCTTTGATATAGGCATACATTGTGAAATGTGCATATATTTGTATATATTTTTTAAATTTATCCACTGATGAACACTTAGGTTAATTCTCTATTTTGGCTAAAAAACTATAGTAATTAAGACAGCATGGTACTGTATAAAGACAGACATACAGACCAGTGGGACAGAATAGAGAATCCACAAATAAATTCACACATTTCTGATTAACTGGTCTTCAACAAAGCTGCCAAGAACACACAATGGGGAAAGGACGGCCTCTTCAATAGCATTGGAAAAACTTAATAGCCACTTGCAGAAGAAAAAAAATGGGTCTCTTATTGTCACCATATACAAAAATCACCTCAAAATGGATTAAAGACTTAAACGTGAGAACTGAAACTCTAAAACTACCAGAAGAAAACGTGAGGGCAAAGCTTCTTGACATTGGCCTTGGCAGAGACTTTGTGGACACAGCCCTAAAGCACAAGCAACAAAGGCAAAAAAATAGGCAAGTGCATTGCTTTAAACCCAAAACCTTCTGTGCAGCAAAGGAAACAAACAAAAGAGCAAAAGGCAAACCTGCAGAATGGGAGAAAATATTTGCAAATCATACATCTGACAAGGAATTAATATTCAAAAATATATAAGGAACTCAACTAAGTAGCAAGAAAACAACTTGATTTTTAAGTGGTCAAAGGACCTGAATAGACATTTTTCAAAGAAGACATACGAATGGCCATCAGGTGATCATCTAGTCAAGAGAGAAATGCAAATTAAAGCCACAATGAGACATCACCTCATACCTGTTAGAATGGCTCTTATCAAAAAGACAAAAGATAACAAGTATTGGTGAGGATGTAGAGAAAGCAGAATCTTTGCACACTGTTGATGGGAACTTAATCTAGTCTAGACATTATGGACAACAGTATAGGGTTTCCTAAAAATGTTGTAAATGATGCCATTACTGGGTATATATCCAAAGGATTATAAATTGTTCTACTATAAGGACACATGCACACGAATGTTCATTGCAGCACAGTTTACAATAGCAAAGACCTGGAACCAACCCAAATACCCATCGATGATAGACTGGACTGGGAAAATGTGACACATATACGCCATGGAATATTATGCAGCCATCAAAAAAGATGACTTCGTGTCCTTTGTAGGGACATGGATGAACCTGGAGACCATCATTCTCAGCAAACTGACACAAGAACAGAAAATCAAACACCACATGTTCTCACTCATAGGCGGGAATTGAACAATGAGAACACATGGACACAGGGAGGGTAGAATCACACACTGGGGTCTGTCAGGGGGAAATAGGGGAGGGACAGAGGGGGGTTGGGAATTGGGGAGAGATAGCATGGGGAGAAATGCCAGAAGGGGAGGAAGGCAGCAAATCACACTGCCATGTGTGTACCTATGCAACAATCTTGCATGTTCCTCACATGTACCCCAAAACCTAAAATGCAATAAAAAAAAATAAAAATAATAAATAAAATAAAACAAATATTGCAAATGGAACTACCTTGTGATCCAGCAATCACACTTTTGAGTACATATTCGAAGAAAATAAAATCTGTATGTCAAAGAGATTGCTGCACTCCCCCGTGTCTATTATACCATTATTCACAATAGTAAAGTTTACTTTTCATACTGAAGTCCACCTGATATATGTTTGTTGTAGTGTGAGATGGGTATCCGTGTTGATTTTTCCAAAAAAAATATCCTGCATAATTTCTGAATATTCAATCTCCCCCCGCCCCTACTGATTGGCAAAGTCATGCGTGATTATTGACTTTATGTGTCAATTTGATATCCAGGTAGCTAGTTAAACATTCTTTCTGGGTATGTCTGTAAGAGTGTTTCTGGAAGAGATTATCATTTGAATCAGTAGACTGAGTAAAGATTTTCCCTCACAAATATGGATGAGCAATATCCAATAGATCAAGAGCCTGGATAGAACAAAAAGGTGGAAAAGAGCAAATTCTCTTTCTCTCCTAGAGCTGGGACATTCTTCTTCTCCTGGCATTGTACATCCAAGCTCCTGGTTCTCAGGCCTGGGCTTATTCCAGTGAACTTCTCGGTCTTTTGTCCTCAGACAGAGCATCACACCATCAGCTTTCTTGGTTCCCAGGCCTTCAGACTCAAATGTAATTACGCCACCAGCTTTCCTCAGCTTTCCTGGTTCTCCGGTGTGCAGATGGCCTATTGTAGAAATTCTTGGCCTTCATAATCACGTAAGCCAACTTCCATAATAAATCTCCATATATATATACACACACATCTCCTTGTATATGTGTGTTTGTGTGTGTGTGTGTGTGTGTGTGTTATCCTATTGGTTCTGTTTCTCTGGACAGCCCTGACTAAAATACCATGTCTGCCTTACATATTTCTCCATTCATATGTTTCAGTATTCATTATTCTCTTCCACTGGTTTAGTTATTTAAATTTCTGCCAATGCTACACTATTTTAATCACTATAGCTTTGTAGTAAGTCTTTATATCTACCCAAGCAAATCCCTCAACATTAGAAAGCTCCGTTAAATATCCAAGCATGCCATTGTTCAAAATGCACAATATTTGGATACTCATTAATATTCACCTACTAATAAACATGACATATTATCTTTTCTCTTAGGTGGGGGATGGAATGAACCAAAGTATTTAATTTAAGTGTTCAATCACTTATGAATAACTGGAAATAAATTTGAATGATATTCTGGGCTCAGATTTTGAGAACATTTTGCCACCATATAATAGATAGAGAAAAGCAAATGCCAAATTACCCAGGGACATCTCAGTCACCATTGTGAAAGACTACCCAAATAATGACTCCAAAGCAAAATAAAACATACATCTTTGGACACAACAAAAGTCTTTACTTACCCTCTTCGTGGAGAAATAGGAACACTTTTACACTGTCGGTGGGAGCGTCAACTAGTTCAACCATTGTGGAAGACAGTGTGGCACTTCCTCAAGGACCTAGAAATAGAAATTCCATTTGACCCAGCAATCTCAATACTGGGTATATATCCAAAGGATTATAAATCTTATAAGGACACATGCTCACGTATGTTCATAGAGGCACTGTTTACAATAGCCAAGACCTAGAACCAACCCAAATGCCCATTGACGATAGACTGGATGACGAAAATGTGGCACATATACACCATGGAATACTATGCAGCCATAAGAAACAATGAGTTCATGTCCTTTGTAGGGACATGGATGAACCTGGAAACCATCATTCTCAGCAAACTGACACAAGAACAGAAACTCAAACACCACATTTCTCACTCACAGGCAGATGTTGAACAGTGAGAATATGTGGACACAGGGAGGGGAGCATCACACACTG
This sequence comes from Saguinus oedipus, assembly GCA_031835075.1. Lineage (NCBI taxonomy): Eukaryota > Metazoa > Chordata > Mammalia > Primates > Cebidae > Saguinus > Saguinus oedipus. The sequence goes on from CM063185.1 coordinate 71,640,244, forward strand.
GGGTCTGTTGTGGGGAGCCAAGGGAGGGAAGTGGGGGTTGGGGAGATTGGGGAGGGATAACATGGAGAGAAATGCCAGATGTAGGTGATGGGGGGATGGAGGCAGCAAACCACATTGCCATGTGGGTACCTATGCAACAATCCTGCATGATCTGCACATGTACCCCAGAACCTAAAGTACAATTTAAAAAAAGTGGTAAGTTCAAAAGGTGAGAAAATGTTAAAAAATAACTGACTTATCTCAAAAATAGTCTTAATTTTTAAAGGCCAAAGGATACTCACAGGCCCAATTGTTAAACATGCAAACACATGTGAGTTCCTTTTGACTATGTCATTTACATGACAATATATGTGCAATAATATTTTTAAATAAAACCTTGAATAAGGTTATGCTTTACTCTAATATGCATGTCACACTCTCTCAATCCTTCTGGTATAAAAGGTTTTTCAAATAATATGCCTCTTCATTCACATGCTACATTTTTTTCTGAAGATTACACAACAAAATGAATTATAGTTGAGCACATCATTCTACTTGAATAATCAAGCTCATTTGGGAAGTCAGTTCTAATGTCTGCAGCTGGGCTGAAAAGGCATTACTGGGCTCACAGCTACAAGAGCGTCAATGTCAGCAGGGGAACACTTGGAAAATGGGTAACATCTTCCCTTCACAGCAGCGCTTTTGGTTAAATGGAATGTTGTGCTCTAAACTAAATTACTTCAAGTCTATTTGTGAGACTCAGTTGGATACATGTTTCTTATATAAACAACGGCTGGAGATAAATCTGCCAAAACTGGCATGCTGATTTGTATTTTTAGTTATGTAAAACTTTTAGGCCCAGAAATGGAACCAAAAAAAAAGCATGCCATTCTATCCCCCAAAATTTCTTGGATATTTTATTGAATATACTATAATGCCTAATACATATATTTATGAATGGTCTCCTGGTAGTAATGAAATTATACTCATTGCTCTGAACTGTCCCCCAGTGACCAACTTAGATCCAGGGCCTTTCAGCTACTACAGAGTAAAATTTGGTAACTAGGGAATTTAAGTAAGCTGCCAAAACTCTTCAATATTAAAGACAATAAGTAAGGCACAGTAAGGCCTTTCCTCAAGGGATCAAGACTTAACCACAGTTGGAAACAGAGGAAACTCCTTTCTAGTATTTTCACACATGTAAGGGAAGGGAGCTAGTGAGCTGTTAATTAGGCAGAAAACCACCATGGCTTCACCTACTGGGAGGTAGAAACATAAGAATAAAAATCAAACTAATTTTTTCATTTCCATTTAAAGAGTGAAGGAAAGGCCAGGCGCGGTGGCTCATGCCTGTAATCCCAGCACTTTGGGAGGCTGAGGTGGGCGGATCATGAGGTCAGGAGATCAAGACCATCCTGGCATGGTGAAACCCCGTCTCTAAGAATAAAAATAAAACGGAAGAGTGAAGGAAAGTAGGCAAAATTTTGCCAGGGAGAACTGGAAACTTCAGAATTCAAAAGGCTTGTGGTGCAGCATAAATCACTCCATTCTCCTCAGATAATTTTTTAAACCTAACTTTGTAGCCTCCACCGTCCTTTTCTCAGCATCTCCATCACCTGTGCCCCTCCTACCATCTGTAACATAACTGCTTTAGTGATGATCCCTGAAATCTCTATTGTTCAGAGAGAAGAGAAATTTCCCCACTAGTAGAAGTCAAATCGAAAGTACAGTAGGAGTCATATACATTTTAGGAAACTACGCTCTGTTCGGATCCTAACTGGTAGGAGAGGAGGACTGCATTCGCTGTTAGATGTGAAGTGCTCTGATGGTCATATGTAAATTTTTCAATAGAGCATCTGATTTGATGCATGACAAAACGGGGAGATGCAAGCGCACTGGCCACTCCTCACAGCCCTCCCTCCTATGACAGGTTGTGGGTCTGCAGTTTCAGCACCTGTTCCAACCCCTTGTAGCACATCAGAGCAGATAAGCCGTATAAGTATACTTCCCAAACTCTTACAGCTAGCATTCTACGTGTTACTCAATTTCCACCAGTCAGGGATTGGTGCAAGACCTTGATTTGGAATTGGGTCACTTGCAGAGAAAAGCACTCGTTTAGACTTTGACTTGAAATGAGTCTCCATGAGGCAAGCAAGATGAAATGCAGGACACCTATTTTCCTGGCATACAGCCTGGCAGAGTCCGTGGGTTCTGGTGTCAGTAACTACGGTGGTGACTTTTTGAGTAGCAGCTTTTTTCTTTTTCTTTTTTTTCCTTTTTTTTTTTTTTTTTTTTTTTTTTTTTGATATGGAGTTTCGTTCTTGTTACCCAGGCTGGAGTGCAATGGCGCAATCTTGGCTCACCGCAACCTCCGCCTCCTGGGTTCAGGCAATTCTCCTGCCTCAGCCTCCTGAGTAGCTGGGATTACAGGTACGCACCACCATGCCCAGCTAACTTTTTGTATTTTTAGCAGAGACGGGGTTTCACCATGTTGACCAGGATGGTCTCGATCTCTTGACCTCGTGATTCACCCACCTCTACCTCCCAAAGTGCTGGGATTACAGGCGTGAGCCACCGCGCCCGGCCTTGAGTAGCAGCTTTAACCTCCTGGCAAAGGCAGCAGCTCTGTTGGTTGCTTGACCCTGAACTATGGTTCTGGTTATAGTTCCTCCTACTTAAGTGTGTCTCTTCAGGCTTCTCAGTGAAACCTTGAGCTCTTTATTTGTTTCTCTCAATAAATACTTTTCTAGTTAAACCAGCTATAGTTTAACCAGTCTATAGTGTAAGAACTGTGACTACTAATATAACTTAAAAATCTATTAAATAGTTTAAACAGAAAACAATTATTCCGGCCTTCATCTTTCTTTCGTGCAGGATGCTTCCAGCCCTTGACCATCGAACTCCAAGGTCTTCAGCTTTTGGACTCTTGGACTTACACCAGTGGTTTGCCAGGCAGCGGCTCTTGGGGCTTTGGCCACGGACTGAAGGCTGCGCTGTCGGCTTTCCTATTTTTTAAGATTTTGGGACTCAGGCTGGCTTCCTTGCTCCTCAACTCACAGATGGCCTATTGTAGGACTTCACCTTGTGACCTGTTCATCAATACCCTTTAATAAACTCCTTTTCATATATACATATATCCTATCAGTCCTATCCCTCTAGAGAATACTGACTAATACAACAATCATCAAATGAAATAACCTTTTAGCACTTTAAAAATTAAGTCAATTAAAAACTAAGCCTTATTTAACAAATGGTTTGCATATCTATGCAAAAAAATCTGTAAATTGGACAAAAATGATGAACTTTGCTTTAGACACCAAGGAAATAGAAGCAATCCTAAAACGATAAGCAAACCACACTCCCAAAGTAAACTCGCGGTAGATTGGTTGTGACCTTGATTGTATCTGTACAGAACATCAGTGTTCTAAATGGTGACTGAGTTTCTATCGCCTCAAAAACATTACATACGTTTTACTAGAGCAGAAATGCCACGATATTGCCATAAGAAAATAAAAAACTATCACATTAAGAAAATACTGATTATACAACACAAAAACAAATAATAAAAAATAGCTTACTGTGAATGCTCATTCTTGAGGGGACAGATGAGTTTAATCAGATGGTGAAAATTCAGAAATCATTGTTGAACTTCTCAACAGAATATTAGAAATCATGGTATTTATCCATTTGCATGTCAATTTCTTTTTCAAGAATTTATTACATCCCTTTTCCAAGAGATGTATGTGCCACTTACACACAGCTTTTCAGTGTTAATTGGTGATATTCTGAGAATTCATAAATACAACAGAAAAGGGAAGGCCAAAAGATATAAGGAAAGAAACTTTTTCTGAGATAACTATTCCTTTAAAAAAATCAAGATAGTTGTGTAAATGTGCAATAAAGTGTTAACTCAGCATGTCTGTGGTGCTCAATCCCTGCACATTCAACAGAAGGACTGGCCCTTAGCTGGTTCCTGGGAGATAACCTATAAGCACTTGGAATATCCTACCTGATTAGATTATTTGTTTACATGAGGTCTTGGACCACACTGGATGATTTGTGCTAATGATGCAACTTATGGTGAGTGCCTCTTTTTGTTCCCTGGAATCTTGAGCAATGCCATAATAGTTTGGCCCCTGGGAAGGTGTCACGGACACCCTGAACACCCAAGCTCCAGTGAGCTTCCCTGGTAGGTCATACATCATACATGTCATTGCACATAGTCCCTGGGAAAGTTGAGTTACATTTGACTCCACTAGGGGAGAACAACAGGAAGTCTGAGCCTGGTTTCTGCTGGACTCTACCCTATGCATCTTTCCCGTTTGCTAATTTTAATCTATCTCCTTTCCCTAAACCATGAGCATAAAACCATTCTAAGTTCTGTAAGACCCAGTGAATTTTCAAAACTGGAGTGGTCCTGGAGACTCCCAACACAGCAAATTTAAGAATAATATGACACAAGGTAGAGGCAGTAAAGGGATATTACATACAGTGGAGTTAATGGAAAACAGATCACAAAGAAGAATAGCATTTTCCACAGATGGAAAAGAAAATGATTTTGACAGTCACATGACCTCACCCATAGATTTCTGATTTATTACAAAGAGTATAACATGCATCTAAAAGGGAGAGCTCTGGTGGTCACTGTCCTGATCAAGGGATCGAGCTCAGAATCACCAGAGGTAAGAGTGTGAAGACCTCCTGCTATGCAGTGAGAAATGCCTAACAACATCGACGCGGCATCCTTGCTGAAAATGTTTGGCCTGCATCCAGTCAGTAAACAGACACACATGGGCCATGAGATGCTCTGAGTGACAACTTTATTGCACTTTTCAAAAGGTTCAGTGTCATGAAAAATAGAAGGAGATAATAAAGCTGCTCTGGTTTCGGAGACACTAAAGAGACAATGTGAACGAAATAAATGCATCTCCTTTGGATTTTGGAGCTAAAACAACTGTAATAATGATACAGTGTAATGTGACACAATATAGCAAACCATTGTGGACATTTGGGGCATGACCGGGGCAATCTGGCTATGAACAATACTGAATTGATGTCGATTTTCTTAGTTGTAGCAAACACCTCTGTTTTGAAAGATGCATGTCATGCTGAAGTATTTAGAGGCAAAATATGATGTCTGTAATCTATTCTCAGTTGTTTAGCAAAAGAAAAATATATGTGAAGGGCATTACCAATAAAAGACAGATTACTCGAGGAGAGTAGTTTGAGTGTGATTTTTCTGCAGATGAAGAGAGAAAGGAATGTAGATATTCACACAGTCTCAAAGTTTGGAGACAGAGAGAGAGAGAGAGAAAGATTGGGAGACAGAATGAGAGAAAGAAAAAGTGGGTGTGACAATGTTAACAGATAAGTGGTTTGCTTTTCTTGTCCTTTCCACTGTCCTGTGGATTTAAAAATTTTCAAATGTGTATCTTTAAAATGGTTTCTTTCATAAAAAAGTTAAAAGAGAAAGAGAAGAAGAAGAAAGCAGAGAAGAGGTCATGCTGCTTTCTCATATCCATGCATCAGATGATGAACCAGTAGTTTGTGCGGCTCAGGTTGCTATTTTGTGTGTGTTGGGAAGCTGGTGTGTAGAATTAGGACCCAAGTACACAAACAAACCACACACACACACACACCTGTCATTTACACGTATTGAAATAAATTTGCAATTTAATTGTTCATAACATTGATTGGATTAAGTATAAAGAAAAATATGGGAATTTTAGAAGGGAGATTGCATATACAGTATTCTCTTTTTTTTCTTTTTTTTGAGATGGAGTCTCGCTCTGTCACCCAGGCTGGAGTGCAGTGTTGGTGTGATCTCAGCTCACTACAATCTCTGCCTCCTGAATTCAGGTGATTCTTCTGCCTCAGACTCCTGAGTAGCTGGGACTACAGGCATGTGCCACCACACCTGGCTGATTTTTGTATTTTTAGTAGAGATGGGGTTTTGCCATTTGGGCCAGGCTGGTTTCAAACTCCTGACCTCAGGTGATCCGCCCGCCTCTGCCTCCCAAAGTGCTGGGATTACCAGCACTTGAGCCACGGCACCCAGCCAGTATTCTTGCATACAATTACAGTTAAGTGTCTGAAGAGGAATGATAGTATAACATCATAAAATCTTTTCCATTGTATACACCCACAGAAATATAAAGTCTTGGAGCTAAGTGAAAGTTTGGAGATTTGTATCACTGGAGAATTAACATCCAAAGAGCTCTTTCTTTGGGTAGAATATTATGCTAGTAAATATTGTGGGGTTGGAAATGAAGTAGATTCAAATAAGCAAGATAGTATAACCCCTGCTGTTAAGAAATTTCAATTCTTATTAGAAAGCTCTGACACACTGTTTTTGTAAAGGTTATTTTATTTCCACAAACATCTTTGAAAGTATCCTATTGGAAGATTACCAAAATCCTAGAATAACAACAAAAGAGTTACATTAAATCTCCTTGGAAAGACTACATTATTGGCATTGCAGTCCCAGCGCCCAAGTGTCCCATTAAAATGTTGCAGAGAAACACCGTGAGAAGTTGAAATGTTACTAGCTTGAGAAGATCCCCGCACTAGAAATGAGGCAACTGAAAAGGAAGGAAAGAATTCTGGACTGGGAGTCTTCAGAACTTGGCCAGGTCTCATCTCTGCCATATGCTGGATACATCACATGGGGAAAGTCAGCTACTACCTCTAAGCCTCAGTTTTCACTATAGAATGCTGTCCATAATAATTCTGATTGCTGTTATAAAAATAAAATAACTTAATATACAAAAGCCTTTATAATCAATTAGGTGAGAAGAGTTGAGTATTCTGAGAGTTGATTCCCGGTCACCAACTCCTTGACTTCTACCTCTCTCTTTCTCACCGGTTTCTACTTCCCTACACTCAAAGTAGAAGAGCTGACGCTAATATTCAAACAAGCAGCACTTCAAGGAAAGTTCTGGAGGTTGCAATAGGAGACATGGACTAACTCTTCCACAGCAGACATCACTTTTTCAAGAACAAAGTACAAACATATACCAAATTAAACTGTTTAAACTAGGCAATACCTTGACCTTGGAGGTTGTAAGGGTCATCTTACACTGGTTACTTTTGGAAAAGTCAAGAAAGTGTTTGAAGTGTTTCTTCAATTGATGAGGCATGTTTCTACAACCTTTCTGGAAAAAAAATACACAATACACTTTTCTCCACATTGACTGATTATTTTGTAAGTGCTCACATATTAAAGAGAAATGTGGCTCTCTATTTAAATAAATACTCCTAAATCCAAGAGTGATAACTGGATAAAAACTATCAAAAAAAAACTTTCAAACTAGCTGAAAATCAAAGCCATTGATGTGACATAAGAAAATTTTAGGAGACAATCATTCTGTGATCCTCTCTGAGAGAATGTTAAATAGATTTGTATGCCTTTTCTCCAGTGTTTTTTAAAAAAAGAAAATTTTAGAAGTATACTTTTATTCCTCTGGATGAGTCAGAATTGTGATAATTGGAAAGAATATTGGATTTGGAGTCAGTTCACTTGGGTTCGACCAAGGCATGTCCATTGATTCACTTGGCTTTAGACAAATCACTTATCTTTTTAGGGTCACAGTTTTCTCCAGGAAAATTAGACACATATAAAATTTTTTTCAACTGTAGGATTTCAGGCACATCATTACTTTAAACTTCTATTCTAACGCAAATTTCATTTACAATTCTGCATTTTCTAAAACTGGAAAATTGTGAGTGGGTCATCCAATGTAATTATTTACAATCTACTTGACTGAAATAGATTTTAACTTCAGAATGAAATGCTTTTATTGCCTAACCCTTGACACGGAGTACAGTAAAATTTCCCATCACAGTGCCAATGAGCCAAGCACATATTGAGTTTACCCCTCAACAATGCATTTATTACTGAATACTAATTTCCATCATTCAATAGAAAATATCATAAATTGAAATTATAAGTAAATGCATTATTTCAAACTGCAAAGTAACTTCTGAAATGAATCCATTACTGATTTGTACTGACATTTTGCCAGGCTGTGACATAACTGCAGTATTGTGAATTAATTTATCTTCTCTAAACCTCATATGTCTCCCAATGCACCTGTCCCAATTACCATGACAGCTTCCTTCTGCTTGAGCCTAATCATAGAGCATTCATTGCTCTGCCCCATCTCTCTTATCTGTGGACAACTTGAAAGGCTAAAAAAAGCATAGGACTAGATTCTACATCCAACCTCTCCGAGGCTCTATTTCTTCTTTTCTAAATGGGGGATTATTAGTATTAATATTTGTTGTTTATATTAATTCAAATATATATTAGCTACGTTTTACTTTCTAATAAAGATAGCTAATAAATAGCAAGCTATTCACTCAACATTGATGTTTAAAAAAAAACCCATTGACTGTTTCTTTGTAGTTCCCTTTTTTTCAGCAATTTCTGTTCATGTTCTAAATAGCAAAACAGGGTCACTTGTTAAATTCAATTTCACAAAAATGTTTGTAATCTCTACCATGTGGTCTAAACCCAAGCATTGTACTAAACTCTAGAGCTGCAAAGATGAATAAGACACTACCTCTATTTACACAATGTTTCTATTTAGTGAGAGGACCACAGAATAAATAAAAATAACTAAAATCATATATATGCACATATGTATGTTATTCGTTTATTATGCTAAGTGCTGCAAAGGCATATCCACAGAAAATACTGTGGCAACACCAAGGAGGGGGCAGTCACTAATTCTAGCTAGGGAGTTCCAAGGAAATTGCACAAAGAAAGTAACATTCGAAGATTGAAGAAGTTACTGGAGCAGAGAAGGAAAACGAGGAAACCTACGGCAGAAGAATCAACACAAGCAAAACCACGAAGGCCAGCAAGTGTGTAGAGAATGGGCTAGAACAGTCTCAGCAGAGCGAATGTCTGATGGGCGAGGTACCAAGAGACGACCTGGATGTCGAATGGCCCATACTAAGGCTCTGAAATGTCACCTTACAGAAAATACATGCTGAACAAAGTTTTTAACCAGAGTTGATGACCAAACCTCTATTTGTTTTGAAATGCTAACTCTGGAGATGACATTGCAGCTGAACTGGAAGTGAATAAACTGGAGATGAGGTTTAAAGGAAGAAAGGTAGAGAACATCTTGGAAACAGATAGAGAGAGAGAAGATAGATTACAGAGACATTTAAGATGTAGACCCCAGAGCACATGACCAGATGAAGGTAGAAGTGAAAGTGAAGGAATTAGAAAGAGGGAAAAGTCAAAACCAATTCCAAGGTATCCTGGGGAATAGGGGTGAAGGAGCAATGATAATGGGAGAAGAAATGTTGAAATCAACGTCAGGCACATAGACTGTGAGGTGAGGTGTCTTCAACGTACCCAAGTGAAAACTTTACTCATTTGTTGGAAAAATGCAAGTGGAATCCAAGTAACAGGTGGATGTTAGAGGAGATATTATAAATTGGAGGCTCACTGATGCCTAAGGAGCAGCAGAGGTCCTGAAGGTAGACGCAATAACCTAGGAGAAGTTAGATGGGAAGAAAGGAAGAGGAATCATGGCAGGACCTGGAGAATACCTAGGTGGAAGAGACAGCGAAGGAAGAGAAGAATGCAAAAGAGAATGAGAGCAGCGGTTGAAGATGTTGAGGTCGACCTATGAGTTGTTGCATGAAACAGAAGAGAGCTGAGCAGACCACAACACAAAAGAGCAGTGCAGGGCTGTTCCAGGAAGCAGTGGACAAAATATGTACGGTTGATTATTCCATTACCCGGCAACTTCCAGAAATACTTACCAAAGAGGGAAGTGGAGTGCTGGAGTCACCTACCCAATTGTGAGATCTGTACTAACCCCCGGGATGCAGAGCTATCGACAAGCACTAAGTGTAATAGAAGACTCCAGCCTAATCAGAGAATGGGGTGGGGCAAGAGCCCCTGAGGAAGCGATGATGTGGCTGAGATCTGATCAGGAAAGGAAAGTTAGCTGAGTGAGAAGGAAATGAAACAACAGTACAAAACAGAGATCACCAGGTGCAAATCCTCTAGGGCGGGAGGGACAAGGGCCTGAAAGAGGACAGCGAGGCGTGTGCTCCAAGCCTGAAGGAAGAGCAAGCATATGAAGCTGGAGCAGTGTCAGGGAACCACACCATGGAAGAGCCAGCAGCCAGTGGTAGGAAGAGGCCGTGAAACGGTTTTACCGAGGGAGGGAGACAGAGTCCGAATTTAAATTGTGAGATGATCTAGTCAGGTGGTTTAGGAGGTAGTGTAGGCGGTTTAGGAGCTAGGTGTAGGCGGTTTAGGAGGTAGGTGTAGGCGGTTTAGGAGGTAAGTGTAGGCGGTTTAGGAGGTAGGTGTAGGCGGTTTAGGAGGTAAGTGTAGGCGGTTTAGGAGGTAAGTGTAGGTAGCTCCACAAACATAAAAATACGATTTTTCAAAGATGACTCATCCTAAGAATGATTCATTCTAAGATGTAGGTTTCAGGCTAAATGTGCTCCACATTCACTCTTGCTTAAGGAAAGAGAGTATGAAGGATTATTCTCCACCCCCTAAGGCAGGATAGATCCTTGCGTGGCAAAGAACAATACCTGTTTGAGATGTGGACGTAAGTCACGGGAATTAGAACTGCAAATGTTCTGTAGAAACAAGAACTTCCTTCCTCAAAATATATACAAACACTTGAGCAAAGTAAACTAAAACTGGTGAAGACACTGCACAATGTGGCTCTGGCTACCCCGACCTCACCTGATCCTCCTTTCCCTCTTCCCCTTACACTGCTGCCGTACTCATTCTCTCCAGTTTACGCATCTTTGCCCTGCCCTTTATTGCTAGCTGGGTGGTGCTTGTGCATCCATCCTTCAGGTTACAGTATAAGAAATGCTTCTCCAGAATTCTTCCTGAATTCTCAAAACTGACCTAAACGAATACTCTATACTTCCTATGTCCGTGCACACATTGCTGGTCTCTGTGGGCATGCCAAGTACCCTTCCTGAGGTCATTCAGTAAGCAGCCATGGGGAAGACAGAGAATTCAGAGAGGCTGTGGGGCAAGTAGAGGTCTCTACAGGAAAAGAGAACATGATTAGAAGCCAAGGAGATCAGAAACAAGTCCAGGAGTGAAACCCACTACTCTGTAGCTCAGAGAAATGAAGAGATTATTCTGTGCTCGTAACCCTCATCTGCTTTTTAAAAAGTACTTAGAGGTAAGAGTACCACAGTGGGAGATAACCACCAAACCTGTTCCAGTAGCCAACAAAAGAGTCGCTAGAAGTCTTATTCATTCCAACCCACTGATGTGCAAAACAGAAGTCCAGTTAATCATGTAACTGAATTTGCAAGATTTAAGGGAGGGTGAAAAAGTTTACAAAGAAGAGAAGGGGATTTTTGTTTTTAGAAGTTTCAATGAGGATTGCCTGAGGACCACAAAGACTGGAGGGAATAAAATATTACCTCCCCTCTAATAGATAGAATGGTATTTTGGGAATGGCACTGCGATTTCTTCCAACTTTCTGACATTGATCTGGACTGTTTTTTCCTGACGCCCATCATGGCAATGTGACTGTTCTTGCTTTATTTGCATGCCACATCACAAAACCACACAAACTCAGAACCAACACTAATACTAACAATATCATCATTGTCAGCAAATCCATGTAACCATTTAAAGAAATCAGAACAGATGATGGGGACAGACTCTATGGCAATTCACAGTAATGTGACCGAGCAATTTATTGAGAGACAGGGCCTGCCAGAGAGACTGAAAAATCAGTCCCAGGACCCAAGGATTTTGCTAAACTTACAGACAAGTTCAAACTGCCAAAGTCTCCAATGACTGAGATGTGAAGATCAGCGGTTGGTCCAAATGGTATCATTTTCGCCCTGCTCTGGAAATTAAGCAGCTCTGAGCAGATAAAGTCCATAATTTAACACGTAGGGCAAATTGCTAAAGCACTTAACCAGTGAGGTACTAATCTTCCTTTCCTGTGTGAACTCAAACCGACTCCTGACAGCAAAATCAATTGAAAAGATTTACCCTAGGGATAGCTTCTAAAAAGCAGTGTAATCAGAAGATAAAGGAATTGGATGGGTAGTGCATATTATCACAGCTCTCCACCAACCAAGCCACCAGATGCCAAAGGCTTCCCACAGCCTGGAGCCTGGAGCTATGATCCTCTCGAGCAAATCCCGCTGAACTCAAGGTACTTGGACGTCAGGAAACCTTTTCCCATATTGATTTGATCTTGTCACCTGAAACACTTGCAGTCAAGCAAATTCACCACACTGATTCCCTGGGGCAGTTATGGGATCACAGAAGAACCACCTCAGCTTTTCCGTGTGTTACAGAATGCCTTGAGCTACCTGCTCAATGTATTTGATGGCTGAAAAATTTGCATGTGTCCTATGGCTCCTTTAAGGGCTCTGGGTCTGCTTTGAACTCACAGGGGTTCTAGAAATACAATGTATTAATCTTGCAAACTTTTCATTAGAAGCAAATAACAGTTGTTACTTAAAACAGTGAAGAAATAATCACGACCTCGTTGCCACTTTTTATGTCTTGCGACCTCACCCTGGCCCCCATCTCTATCCACACAACAGAGTATGCAGTGTGGCGTTATAGAAAGGCAACATATGTCAGCATGAATTGCTGCTCTACACCTTGCTGCGTACGTAAACTTGGCTCAGTACTCAGCCTCCTACCTTGTTCTCTTACCTGCATCTTATCTCATCTGCCTACAAGAGTTGTTATGGGGATTGAATGAGATAATATAAAGTATCCAGCATAGGCCATGGCACAAAAAAATATAAACAACATTTTCCTTTATTCTTCCCTTAATATTAATGTTTGGTCTGGGTGTTGAATAAATTTAAGTTTCTTGTCTAGTATCAGAACATATTTAGAGTAATATCAGGATAGGACACTCACCCCCAGAGCTGAAATTAATATGATACTCTCTATATGTATTCTTTAACCAACCCGTTTATTACACAAATTCTCCCAAATCTTTCTTTAGCTTTGTCTTCTCACATGCCTTCTTCTCTCTACTTATTTTTGTCACTGTTAACCTCAAACGATTCCACAAGCCAAATGGATTTCAAAATGAATTTATCTGTGAGAGTACTTTCACTGTGAAGATTATGATGCCTAGAGTTAAATTGTGACTGTGCTATAAGGTTATACATATAGAAGACTATGAGTTTTCACTGAAACTTCTATAGCTGGCCAGATGTAATCACTGAGAAAAGGAAGAAATGGAATACTCACTGGGGCTTACTGAGGGTCTGTCACCAAACTCCCGCCAATTAAATGTCAAAGAACCTATCTATCAGGCCATAACTAGAATTTAGAAAGTTACAGGTAATCCGGATATTTGTGCCAAAAAAGGAGCTTGAGTTTGAAAGAGGTAGTAATATTCTAGGAAAACAAGATGGCAGTTGGAAGCCACCTGAATATGAATCAGGCAAAACCCAGGACGAAAAGAAGGTAGACAAGATCTCTATTAAGTTGTAAGGCAAGATCTCTATTAAGCCCTTTGGGGGTTAAACATAATTATCTGTGGATTGGATTGCTGGAAAATTGGCCACTTTGAAGTCAAGCAAGCTGAAAACTGCTTCACAGAATGCTTAAAATTCAGGTATGAAAAAAAAAACAGTGTTAACTGATCATTCAAAGCTTGGATAACTGCTATAATATCCCAAGAAATGATGCCTTTATTTTTGGAACACCTCCAATGACTTAAGAAAAAAATACACAGATTCCACTTTAGATGGCTCTGACCATTAGAAAATTCTTCTATATCTTGAGCCAAAATCTGTCTCTCTATAAGTTCTATTACTGGTTAAAATGCTAGCACTCAAGTCTACATAGAAAGTCTAATTGTATGTTCACATGACAGGCCTTCAAATATCAGAAGGTGGTTATCACGTTCTCATTTTCAGACTATTTGTTCCCAGTTCCTTTAACAGATTGTTTACGTGGCATGACTTACTCACACTGCTTATTCTCTTTTATGTCTCTTGGCCACTCAATTTGTCTAAATCCTCTTCAAGTGGACCACTGGGACAGGCAAGGAACAGAGCTATAAACACTCTCTTTCTAGACACCTCGGTGTTCTCACACAACCTCAAAAGCACATTCTATTTTCTTTGAAAGCCTCATCATGTCATTGGTCAGTTGTGTGCTTACTGTAAGTGGAAACTTTCTGTCTCTTAGAGTAAAATTTCTGGAAACAAACAAAAAAAAAACGACCATCCATCCATCCCTGTTAAATTTCAGCATAATGAATTCGATCCATTCTCCAGCTAGTAAAGATTTTCTCACTTATTATTTTATTATCCACAACTTGAATGAGAAAACTTTCTGTATTTTCTTGCAAGTCATTGGCAAAAATATCAAAAATTACAAGGTTAAAAAAACTTTCTTTCAACAGAATGAGAATCCATTTTTTCAATCAAATATTGGAGTCAAACCTGTAGGTCTCTGTCTTGTTTACAAATTAGGGAGACTTTCTCAAGTTTCTTGATTAAGTTTAGATATATAATATCATTTTGGCTGCGTTTCCTTAGTAAGTCCAGAAATCCTACCCAAGATAGAAATGAGGTAACCATAGCATGAATGTGTGTCAATCCCTTCCATGTTTCAATCGTCATTTTCCACTTTTGGTAAATCACAAATCTGTTTCATAAGGCACTTTTGCTGGCATTGTGGTTATGTATGAAAATACTCTTTATTTTTTATATGAGTACTGACATACATAAGGGTAAAATTACATATCTGAGATTGTGTTAAAATTACTAACGAAAAGGGGAGGAGAGTTTCCCATAGATGAACAATAATTATGGCTAAGTATTGACATCTTTTGTTTTCCCTTTAATTTCTTCCATTCTGACTAGAAATCACTCATCATTTCTAACCAGTTAGAGTTTAGAAAGCCTTGAGCCTCCTTGTGTCCGCCTTTATAGGAGCATTAACTTCTTAGGGAAAGAAAAGGAAAAATTCTTCTTCATCTGATGCAGTCTCATATCTATACCATGCTGACACAGGCCTGAGGCCTGGCAGCTCGTTGGTGACAGGTAAACATCTACTGAGGTGACCTAGGATGAGAATTGACAGCTCACATAATTGGTCGGGGCCTCTGGCAGAAAGACAAACATCTTGCAGGCTCAGAAGTGCACACATTGTAGATTTGTATAGGAAATAAACCTTCATCGTTTCCCTTAGGAAATATTTCCTAAACTCCTGTAACTCACTGCCTACAGGCTCCTTTGAATACTGCTTTCAAGGAAGCCAAAACCATGCCCCCTTTCTGCTATCTCTGCCATCTTCTGTTCAAAGCTTGGTACTTAATGACTTGAATCCTCTTCAGCTCAAACATACTCTGATCTTTGAAAATAACACTAATTGGCCGGGCGCGGTGGCTCAAGCCTGTAATCCCAGTACTTTGGGAGGCCGAGGCGGGTGGATCACGAGGTCAAGAGATCGAGACCATCCTGGTCAACATGGTGAAACCTCGTCTCTACTAAAGATACAAAAAATTATCTGGGCACGGTGGCGCGTGCCTGTAATCCCAGCTACTCAGGAGGCTGAGGCAGGAGAATTGCCTAAACCCAGGAGGCGGAGGTTGCGGTGAGCCGAGATCGCGCCAGTGCACTCCAGTCTGGGTAACAAGAGCGAAACTCTGCCTCAAAAAAAAAAAAAAAACACTAATTACGAAAAAAAAAAAAAGTACATCTACAAAACTCTTTTTAGCCACTTCTTTGTTCTTCTTTTCTCTATTTGCTCTGGATTTCTCAGAGTCAATAGTATAGCATGTCTTCCCACAGCTTTAAAAACTTTAAACATAATCGATGCATGGTATTCCTGTGAAAATATAAGCAGGGGTAGGGAGTGCATAGCTATATTATTTCTGAATAGGTTTAACATGAGCTCTGAAGCTCCTTTTCTTGGCTGTGCATTCATCTGGACCTAGATAATGGAGGTGGGGCCAATAAGGGAAAAATGCTACCTGGTACACTTCCATTGCAAAGCTGCTTGAAAAATTAGAATACCATGTCAAATACCCATTTCTACGAATGCCTTCAGAAAGCTCAAACATTAGCAAGCAGGGAAGAATGAGATTAAAATTTAATATTTCGATTCCCCCATGTCCTTTAAACATAACAGTAGAATGACTCCCCTCTGTTCTATTTGCAGAAAAAGTCATAGACATTTTCCAAACTAAGGCATTAAGTGAGATGGTTCAAAATCCTAAAATTCGCCCTAGGGAACGTCTTCATTTAAAATGACAGTAGAATCTCCATGTACCTATATAATAAACAGAGTAGAATCTATTGAGAATACTAGAAAGCTTGCAATTTGCAATGCTTCCAGAAAATAAAAAAAAAAAATAGAAAAGGCAAGTTAATTAAATCAAGTAAAACTGTTCAGAATCCCCAGTAACAGTCACAAAGCAAAATAAATACCCTTAGGTTTCCAGGTGCTTATTATGTAACCTTTTTTCATTTTTAATAATATTCCCAAAAATGTCATTAAAGTAATTTACTCCATGTATCATAGGTACAAGATTTGACCTATAGTTTCTAGCAGCATAAACAAAATGCTACAATAGAGAGAAAAACTATACATAAGACTTTCTCCAGTCATTCCAAATGAATTATTCCTTGATACTCCATCTGTGGTAAAGGAAATGATCCCAGGGAATGTTCAAGTTACAAAAATTTTCAACATACTAATGGGATAAAAACAATTTAGGATCCCAAAGAAAACCCTGGAAGGAAGGCACACAAAACAGTAAGGCTGGGTCCTGGATGGATTCCAGGAGTGAACAAAAAAGGAAAAGGAGACATGATTCCTCTTCCCATCTGATTAGTTAGCTAGGACTACTAAAAAAATATTACAGACTGGGTGGCTAAAACAACAGAAATTTACTTTCTCAAAATTCTGGAGGCTGGAGGTCCAAGATCAAGGAGTTGGCAGAATGGGTCTCCTCTAAGGCCTGTGTTCATGGCTTGTGGATGGCTGTCTTCTCACTGTGTCCTGTGTGCTTGTGTCCTAATCTGCTCTTCTTATAAAGGTACCAGTCGTATTGGATTAGGATCCATCCTAATGACTTTACCTCTTTAAAGACCCTACCTCCAAATATGATCTCATTCTGAGATACAAGGGTTAGGACTTTAACTTGCAAATTTTGGGAAAGACTCAATTCAGCCCATGATTACATCCTCCAGCAATGCAGAGGGGAAGATAATTCTGAAGAAGAAAAATGCCTTATAAGGATTTCAGTTGTTTGCTATGGGACTGAGCTAACCAAAGGAATCAGATTTCAGTTAGATTAACCTAAATCAGAGATCTCACCAGCATCAAGGTTTACTCGTAATTTTAAGGATACAGGCAATCAAAAGGAACAAAAGTGGAATAGTACATGCATATGTGTATGTATAGAGAGGGACACACAGATATTTCACACAATTATATTTAAATTTACCCCCATTGAAAACTTTATCTTATTGTGTACACCTATTAAGTGCTATAGCCAGCACCTGCTTTTCTGGAAACTTCTTTCCTCTTGCACAGCCTTTCACATGATAACCGCAGTGGCAAACTCTCCTTCACCTCACCCCTCAGAATCTCTTCACTAGATTTCAGCCCTCCAGAAGACAATGTACCTGGTCTGGAAGCAGGTACCTTATCCTAGCTGATGTAGAAACCCCTTTTCAGAGAAAGTGATTCCAGCTTGATTCTTTTGAAGTTCTCTTGAACTCAGCAGTTGTGGGCAGTCACTCTTTTGCTATATGCCTATAACATCAGTTCTATAGCAAGAGAAAAGACTTGATTAAGATGCAGTGAAAGGATCAGAAGTGAGAAAAAGAGAAGCAGCCTTAATGACATGCCGATTCCTGCTTCTAGGGCATCCTGGGCACTGTCGGCCCTGGGGTTCTGTGTGACAGCTGTGACTATATCCTAAAAATAAATGTCTTCCCTTAGAAATATATGTTTATTGCCTTCAACCAAAAGAACTCTACTATGTAACTATAGACATATTCAAATTCTGGCATTGTCGCTCAATAATCGTTTGACCTTATATTATTTATTCTTTCCAAATTGAAGTTTCTTTATTTATATAATATAGACCATACAATTTAACTTACAAGTTTGCTGTATAGATCAAATATTAAAATTTATAAACCAGAGGACATATTCCATAAATGGCAAATATTATACGTGACTGACACCTCCAGCTGCCGTCTTTAGGATCTGCTGCAGTGTTCATGCCAAGGCCAATCTTCCCCCAGGCGCTCCCAGCCAATGAAAGCCTGACAGGGGCCACTGGAGCTAGACCATTACTGTCTAAAGCAGGACTCTTCTAGTGGGAAGTCTTCACTCAAGGACTTCCGGTCAGCCTGCTCAAAACTTTCTCAGAAACACATTGCAGTCTGAGACTCCTCCTACCCAATCCGTCCTTTCCTCTCATCTTTCACAAGTCCCAACCCTGTAGCATTGTCTGAAGGCTCTACCAAGCAAATCTTGCTCCCTCCCAGTTACCCTCTGCTGACATTGCCCCCTAAAAATCTCATTCATATATAATTTTGTGTTGACATCTGCTCCTCAAAGGATCTGAAATGATGCAATGGCAATACACATACAGTACTTAAACTACCAATAAAGTGCTACTGTTGTTGTAAATACATAGCACATTCTACACCGCAGCGGCCATTCCTAAGTGTAATGTACCTCTCAACTCTGACTCGACCCAGACAGGGTCTCACACTTTTAAAACCAAATTAATCACAAGTTGACCTGAGTGGTGTACTTACAGGTATAGCTGACATTAACTCCCAATTACTACTAAGAAACTGATGAAACTCTTAGCACAGAATGACTAAGAAAAACATGTGTGCCTCAGTTCTTTCCAGCATTCTTTCATCTTTCCGTGTTACATAACTTTGCCTTTCACTAAATCCCACCTTTATCCCAGGCTGTTATAAACCCCAAACTACTCTGTCCTAAATCAGTACAGTATGATTATTAAAGCTTATAGAATGTTTGGACTTTAATTTTAAATGATCTCTAGATTGTAGACTTCTCTTAACATCCCACTAAAAATATACATGAAATTAACAGAAAAAGAAAAATACCTACATTAAAAAAAAATCTAAGAATGTCAGTCAACTTACTGTTCATCTGAAAAATACTTGCACAAGCTACACAAATTAAAAGTAAAATTCAGAACCAAAACCAGCGGAAAAATCCAAGATTTGATACTGACCCAGAGTATATCAAACCCTCTTGACAAAGACAAAAAGGCCATATCTGCCTGCCCTGTAACTCAAGGTCCCAGAGTACAAATCAGTTGCAAGCAATCCCATGAGCAATGCTTTTGAGGTGGCCAGTAACTTCCTTCCCCATCCTTAGTTATTATCTCTCTTTCTATACCTTCATACAAACAGCACAATTCAGAAATCAACATGTATTATCATACAGATGTATGATACTATATTGTGTCTTGGGGAACAAAAACCACCACATAAAGTTAAGAAATACAAGGAGACATGGGAAGATCCGTGCCAGCAGTGACCAGCAGCATACAGCTTTTCACGTACCACCTCATTTCAAACTGTCCTGAGTCAGATATGGAGAGTACGAGATCCCACCTCAACCAAAATAACCGGGTCAGTTAAGTGCCTGCTAATTATATACATGGAAATAGAATTGAGAACAGCTGTCCACTTGCCAGCCATAGATTTCAGAACAGTGTTTAACAAGACCCAATTGGACCAGTGGTGGGGCCAAGACAGATTCATCTTCTCTGTTGGCAAATACTGAGCCTGGGAGAGTTTCTTTTGATTCACACATAAGGGTTCACAAATCCATAAGATCTGTAGAAACATAATACTCGAGATTAATGGAACAGCATCCCAAACATACAAAAGAAATGCATTCCTGTGAAAATGATACATTAGAAAAACCAGAGCAAAATTGAAAAGACTATTGACATTTTCAATGGAACATCAAAATATACACATAGTATGAACAGTAGAAGACATTACAGTTAATTCATTTGAGAGAAAAACATAACTGCAATAGATAATAAAGGAGTCCATAAATATATAAAAATACAAAATGAAAATTAAATGTGATTTTAAAATAAAGAACAAATGTACATGGCGGAATATAAAATTGGCATCACAGAGAACAAACCAAGGAAGCCATTCCAACATGTACAGGCATATGACAGATAAAAACAAAAATCGTGTAAAACTTGCAGAGGACAGAAGACATGAGATCAAAAGAGACAAAAGAAGCAATCAAAGATATCAATGAAAAACGTTTGTAAACTGCTGAGAGGAAATCGTCTCCTAGACAAATTCCAGAGGGAAAAATGGGGAATGAAAGAGACAAACATGAGGGGAAGTATCAGGGTGACCTCAATTCTTCTCTGAAAAAGAATAGTGCTTGATAATGTTATTAAAGCCACAGGATTTCAGGGAAGACAACTGCAACTTGAAAAACTTATATAATCATAGTTATTTTGTCTGTATGAAGGTATTAGAATGATATTCAAAAAGAGCTGTTATGAGTCATTAAGAAAAATTGTTTTTAATGAGCAAGGAATACAAAGAGAAGCTCAAATCGCCTATGAACGTATGAGAAGTATTCAACCACACTAGTAAATTACAATATTAAGGTCCCATTTCATACTTCTTTAATAAACAAAAATATGGAGTATTCAACTAATAGAATAAAATAAGAACTCCCATGCATTGCTAGCAGGAAAAAGAAAGTAGTGATCACCCCCTACCCCCAACCCCAGAACACCAAATTAAACAACTATTCACACAAGAAACACCTTATAAGAACAAAAAAATCAGGTGAGCAATCACAACACCTGGTTTTGACATCGTATCAAGGAAAGGGGCACTGAAGAAGGAAAAGAATTGCTGGTACCAGCATCTCCCATGCCCCAGTGGAGAGGGGATCTGTGCGCCTGGGGGAGTGAGAATGTGGTCATTTGGAACTGTGCAGTTGGAACTCAGTGCTGCTCTGTCACAGTGGAAAGCAACACAAGGCAGAATTGAGCTGATGCCCAAAGAGGGAGCATTTAGGCCAGCCTATCCCAGAAATCAGAAACTGGGTTCTGGCTAGCCCCGCCACTGTAGGCTAAAGTTTTGGGGTCCTAAATAAACTTGAAAGGTGGTCTAGGCCACAAGAACTGCCGTTTCTGGGTGAGTCCTGGTGCTGTGCTGGGCTCGGAGCCACAGACTTGGGGCACAGGCAGCATAGTCAGAAGCCAACTGGGGCAGCCGAGGCAGTGTTTATGTCGCTCCCCTCCCCTGAGGTGGTGCAGCTTGCAGCACTGGGAGAGACTCCTTCCTTCAGGTTGAAGAAAGGAAAGGAAGAGGAAGACGACTTTGTCTTGCATCTTGGATATCAACTCAGCCACCGTACAAGAGGGCACCGGGCAAAGTCCTGAGGCCCTAACTTCAGTCCCTAGATCCCAAACGACATTTCTAGACACACCCTGGACCAGACGGGAACCAGCTGCCTTGAAGGGAGAAACCCATTCCTGGCAGGATTCATCACCTGCTGCTGACTCGAGAGCCCTGGGTCTTGGGTAAACATCAGCGGCTTCCAGGCAATACTCGCTCTGGGCCTTGGGCGAACTCCAATGCTGTTGTGTCTTCAGGTGTGACCCAGCGCACCGCTGGCTGTGGTGACCCTGGAGAAAGGCCCTGGGCTTGAGGAAAGAAGAAGGAGTAAAGGGGGCTTTGTCTTGCAGCGTGGGTACCAGCTTAGCCACAGCGGGGTGGAGTGGTAAGTGGACTCCTCGGATCCCTGATTCTAAGCCTTGGCTCATTGGGGGGCATTCATGGACCCACCTGAGGGCAGAACGGAGCCCATTTCCCTGAAGGGAAAATCCCAAGCTGGCAGCATTTGCCACAAGCTGACTGAAGAGCCTTGAGCCTGGAGTGAACATCGGCAGTACCCAGGCGGTACTCGATGCAGATCGGGCGTTGCGGTGGCCTTTGGGAGAGGGTCCTTTTGCTTGAGGAAAAGGAGGGAAAGAGCGAGAAGGGCTTTGTCTTGTGCCTTGGCTATGACCTCAGCTGCAGTAGAACAGAGCACCACGTAGATTCCTCAGGTTCCTAACTCCAGCGCCTGCCTCCCAGACTGCCTTTTGGGACCCTACCACGGATAGGGAGAAGCTTGCCACCCTGAAGGGAAAGATACAATCCTGGCTGGATTCACCACCTGCTGATTATAGAACCCTTGAGCCCTGAGGAAACAGCAGCAGTAACTTGACAGTGGTCGCCACAGGCCTAAGGCAAGACCCAGTGCTGTTCTGGCTCTCAGTCTGCCCTAGCACAGTCCCAAAATGGCGGCCACAGGGGTCCTTGTGTCTCCTCTCCCCAGTTCCAAGAGGTTCAGCATGGAGAGACAGATTCTGTTGGTTTGGGGGGTGAAGAAAGGGAGGAGAACAAGAGTCTCTGCTTTGTAATCCAAGCAATTCTCCTGGATCTTACCCAAGACCAGAACGGTGGTACCTATACACATCCGTGAGAGTCACAGCATTACTAGGATTGGGATGTCCCTTAACACAATGACCAAAGACTTAGATCACAACAGTCAATACCCTTTAAATAATTGGAAAGCCTTCTCTAGAAGAATGCGTACAAACGAGCCCAGACTGAAGATTACAATAAAAACCTGAATCCTCAATGGCCAGACACTGATGCAAATCCACAGACATCAGCATCTTCTAGGAAAACAGGACCTCACCGATGAAATAAGGCACCAGTGACCAGTCCTGGAGTCACAGAGATAAGTGATCTTTCACAGAGAATTCAAATTAGCTATTTTGAGGAAACTCAATGAAATCCACGATACATAAAGCAAATATTAGAGCTAATGAGAGAGATACAACCCAACACAATAATAGCTGGAGACTTCAACACCCCACTTTGAGCATTGGACAGATCTTCCAGACAGAAAATCAACAAAGAAACATCAGATTTAATCTGTGCTGTAGACCAAATGCACCTACATATTTACAATACGTTTTATCCAATAGCTTCTGAATACACATTCTTCTCTTCAGTACTTGGGTCATTCTGAAGAACAGGCCATAAGTTAGGTCACAAAACAAGTCTTAAAACATCTAAAAAATTAAAACCATAGCAGACATCTTCTCTGACTACAATAAAATAAAACTAGAAATCAATAACAAGGGAACTCTGGAATCTACACAAACACATGGAAATACAACAATGTGCTCGTGAAGGGGCGGAGCGAGATGCCCAAATAGAAGCCTCCAGCATGGCCCCCTTCACAGGAACCCAAAGCTTAACAACTGTCTGTACACAAACACCTTTATAAGAATGAAAAACCAAGTGAGCAATCACAGTATCTGGTTATAACTTCAGATAGTTGAGAGAGACACTGAAGAGGGAAAGAAAGACATGGAGAAAGAATCTGTGAGCTTAGGTGAGGGAGGACCCAGCAGTTTTAAGACTTTGCACTGAATTCAGTGCTGTTTTGTCATAGTTGAAGCAAAACTGAGCTGAACCCAGCTGATGCCCACCCTCACCCTCAGAGGGAGCATTTAGATGAGTCTTAACCAAAAGGGAATCACCTCTGCCAGAGGCTGGAATGTGAGTTTCAGCAAGTCTTGTCACCATAGGCCAAGTACTCTGGGGTCCTCAATAAACATGAAAAGAACCCTAGGCCGCAAGGACTGCAACTCCTAGGCAACTGCATGTGCTTTATTTGGCTTAGAGCCAGTAGACCTGGGGAGCAAGCAATTTAGTGAGATACCAGCTGTGGAAGATAAAGGAGTGCTCACACCACCTGTCCCCCAGCCATAGGCAGCACAGCTCACAGAAATAAAAATGACTACTTCTTTCTGCTGGAGTAGGAGAGAGAACAGTATAGAGGACTTTGTCTTTCCTTGTGGATACCAGCTCAGTCACAGTAGGATAGGGCGCCAAGCAGAGATGTGAGGCCCTCACTCCCAGATAACATTTCTAGACACACCCCAAGCCAGAAGAAAACCTGCTGCCTTGAAGGGAGGGACCTAATACTGACAGGATTCATCACAGGCTGACTAAAGAGCCCGTGGGCCCTAAATTGCCAGCATGATACCCAGATAGCATGCTGTGGGCCTTGGCTGAGACTCTAAGATGTGCTAGCCTCAGGTGAGAAACAGCACATTTCTAGCTGTGGAGGATATGGGGAGAGACCTTCTGCTTGAGAAACACAGGGAAGGATAAAAAGTAAAGAGGGGCCAGGGGTGGTGGCTCACGCCTCTAATCCCAGCACTTTGGGAGGCCGAGTTGGGCAGATTACTTGACGTCACAGTCTGGTCTTGTTCGTACCCGTCCTTCTTGGGAAGGCTTTCCAGGTATTTGAAGGGACTTGGGTGTTGTGATCTAAGCTGTAACTGCATTGGGTTGCACCCTAAGCCCGGTCCCACTGTGGTTATTGCAGACTCACAGAGGTACTGCCTTGGTGTTCCTGAGACCAGCCTGACCAACATGAAGAAACCCCATCTCTACTAAAAGCACAAAATTAGCCAGGCATGGTGGCACATGCCTATAATCCCAGCTACCCAGAGGCTGAGGCAGAAGAATTGCTTGAACCCAGGAGGTGGAGGTTGCAGTGAGCTGACATCGCACCATTGCACTCCAGCCTGGGTAACAAGAGCAAAACTCTGTCTCAATTAAAAAAAAGTAAAGGGGACTCTGTCTTGCACGTTGGTACCAGCTGGGTCACAGTGGAGTAAAGCAACAAATGGACAGATCACCAAATGGGATAGACCACTCTTGGAGACCCCAGTTCCAAACCTTGTCTTTTAGATGGCATTGCTGGACCTGCTATGGGCCAGAGGGCAGTACACAGACCTGAAGGGTGAGTCCCAGGCCTGGCAGCATTCGACGCACGCTGCTGAAGAGCCCTCAGGCCTTCAGTGAATATTGGTGGTCAGCCGAGAGTACTGCCCATGGGCCTGTGGTTGTGGTGGCTAGAGGCTCCTGTGGAAATGGGAGATAAGAATAGGAAAGACCTTGTCTCATTTGTGAGTGCCAGCTTAGCCACAGTAGAACAGAACACCGGGTAGATTTCTAATGTATTTGACTCCAGTCCCTGGCTCCTGCATGGCATCTCTGGACATACCTGGGGCCTGGGGTAACTCATTTCCCTGAAGGAGAGGACAAAGTTTGGCTGAATTCACCACCTGCTGATTATAGGACCCTATGGCTTTAGTGAACATAAGGAGTAGCCAGGGAGTGGTTACGGCAGGTCTTGGATGAGATCCAGTGCTGTTCTGACTTCAGCAGATCCCAGTGGTGGCAGCCACAGGGGTGCTTGTGTCACCACATGCCCAGCTCCAGATGGCTCAGCACAGAAAGACTCTATTTGTTTGGGAGAAAGTAAAGGAAGAGAACAAGTCTTTGCCTGGTAATCCAGAGAATTCTTCCAGATCTTACCCAAGAGCACCAAGGCAGTACCTCTGTGAGTCTGCAATAACCACAGTGGGACCAGGCTTGGGGTGCAACCCAATGCAGTTACAGCTTAGATCACAACACCCAAGTCCTTTCGAATACCTGGAAAGCCTTCCCAAGAAGGACGGGTACAAACAAGACCAGACTCTGAAGATTACAATAAATACCTAACTCTTCAATTCCCAGACACCAATAAACACTCACAAGCATCAAGAAGAACCAGGAAAATGTTACCTCACCAAATGAAATAAATAAAGCACCAGTGATCAGTCCTGGAGAAATACAGATATATGAACTTTCAGTTAGAGAATTCAAAATAGCTGTTTTAAGGAAATCCAAAGAATTCAAAATAGCTGTTTTGAGGAAATCCAAAGAAATTCAAGGTAACACATAGAAGGAATTCAAAATTCTGTCAGATGAATTTAACAAAGAAATTGAAATAATTAGAAAGAATCCACTGGAAAGTCTAGAGCTGAAAATTGTAATTCATATACAAAAAAAATGCATCAGAATCTCTTAATAGAAGTGATTGGCAGAAGAAAGAATTCATGGGCTTAAATATATGCTATTTGATAATACACAGAGGAGAAAAAAGAGTTGAAAAGAATGAAGCATGCCTACAAGATGTACAAAATAGCCTCAAAAGGTCAAATCTAAGAGATACTGGTTTTAGAGAGGAGGTAGAGAAAGAGATAGGGGTAGAAAGTTTATTCAAAGGGATAATAATAATTTCTCAAACGTAGAGAAAGATTCCAATATTCAAGTACAAAAATACTGAACACCAAGCACATTTAACCCAAGGAAGACTACCTTAAAGCATTCAATAACCAGACTCCCAAAAATCAGGGATTTTAAAAGGATCCTAAGAGCAGAAAATGAAAAGAAACAACTAGCATATGATGGAAGGTCAGGATGTCTGACAGCAGACTTTAGAGTGGAAATCTTACAGGAAAGGGGAGAGTGGCATAACATAGTTAAGTTCTGAAGGAAAAAACTTTTACCTACAATAGTATATCCATTGAAAATATCCTTCAAATATGAAGGAGAAGTAAAGATTTTCCCAGACAAACAAAAGCCATGGGATTTCATTAACATCAGACTTTTGTACAAGAAATGCTAAAGGGAGTTCTTCAATCAGAAAGAAAAGGACATTAATGGCAATAAGAAATCATCTGAAGGTATAAAACTCACTGGTAATAGTAAGTACACAGACTAACACAGAGTATTACAACACTGTAATTGTCCTGTGAAAACTACTCTTAAGTAGAAAGACTAAAAGATAAGCCAATCAAAAATAATAACTACAACTTTTCAAGATATAGACAGCATATTACAATAAAATAGAAACAACAACAAGTTAAAAAGCAGGGAGACAAAGTAAAAGCGTAAAGTTTTTATTAGTTTTCTCTTTGCTTTTTTAAAATGCCAACAGTGTTAAGTTGTCATCAGCTTAAAATAATGTGTTATAAGATAGTATATGCAAGCCTCATGGTAGATTCAATGCTATCCCCATCAAGCTACCATTGTCTTTCTTCACAGAATTGAAGAAAACTACTACAATTTCATATGGAACCAAAAAAGAGCCCACATGGCCAAGACAATCCTAAGCAAAAAGAACAAAGCTGGAAACATCACACTACCTGACTTCAAACTATACTACAAGACTACAGTAACAAAAACAGCATGGTACTGGTACTAAAACAGCTATATACACCAATGGAACAGAACAAAGGCATCAGAAATAACACCACACATCTACAACCATCTGAACTTTTTCAAATCTGACAAAAACAAGCAAAGAGGAAAGGATTTCCTATTTAATAAACGTTGTTGGGAAGGCTCACAAGCCATATGCAGAAAGCTGAAACGGGATCCCTTCCTTACACCTTATACAAAAATTAACTCAAAATGAATTAAAGACTTAAATGTAGGACCTAAAACCATAAAACTTCTAGAAGAAAACCTAGAAATTCCATTCAGGACATGAGCCTGGGCAAAGACTTCATGACAAAAACATCAAAAGCAATGGCAACAAAAGCAAAAGCTGACAAACGGGATCTAATTAAACTAAAGAGCTTCTGCACAGCAAAAGAAACTAGCATCAGAATGAACTGGCAACCTAAAAAATAGGGAAAAAAAATTTTGCAATTTTTCCATCTCACAAAGAGCTAATATCCAGAATCTACAAAGAACTGAAACAAGAAAAAACAACCCCTTCAAAAAGTGGGCAAAGGATATGAAAAGACGCTTCATAAAAGAAGACATTTATGCAGCCAACAAACATATAGAAAAAAAGCTCATCATCACTGGTCACTAGAGAAATGCAAATCAAAACCACAATGAGATACCAATGCCAGTTAGAATGGTGATCATTAAAAGTCAGGAAACAACAGATGCTGGAAAGGATGTGGAGAAATACGAATGTTTTTACACTGTTTGTGGGAGTGTAAATTAGTTCAACCATTGTGGAAGACAATGTGGTGATTCCTCAAGGATCTAAAACCAGAAATACCATTTGACCCAGCAATCTCATTACTGGGTATATATCCAAAGGATTATAAATCATTCTACTATAAAGACACATGCACACGTAAGTTTACTGCAGCACTGTTCACAATAGCAAAGACTTGGAGCCAACCCAAATGTTCATCAATGATAGACTGGATAAAGAAAATGTAGCACATATGCACCATGGAATACTATAAAGCTATAAAAAAGGATGAGTTCATGTCCTTTGCAGGGACATGGATGAAGCTGGAAACCATCATTCACAGCAAACTAACATAGGAACAGAAAACCCAACACCACATGTTCTCACTCATAAGTGGGAGTTGAACAATGAGAACAAGTGGACACAGGGAGGGGAACATCACACTCCAGAGCTTGTAGCAGTGTGGGGGGCTAGGAGAGGGATAGCATTAGGATGAACACCTAATAGAGATGATGGGTTGATGGGTGCAGCAAACCACCACGGCATGTGTATACCTATGTAACAAACCTGCACATTCTGCATATGTACCCCAGAACTTAAAGCATAATCAAAACTAAAAATAAAAAATAAAATGGCATATATACTATGGGCTACTCAGCCATAAAAAGGAATGAAATAATGGCATTTGCAGAAACCTCAATAAAAATAGAGACTATTATTCTCAGTGAAATAACTCAAGATTGGAAAACCAAGCATCACATGTTTTCACTGGTAAGTAGGAGCTAAGCTATGAGGATGCAAAGGCGTAAGAATGATACAATGGACTTTGGGGACTTGGGTCAAAGGGTGGGAGGGAGTTGAGGGATAAAAGACTACACATTAGCTACAGTGTACACTGTTTGGATGATGGGTGCAGCAAAATCTCAGAAATCGCCACTGAAGAACTTATTCATATAACAAAATACCACCTGTTTCCCCCAAAAGACTATTGAAATAAAAAGTAAAATTTTTTAAAAGTTTCAAACTTTCAGTTATTAGATAAACCAGTTCTGGGGATATAATGCACATAATGAGTAGTGATAGATGTGTTAATTAATTTTATTGTAATCATTACACAATGTAGATGTAAATCAAATCATTACATTATACACCTTGAAAAAAAACAAGTAAAAATTGTAACTCACTTTCTCTGACTGTAAGAAATTACTAATAATAATATAGTAGCAGTAATTAATAGCAAAAAGTCCATACATTTAGAAATTTTAAAACATTCTACTAAACTATTTGATCAAAGTGTACATCAAAACTCCAATTTTAAAACTATGTAAAAAATTAATAATAATTGATACAGCAACTGTCATATCTAACTTTTTAAATAATCCTCTTATAGTAACTATAAAAATCTGCTTAAAGCTGGTAAGCATAAACCTAAGAAGACATATGCCAATCTAACATGTAGACATCTGAAAACTTTATTATAAGACATGCAAAAGAAAATTGGAATAAATGAAGTCTCCTGTTGCTGAGTAGAAAGGACATTATCAAGGCAGTTTGGAAGATCTGGGGCACAGAAGCCACTAATATTATTACTACTGATAGGGATGGTAGTAGTAATAATGTATTATAAGTAATCGCATTCATATTTTTGAATTTTTAAGTAATTTTATTACTTCCCTATAATAATCTGACTTTTCCAAATTTTCTATAATTACCATGCATCCCTTCTATAATTGAGGTGAATTCATACATATGATTTTCTTTAAAAATAAACTATTCATCAAGTATATTTTATCATTCTGCATGCCAGATCTGTTATTCTGGAATTCAGTTTGACTTGCTCTTTGTAAATTGCCTATGGCTGCTTTAACTTACTCAGAAATGGCTTTTACTTTTGGGTCTATGATGAACCCATGGGGTGGAGGATTTTACAGACTCTCTAATTTGAGTCTGGAGGGAAGCTCCCTTGTTGAGCAAAATCTGAAGATCCTCGTGTATTAATAACTGTTGCATAACATATCGATCCCAAAAGTTATTGGTATAAACTGATGATCTGTCCGCTCACATTCTTATGGTCAGCCATGTGGGCAAAACTTAGTTGGAATGGCTCACCTCTGTTCCACCTAGGCTTACTCATGTGACCGGGCGGCTGGTTGCCTAGGGCTGGTTTGATCTGGAAAGCCTCATTTCTGTGTATGGCAGTTGGCGAGTCCTTTTGCTTGGCACCTCAGTTCTCCTCCACTGAGCCAGGCTGTTATCTGGGCTTCCTCAATGGTGGATTGTTTTCAAGACGATGAAAAAAGAATCTGCAAGTCCTGTTGAAACTTCACCTCCAATGTCACACTGCGTCACTCTGTCAATTCTATTGGTCAAAGTCACAAGCCCACATTCATGGTGTAGAGGGCATAGACTCCACCTTTCAAAGCAGAGTAGCAAAGTCCCATCACAAAATAGCATGAAGAATTGCGGCAGCCATCTTTGCAAGTAATCTTCCTCACTGTATCATAATTTATTCATCCTTATATTTTTTTTAAGTTGTTTTTTTTTTTTTTTTGTGTGTGTGTGTGTGTGTGTGTGTGTGTGTGTGTGTGTGTGTGTGTTTTGAGATGGAGTTTCGCTCTTGTTACCCAGGCTGGAGGGAAATGGCAAGATCTCAGCTCACCACAACCTCCACCTCCTGGGTTCAAGTAATTCTCCTGCCTCAGCCTCCTGAGTAGCTGGAATTACAGGCACGCACCACCATGCCCAGCCAATTTTTTGTATTTTTAGTAGAGATGGGGTTTCACCATGTTGACCAGGATGGTCTCGATCTCTTGACCTCGTGATTTACCCCCCTCAGCCTCCCAAAGTGCTGGGATTACAAGCTTGAGCCACCTCACCCGGCTATTTTTTTAAGTTTTTTGGTGCCTCATAAGTGCTAAATTCTGTTCTAGCCACTGGAGCACAGCAGTGAACAAGACAGACATAGGGCTCGCCCTGCTGGGAGTCACAGCTGTTGAGAAAGACCAACACTGAACCGTGATGACACGTGCTGTGAGTGCTGCAGGGAAGTACCAGCCTGGACCAGAGACTAGTGTAGCTGACTAACCCGGAACTGGAAGTAGCAGGATGGAGGTGGCGAAGTCAGGAAGAGTGTTATTTCCCGTGTGTATCAGTTTTCTGCTTCCTGTATCTACCTGGGTCCTAATACTTCATTTTACTATATCTGTACTGCAGGTGTATTTATTTCTCCTCTACCATAGAATTAATTGTATGGTTACAAAGTGAAATAGAAGAAAAACTAGGGGAAAATATTCCTTTCAAAGAAAGTCTAGAACACTCTTGGGGCCAGGGAGAAAGAACTAACTTTTGTGAAATAGTAACTTTTTTTAATCATGTCAAAATCTTTTCTTAATTGAGCAATTTATAATTAATTGGGAAAGCTGGGTTTTTCGAGTGCACGATTCTCCCTTTGATCTACAGTGCTCCAGGCTGTGAGTTCCCAGATGCCTGAAGCTGGTTTTAACAAAAGCGTTTCCTTCGCAAAGGCATTTTCTGTGGCAGGAAATGAAAACACAGTTGTGGTGCATTTTGTCAGAAGATCCAAATCAATAAGCTGAGATGCCAGGGTTTGAAAACCTGATGTGCTGGAGGTGGGTGACTTACTAATCTATAGATAGCACACTGAGAAGAAGATTTAGAGTTTTTGATGACTGTTCAAAGAAGGTTTGAGATAAAGAATCCAGTGGGAGAAGAGATGGAACAGAAGAGCACGTCTGAAACTTGTCAGACAGTGGTGGGAAAGCTCTCCACCAAAGTGTTATTCTCTTCACAACAGGTTTGTTGGAAATGTGCTTCTTGTGTTAGGTTCAAAGAGTCTCGTGATAGGTCTGTGAGGTAGATGCTCCTGGGGGTGCGGTGGTGTGTGCTGTCAAAGAAAACAGCAAATAGCAGCAGGCTCTCTCAACAAGAAGTACGGTTAGAGTTCAAAGTGCTATGAATGTTGTGAAGGGGTATTTAAGCAATGAGTCAACAAATATATTAGAATCTCTATTATGAGTTAGACTCTATGTTAGGTTCCAATAACATAATGTTGAATACGACAGACATCATCTCTATCCTTATAGAGATTATAGCCTGCTGAGGAAACAGGTAGTAACCAGGCAGTTCCAACAGCATGTGAAAGGAACGGGAATAGGGAAATACCGAAAACTATGGAAACAGCAGTGGAGCACCTGCCTCAAACCTCAAGACTTCCCGTGAGAAGTAGCATCCAAGCTGAGCACTGAAGGACACACAGTGGCTAACCCAGAGAAGAAGAGGACATCTGGTTAACAAGGACAAAATCCACGAAAATGAAAGTAAGGGAATTTTTAAACTAAAAGACACGTAAGCCTAGAAGGGCAAAGAGGATGGGAAACAGGATGCCAACCGACAAAAAATCTGGGAATTTGGAAAGCAGATTGACAAATGGAAAGTGCCTTAAATGAGTTGAGAAAACTGACTCTCAACCAGCAGAGAGAAGGACTACAAAGCAATATCATTCATGCTGCTGAACCCCTCAATGCCATAGAATTCATGACACCTGGTACCTCAGAAAGCAGTGGTGAAGATGGCTTTAAAACCAGTGCACTGATTGAAACTCTAAGAGGGAAGTCAATCTCCTCCTCCACTCTGCCCAGCCTGGTGCCTGCCCATCACCTACCATGGCAAGGCACTTAGGGCTTTTCTTTTGGAGCAGGTAGAACAGGTCCCTGGACTAAAGACACAATACCCTAAGGCAAAAAGGTACCCTACTGGAAATAAGTCTCACACGGAATGTTAAGAGCCTCGACTCTCTGAAACCACATAGCATCCAGACACAGACTCACATTCTATTCTCTATGTCTGGAAAGTTCTTTTCTAAGGACCCTCCATAACTGAAGAGAGAAGACAACAATGGTCTGTAACTGGGGGGTTGCCTAACCACATGGCATAAAAAGGTTGCCACACAGTGAAGACCACAATCCACAAGCATGTCCCACCTTCCCCGTGTACACAAAGCTTCCAAGTAGGTTTATCGTGACCCACTCCTACATGTAAAGAGTCAAGAATTACTGGACATTGTAGGAAACCATCTAAAATGGAAGGCATATATCTATTCTAAAGCAAACAAATAATTCAAAAAAGTAAACTAGGGCAGCCCATGGCTCACACATTTCTAATCCTTCCTTCCCTACTAGACTCTTCCTTTTGTCCATAACGTATATTACATTCTAACAGGTATTTATGGCTCCTGGTCCATTACTCTCCACTAGAATAGGGTAAAAACTGTATTTTGTTGAATGATGTATTCCAAGCATCTGAACATTGCCTAATAATTAGTAGGGTGTGTTAGTTTCCATCTCTCCTATCTTCTGGTGGTTTTCTGGCAATCATTGGTGCTCCTTGGCTTGTAGAGGCATCATTCCAATCTCCACCTTCATCTTACATAGTGTTCTCATCTGCATCTTTCCTCATCTTCCCTCTGTGTCTGTCTCTGTGTCTAAGTTTCTCCTTTTTATTCAGTGCACCAGTCAAATTGGATTAGAATCAATCCTAACAATCTCTTTTTAACTTGATTCCCTATTTCCGAATAAGATCACATCTGAGATACAGGGGCTTAGGACTTCAACACATAAATTTGTGGTAGCGGACTCAATTCAACCCATAACGTAGACACTAAATAAATATTTGTTGCTGGGCACAGTGGCACATGCCTGAAGCCCAGCTACTTAGGCTCAGAGGGGAGGATTGCTTGAAGCCGGGAGTTCAAAGCTGGAGTGCTCTATGTTCGTGCCTGTGAATAACCCTTGCACTCCAGTCTGGTCAACATAACAAAATCTCATCTCTAATAAAAATTAAATACATAACATTTGTTGAATATTGAATGAATTTTGTGTCTATAAAACATGAAATATTATTGCCAGGCACGGTGGCTCACGTCTGTAATCCCAACACTTTGGGAGGCCAAGGCGGGCGGATCACTTGAGGTCAGGAGTTTGAGACCAGCCTGGCCAATGTGGTGAAACCCTGTCTCTACTGAAAATACAAAAATTAGCCAGGTGTGATGTCAGACGCCTATAACCCCAGCTACTCGGAAGGCTGAGGCAGGAACATCACATGAATCTAGGAGGCAGAGTTTGCATTGAGCCGAGATCTGGCCACTGCACTCCAGCCTAGGCGACAGAGAGATACTCTGTCTCCAAAAAAAAAAAAAGAAATATTTACAGAGCACCATTTTTAACATTCTTATAATAGAAATTTAAAATGGTAGTATAAATCTCTTTTTCTTTTTAGAAAAAAAGGAGAGAAGGAGAGGAAGAAAGAGGAAGAAAAACAGGGAGAACAGGAATATTGCTTTATTCTAAAAATGGGTATTAATAATTGCCGATCAATATTTTGTGTATTTAAAGTGGAGAATGTATATTTTGTGTATTTAAAGTGGAGAGCTCTATAAATACTTATTAAGTTTACTTGTTCTGGATCTGAGTTCAAGTTCTGGATATCCTTATTAATTTTCTGTCTTGTTGAGTCTAAATCTCTTTATGGGAAACCTCTTTTTTTTAACTATGGAAATGTAAGAAAATATAGCTGAGGATGTCTTTAGAAAGCATAACAAACACTCGAAGAGTTAGAAAATAGGAGATAGATTTTTTAAATTAGAAAATCAATCCAAAGGTCCAACTAATAAACATTTCAGAAAGAGAAAAAGAAGAGATGGAATTATCTGGTAAATAACTCAAAAGATGTTCTTAAGGACTGAAGCCCATGATTTCCATGGGACTTTGAAAGAAAAAATCCTATGAGTTTGAATGCACTGAAGAGATATTCACACTTCTGAAGGAGAGTTTGGGAATAAGTCTGTGGTACAGAGAAAAAGAATTAAGCAAGAAAACAAACAAGACAATTATTAAGTAAATCTGAGGATTTATTCAAAGAAGATAAAATTATCACAGCCTGCCACATTACTCGGCTGTGAATAACTGCAAATTTATAATTTGCCATGTGCGTTCATGTGTATATATTTACAAATGTAAGTAAGAAGGGAAGAAGGAAACTCAAGTTTCCCCTTCCATAGTGGGAAGTCAATAGATGATGCCTAACACTGAAAAAAAAAAACAAGTAGTGAAAATGTCATCGTGTCATTTAGAGACACAGCTATCAGAACCAAAAGAAATAAACAGGGGAGTTGAAAACAGTTGGCTCTGAGGAGCAGGGAACGGATGACTTGGGTAAAAGATCACTGATTTTTACACAACTCCTTGGAGAACTATTTGGCTCTTTAAATTTATGTCATAATGTGACAAAATAAAAAGTAAATTTCAAACAGAGAAAGGGAAGAACAAGAAAAGAGAGGAAGGGTTTTCCAAACAGAGATAGAAACAAAGGCAGGGGTAATTAGCAAGACACGTTAAAGAATATGAAATGAGTCCACTGAGCACATGAGGGACGTCAGTGATGAGAGAGATGATCAAATCAGGTGGAAAACAAACATTCAGGGCTTCATGAGCCGGGAGAAAAAAATTGGGGCTTAAGAGTAGTGGGGTAATTTAAGGAGACTGGGAATGTGATTCAATTTGCCTGTTACAACAATCACTAAAACAGTGAGCATGGGTATGATCTGGGTATAAATAAGCTATGGCAAACCCAAGGACAGTTCTCACTGAGGCTCCATGACTCTGTGAGCCACACTTTACTCAAGAACTGCTACCTCTGAAGTCCCCTCCTGATCAGTCAGGGTCCCTGGACACCACAGGTCTAAGCTGCTCATAACCACAGTACAGCTGGCCTGGCCTTCAGGCTAAAAAGTATGGGGCCAAAGGACAGCCAAAAAGCCCAGCATCCCAGGATGAGGCTGGAGTCATGAATTAAAACAGACTCTCCAAAGCAAGCCACAAGTCTAAAGAGGCCAGAGCAAGTGTAAATCAAGGGAGCATCATGGAGCGGGGACAAGCAAAGTTGGCAGAGTGCTAAGAAGCAGCCAAAGGGATACCCTGAATTGTTCAAAAGCAGGAAAGGGTCCTTTCCTAAGGTATAGTTACCCACTGCCATGCAACAAATCACCCCAAAGGTTACTGGCCTAAAACAAGGAGTGTGTGTGCTCGTGATTCTATGGGACAGCAATTTGGCCTGGGCTCAGCTAGGCAGCTCTTCTGTTGGTTATCCCTTGACCACTCCTGCAGCTGCAGGTGTCTGGCAGCTGAATGGTGTCAGATGCTCTAAATTGGACTCTTCTACATGGCTGGTGGCTGGTTCTGGCTGTTGGATAAGGGCTCTGGGGAACTTAGCTGGGTTGGACTATCCCTGCTTGATATGACCTCTCATCTTCTTTAGGTTACAGCACATTTCACCTCATGGCAATTACAAGGAAGCAATCTAAGGGAGTGAGGGCTGGTGCTTTAAGGCCTATGTTTTAAATTCTCATGATATCACTTTCTACTGATCAGAGTCCCAGGGCCGGACCAGACTCACGGCATGGGGAGTGAGACTGCATCTCTCAATGAGAGCAGCATCAAGTCACATCAACTAGGCACAGATACATAGGGAGAGAAGAAACTGTTGCAGTCAGTTTTGCAAGCAGTGCCTCTGGTTACCAGGTCAGCCCAGAGGCCTCTGGGAGCTCTCAGAAGTGAAAATGGCCAAGTATCACACCTACTCACTTCTCATTGATCTTAACAGCAACACGGCACCTTCACTTTCCCAAAGGAGGTAGAGGAGTCCAACCCCATAACATCATGTCTTATAGACTGCCATCAGTTACGTAGAAAATAATTTCATCCCCAGGTGTTTTAGTTATAATTTAATTGTATAAGTAAAAATTTGTGGGGGTTATTGTTATGGTTAGTGAATTTCTGTTCTTATATATTTCATAATTATTTCAAAGTAGCTTCAATTAGATAACTATTTAATATCTTTGCCTCAAAAATTCTACCTATGAACTCTAAGATAGGTACCATCTAGCAAACATGTATAGCTACACCAGTCATTCTGACAGAAATAGAGAAAAAGGTTCATCTTCTCAGTCAGGTAACCCTACTCTGAGAGTATCTAGAGCCAGAAAGAGCTCCCCCTCTGACATCTTGGCCTCAGGCAGGAGCCAAAGTTCACATGGCCTCTGGCCACCCAGCTCCTTCTATCTCCAAGACTTTTGTAGTCAATCTTTTTTAGGATATCAGTAGTCTGAGTTCATCTGAAACACTCTCGTAGAGAAAACATAAAGCCCATCCTCTGCTTGCCTATCACCTGCTTTTAGAAGGTTGCTTCATTTTTCCACGATTTCTCTCTCCTTCAGGCTTTGGTCTATAGCATTCTATTCTTCCTTATATTGAAAAAAAATACACAGAGTACTGAGGAAAGGTAATATATAAAATTCCAAGACAATAAGAAAAAAGAATGCCTTTTTAAAAAGTCAAAAAGAAATTTGGTGATTAGTTTTATACTTCCCCAATAATACAGCATCCATTTGTTAGTTTAATCTGTATTTGTCAGTCACTTATTATTCAACAAATGTTTGTTTCTCACATGTACTCTGCATGAGGCACAGGGGCTGCAGAGATAAACATGACTTTACCTGATCACAGGGACTTCACAAATGAGACAAGTAGACATTTGTAAAGTAGAATGTTGAGTGGCTGACCAAATACCTGAGAAGAGGCTTCTTTCACCAGTTTTAATCTCTTCATATGCAAACCTCAAGAGTAGGGAGTCAAAGTAAACTCATAATGTTTTATCTGTATAACCACAAAATGTCTGGCTTTAGTGAAGACAATTTTTTTAATCAGTAGGTCAAACTTGTTTTATGTAAACACAAACTTGGTAAGCAGAAATCAACAAGTTCTATCGTCTGATTCTGTTGTTTTCAAATCAATTCAACAAATGGACAAGGAGCAATAGTTGGGCTCAGAGAGATAAACACATCTCCAATCTCAGAAAGCTTTCAATCTAGAAAGAAGATGGGCTAGTAAGCAACTGTGTACAATTTTCATTACAGTGTCAAACAGACCAATAATCCATACTGTTTTTCTTGAGATGATTGTAAGATTTAAGTAAAGGAAATGAAAAAAAGCTTTGCATAAAATTAAGGAAAAGAGAAAAAGTTGAAATATCTCCATCCTTTGAGAATGGAACCAAGTTGGAAAACACTCTTCAGGAAATATCCAGGAGAACTTTCCCAGTCTGGCAAGACAGGCCAACATTCAAATTCAGGAAACACAGAGAACACCAAAGACACTCCTCAAGAAAAGCAACCCCAACACACATAATCGTCAGATTTACCAAGGTTGAAATGAAGGAAAACATGTTAAAGGCAGCCAGAGAAAGATCAGGTTGCCCAGAAAGGAAATCCCATCAGACTAACAACAGATCTCTCTGCAGAAATCCTAAAAAACAGAAGAGAGTGGGGGTCAATATTCAACATTCTTAAAGAATTTTACCTGTAATCCCAGCTACTCGGGAGGCTGAGGCAGGAGAATTGCCTGAACCCAGGAGGCGGAGGTTGCGGTGAGCCGAGATCGCGCCATTGCACTCCAGCCTGGGTAACAAGAGCGAAACTCCATCTCAAAAAAAAAAAAAAAAAAGAATTTTAAACCCAGAATTTCATATCCAGCCAAACTAAGCTTCATAAGTGAAGAAGAAATAAAATCCATTACAGACAAGCAAATGTTGAGAGATTTTGTCACCACTAGACCTGCCTTGCAAGAGCTCCTAAAGGAAGCAGTAAATGTGGAAAGGAAAAGCAGTACCAGCCACTACAAAAACGTATCAAATTGTAAAGACCATCAACACTATAAGAAAAACTGCATAACTAATGGGCAAAATAACCAGCTAGCATCATAATGACAGGATTACATTCACACAAAACAATATTAACCTTAAATGGGCCAAATGCCCCAATTAAAAGACAAAAGGATAAAGAGTCAAAACCCATTGGTGTGCTGTATTCAGGAGACGCATCTCATATGCAAAGACATACATAGGCTCAAAATAAAGGGATGGAAAAATATTTACCAAGCAAATGGAAAAAAAGAAGCAATGCTTGAAATACTAGTCTCTGGTAAAACAGACTTTAAGCCAACAAAGATCAAAAAAGACAAAGAAGGGCATTACATAATGATAAAGCAATCAATCCAACAAGAAAAGCTATCATAAATATATATGCACCCAATACATGAGTACCCACAGTTCTTAGAGACCTACAAAGAGACTTAGACTCCCAGAAAATAATAGTGGAAGACTTTAACACCCTACTGTCAACGTTAAACAGATTAACGCGACAGAAAATTAATGAGGATATTCAGGACTTAAACTCAGCTCTGGACCAAGTGGACCTAACAGACATCTACAGAACTCCCCACCCCAAATCCACAGAGTATACATGCTTCTCAGCAACACATGGCACTTATTTTAAAATTAACCACATAATTGGAAGTAAAACACTCCTCAGCGAAGGTAAAAGGAAGGAAATCATAACAGTCTTTCAGACCACAGTGCAATCAAATTAGAACTCAGGATTAAGAAACTCACTCAAAACCACACAACTACATGGAAACTAAATAACGGTCTCCTGAATGTCTACTGGGTAAATAATGAAATGAAGGCAGAAGAAAGTAAGTTCTTTGAAACCAATGAGAACAAAGACACAACATACCAGAATTTCTGGGACACAGCTAAAGCAGTGTTTAGAGGGAAATTTATAGCACTAAATGCCCATTGGAGAAGGCAGGAAAAATCTAAAATCAACAATCTAACATCACAATTAAAAGAACCAGAGAAGCAAGAGCAAACAAATTCAAAAGCTAGCAGAAGACAAGAAATAACTAAGATCAGAGCCAAACTGAAGGAGAGACACAAAAAAACCCTTCAAAAAATCAATGAATTCAGGAGCTAGCTTTTTAAAAGATTAACAAAATACATAGACTACTAGCCAGACTACTAAAGAAGAAAAGAGAGAAGCATCAAACACATTAAAAAATAATAAAGGGGATATCACAACAGATACCACAGAAATTGAAACTACCATCAGAGAATACTATAACACCTCTACACAAATAAACTAGAAAAACTGGAAGAAATGAATAAATTCCTGGACACATAGACTCCCAAGACTAAACCAGGAAGAAGTTGAATCCCTGAATAGACCAATAACAAGTTCTGAAATTGAGGCAGTAATTTGTAGCCTACCAATCAAAGAAAAGCCCAGGACCAGACAGATCCACAGCCAAATTCTACTAGAGGTACAAAGAGGAGTTGGTACCATTCCTTCTGAAACAATTTCAAACAACAGAAAAAGAGGGACTCCTCCCTAACTCATTTTATGAGGCAAGCATCATCCTGATACCAAAACCTGGCAGAGATACAACCAAGAAAGAACATTTCAGGCCAATACTCCTGATGAACATCAATGCAAAAACCCTCAATAAAATACTGGCAAACCAAATCAAGCAGCACATCAAAAGCTTATCCATCACGATCAAGTCAGCTTCATTGCTGGGATGCAAGGCCAGTTCAACATACACAAATCAATAAATGTAACTTAGCACACAAAGAGAACCAAGGACAAAAACCACATGATTATCTCCATAAATGCAGAAGAAGCCTTCAATAAAATTCAACACCCCTTCATGCAAAAAACTCAGTAAACTAGATATTGATGAAATGTATCTCAAAATAAGAGCTATTTATAAAAACTCACAGCCAATATCATACTGAAAGGGGAAAAGCTGCAAGTATTTCCTTTGAAAACTGACACAAGACAAGGATGCCCTCTCTCACCACTCCTATTCAACATAGTATGGGAAATTCTGGCCAGGCTAATCAGTCAAGAGAAAGAAATAAAGGGTATTCAAACAGGAAAAGAGGAAGTCAAATTGTCTCTGTTTGAGATGACATAATTGTGTATTTATGTCGTCTCAGCCCAAAATCTCCTTAAGCAAATAAGCAATTTCAGCAAAGTCTCAGAAGACAAAAGCAATGGTAAAAATCACAAGCAGTCCTATATACCAATAATAGAGAGCCAAACCTTAAGCGAACTCCCATTCACATTTGCTACAAAGAGAATAAAATACCTAGGAATACAACTGACAAGGGATGTGAAGGACCTCTTCAAGGAGAACTACAAACCACTGCTTGAGGAAATAAGAAAGGACACAAATGAATGGAAAAGCATTCCATGTTCATGGTTAGGAAGAATCAATATCTTAAAAATGTCCATATTGCCCAACATAATTTATAGATTCAACACTATTCTCATCAAGCTGCCATTGACTTTCTTCACAGAATTAGAAAAAAGTACTCTAAATTTCATATGGAACCAAAAAAGAACCTGTATAGCCAAGACAATTCTAAGCAAAGAGAACAAAGCTGGAGGCATCACACTACCTGACTTCAAACTATACTACAAGGCTACAGTAAGAAAAACAGCATGGTACTGGTACCAAAGCTGATATATACACCAATGGAAAAGAACAGAGGCCTCAGAAATAACACCACACATCGACAACCATCTGATCTTTAACAAACTCAACAAAAACAAGCAATGCGGAAAGGATTCCCTATTTAATAAATGGTGTTGCAAAACCTGGCTAGCCATACGTAGAAAACTGAAACTGAATTCCTTCCTTATACCTTATACAAAAATTAACTCAGAATGGATTAAATATTTAAACATAAGATCACAAACCATAAAACCCCTAGAAGAAAACCTAGGCAATAACATTCAGGACATAGGCATGGGCAAAGACTTCATGACTAAAACACCAAAAGCAATGGCAACAAAAGTCAAAATTCACAAATGGGATCTAATTAAAGAGCTTATGCACAGCAAAAAAAAAACTATCATCAGAGTGAACAGGCAACCTACAGAATGGGAAACAATTTGCAATTCATCCATCTGACAAAAGGCTAATATCCAGAATCTACAAGGAACTTAAACAAATTTACAAGAAAAAAAAAAAAAAACACGAACAACCCCATCAAAAGGGGTGAAGGATATGAACAGACACCTCTCAAAAGGAGACATTTATGTGGCCAACAAACGTATGAAAAAAGCTCATCATCACTGGTCATTAGAGAAATGCAAATCAAAACCACAATGAGATACCGTCTCACACCAGTTAGAATGGCAATCATTAAAAAGTCAGGAAACAACAGATACTGGAAAGAATATGGAGAAATAGTAATGCTCTTACAATGTTGGGTGGAGTATAAATAAGTTCAACCATGGTGGAAGACAGCGTGGTGATTCCTCAAGGACCTAGAAACAGAAATACCATTTGACCCAACAATCCCAATAATGGAACTAACCCAAATGCCCATCAATAATAGTCTGGATAAAGAAAATGTGGCACATATACACCATAGAATATTATGCAACCATAAAAAGGATGAGTTCATGTCCTTTGCAGGGACATGGATGAAGCTGGAAACCATCATTCTCAGCAAACTAACACAGAAACAGAAAACAAAACATCACGTTCTCACTCATAAGTGGGAGTTGAACAATGAGAACACATGGACACAGGGAGGGGAACATCACACACTGGGGCCTGCTGGGGGTTGGGGGGAAAGGGACAGGATAGCATTAGTAGAAATACCTAATGTAGATGATGGGTTGATGGGTGCAGCAAACCACCATGGCACGTGTATACCTATGTAAGAAACCTGCATGTTCTGCACATGTACCTCAGAACTTAAAGTATAATTTTTAAAAAAATGTAAAAAGCATTTATACAGTTTAAGATTCAAAACAATTTATTAGGGACTAAATAAGTGTCTGATTTTTCCTCAGTTTTGTATTCAGTGTTTTGTGTACTTTGACATTCTTTTCCTGGTTTTTCCTTTCATTTTAATCATTTTTTTAAAATAACTAAGCATTTTTTTAATTTCCACTAAACATCTTGATAGGAAAGAAAGAATGAAAGAAAGAAAGAAAGAAAGAAACATCTCCATCCTCTAAGACAGAAAATATTTTTAGAACAAGACAAACCTAGTACATATAAATGTTTTAACTGGCAAAGAAAACAAAATTACCCAACTGGAAAATAATGAAAACTTTGGAAAACATGATTTTGAGACAAGCTCTTGTAAAGCTTAAGCTGAAATAAATAAGACCTGAATTAATTATATCCCAGAGCATTTAGATAGTTCGTGCCTTTAGTAAACTGATTACAATATTCTAAAAATACTGAGAACTGGTAAAGACCACCAGAGTCTTTGAAAAAATGCCAAGATATTTTTATAAAACACAGAACCTTCTAATGTACTCAGCTTTGTTATCTTACTAAAAAGTCCTAGGCAGGGCATGAGAGGAATTATAGAAATCTTTTTAAAGCTTCTAGAATATAATGGCATTATGACTAATATGCTTCAGGCTTTTATGAAGAAAAAAAAATTCATATTAGACAAACCTGGGAGATGTTTTTGATAGAATGCCAGAATTAATGAAT
Source organism: Saguinus oedipus (assembly GCA_031835075.1). NCBI lineage: Eukaryota > Metazoa > Chordata > Mammalia > Primates > Cebidae > Saguinus > Saguinus oedipus. Next base: position 71,683,573 of record CM063185.1, read on the forward strand.
GGAACACAGTAGGTGTTGACTTTATGTCATTATAAGTTAGCCTGTTATTTTGCAGTCAAGGAATGAAAAATAAATATCAAACCAGCCTGACCTGCTCTCCTGATTTAATAGCTTAATTTCCAGAAATGCCAGTGAAAAATAGCACAAATGTTTGCCTAGCCCAATTCTTCTTTATTATAGTTCATCCATTTTCCCTTTTCCACAAGGAATGCAGCACCTAACAGAGCTTAATTAAGTTTATACCTTATGACACAAACCACATTGCCTTGCAAAAGAAAGCCTGTCAGAAGCAAGAGAGGAGGATGTGTCTCATAATCCAGTGCATTAAAAAGGAACCACAGATTGCCACAGTGTTCTATGGATCCTTATGCCTAGTGGCCAAAGCCAGTGGTGAGGACTCTTTCACACGTTACAATAATGAACATTTTACACTAAGGAAAGGTAGTGATGGAAATAACCTACATCCATGTCAAGAAAAGAAAAGTGTCTCTGGGAGATTCATCTTTAGCCGTAATGGCGCTTTTCTCTTACCACATAGGTTTGTAGTTTCTACATTCTTTCTTTTCTTAACATCAAGAAAGGATGTCAGAAGGATTCTCCCTGGCCCCCTCTTGAATGTGTTAGAGGCTCCATGTGTAATGAAATTCCCTTATGGTAAAAGGTGCTTTAATGTATAGCAGTTTATTCTGTCAGAGGAGTTAATGTGTCAAAGCCTCAGGAATTAAGTTGCTGAAACAACTTGCTTTCTAAGGGTTTTTGTTTTTTTGTTTTTGTTTTTTGAGGAGATTGTCTTGACTCCAGCAAAATGACGGATTGCCTGTCAGAGCTAAGTGAAATATAAATGTTTAAAAGAGGATCTACCTCAGGTATATAATTCAAGTGGAAATAAAAGCAGGTAGCATTGGGACTGCTCTGAGAAAATAAAAACAGAAGTGTGAATGTTTCTGTTAAGATAGAGTCAACTGCATGGAAAAATAAAAGCCAAATAATAGTTGCTTAAGCAAATTGAAAGTTTATTATATGACACTCTCAAGCAAAAGATGTCCAGATGGAAACAGTGCAGGTTTGGTATAGACTCTTCCCAGTGACATCAGGGATGTAAAATAATCTCTGTTCCAAAAACTCAGCAAATGGCTTCAGTTTTCAAGGTTACCTCATAGTCCAAGATGGCCGGCAGAGTTCCAACCATTACAAAAGCATCCACATAGCAGGAAGAGGAATGGGAGAAAAGGCAAAAAGGCCTTTTTTCCAGCCAAGTTAGCCAAGGGATTTGTTTCCCAACGAACTATAACTCCTCCATATACTGATAAAAAGTAGGACCTGTTTTCCATCAGCAGCGAATCAACTACTAATTTATCGAACTTGTCTGCCTGGCTTTTCAGAAGAAAAGGAATGTAACTGGTAGCGATGCCACCAGACAACCAGGCAAGTGGCTATTTGAAAAGCACCCAAGTGGGAACCAGAAGAGTGAATTCTGATCTGCAACTGGGTCTCCAGCTCCCTGACTCACCTGGGACAAGTTGCCCTCTGAACTTGAGTTTATACATTTGCAAAATGGCAGGGCTCAACTAAAAGATATTTAAGTTTCCCTCTAGTTTTTATTTTGGATGAATTATAAATCTTAGTCTCAAGTTCCTCATCTGAAAAATCATAAAAATAAATAACTCTACTTTTAAAGATACTGGCCAGACATGGTGATTCACGCCTCTAATCCCAGCATTTTAGGAAGCCAAGGCAGAAAGATCACCTCAGGCCAGGAGTTCAAGACCAGTCTTGTCAACACAGCAAGACGCTGCCTCTATAAAAAGAATTTTAAAAATTAACTGGGTATGGTGGCACACACCAGCAGTCCCAGCTACTCAGGAGGCTGAGGTAGGAGGGTAACTTGAGCCCAGGAGTTCAAGGCTACAGTGAGCCATGATTGCACCACTGCATTCTAGCCTGGAGACAGAGAGATTCTATTTCTTAAATTTAAAAAAAGATACTATCTAATAATTGTTTGAGGATAAATTCCCTCAAAACAATTATTGAGCAACCTGCTATGCACCAAGTACTATGTCAAGTGTTGAAGACACAGACATGAATAAGATACATTTCCTTTTTTTAGCTCTTTTAGGAATCGCCACACTGCTTTCCACAATGGTTGAACAAATTTACACTCCAACCATCAGTGTATAAGTGTTCCCTTTTCTCTGCTGCCTTGCCAGCTCTATTATTTTTTGACTTTTTCATGGTAGCCATGCCCACTGGTATGAGATGGTATCTCATTGTGCTTTTGAGTTACATTTCTCTAATAATCAGCGATATTGAGACTTTCTTCAAATGCTTTTTGACCACATGGATATCTCTTTCGAAAAATGTCTGTTCATGTCTTTTGTCCACTTTTTAATGGGTTTTTTCCTTGTAACTTTGTTTAAATTCTTTATAGATGCTGGATATTAGACATGTGTCATGCATAGTTTGCAAATATTTTCTCCCATTCTGTAGGTTGTCTGTTCACTGTGTTGATAGTTTCCTTTGCTGTGTAGAAGTTCTTCAGTTTAATTAGATCCCATTTGTCAATTTTTGCTTTTGTTATGATTGCTTTTGACATCTTTGTCATGAAATCCTTGCCAACATGGTACTGCCTAGGTTGTCTCTCAGGGTTTTTATAGTTTTGGGTTTTACATTTAAATCTCTTATCCATCTTGAGTTTATTTTTGTATATGATATAAGAAAGAAGTTTATTTGACCAGCAATCTCATTACTGGGGATATACTCAAAGACATATAAATCTTTCTACCACAAAGACACAGGCACACATATCATTGCAGCACTTTTCACAAAAAAAAGGACAAGACATCAATTTAAATGTCCATCAATGACAAATTGGATAAAGAAAATGTGGTACATATACACCATGGAATACTACATAGGCATAAAAAATAAGATCATATCCTTTGCAGGAACATGAATGGAGCTGGAGGCCATCATCCTTAGCAAACTAACACAGTAACAGAAAACCAAGCACCACATGCTCTCACTTATAAGTAGGAGCTAAATGATAATACATGGATGGACAAGCAGAAGAGAACGACAGACACTGGGACCTTCTGGTGGTGGAGGGTGGAGGAGGGAGAGAATCAGAAAAAATAACCATTGGGTACTAGACTTAGTTCCTAGGTGACAAAATAATCTGTACAACAAGCCCCTGTGACATGAGTTTAACTATAAAACAAATCTACACATGTACCCCTGAACCTAAAGTAAAAGTTTAAAAAAGATACATTTCTTGCCTTGAGGGAACTTCAGCAAGTGAGAAGTTCACTTAAACTTCAGTAAGTGTAAAGTTCACTTACTGAAGTTAACTTCACTCACTGTCTTAGAATTCAGTAAGTGAGACAGAAATACAGTCAAAATTCATAATACTCTGTGAAACATACAACAAAAGAAAGGAAAGCTGGAAGACAAGGTCAGGCTAGGAGTGTTAAAGATAGCTTCCCAGAGGAGGTGATATCTGAGTCAGGTTTTGAAGACAGAATAGGAGTTTGCTCGGCAGATAAAGGAGGAACAGCATTCCTGGCAAACATAACATTGTGAAGACAGCAGTGAAAACTCCCGATGTTTTCAGAGAAATGTAAACTATTCAGCGCTACTGAAGCTTAAAGTGTGTTGGAAGTAGTGGAGAGTGAAAAGCATGAGAACTAAGATGTTCATGTCATTCTAAGATGTTTGGATCCCATCTTGCACCACTGAGAGACTATCATGGTATTTTTAGAAGAGGACTGACAGCGTTTCATTTTAGAAAGGTCATTTTGGCAGCAATGTGACTCATCAGTCAGAGCCCAGCAGCCCAGCTAAAAGGCTACTGCAGACATCCAGGCTAGTGATGGTGAGGGCTGGAACTAAGACAGAGTTCAGAAATTCTTTGTTGTGAAACCCAAGGGACAGTCTTTAGTCCTTCACCGGCTTGACCTCTCAGCAGTAGTTAACACTAATAAGCACATGCGCCCTCTTTAAAACTCCTTTCCTTTGGACTTTGATAATATATTTCCTGATGTTCTTCCTAATCCCCAGTCTCTCTCTTTCTCTGTGCTCCTATCTTTCCTTCCCAACCCCTTAAGAATTTCTCAATTCTCAATCTTTGGTCCTCCGTCCTTCGCCCACTATGAATTCCTCCTGTGTATTGCATTTACTTTCTGTATTTTAAGTAGGGATGGCTCCCAAATCCATCTTTGCACCCTACATCACTGCCCTGATCCTCAGACTCATATGGCTGAGAGCTCAGTAGACACCTGTGAGTTCTAGGAAGATAAGACAAATGTCCAGCTGTCACAAATAAGTGGGTATGGGGATATGCATGTATGGGTGAGTGTGTGTGTGTGTGCGTGTGCGTGTGTGTGTGTGTGTGTGTGTGGCAGACTGTCTGGAAAGGATTCATATCAGTAAGCTGAGGTTATTTTTATGGAAGAGGCAAACTTTCCCCTTTTTATGTTATGTGCATGTCCACATAGTCATTTTAATGTTCCCTAATGAGCATGAATTGCTTTTATGATTTTTAAGAATCTGAAGAAATATAAAGGATTATTTTAAATTGCATGCCCATACCCTCACCTGCTACTGACCCTCCTCATTTCTCCCATGGCCAATGCAACAGCCTTCAAATTTGGTTCTCTGCCTACAATCCCTTCCCTCCTTAGCTCTGCCCTCCAAACTGCTACTAGAGTTACTACTAACTCACCCACTCCTTAAAAACCTTACAGGATTGAGTTCACTCCTTGGCATGACTCTTAAGGCCCTTACAACCTACTCAAGCCTTAATCCCCAGTGTTATTTCCTACTCCATATCCCTGCTCCCTCTTGGTCACACTGAACGTACCACTCTGCATATACAATGCTCCCCTTTGCCAATGGATGCCTTCACCCTTGCCACTTCCGATCCAAGTGTTTTTCCTATTATCCCTGTCCCCCAAAAAATCTCCTCCTAATTCTTTGAGACCCATCTCAGTGTTATTTCCTGAACCTTTCAAGTAGTTATTACTTCCATAAACAGGAAAGTAATTGGTGGATCTCCTTGTTAGCATTTCCACAGTGAATTGTAAGGCATCTCTGGTCCTGTCTTCACAAGACTGTGAATTCCGCAAGAATAACAATCTTGCCCCAACCTGCCCTTGTCTTTCCAACACCTGGCTCATCACCTGGCTCATAAAAGACTTTCAACCAATGTTTATAAATGAATAGGAGGCAGATGAGCAAAGGCACTTGGAAATTTGTGAGAAGTTCTTTTGGCTTTCTTCTACTTCTCCTCTCTTTACTCACCAGCACTGTCATCAGCCACTCTCCAAGATCCTACTTGCTACCCATCCCCACACACCAAGGTGGTTTCTCATCCGTGTTAATGCCTTTGCTGAAAGATTTGAGACTGCTCTCCTTAGCTGATTTGCCAGGGATATGACCTCTGACAACTGCTCAGCAAATAAGCTTCTGTTTCCTTATCCAACAGATGATAATGATAGGCAAGATTAGCATTCGTTGTTGTGAGAATTAAATGAGATAGTATGTGTTCAGCAACTAGAACAGAATTTGGGTCCCCAAGGGAAACTCAATAATACTTCTCTACTCTCCTTCATTCCTCCCAGTATTGTTCTCCATTTCACAAGGATCCTTGAAAACAAGAAAGACTTTACCATTTCTAAAGTGACTATTTGATGACACTGACTATTTGATGACACCAGCAGGTGGTGGTGGAGCCCCTAATGGCAAAAGAGAATCCTGGAGAGAGAATCCTGTGTGATCCCCTCAGGTCATTTCACAAACAGCCACCTGCTTTGTCTCCTTAAACGACCCTTCCCCTGTCGCCCCCATGACAGTTCCTCCCAAACACCCAGCCCTCCTCCACTCCCATGCTCTTTCTCTCCACATTCTCTGCCTAGATTATTCTTACTCATTGTTCATGGCTGGGGACAAGGGTCACCTCCTCTATAGAGGCTGCTCTGATGCCCTGAAATTAGTTTACTCCTCTCTGTGTGCTCCACAGAACTTAACGCCCCCCTCTCCGCTTGCTACAGCCCATTAAGCTCAGGGCTCCATCTCTGGATCCTCTTCCCTACATTAAAGGAGAGTGTCCTCCAAAGTGGCAGGATTATCCCTTTCCGTTGTGCTTAAGAGACTGTGCTCCAGAAAATGGCCCTGGCATTGATATCCAAAGCTATGGAGTAAACAAATAGTAAATTAATTACAATTGACATAGGGAATTTTAAATCTGAAAGTCAATTAGTTGAGTTTGGAACAATAAAGAGTCTCTTATTGAATCGTTTCAGGGCACAGAGCTGCAAAAGATGCCATTATCACCAGATGATGCGGCGGGAATTCCTGGCTCTTCTCTATATATTGGAATTTAATTTCTACCTTAAATAAATCTCACTCTCAATGGGGGTTTTGACAGTACCAGGGCCATTAATGAGAAAGAAAGCCCTGGAAACCTAATTATCAGCTCAAAAGACATCCAGGGACAGATATGTAAGGGAAAGGTGTGAAATTCGACTGCTGTATCATTCTGGGCTCATACTGTGTCTAGGTGTTTGTAACTAACGCAATTATTTTTTCAAACAGACATTTCAAATAATGGCATTTGAAGTGACTAGATAGTAAATTAAAGAAAAGAAAATAACAAATTCTATACAGACATCATCAAAAAGAGAGCCAGGGTGTGCTGACAGAGAAGACTGCTCCTTCAAGCAAGGTTGCTGCCCATTATTTGATGTGCAGTCTTTAAATTTAAAGATGCAGGTGGCCAAGAAATACTGTCACAAGAAAGAGTAGCAGAACACTATGACAAAATGGCTCAGAGATTCTGTTCCTTTTTATTTATCACTCAAAATAAAGGCTTTAACTGGCAAAAACAAGCTTTTCACCAGTGATGGTTACTTACTGTGTATGTATTAGAGGCTACGTTGTTTTATTGTTTCATTCTTTCCTTCCGGTGGCCTGAATTCAGCCTCCCTCTATGTGTACATAATCTTTAACAGCATACTCTACTGCCTGATTATCAAACTTTTTCAGAAATATTCAGAGAATTTTGGAAATAGTCACTGCAAAAAGACATGTGACAATTCTCCCTACCGGAGGATAATTTGGTCATAAATATCAAAGGCATTAAAAATGTGTCTGCCTTTAACACAGATATTTGCCTCTAGGAAATTTATCCTAAGAAAATTATTAAAGATGTGTGCAATTATGTGTCTATAAGGATGAGCACTGGAGTGACAACTTCAAATCCTGTAAGTATCTGACCATGACAAATAGCTAAAAAAGTTATGATGCAGTCACATAATGAAACACGATAGCATCTAAAACTATATTATAGACATACTTATTGTCACAGGGAGTTGTTCAGAATATAGTAAATGGTAAAACATTACGAAACAATATGAATAGCATGATCTTGTTTGGGTGAGGAAAATAATATAGTATAAGTCTTCTTTATTTAACCTAATTGGGTCACGGGTTTGGTTAAAGAAAAAAGTTAAAGTAGGCTGGGTGCTGTGGTTCATGCCTATAATACCAGCTCTTTGGGAGACCGAGGCAGGCGAATCACAAGGTCAGGAGTTCAAGACCATCCTGGCCAACTTGGTGAAAAACCCGTTTCTACTAAAAATACAAATATTAGCCTGGTGTGGTGGCGGGCTCCTGTAATCCCAGCTACTCTGGAGGCTGAGGTAGAAGAATCATTTGAACTGGGAGGTGGAGGTTGCAGTGAACTGAGATTGCCCCATTTCACTCCAGCCTGGTGGCAGAGTGAGACTTTGTCTGAAAAAGAAAAAAGTTAAAGTGGTAAAACATAGAAAAAATATACATATGCACATAGATTACGCATCTTCGTTAAACCTAAAACATGAATATATACTCTTCTACCAGTCACTTGTTAAGGGCTAAGACTCACTTTGGGGGCTATAGAGGGTTTTTTCATATGGTTTTGCATTGTCTGTCTTTAGGTACTGCACTTTACAAACTAAGTATTTCCAGTTTCAATTTCTTTAATTGGGGAGGAAACGTAAGGACACTTATCAAGCAATCTAAGTTCAAAATCCTCCCACACTTTTAAAATTTTATTCCAACTCTGGCAATTGTCTTATCTACACCTAGTCTGATGGCAAATATTTGGCAAGTTGACTTTTAAAACTTTTTTCCATAACATTAAAGTTAATTTTCATCAGTGACTCACACCTCTCATCCCAGAAGTTTGGGAGGCCAAGGTGGCTGGACTGCTTAAGCTCAGGAGTTTGAGATCAACCTGGGCAACACAGTTAATCCCCATTTCTATTAAAAAATATTAAACAATTAGTTGGGCATGGTGGCATGCACCTGTTGTCCCAGCTACTCAGGGGGCTGAGCTGAAAGGATTGCTTGAGCCTGGGAGGTCAAGACTGCAGTGTGAGCTGTGATCATGCCACTGCACTCCAGCCTGGGGCATCAAAGTGAAACCTTATTTCACGCAAACACACACAAAATATTTGTGTGTGTGTGTGTGTGTGTATCATACACACACATATATATGTAAATATATATTTTTTTAAATAAAGTTAATTTTCATCAGTTTGCATACTTAGAATAACACAACCATTATAAACAGATATGGGTTAAAACAGCATATACAGATTTGGCCAAGTAGAGGTCAGGAAGAGGTGGAAATGGAGATGCTCCTCTCCCTACACCACGCATGGCTGGCTCATGGGCAACCTTCTGACCTCAGCTGTGTCACCTCCCCACAATGCCTCCCATGACCATCCTAACTGCTCCTCTTATTCTTCCTCACACATCATCCTATTTTTTTCTTCTGAAAATCATCCTTTGTAATCCTACTTGCCTTCTAATCACTTTTGTATCATCTGTCTTCACCACTAGAAATTAAACCTGTCCATCTGATTGCACCCCAACCCCAGCACAGTGTTTAACATCATTGTCATTTGACACTTACTGAGTGTATACATATATACTTATTCTATATATGTATGAATGCTTGTATTTTAAGTGATCTAGTGATTTTGGGGGGCAAAAGAATTATTCTGTCTCATCAGAGACAGAATATGTAATCTTGCAGTGATATTTGGATGACATTATACATATATATTTGGGGTGCAGCCGTAATCTGCATTCTTTTCCCCTAATCGAAATGTCTGTATTCATTCATTTTCATTTAATATCCATCCTCATTATAAACAAATATCAATAAGAATATAATTAATCACTGAACAACTCATAGGCAATTATAAACTACAGAGCAAGGTGAAACAGGGCCTAAGAAATAGTCTCTTGAGGATTCCTATGAATGTTGTTCCTGTAAAACCAGCTGAGCCATCCGTTGAGAGGTGGCATCAAAGGTCAGTTGTTTTGCGGTACTAGAGATCAGATATCTTAAAAGAGAGATTCATACCATGAAAAAAAATCATATAAAAAGTTGTAGTAAAGCAAAGAGCCAGGAGGAGTTTAACTGAGACTAACCACTCTGATGGATCTAAGAGCTTGGTGGAGGAAGGTCTTTCAGTTATATAGCCATGCTAGCTAGTTGAGGTTTGCAAAGCTGTCAAGCTAGGATGTCAGTGCTTTTGGTGACATTATTCGTGGTCTTAGTTATCTCTCATAAAAGGGCATGCATGACACAATCACTTCACTAGACTTCCTTAGCGACCCCTTTAGCAACTTGTCCGTGGAGAAATGCAACACATGCGTGATCAGCTGCTGTGGGGAGTCCTTCAAGCTGTCAGTTTTCAACTGGCTGGGCTTCTTCAGAGAGTATGGGAAAAGGCCCTCTGCAAGACAACAGTTCCCAGTGGGGATCTGGGCAGTCAGGTTGTAGTTCTCAGTGATGCTGAGTCAGACAGACAGGAGGGAGGAAAATTGGAAATGTCAGTTTGCAGAATTAAGCCAGATACTGAAGTAAAATGAAAAATTAAAAATTACTTCAGTGGCATAGAAAAAAGAAAATAAAGTCAATCTAAAAAATGTGTTAGGCCAGTCGCAGTGCTTCACGCCTGTAATCCCAGCACTTTTGAGGCAGGCTGAGGCCAAGAGTTTAAGATCAGGCTGGCCAACATGGTGAAACTCCGTCTCTACTAAAAATACAAAAATTAGCCGGACCATGGCAGCACACATTTGTAGTCCCAGACACACAGGAGACTGAAGCAGGAGAATCACATGACCCTGGGAGGCAGAGGTTGCAGTGAGACGAGATGGCACCACTACACTCCAGCCTGGGCAACAGAACAAGACATTGTCTTAAAAAAAAAAAAAAAAAAGCATAATATTAAACCTAATTTTCAAAGAAAAGTTGATATTACATCTGATTTATAAAAGTAAATTAACATAATCTTCACAGAGAAAAATATCCTCACATAATAATTCAGAGACATGACATACCATGAGTATGAAAAGCATATGTACTATTCCAAGGATATATCAAGGGTATCAAGTAAGGAGATTAAGCAAGTCTTGAGTGTGTTGTAAACATCTGCATTTTTATAAAACTGCAGGGATAAGTGATGTAAATTCCCAATTGAAATCTTCTGGGCTGGGAGAGGTTAGATTCAAATTAATAAAGTAAATTTGCACCCAAGTTAACATTTAAAGAAATAACTGAATCTGTGACTGATAATATTATACTGTTGTTGTCTATTATCAAGAAAAGCAGTATCAGGACTCAGGTATTAATAAGTAGAAGCACCATGGACAGTAAGGGCACTGACAGATCTCTAGGAACTTCTCTAAGAGCATATAATTTCCAAAATATTTGTATTAATATTTTACTCTTACAAACTTAACCTAGAGAAGGCAAAGCCTGTCTTCTGATTTGACAACTCTTCCCAAGCAACTCATCAATAATAACATATCACATCAATCTAATTATTTGATGCCTCTCCTTTTACAAGGTAAAAAACAAAAAAATTCTTTGTGATTTTCTAGGGACCCTATGGAAATCTGAAAGTCAGTTTTATATGCAAAAGGTATCATTAAGGATTCAGTTTGGGGAAGACAGTCTGACTCACTACAGAGCACCCAAACAGCAGTCAGAGAAGCCTCGGTACCTGGGTGGCGTGAACAGGGTTCCAGAGGTGAGGATTCCACTGCTGCCCCAGACACAGACCAAAACTGTGAACGACAAATTGTACCAGTCAACTGAGCGATGATTTTATTCAGGTTGTTGGGATAAGGAGAACACTTATTAATGAGGATGCTCTCAAAGATAATGAAAGGAGGGCAGGGCTTCACAGAGGCAGATAAGCAAGCTCAGCATCTGCGAGTCTTACGGGAGCCATAGGGGAGGCTGCAGTGGGTTTTATCCAAGAATAGACAAGGGCAGGATGGTTCTTTCTGGTGACAAGGACTCCCTCCGCAACCAAACTTTAGTCAGGCTCCTCTTGTAGTGGGACAAGCCACAAATGAAACCTCCCGGACACCAGATTTAAAGAAGGAAGTGGCTTTATTCGGCCAGGAGCATCGGCAGACTTGCATCTCAAGAACTGAGCTCCCCAACAAAGAAAATCCTAGCCCTTTTAAAGGCTTACAGTTCTAGAAAGTACATGTGAGAGGGTTGTGATCGATGAAGTAGGCGTGGGGTATGTGACCAGGTAGGGGTTTGAGCAAGATTCGAGAACAATGGAAAGCATTTCTCCATATTATGCCTGAGATCTGCAGAGAGGAGAGAGATTAAGGGTGGGGGATTTAATCTTCAACCTCCAGGCCTGATCAGCAGCTCCAGCCAACCTTGCCACTAACCTCATGGCTGCTACATCTCAACTTTTACTTCCTCCTCCTCTGAGACAAGGGACAAGAAAGAGGGGTCTCCTCCCTCACTCTGAACCCTCTTCTCAAGGAGGCCTGAAACTTGGCCTGCTCAGCGCAATTCAGCAAGAATCCTGCCAAGTCAGTTCAACAAGAATCCCTCACCTACCCAGCTCCTCTTAGTAATTTTCCATCCACTGACTTTCTCACTCTGCCTGTTGGCCGTGGATTGCCAGCTGTTTCTGTTATATTCGGAGTTGAGCTCAATCTCTCCCCTATTGCAATAATCTTGAATAAAGTCTTCCTTGCCTGTTTAATTTCGTCCAGTGCAATTTTTCTTTGACAACAGCCATTTTCAGGACACAAGCATATGGTAGGATGTCTTAACTGTCAGTGCTTTCTGGAAACACAGGGCTCAGATAAAGTTCAACAATTGTCAGAGGATATAACAAAATTGCTCTCCCACAGAGGTTCGCATCAAATAATTAAGTGCTCTCTTGATGAAGTCTAAGTTCTTTCTGCCCATGAGTGAAACATCGTTTATCAAAATGTATTCTTTGGGCGCTTACTCTGGATCAGACCACATGAAGGGGAACATCAAGATGATTAAGATAGAATATGAGAAGAAATCACCTCTTCCATAATGCAAAGAACGTCTTATCTTGTCGAAAAGTCAACTAACCAAAAATATCTTTAAGGTTTCACTCCTTGTACAATCACGGCCCCTTTAGAGAATTTCAATGTCATCATCCTCTTTGTTCTCCAGAACAAATACTGTGCCTCTCTTTGTTTTCAAATGTATATCTGACCTCTTTTCAAATGTATATTTGGCATCCTTTCAAATGTATATTATCCGTACTCCTTTTAAAAGTGCCCCTTTCAAATAGATTTTTGGAAGTCTGGCAACTTGTTATAAGTTTGCCTTCCCTTCCCGTGTTCAGTGTTTTTTGTCTGCGTTTTCTTACCTCAGTGCCATGAGGCTCCTTCTACCCAGCTGATCACAAGGCCGAGTTTGAAGGGCTGATTGGGTGTAAAAGAAAACTTGTCATTTTGATGTGTTAAAAAACCGGGCCCAGGCAAGTTCCTAGCTTCCATCTAGTGTACTCCCTGCTTTCTTTCTGTAATTCAAGTCTTGTAAGCAGCAACATCTTGTCTTAAAATTCTAGATCTCTGGCCTTTACACACACACACACACACACACACACACACACACACACGTTTTTATATTTTTATCATCCTAACCTGTCAATCCATTACACACATGTCAAACTGACCCATCCTGACTTGTATGAAGCTGCCTGTCTTCTCACACAGGGATGCTGGAACGTGTGTCTGCAGGCGAAGTGTAGAGCACAGTGAACAGAGCCTTGGATAGTGCATTTCTAAGGAGAACTTCAATTCTCCTCTGACGTTTTCTTTCTGACACATCCTTCTTGAACTCTAGCTCACTCACAAGATCTACAGAAAACTGCAAGCCAGAACCCTCCCTCACCATGCTCTGTGCAGAGAGTCAGTCTGTGAGTGGGAAAGAACCATTTCTTACTGAGAAAAATGTTCCCTTATAAGATCATGATAATAGCACCTGCCTATGAAACGACATTCCCTTTCTGAAACTTTTATCCCACCTATAGGTCATATTTCTGGGTGAATGTTTTGCTTTTGAAGCAGCTGCCAGGATGTTATGGGCTGGCATGATTGCAATTTACAAGTATTTCATAAATCACGGCAAGATTGAAAACGCTTGTGACAGACGAGGCTTTAAATTGTCATCCTGTCTTTTTATGGGCATTAAAAAGGTGGACCTCGTGACATATTCTACAGATGCATCCCCTTTTCTCAGCCAAAAAGTCCCTGTCTTGCATAGCAACAGAGAGAAAGAGACAGAGATCTCTAAGGGTGGTAAACTACACCTCTCCACATTGTGTTTTAGAAGAGGAAAGTTTTCTAACATTGAAACTGTGATCCTCAGCGTTTGTAAATGCTTGAAAGGCAAAGTCCATGATTCATCTCCTGCGTCCAACACAATCTATAAATTTCATGAGCCCTAATGAATGTCCAAGTGCCGTGAAATTTAAAAAAAGAAAACATTAGATCAATTCTCCTTGGGAGAATGAAGAAACATACAATTTCCATAATGAAGATCGCAAGGTCAAGCAGTGGCTCAACTGGGAAACTCACGAGAAAATTATCAGCGCCTGCTGTCTACACTCCCTGGGCCATAGTTTCTCGATTTCGGCTAAATATTAAAATCACCTGAGATGCTATCTAACCTACCCCATTCCAGACCAATTAAATCAAGTTTAGTGAAAGTGGACGCAGCTGAGACCCAAAAGGTCTCCACGTGATTCTAGGATGCAGCCATTTCTATGCTCGCTGGTCCAAAAGCATAAAAGCAGACAATATAAATGAAAGAAATGGGCAGAAAGTCACATATCCAAGAGTAGGGCAGATTCTAACAAGCTAGAAACCACATGCCTGGGTATGGATTTAACAGGTACTATTGCTGCTTAGCTCCTGCTGGAAAGAATATGGGCCCATTGCCAGACTTTCTGATTTGTTAAGAAAATCCAGAAATTCGCCAGGCAGAGGTTTAACATGAAATCTCCTGGATTTTAAATGTTGAAGAATAATTCAAAAATTTTTAAAATATTATGCAACCTAAACAAAATGTATCTTGGAACCACAAGTTTGCTACCTCTGTCCTAGATATACTGACTTAGATATTAGGAATTCCATAAATAAAAATCCTACACCACCACCATCATAAATGGTCAGCGTGATTCTCTGAAGCCCGCAGGCAAGCTCATGGAGAAGTGTCCTAACGAAACTCACAAATACCAGTTACACTGGCCCGAGGTACAGGAGGCCTTCTGCTCTGAAGCATTCCTTTCTGTGGTTTCTGTTACCTGAGGTCAACCAGTTCGAAATAGTAAATGGAAAATCACAGAAATAAACAATTCATAAGTTTTTAATTGTGCGCCGTTCTGGGTAACATGGTGAGACTGCATGCCATCCTACACAATCCCACCTGCAACACGAATTCGTCCAGCGAATCCACTGTAAACACTCCCAGCTGTTAGTCACTTAGTAACTGTCTCGATTACCAGACCAAGAACAGCATCGCGTGCGCGCATGCGTGTGTGTGTGCGTGCGTGTGCGTGTGCGTACGTGTGTGTGCGTGTGTGTGCGTGTGCATGTGTGTGCGTGCGTGTGCGTGTGCGTCTGTGTGTGCGCGTGCGTGTGCGTGCGCGTACACGTACCATATATATATATATGGTTTGGTCCTCTCTGCAGTTTCAGGCATCCACTGGGATGGATCTCAGACTTCACTAGTGTTCTTGGTAGCGGGAAAGGTCTTGGAATATATCCCCCTCTGATAAAGAGGGGCTACTGTATATGAATGTCAGCCACAAACATGGAAGTCACGGTTGCTGGATTGGCCCTCCCATTTTCAGATTTTAAGTTGCATTTCCCCAAGTGCAGCTGCTCCAGGGAAGGGAGCTGGCTTCCACATACACCCTGTTGCTGTGCTTGTCATTGGCTGAGGAGACTCGGAAATTCAGTCACCATTAACCCCAGACCTTCATTTGGCCTTGTCTCTCAGAACCGCTGAAACAACTCTTTTATTTGCTTTTTCAGTGTTTGCTGACACAAGAGTACAGGAGGAAAGAGAAGGAGGACAGCAATCAGTCCTAGCTCCTTCCAGCATTCACACAGCGACTACCACTAATTACGCCTCTCAGACCTGTGTTTGAGGAGACCTATTTTCTCTATGAATTAATGCCAAGTGACCTACTTTTCTACATATTATTCATTACTTGTGCTGCTGTTTTATCGATTTTGAGATTGTTTTGCTACCCAGGAATAAAAAATCCAATACAATAAAACTCCTCTCATTGAAAATAATATGGCCACACCATGATATATAAATTTAGTTTTTCTTCATGAAAAGATAGCATCTGTAGACTACATTTAGGCTGTGGGAATTAGCTGAAGGCTGCTTCAGTGGATTAAAAAGAGCAAAAAGAAATATAAACATATTAATGTTTAGACATGAAATCTAAAATAAAATAATAGACTACATTTCTAAGTTTTAAAACTTGTTTGCTTTTAATAGTCTAGAGATATTTATTTCATAAAAGAGCACAATGTTGGTTTTACAAGACTATATATTTTTTATTTATATTCCTCTTGTCCCATTTTTCATGTGCATTATGTCATATGATTTTATTATGTCTCATATTTTATTTATTCCTTTATGAGGCTGTGGGATTTTATTTCTTGAAATCTTAGTGGAATGTTTACTAAAAAACAGATAATTAAAAATAAAACCACACAGCTCACACACTCTTTTTGTTTTATATGCAATTATAAATGTATTTTCAAGGCAATTTTAATGCCCAATTTTCACGAAGCATCTCCTTCTCCTGTGCAGCACGTACTCTAAGGAAATCTTAAAAAGAGGCTGTTGGCATAACTTTGGTAATTGAAGCCTCAGAGATTCCACCCACCCAGGAATGCAAAGGACTGACTTGCATTCTGTTGATAGAAATAATTGTATTTTTTTGGTACAAGTGGGTTTCCCAGAGAATGTGTCCTTGCCAGGGGGTGTTGGAAGACAGCAGTTTGGAGAGAGGCAGGAATCACTGGGACACAGGACATAGCCTGGAGGAACCGTCATTCTAGTGTGCTGCCATCTTGCTGTCTCAAATGCTCTCCCACTGACCTGCAGCAGCATCCTGCGCATTGACTATCAATGCCATGTAGCTACATAAGGATAGACCAGTCACACTCTCCTCTAAAGCAGTGAGGGTCACCACTGTCAATTTGCCCTGCCCTTTCCTTGCTTTCCCTTCCTGTGAAATCAACAGCAAGGTTTCCACAGGCATAGAAAACCACCAGTACACCACCGCCTTCCTGATGAGGCCATCCAGAACATAGAGCTTGGGAGTCACAGTGTCACAATGGTATGTCCTACAATCTCCCCTCTCCTCCTTGGATCTTCCTGTGCTGATAAAGGGACAGTAAGGAGAATTCAGGAACTCCATAAAAAAGAAAAATGTCTTGATCCATAAAACTTTCATCCAAAACTGGGAAACTGGATGTGTGTTCAGGTCTAAGAGCCTTTCCTTGCTTCCACTTTCTTTTTTTTTTTTTTTTTTTTTGAGACAGAGTCTTGCTGTGTCACCAGGTACCAAGCTGGAGTGCAGTGGCACATTCTCGGCTCACTGCAACCTCTGCCTCCCGGGTTCAAGCAATTCTCCTGCCTCAGCCTCCCGGGTAGCTGGGATTACAGGCACGCGCCACCACGCCCAGCTAATTTTTTTTTTTTGGTATTTTTAGTAGAGACGGGGTTTCACCATGTTGGCCAGGTTGGTCTCAATCTCTTGACCTCATGATCCAACCGCCTTGGCCTCCCAAAGTGCTGGGATTACAGGCTTGAGCCACCGCGTCCAGCCCTCTTGGTTCCACTTTCCTTCTCACTTTCATGTTTGATAAATTAAAGTAATTCACAGTTGTCCATCCATAGACAGATCAAAGGTCACCCCTTCAGGAGCTCTCCCACGTAGGCCCCCCCAATCACTCCCATAACTTCTGTTGTGCCTCATAGCATTGTCCCTATTGCATGATCCTCTGACCTTTAGTGTGGGGGCTTGGCTTCCCTGGTACCCTGTGACTCCCTTGAGGCAGTGCCTGAGACTTAACACATCGGTGGCCCCGGTGCTTAGCCCAGAGTATGAGACACTTAAGAGGTACTCAGCAAATGGCCACATATTGTTCACACATACAGTCTACAACCTCTGCATGTCTCAGCTCAGTTACAGTTGTACTCACTCATTCACCAAACATTTACTGTTCACCTTCCTGCGGCAAAATGGGGCTAAATAGTAAACATACATTATTTAGTGTGAACTTCAGTTCTCCCTCAAGAAGAGTATTTTTCTCACAGTTTATGGGTATGTAAACAGACACTCCAGAAGTTTTTCTAACAAAGGTCAGAAAGCCAGTAAATGACAGCTTTGATTTAATCTCAGGTATGTTTAACTTAAAAACCTGTTTTCCCTTTTCGATCTCAATGCTACTCAAAGAAAAATACTTCTATGGTGTGTTATGATTAGGAGAAAATAAACTGAAAAACAGATCTGTGAGCATGACCTTCCCACCACGCTCATTCACACAATGTCTCTCTCCCTGCCTCCTGTATAATTAAAAATATCCGTTGTTTGGAAGGTCATTCTCTCAAAAACAAAGTCAACATCACCACCTGAACTAGACATATTAAGTATCCCACAGCTAGTACTTATATTGCTCCAAGTTATTTTATCAGAAATATAGTACAAGTATTGCCTTATATTTATTTACATTGAAAAAGAGAATTCTGCTACTACAGACAACTGCACAGGCCCTACTATGCGCTACAACATGTCTTACCATCTGACAACCCCCCAAAAGTGAGAATTGCTGATTCACTTATTCACTGATTCACGACATGTAACTCATTATAAGCTTATCAAGCTGAAACTCCGATATTTAAAATGTACCTCTAGAAAATGTCCTCATAATGAAGAAACAAATATTTTAAAACCAAAAACTACAATGGAAACAGTTTGCATGCTGGAACCATGATGCCCTTACTTGATGGGTGTCTGGCCCAAACCTGTCTCTGGTTTTACATAAAATATCTTCCTGAGCCCAACAGCAAGCCACTGTCACCTGGCTTATTAAAGTGAAGAAGGAATTGCTTCCTGTTTGCAAGCTAAGTGCAAGAGGATGTAAAAATCAATCTGTAAGGCCAGTGAGAGCTGCTATAACCCTAACACATTTGTCACATTTATAATGCTATCACTACCACCATCTACTGATGGGATCAGGTTTAGGAGAGTTTTCAGAATTCAAAAGAAATGTCCTTCCCTCTCATAGGAAGAGGCGCTGACATTCTCCCGATGACCAAAAACAGACAAAAAGAAAAGCATGACATAGCAGCATTTATAGATGCTGAGCGCTGGGCTAGCTGATGCCTTTTCATGTCTGGGGGAGAAAAGGAACCATCTTAAGAAGAAGAAACACAAGAAAGCCATACACCCTAGAACCAAGGTCACCTTCCCAGGCACTTCCTTACAGAAGCACTAAGAGAGAAGGGAGAGATTCCAGCAAAATACCACCAGCGCAAGAGGGCTGGTCTGCAATGTGTCAGCATTCCCAAATAGTTTTTTAAATTCTGGGAAAATATAAAGCCCACACTTTATTCTCCAAACGATATTCAGTAAAAGCTTACTATGCCCACCAAGTTTCCTTGGACAGGGAGGTTTCTTAGAATAATGGTATGTCTAGTTACAGTGTCCAGGAAATTAATCCAGGTCAGGATAAAGATAAACCCAGATTCTGGCATGCCTGATCTGTCATTATAAAACCAGATGGCAAGACAACAGCAAAGAAACATGACCCTCAATTCTAAAATCAATGATCATTCTAGAAGCTTCACAGCATGATCAGGGACCAGGGTCCAAGAGTAAAAACTGTGGTAAGGTGAGTTTAGGGGGCAGTAAGATGTTCAAATTGCAACCTGTGTGCTTATTCAAGGAATGGTCAGAAACGGTGGTTACTATGTTGACTGGGCGTAAAATTGAAGGGTTTGTTGGTTCTACACAGAGGTTTGGCCTTATCCTATAAGGACAATAGAGAGTTTAAGCAGGAAAAAAAAAATCATAACTGGATTTGTTTTTTGAACGTAACCCTGAAGGCAGGAAGACCAATTTAGACATTTTGGCAACAGGACAGTAAAGAACGGGTAAGCGTTGTACCCATACACAAACACACACACAACACAAAGTTTCCCACCTCATCCTACCCTTGCAGTATCACTGACCTGCAGAAGACATTCACCTTTTGGGTTTTAGTTGAAGGTCTTTTTTCTGCCCGTTCCTCACCCCACATAAATGAAATTTTTGATATGACCCAGTCAAAGCCAGGGTACTACATGGCCCAGTCGAATATATAAAATCAGAGTCCAGCGACCAAAAACAAACAAAGAAACAGAAAAACTAAAATGGAACTCCACACTTCACTTGTATTCTTCTAACAGCACTAAAAGCAAATCTAATTTATAAGAAGGGGCACCACTTCTCAATTCCGTTTCTTCCTCCTCCCCTTTTCTCTCATAGCCTCTCTCTCTAGCTTCTCTGAAGCCTGCCCCTTTTCAAAAGCTCTGCTTTGCCCATCACAAAAGCAAACAAAACTCTTCACCCAACTTAGCTTTACCTCACCCCCACTCTGAGAACAGAGGAGACTCTGTTCTCTCCAACGTTTAATCAAATGCATCTATTTAGCTCCTGTAGCTCAGGGCATTCCCCTTTCCTGGTGAGCCCCACAGTTCTCACCCTCTGCCCTTTTCATGTTTCTGGATGACCAAAGAGCTGGGCACTGGCCTGTTCTGACAAAGGCTTTTGGCAGGCATGGAGAATCCATGGGGCAAAGAACACATTTTCTGTACAAAGAGCTAAAGTTAGGGGGAGATGGCAAGAAGAATGCATTCTGTCACACATCTAACTCCCTGACTAGACTGTCAGCTTTGTGAAGGTAGGAACCATGTCTCCGTTGTGTCTCTAGCAACGTAGGTGATGATAAATGAATAGAGAAAACGATAAATAAATAGAGAAAAGAATATGCATCATTCTCTTAGATATCCACCTCCTTTTTAATGCTTCTCTTTTCTGCTTACTGACCTGTATCTCCTTATGAAATGAGTCATCCTTATGAGTGGGACAAGGGACCATGGAAACAAGTGCCTGAAGCACCACCTATCATTCATCTTCTTTGCCCATTCCCAGAGCAATTAGGGGAGTGTAATTAAAGATGTCCAAAAGTCTCTTAAATATTTCAAGCAGCAGACTTTCACTAATATTAGTAACACATTTATTTCATCTCAAGCATCTTTCTGCATTTGATAGATTGTAAAGAGGAATTTATATGGAATGAGACAGTACTTCTTCTCCTATTAAAATGAACATAAATAGCTCATGAAGGATGGTTCACTATAACAATTTGCATAACAAATGTACTTCATAAAAAAACTGTGTAACAGGCACCCACTGTTCTAAACTCATGAATATTTTGAGTACTTAAGTAGAGCGCAGAATGTAAGTAGGGGAGGAAAAAGTAAATATTTTTGCTAAAAGCATATCTGCAAACAGAAGACTTAGAGTTTGCATTTGGGTTCTCTTACCATTTATTTCCTTAACATGTTGTGTCTTGAATTATATACATATATGTATTATTCACATGAGGTTTTAAAGCAGTTTGTAAAATAAACTGATAGCCAACAAAGCATATTTAAACTGGTTATTTCGTATTCTAGTCCTAATGGGTTAAGTGTTTCAAGTGGAATACTCTGATCAGACGTGTTAATTTCATCCCTGCCGTAAGATCCGAGCAATGCTTAGCTCACATCTTCTTGCAAATTACTGGAAATACCACATTCCCATGAGACAAAGTGACAGCTATAAAATTAAGTGGTGTAAGCCCAAGATTCCAACAGCTACATTAAACAAACACACCTCCAGCAAATTTCTCTGCCCCTACTCAGGCAAATAGAATACAGTCTTGTCTAAACAGTAACTGGCAGTTTTCCGTGTTCAATGTTGGAAAATAACTCAACTCTCCGGTAGTCTTTGACTACGTTTTCAAAACCTTCTTTTCTCTCCTTGATGGGGAAGGGAACCAGGGACACAAGATCAAAGAAAATCCTTCCCAGGCTACACACTGTTTCAATAATGAAAGTCATTGGTCAGATTCAAGTAAATCTGATGTAACTCATAGTAGCTAGCTATGGTTTTCACTCATAATATAGAACCCAAAAAGTTTTTTTGAGAAAAACCTATTGTGTTTGATTGCTAAATTATTAACTACATTGACTATACTAAAAAAATAGAGTCCTTCAGTTAAATAAAGCAAACAAATGTGATTAGTTTTGACCACTATTCTCTCTCAAACAGAAAATAAATCCTTTCCAAGCAGTGAGCAGTGATATCTAGGCCAGGATCTCCATTTTGCCTTTAGTTGTCTTTTGTACATCACTGAAAATTTGGGGGCTCCCCTCTGAATTTACTCCCTGTCTGGGCTTCGCGGCCCTAGTTGCAAATCTTTGCCAGGTGTCATCCCTCCTCCTCTCCATAACTGCATACATTGCTTGTTACATTTGTAGCCTTCATGCAGTATCCTTGACTGCGGCTACTGTTCAGCTCTGCTCTGTTACTTGGAGCTTAATTCCCATCAAGCAGCATTCACTTGCACTGTATTTACTTTCTCTAAGCAATCCGTGTCTACCCAAAGGCTGAACACCATTTCTCTCAAGACACCCAGCAGCGGAGGCTTTGGAATGTTTAGCTAAGAGGGTAAAGGTGGTAGTCTGCTTTGAACTTGAAGCTAGCAGTGCAGCAGATATCACATACCAAAGAACGGGAAGCTGATGGATAGTATAAGGGTTGCAGGATGCTGCAACCTCCCTGTTGAAATCTCCAACGAATCTAATCCAGCAGTAGATTACATGCTACCCACCTGCCCGTTAGAAGGCTATGACATCATTCATAGCTTTATTATCCTCCCTCTTATGGTGATGACTATTAATTAACCTCAGAGGGCTGGGAGGAGGGGCTTACACCTGTAATCCCAGAACTTTGGGAGGCCAAGGCAGGCAGATTAATTAACCTCAGAGGGGCTATTAAGCAACCTCAGAGGGCGGGGAGGAGGGGCTTACACCTGTAATCCCGGCACTTCCGGAAGCCAAGGCAGGCAGATCACCTGAGGTCAAGAGTTCAGGCCAGGCGCGGTGGCTCACGCCTATAATCCCAGCACTTTGGGAGGCCGAGGCGGGTGGATCACAAGGTCAAGAGATCGAGACCATCTGGTTAACATGGTGAAACACTGTCTCTACTAAAAATACAAAAAAGAATTAGCTGGGCATGGTGGCGCATGCCTGTAATCCCAGCTACTCGGGAGGCTGAAGCAGGAGAATTCCCTGAACCCAGGAGGTGGAGGTTGCAGTGAGCCGAGATCGCGCCATTGCACTCCAGCCTGGGTAGCAAGAGCGAAACTCCGTCTCAAAAAAAAAAAAAGAGTTCAATACCAGCCTGACTAATATGGTAAAACCCTGTCTCTACTAAAATTGCAAAAAATTAGTCTGGCGTAATGGCAGGCACCTGTAATCCCAGCTACTCGGGAGGCTGAGACAGGAGAATCACTTGAACCCAGCAGGCAGAGGTTGCAGTGAGCCACGATCACGCCAATGCACACCAGCCTGGATGACAAAGCAGACTCCATCTCAAAAGAAAAAAAAATTAACTTAAGAGAATCTGGAGCTCTGAGAGTCGGTCAGCACCCAGGAGGGGTGATACCAAGAAGAGTCAGCTCAGCCAGGCATAGGGGCTCACACCTGTAATCCCAGCACTTTGGGAGGCTGAGGCAGGCAGATCACCCCAGGCCAGGAGTTTGAGATTAGCCTGGCCAACATAGCAAAACCCCATCTGTAGTGAAAATACAAAAATGGGCTGGGCATGGTGGTGCACGCCTATAATCCCAGCTACTTGGGAGGGTGAAGCATGAGAATTGCTTGAACCCAAGATGCAGAGGTTGCAGTGAGCCAAAATCACACCACGGCATTCAAGCCTAGGCAACAGAGTGAGATCTTGTCTCAAGAAAAGAAGCGTCAGCTCTAGAAGGCAGAGGTTTCTAGACTGAAGGAATCCCTAATGTAGCTAAAGGAAATAACTGAGTTTAAGTATGATCTTCAGCTCAGTAAACTTTCAGAATAGCTTTAAATTCATTTGTATTCACTCCAAGTATAAACTCAGACTTTCAGAGAGAGTGCCTGGAGTTTAGTCCTCGGGAGCAGGGGGAGAACAAATATACCTACTATGTTGAGCCGCTATGAAGATCAAATGAGATACACATGGAAAGATCTAGAACAATTTCCAGCAGGAGTAAACACTCAAAAAGTTGTTTTTACTGTATTAAAATTGAATCTAGTCATTTTATTTCTCCCACATTCATAAAATGTATTCCCTAATGCAAGCTTTATTGAAGTTAAATGTATGCAAAGCAGATCAGAATTTTTTTCTTGTAGGAATACTCACCATTGTGGCAAGAATTTTAACCTTTCCTCTCTCATCTGCTGTTGTGAGTAATATCCTATTTTTACCATGTTAACACAGTCATTCCCGGGTAGAATGTATTCCGATTGAGATCACCATCATAACCCAAAGTTTCTAAGTTTCCTGGAAGAAATTACAGCGCAGATGTCAGTCAGTCCTGTGGCAAACCCAGGAGTGGAGAAAAGACATACGACAATGCCGGAAAGAAAAATACCTCAGCAGCAGCACTTAACCTTGAAATGATTTCATAGCAACATGAAGGGCACTGATTCCCTTATTTCACTCTCTAGTGCTAAGTAAAACCGGAATGGCATTGGTCTTCACATCTTTCCTTCCGCAATCACTACACACTGTCATCAAATATTTTCTTAAAAGCCACCTCTGTGTACTACTCATAGTCACAAACCTTCAGAGGCTTTAAATGCTAAAATATATAAAAGCAGCTGCCCAGCATCCAGTAGACAGGCATTAAAAGTGACATTTGCAAACATCATTCTTTCACTCCCAGTTCACAGGCAATTTGACAAGAAGAAAATACAAACCTTCACTCATTCCAGGGCAAACATTCTGAAACTAAATGATTTACATGGAAATAGGCAAAGGTTACATTCACATATTTCATGGCCTTCTTACCAACTTTAGTCAAACCTCTGACGTTTACAGAAATCCTTAGCCTTCCTGTGTGAGTATATATGAAATAAGCATTTTGATAATAACTTTTGAGTACATGAAGTTGGATCTGTGTTTATGAGACCATTTACCCAAATATATATTTATATATATGCACGAATTTAATATATATGGGTAAATATATATCTACTGTATATACATGTGTATAGTGTATATATATACAGTAAAAATCATTTTGGGTATAGAAATTTGGAAAAATGAACTATCTGATAAATAATACCTTGAATGTTCTTTAATATAAATTATTACTAAGTGCCAATTAAGCAAGGATACTTGCCTTGGCAAAATTTCCTGCCATTGAAAAGTGGGGTATCGCATTTCAAATGACAAAAAAGCATGTTTCCATTCAAATCCCAGAATGACCAAGTGGAATGCATACTCAAATAGTACCTTGAGGGGGAGATTGTGAAAATGAAAAACACATCTCTAAGAAAAGTATTAAGGTGACTTTGGGGAGAACTCAAAAAGAAAAGGTTAAGTTAATTTTCTGTTACTTTGTTAGATCAGAATATGTACATTTGCTAAGGGAAGCTATTTATGTTCAAGATACAGTTCTGGCTTCATAGATACGGAGTGTCACCTGTCAGTTCAAAAGTCTCATCGCCAGTACTGCAACATCTTGGTGTATGTACATTCAACATAAGGAGACGAATTAGTTGTTGGCTAATTCACCCAAGGAAAAACAGATTCTGAGTTTAGTTTCTGAGACATGACACTTTTAGGAAGTGACCTTAGATAAGACCCATTGCTTCAAATAAGGAATTTTTGAGCAATCAATCCTAAGATAGATGACCTCTGAGAACAATTGCATCCACTGATACACACACGCAAATGACGTCACTGCCATCTTCCACAGACTGGTCTGTGCCTCCAGGAATTCCTTTTTTTCTCATTTCTAGGGTGTAAGTCTAAGAAATTTAAGGAAGCTACAGTTCAGTAGTTTATCTCCTATTATTTTCCTCTTTTTTTTTTTCATAAAGAGCTATAAACAAGAAAAGTTCTTACCTCGTGGTGCTTCAGTTGGAATACATTTACAAAATTAACTTTGAAAAAAATTGGAGTTGATTAGTTACATTATTCTGTCAACAAATCCAACTCATCCTAATCAGTTATAATTAACACTGATGTTTGATGAGAGGTACACATAAGAGCAGCAAGTTGACGTGCTAAACTGCTCCTCTAGGGGATTGGGCAAAGTCTGTTCATTATCTTCAACTTGGAAAAGAAATGTTTTTGCTTGCTTTGGCCAAATTGGCAAAAGAAACATATGCCCAGCCTCTAATGAATATAAGACTGTTTTGTGCACATTTAGCAAACTTGGCAGGCAGGTTTTTGTTTTCTCCAGGAAAAGGATGTGAATTCTGCAATCCTGGCACTTCTGCAAAGTCAAATGCCAGCATAACACATACTTTCCATTATGGTCTTTCGGCCCAAGAATATTAGAGACCATCTCTAAGCAGGGGCAGCAATAATTAAATTAGCATGCTTGCATGGCCTAAAATAATCCACTGGATGATAGAAATGAAGCAGGGCTGCGCATTGCATTACACCAGACACATTAACCAGATTGGCAGGGAGGGAGCTTCCGGGATGCTTTGCTCTTCAGGAGCACACACCCAGACCGTCTAAGCAGACTGAACTCACCACAACTCTCAACTTTCCCTGAAGGAATAAATGCTGCCTTCACTCTATCTCAGATTTGTCATTACTCTACAAAACAGATTTTTTTTTTTTTTTTTTTTTTTGCCACTGAATTTCTTGTAGTTCTGCTGCAAATAAGGACCAGAAAGAGAATCTAGTACCAATTAGCACCTGCGGCTTTCCTTCTGATCAGTCCTGTTACCCTCAGAACAGAGTTCTCGCTCACACTTGAATTTTCCATCTTTCCTTTTGATTTCCTTTTCATCAGCCTGCAAACATGCAAATCTTCTTATTCTAAATTCACCTTCCTCAACTTTATTATCCACTTATTTCTTAATCCTTGGGATCAAATTCCACCCTTTATTCTATTAGAATTTCTCTCCCCACAACCCTGCCTCCCTGATCTGAAAACCCTGTCTTCATTCCTAAAGCCGTATCTGGTGTATTTGACTGTGCTGGCCATGCATGTTTTGACCGCCTCCTGGCTGAGTACCAGCAGTACTAATTCTCCGAATTTTCTCATCAACTTCTTCAGTTTATCGTCCTCTTCCTCTTAAATATAAATTTATCCCTAATGTGTCGTGATCTCCCTTTTTCCTTCTTTGTCACTTCTCTTTTCTGACAATCCCTTTTATTCTAAAGATGACCACTAAAGCAATTGTTAATTTGCATACGTCCTGGGACCCATGGTAGAGCAGAGGGTAACATCCAGAAGTGCTGATGTTACTTGACTGTAACTAACATTAAAACATATTCTTATATTAAGCCAAACTAATATAAATATCTACCATATATTTAAGTTTTTCAGCTAATGAAGTGTTTATCAAACTGATTTGTAAAACAACGTTAAGCAAACAACACATACACATTGAATAATAAAATGAGTAATTAAAATGAATTCTTAGGTGAAGCATAAACTTTTATGCCCCAACTCTCCCCTCCCCGAACAGCTCTTTCATATTTTCAGTATCTTCATGGACAATACCATATGCATCTCTTACGGGATCCCGATGTTTCAGATTGAAAGCTGACTTCTCATCTCCTTCCAAAGGTGTCTCTATTCCTAAGGGATCCTACCAGGAGTCTACCAGTCCGATCGAGATAGTGACCCCATCTCAAACTCTTACTTACATTCTCATGACTCCTCACTCTGGCTGCTGCGCCCAAGCAGTTCCCAGGCCCGCAAACTCACGGTCACGCTTTATCTTCATATCACCCTGTCTTCATTCCTACCTTTGCTGCTGCCCTTCTTCTGGTTCCTACCTCTCTGCCTTGACAACTGTCCTAAGGATGTGCCCCTTTATCACCATCCCCATGCATGATACACACCTCCGCCACAGTCACCGTTTTTACTCTCAGAAAGTTCCAATGATTCACAAAATCAATTGCACCAAGATGGAACTCCTTGGTCCAGCACAATCTTCCCCAGAATAGTCACGTCTTGTGTTACCTTTCTCTCTCTGCTTTTATCCTCCTAAGTTCTTACATTCTCACAGAAAATAAATAAATAAATAATAAATCAATCAATGTTTCTTCAAGCCTTAGTCAACATTAGGATTTTGCCTATGCATGGAGGGAGAAAACAAAGCGAGGGTTTATAACTGCATGAACAACGCGATAGGTCAAGTTTAGTTGTTAAATCCATCGTGCCCTCTTTTACCCAAGAGGGTGTCCTCCGTCAGCGTGATGGTGTGTGTCAGGCAGGGGATGGCATCTGCGGCAGAGGCAGAGAGGTTTATTTTCACTTTAACTGCTCCCCTCTTCCCGAGCACAGCACTGCAGCCAGTCCCTTGGGCCTATTGGATTTCCATGGATGTGTATTTCTTTGCTTCTGTGTGATCTCAGCAGGGATAAATGAACCTAAGATATTAAAATGTAATTTGTTCAGATCTTTGCCTTCAGGGTGAGCGCTAAGATGCTGCCATCAGCCAGAAAATTTGTGATCTAATTTAGAAGCAGTGAGCCATGCTGTCTTTTCTCAGAGGCTTCAGAAAGCTGCAGTGGGTCTTCACTTTTCAATGGTTTTGTGAAAGGTTTTCTTTCAAGCTGTAAACAATGTTGATTTTTTTTCTCCGGTTTAGCATCCCAAGAAAGATTTACTTAGTAAAGGCAGAGAGGAGAAACTCCACCTGCTAGCTGTCACTCTGCTGAAATGCCATGTCATACAAGTGACTTTCTGTTAATCTCTCACATTGTCCTCTATTGGAAACTCCACCTTGATCCATTTTGCTTAGAGAGAAGAGTGAATTGTTTGTTTTTTAAATCTTCTTCAGACACATATGTAGACGAACTAATAAGAATTTGTAGAGAAATATATCAACTAGTACTCCACCAAAAACACAAACTGAAAGAAAAAAAAAATTCAGAGAAATAGGTGTAATGTCCCCAGTCCCTAAAATGAAGGCAAGATGGCCTGCCTATGTGCCTGATCCGGTGTGTTTGTAGGAATTCTGTCCCTGACTCTTACAGACTGAGTTCTGCGCTCCATAGCAAATTGGCTTAAGCAAATCATTCTTTTTTGTTTCTTCTAAAAAAAATGAGACACATGTGCAGAACACGCAAGTTTGTTATGTTACATAGGTATACATGTGCCATGGGGGTTTGCTGCACCTATTGACCTGTCCTCTTAGTTCCCTCCCCTCGCCCCTCACTCCCCACCCCCACTCACTCCTCACCCCCCAGCAGGCCCTGGTGTGTGTGGTTCCCCTCTCTGTGTCCATGTGTTCTCAGTGTTCAGCTCCCACTCATGAGTGAGAACATGCAGTGTTCGATTTTCTGTTCCTGTGTTTGCTGAGGATAATGGTTTCCAGCTTCATCCATGTCCCTGCAAAGGGCACGATCTCATTCCTTGTTATGACAGCATAGTATTCCATGGATTCCATGGTGTATATATGCCACTTTTTCCCTGTCCAGTCTATCATTGATGGGCATTTGAGTTGGTTCCAAGTCTTTGCTATTGTGGACAGAGCTGCAATAAACATACGTGTGCATGTGTCTTTATAGTGGAATGATTTATAATCCTTTGGATATATACCCAGTAAAGGGATTGCTGGGTCAAATGGAATTTCTATTTCTAGGTCCCTGAGGAATCGCCACACTGTCTTCCACAATGGTTGAACTAGCTTACACTCCCACCAACAGTCTAAAAGTGTTCCCATTTCTCCACATCCTCTCCAGCATCTGTTGCTTCCTGACTTTTTAATAATCACCATTCTACCTGGCGTGAGATGGATCTCACTGTGGTTTTGATTTGTATTTCTCTAATGACCAGTGATGAGCTTTTTTTCATGATTGTTGGATGCATAAATGTCTTCTTTTGAGAACTGTCTGTTCATATCCTTTTTCCTTTGCCCACTTTTTGATGGGGTTGTTTGGGGCTTTTTTTTTTTCTTTGTAAATTTGTTTAAGTCCCTGTAAATTCCGGATATTAGACTTTTTTCAGGTGGGCGGATTGCAAAAATTTTCTCTGATTCTGTAGGTTGCCTGTTCACTCTGATGCCAGTTTCTTTTTTAAGCAAAGAATTCTAACTTGACAGTTCTCATGCTCTAAAAGGTTTCGCACCAAAGTATCATTAGGTAAAAATCTTCAGTACTACCATTAAACCAAAATCAAAGAAAGATTTTGTCTTGCTATAGATAAATTTACCAATTTTAGTTCCTCTCATCGCAGCTAAAAACAGGTTGTTATTGTTAGTTCATTGGTTACTTCATTTTTTTCTTTGATTTCTCAGAAAAAGAAAACCAAATGCTGGGCTACAAAAAGTGTATATCAGGAGAAAATTTCTAGACTTCTTTTTATCTCTGTGGCATAGTTAGGATAGACGTGGAAGGCACTGGACATGATTTTGCTTGAAAGAATTTAGCACAGTGAGCAGTTGGAATAAACCCAATTTAAGAAAGAATCTGCTATAAAGAGATGAGTTGCTGAACAGCCTAGACAGAATCTGAGAGATTTAGTGTCCTTTTGGGGACTGGAAATTTCCTGATACTTTCCTCCAAGGAAACAGAAAAAGGGAAGGTTTTAGCTTCATAAATGAAAGTTGAGTCAAAATGACTGCCATTTTATTTTTACCTGGTCTAACAGGCACATACCCGGAGAGACAAGGAATTAAATAAGAAATGTATCCACACTAACTTCAGAGTCATTTAATAGCAAAATGCTAGCCTAGCAGTCCAAACTCAGAGGAAGTTGGCATTTCCTTTACTTATTTCTGACAACCTCTCGAAATACAGCTTTTCCCAAATTAGATGTAGAACAGAAAGCACTAGACTTCTCAAGCCTTTAGCTTAAAAGCAACTGAGTCATAAATTCATTGGCTGCTGCAGATATCAGTGGAATGTCTTTTGTAAACACCAATTGGCTGACAGCTTTTTAGCACTGCGACTAAAAAGGATCTGGTTTTTAAAATAAGATGTTACCTTTCAATGCAGAAGGTAAATCTGACAGAAAGCAAATAACATCCTCAGCAAATGCAGTACTGCGATGGACTAGCAAACGTATAAGAAAGTTTAAAAAAAAAAGCATCTGGGGGCCCAGTGGCTTCACCTTTAGTACATGCAGCAAGAAACATAAACATACCCTTTAAAATCCTGTTCACCTCAAAATCTCAGGTCTCTTCCAACACTAGGTCTCAATTCCTTACTGCAAAAAAAAAACAATGTGACTTGAAAAGACACAGTAATGGCCCTACACTACAAATTTACTTTTTTTTGTAGACGGAGTTTCGCTCTTGTTACCGAGGCTGGAGTGCAATGGCTCAATCTCGGCTCACCGCAACCTCCGCCTCCTGGGTTCAGGCAATTCTCCTGCCTCAGCCTCCCGAGTAGCTGGGATTACAGGCGTGCACCACCATGCCCAGCTAATTTTTCATATTTTTAGTAGCGACGGGGTTTCACCACGTTAACCAGGATGGTCTCGATCTCTTGACCTCGTGATGTTTTAATCCAACAACCTAACGTTAAACAGGATAATGGTAGGGATATAATCAAAAGATCCTTAATCAGAGCTCAAAATATGTGTATCTTTTCTTTCTAAATCCAGCATACTATAATGTTCTCCTTCCTTTAAAATAACAAAGATTTCATGCAGAATAGCAGAACAACTTTGCAAGCTCGATTAAAAGGCATATCAATTTCTAGGAATAGGTTTTATTTTTCAGTCACATTTTCCTCTGCGAAAACCTTTATTAGATTCCCAACTCTGAGTGTGTTCTGACCATATAATTTAACAGAATGCTGCACTTCCGTAAGCCTATTTCATCACCCCGTCGATTGTTCATCATGAATGTAAAGATGCTCCATAGGCTTCAGCAAAATGTGGTACCCTTTTAGGACCACCTTAAAACAAAAGTTGTATAAATTGTCACTGAAAATTACACAGCCACATTACCTGTATTTCCAACTGTACTGATTAAGTCTTTCATATACCCAACCCACTCAACAGAGATAATTAGATAGCATAGGAAGCTCTAGCATTATAAAATCAAAGAACTTAAGTCTCATTGTACGCTGTAAGTACCAAGCAGGTTTGTGCCTCTAATGTTTATAAGACATGGATGCCACCTACTGGCAAGTATTAAACATTGCAACATCTGACCAAAAGCCACTGACTTCATCTTTGCAACCATGACGAGGTGTTTGTTCTACAGCCAAAATGCACCAGTTGTTAGGGGTACAGCTTGCCACCCTGGATGTTAATGTTTCCGAAAGGAGACCACACCAAAACAGTTTTGGCTTTTGTCATTACACCTCACGTTGTAATTGCATCAGATACATGTATAAATATACGTTTGTTCATATATATCTGTTCACGTTTTTTTTCAGAGACTATCCTCTCCTACTAGTATGTAATCTCAAGACCAGAAACAGTGGCTGGCACTTTGTGAATATTTATTGCATAGTTGAATGAAAGAATACATGAGCAGAATGATAATATGGTTTTGAGATAATACAGCGTATTGGCAAATAGTGCAAATTTCAAAAACGAAAGACACGGATTGAAACCGTGGCTCCCTCTCTATTCTCTTTGACTTGGATTTTTGCCATATTTCTTAATTTCTTTAAGCGCTAAATTTCTCATCTACCAAGTAGGCATAACATCACGGTAGTTCAGCCAATTGAAAGGGCAAATATTTATACAGTATGTGGCGCAGAGTAAGTGCATAATGCTAAATGTGATAATTATTATTCAGTTTCACCTTGAGAATATAAAGTAGTACAATCATTATAGAAAACAGTATGAAGTTTTCTCAAAAAAAGCTACAGATAGAACTACTATATAATCCAACAGTCTCACCAATGGGTATATACTCTTTTTAAGTAGCTGCATTCTTTTTCCTTTTTTTCTTACTTTATTTATTTATTTTTTTAAAGATGGGGTTTCACCATGATGGCCACGCTGGTCTTGAACTCCTGAGCTCAGGTGATCCACCCACCTCAGCCTCCCAAAGTGCTAGGATTACAGCCGTGAGCCACCTCGCCCGGCCTGGTATATACTTTTAAAAATCTGTATACACATAAGATTATGTCATTTTCAAACAGGATAATTTAAATTTTTTATTGAATCTGAATTGCTTTGATTTGATTCTCTAATTTCTCTGTCTTGGACAGTTTGTACTATGTTTGGTAAGACTAAAGAAAGCAGACATCCTTGTTCTAGCTCATAGAGCAAAAGCTTAAAGAATTTCCTGTTTAGTATGTTCTTAGGTGTGCAATTTTTTTACTATACATGAGATTTATTGGCTTGAGATTTTTTTCCCATATCTAATTTCTTATGAGATTTATCATAAGGGGATGCTAAATTGTGTCAAACTTTTATTCTGCATCTATTTAAATGTTAGAGTTGTGAAATCATGTCTATGTATAAATACAAAAAAATTCATTTAAAGACCACTACAAACATCTCTACGCATGCCAACCACAAAATGTATAAAAAATAAATAATCCTCTGAATACACACAACTTTCCAAGATAGAACCAGAAGAAACAAAAGTCTTGAATAGAGCAAAAATGTACAGGGATGGTCACGGTGGCTCATGTCTGTAGTCCCAGCACTGGGAGGCCAAGGCAGGTGGGTCACTTGAGTCCAGGAGTTCAAGACTACCCTGGGCAACATGGCAAAATCCTATCTCTACAAAATATTACCCAGACGTGATGGTGCACACCTGTCATCCCAGCTACTCAGGAGACTGACGTGGGAGGATGTGTTGAGCCCAGGAGGCAAAGGTTGCGGTGAGCCATGACTGCATAGCTGCGCTCCAATCTGGATGACAGAGAGAGACCCTCTCAAAAAAAAAATCAGTGTATCAAAAATACATTTGCACTCTCATATTTATTGCAGCGCTATTCACAGCAGCCAAAATAGAGAATGACCCTAAGTGTCCATCAACAGATGAATGGGTAAAGAAAATAATGAAACATGATGGAATACTGTTCTATCATAAAAGGAATGAAATCCTGTCATGTGTAGCAACATGGATAGAACTGGAGCTCTTTACACTAGGTAAAATAAGCCAAGAACAGAAAGACAAATATCGCATGTTTTCACTCCCACGTGGGAGCTTAAAAAAAATGGATCTCATGGAGGTAGAAAGGGTCATTACCAGGGAGGGCAGTAAGGGATGAAGAGAAGCTGGCTAAGGGGTGCAAAAATACAGTTAAATAGAAAGAACAAGTTCTCACATTTGATGGCACAATAGGGAAATTTTAGTGAACAATCACTTATTGTATATTTCAAAATAGCTAAAAAAGAATCATAACGTTTCCAACACAAAAAAAGGTAAGTATTCGAGATGATGAATGTCCTCATTACCCTGATTTGATCATGACGTATTTGATACGTGCATCTGAAATATCACTTCATTACATGCCTGTAATCCCAGCACTGTGGGAGGCTGAGGCGGGCGGATCACGAGGTCAGGAGCTCAAGACCATCCCGGCTAACGTGGTGAATATCACATGTTGCTACAAACGACAGGACTTCATTACTCCTTATGATAGAATAGTATTGCATCGTGTTTCACATTTTCCTTACCCATTCGCCTGTTGATGGACACTTAGGGTTATTCTCGATTTTGGCTGTTGTGCATAGTGCTGCGGTAAGCATGAGAGTACAAAATACGTACGACTGTGATACGTCGATTGACAAACAATAAATAAACGAAGCTTACAAGCTCAACTCAGCTGCGTTTTGTCAGAAACTTAAAGACATTAAGCTTATTTTCAGGATGCATGCCAAGAGCCCTTCCTTCTCCATCATCTTTGTCCTCGTCTCCCAGTCTACATCTAATTTACAAAATCCTCCAATTCCACCACTCAGCCATAAAAAAAAATGAAATTGGCAGAGTGCAGTGGCTCATGCCTGTAATCCCAGCACTTTGGGAGGCCGAGGATGGCAGGTCATGAGGTCAGGAGATCAAGACCATCCTGGCCAACACAGTGAAACCCTGTCTCTACTAAAAGTACAAAAAAATAGCCAGGCGTGGTGGCACATGCCTGTAGTCCCAGCTATTCAGGAGGCTGAGCCAGGAGAATCACTTAAACCAGAGGAGGCAGAGGTTGCAGTGAGCCAAGATGGCGCCGTTGCACTCCAGCCTGGGTGACAGAGCAAAACTCCGTCTCAAAAAATAAAAATAAAATAATAAAATCATGTCTTTTGCAGCAACATGGATGAAACAGAAGGTCATCCTCTTAAGTGAAACAAGTTACATACTTCATGTTCTCATTTATAAGTGGGAAGTAACCTATATGTACACATGGACATGCAAAGTGGAAGACACTCTGGAGACGCCAAAAGATGGGAGGCTGAAGGATGAGGGATGAGCAATGACCTTCGTGGGGCAATTTACACTAACTGGGTGATGGTCACACTGAAAGTCCAGATTTCGCCACTGCACAATATATCCATTTAATGTAATGCACCTGTACCCCCTAAATCTATAAGTATTTTAAAAATTAAATCCTGCAGTTCCACTAAGGGCTGGTGCTCAGTTGTTGTCCACAAAGCTTCAGCATTCGAACAGTAACAGGTCCTTGGGGTTGTTAGGAGCTGTGCTGTGATAGTTGAGTCACTATTCTAAAAATCTCTAGCCACACTCTGAAGCACTTGAATAGTTCAGAACTCTCTGGAGGGTTTCGCAAGGGTTTTAATTTATATTACAGCTGATGTTACATTTTGTTGCCTGCCAGGGAACCATTCTGTACCTGCAGGAAAATATCTACCCATGAGTGTTTCTGTTAGAATATTAGGCAAGTAACAGAACACCCATTGAAACTGACTTAAATATTAAAAAGTCCTACTGTCTCATGTAAAATGAAGCCCAGAAGTAGTTTTGTTGCTGATCTGGCAGCATAAAAATATCCAGAAAAGCATATGTTCTTTTCATGTAATGCTCTGCTATCCACAGTGTTGTTTCATCCTTAGGGAGCTCTTCCTGTGTCCTTTGGATGTTTGCAGCAGACGTCCCTACTCAGTGTTCCCACTCACATTCAGTGGGAGGGAGACAGAATGGTTCCCAGAAAGGTCCTAGAGGAGAGAGAGATCTTCCTTCCCCATAAAGCCCTGACAAACCATTCCTCTTGCCTCATTGGTCAAAATACTAAAACACGTCTTTTTTTTTAATGGGCTGACTCTTAAGATTAATCTCTTTGGCTTAGAGTCTTAGATCATTCAGCATCCATCCCTGGAAACACATGAGGTCAGCTTCCTTTGAGTCCCATGCATGAAGGAGGGGAGGAGACCTGAACGGAACCTAGGTATGTTAAAAAGAACAGGGCAGGCAGCTAACATTTTCTATGCTAATAAGTGCATATGGATAACAGTAGTCTGGTCTGAGAAAACAAACAGTACGTTGAATTGCTCCTGATTTTTCTTTGTAAAGTCCCTAAAATACCTTTTCAAGGGAATGCTTTCTAACAGTTCACATACAAAGAATCTAATATGTTTCAACAGAAATGTTACATACCTAGGTCTATATTCACCTAAAACTTTCACTAAGCATTTTACAGATTTGACAAGAGGTAGGCCAGGCTGTGGTGGCTTACACCTGTAATCCCAGAACTCTGGGAAGCCCAGGCAGGAGGATTACTTGAGCCCAGGAGTTTGAAACTGCAGTGAGCCATGACCACACCTCTGCACTCCAGCCTGGGCAACAGAGTAAGAGCCTGTCTCAAATATATATATATGACCACAGGAACTTGTCAGTGAAGCCATATGCACCTACATCACCAAACGAACATATATAACAATTTGCACATGTTTTATTCATTATATATAATCTCTTATTATAAAGACTTGATGAGGTAAGGAGCTAACAAAGACAAATACAAAAGGGAAGCAAGTTCCTGCCTTCCAGAGCCTTCGCTGGGGAGAAAAGGCGCATATAAGAAAAAGTCAGAAAATAGGGCAGCCGCTGTGATAACTGGCAAGCCACATGTAGAGGAATGAAACTGGATCCTCATTTCTTACCTTATACAAAAATCAACTCAAGGTGGATCAAAGACTTAAATCTAAGACCTCAGACTATAAAAATTCTAGAAGACAGCACTGGAAAAAAATCTTGTGGACGTTGGCTTAGGCAAAGACCTCATGACGAAGAACCCAAAAGCAAATGCAACAAAAACAAAGATAAATAGATGGGACTTAATTAAATGAAAAAGCTTCTGCACCGCAAAAGAAATAATCAGCAGAGTAAACAGACAACCCAGGGAGTGGGAGAAAATATTTGCAAACTATGTATCTGACAAAGGACTAATATCCAGAATCTACAAGGACCTCAAACAAAACAGCAAGAAAAAAATAATAATAATGATCTCATCAAAAAGTGAGCTAAGGACATGAATAGACAATTCTCCAAAGTATAGATACAAATGGCCAACAAACTTATGAAAAAAATGCTCAACATCACCAATTTTCAGGGAAATGCGAATCAAAACCACAATGCAGTATCACCTTACTCCTGCAGAAATGGTCATAATAAAAAAAATAATAGATGTTGGCATGGATATGGGGAAAAGGGAACACTTCTACACTGCTGGTGGGGATGGAAACGTGTACAGCCACTATGGAAAACAGTAGGGAGATTCCTTAAAGAACTAAAGGTAGAACTACCATTTGATCCAGCAATTCACTACTGGGTGTCTACCCAGAAGAAAACAAGTCATTATGTGAAAAAGACGCTTGCACACATGTTTATAGCAGCACAATTCACAATTGCAAAAATATGAAAGCAGCCCAAATGTCCATCAATCAACGAGTGGATAAAGAAAATGTGGTTATATATGTGCCATTGAACACAAAAAAAGGAACAAAATAATGGCATTCACAGCAACCTGGTTGGAGTTGGAGACCATTATGCTAAGTAACTCAGAAATGGAGAGTCAAATATCATATGTTCTCACTTGTAAGTGGGAGCCAAGCTGTAAGGATGCAAAGGCACAAGAATGATATGATGGACTCTCAGCTGGTGCGGTGGCTCATGCCTGTAATCCCAGCACTTTGGGAAGCTCAGTTGGGCACATCACTTGAGCCCAGGAATTCAAGACCAGCCTGGACAACATGGGGAAACCCTATCTACTGAAAATACAAAAGGTAGCCAGGCATGGTGACATACACTTGTAATCCCAGCTACTTGGGAGGCTGAGGCATGAGAATCTCTTGAACCCAGGAGGTGAAGGTTGCAGATTGCACCACTCTACTCCAGCCTGGATGTGACAGAGTGAGAGTCTGTCTCAAAACAAAACAAACAAAAAAATGATACAATGTTCCCCAAAAAAACTATTGAAATAATTTTTAAAAAATTAAAGTAAAAGACTTCCCAAAGCTTTAAAAAAAAGAAACAGCTGGGCCCAGTGGCTCACCCCTGAAATCCCAGCACTGTGGCAGGCAGAGGGTCGGGGATCACCTGAGATCAGGAGTTTGAGATCAGCCTCGCCAACATGGCAAAACCCCATCTCTACTAAAAATGCAAAAATTAGCTGAGTGTGGTGGTGCACGCCTGAAATCCCAGCTGCTAGGGAGGCTGAGACAGGAGGTGGAGATGTGCGGTGAGCCGAGATTGTGCCACTGCACTCCAGCCTGGGTGACAGAGTGAGACTCCATCAAAGAAAGAAGGAAAGAAGGAAGGAAGGAGACAGGAGAAGGAAGGAAGGAGATGGGAGGAAGGGAGGGAGGGAGAGAGAGAGGGAGAGAGGAAGGGAGGAGGGAAGGAAGGAAGGGAGGGAGGGAGGGAGGCAGGGAGGGAAGGAAAGAGAAGGAAGGAGAAGGATGGAAGGAAGGAGGGAAAGAAGGAAGGAAAGAGAAGGAAGGAAGGAGGGAAAGAAGGAAGGAAGGAAAGAGAAGGAAGGAGGGAAAGAAGGAAGGAAAGAGAAGGAAGGAGAAGGAAGGAATGAATGAACAAACAGAGGGAGGAAGGGCAGGAGGGAGGGAGGGAACTAGGGTAGCAAACAGTTGCTAAGCACCCATAGAGTGGAACAGAGGCATACTCCTACAGTAAGGGCGAGGTTCTTCTATAGCTAGAACATGAATGGCTTAGAACAGGGATCCCCAACCCCTGTGAGCAGGCCCAGATCCAGTTTGGAACTGGCTTGCACAGCAGAAGATGAGCAGCGGGTGAGCCAGCCAGCA
The DNA here is from genome assembly GCA_031835075.1 of Saguinus oedipus. Lineage (NCBI taxonomy): Eukaryota > Metazoa > Chordata > Mammalia > Primates > Cebidae > Saguinus > Saguinus oedipus. Next base: position 71,722,429 of record CM063185.1, read on the forward strand.
TTAACACCTGAGCTCCACCTCCTGTTGGATCAACAGCTCCATTAGATTCTCACAGGAGCACAAAGCCTATTGTGAACTGGCATGCCAGGGATTTGGGTTGCCTGCGCTTTATGAGAATCTAACTAATGGCTGATAATTTCAGGGGGGACAGTTTCACTCCAAAATCATCCCTTCCCCAAAACCCACCCCCCCATCCATGGAAAAATTGGCTTCCATGAAACCAGTCCCTAGTACCAAAAAGTTTGGAGACTACTGGTTTGCAAGATGGAACAGAATGAAGGAGTGATTCAGGAATTGACTGACTCTGTTCACAGGAGTGAGATTGATTGTGATGGTGGAAGATGTTGATAGTGATGCTTGATGGTGGGACAGCTGCAAGTTCCTGTTATTACCGAGCAAAAGGGGCTCGCTGTCTGCGCTCTAGAAATGAATACTATGACACCGGGGGTTTGAGAAAAGACAAGCTTTTATTGTAGGTCAACTAACAAGGAGACAGGAATGCAGTTCAAATCTGTCTTCCCTTGCTGGCTCTCAGGCAGTAACTTTATTAGAAAAGGTTCAGGGGGTGGGTTCTGAGATTGCTAGGTGATGGTGGAGAGAAAGGAGAAGTCTAGAAAGTTCTCGGGTATGCGCAGTTATCACTTCATGCTACCTCATGCAATTCAGGGGGATTTAGCATAAAACATGGTGGAAATTCAGGCTGTGACATCAGCAAGTTCAGTCTGTACAGATGGGTTGGCCATATTGCTTCCAACTGAATTCAGCCAGTTTTTTTTAAATCTCAGAAGTAAAGGAAGTTTCAGTGTTTCAGCAGGTGACCTACCAAGTACCAGAACTTTAGTACCCATATTTCATATAATCTTCACAATAACTAGGAAAGAAGTGTCACCATCTACATTTTACCCTCCACTCACCTTGCCCAAGGCAAGTAATAATAATTAGTAGTAGTAGCACTAATGGTACTAGTACTAGCAAAACTGTGACTAAAACCCAGGTCTCTGCAACTTCAAAGACCGCAATGCCTCTGTTCACCACACCACTCTGCACCTTTGAAATGCAGGCTTTTCAAAACATCCCAGTGAGCATGAAAGTCAGGCTACACATCCATTTACCCACGAGGGCCGACTTCGCAAAACAAAGTGGGTATGGCAGGGCTGCATCTTTCTTCATGCCCATTACAATGGCTTTATTGATCCAGTAGAGGGATTGGGGAATGATGCACCTTCACAAAGTAGATTATCTACTTATCAGATACAATTACAACAGTGAAAATGACAGGCCAGGCGTGGTGGCTCAGGCTTGTAATCCCAGCACTTTGGGAGGCTGATGCGTGCTGATCACTCGAGCCCAGGGCTTACGCGACCAGCCTGACAACAGGGATAGACCTCCATCTCTACAAAAAATTAACTGGGCAGGGTAGTGTGACTGTGGTCCCAGCTACTCAGGATACTAAGACGGGAGTATCACTTGATCCCAGAGAGGTTGAGGCTGCAGTAAGACATGTTCCTGTGCCACTGCACTCCAGCCTGTGTGACAGAGTGAGATCCTGTTTCAAAAAGAGTAAGAAAAAGCTAGCATTGCTCGTTAGCCACTGAAATGTTAATATCTGGACATATTTGAGAAATAAGAACACAGAGTCAGCTTTTAGAATTCTCTTTTATAATTGGATTGAGGGACTCTGCTGGAAAGTGAGGCAGTCCCCTGGCTGGCTTGCTATTCTGTGTGTGATCATACTGCTGAGAGAAAGAGATGGAGAGAGGCAGGGAAACCTTGCTGACCTACACGCTCACTGCACCACCACTCGCGCCACCTGTAAAGCAGCACTTCCACAGGACATTCAATTCAACCCGGCATATATTAGGAACTTTTATAACGGCCTGGGGCCCAGGCATACACTGGGCTGCGTCGCCCCAGAGTATGACTATGATACAAAGTACACAAACTCCATCCTCTCGTCTGCATTGTTCACACCTAAATGAAGGTCCTGCCCCTCTGCTGTGATTCCCAGCACGCTGCCCAGGAAGTCATGTACCGCGACTGCCCGACTTCCCTCACCAGGCACCATTCCCTCCCCTACAATTGTACAAAAATGCCTTTTGATCTGTGACCTGGATTTAAAAACTGACATCTGGTGGTTAGGTGGTAATTAGACATCATTTAAAAGTTATTTCTGCCTTGTTAACTAAATTACTCTGTGATCAAATTATGGGATCATTTAGATGAATTCAGTCATATTGATTGTATAATCTATAATGTGTGTAATTAATAACTACCCTCTAAAAGCTCTGTGTGAGAAATTGTAAGGATTCACATTAGACAAAAAGTCAAGGCCTGAATGGCATTTTCTCCACGATGCCTTTTATTAACTACATATAAAAGGGAAAGCTTTCAGAGGAGATGAAATCAAGATTAAATGCCAGAATGTATCGACAGTGTTGTACAGCTTCCATCCCTAATGGCCACACACTGGTGTAACTTGGGAATTCTCTTGCCCTCGGTAATTGAGGTGTCATCTTTAAGGGAGACGACTCTAGCTGCTGGCTTCTTGACAGTTTTACCCAATATTCTTGAGTCACAAATGAGGCTTATCCCAGCCATGAGGGTTGCAATGTTACAAACTTGTCCGTCTTGAAATGAGCTGATGCCAGCAGTGTAGTTAGAAGAGGCTGTTTCTACTTATGCCCGAATAACAACAAAAGATTTACCTTGGTTGTGGTAAAAGTGAAAAGGGTCCAATGTCTGTATTCTTGAGTCTTATCCTACTGTTTGCAATCACACCAGGTCACCTAAAATAGGCACGCTTATATTACACAAACATCGTTTATTATTAACTAAAATATCTGCCCCAGACTCCTTTCTCTTCTCCCACCTTGTAAGTGGGATGCAGCATCTGTGAGACAGAAGGACATCTTGATCTGTTCTTAGTCTTCCCTCACGTTGGTGCTACAGGCCCTCAAAGAACCTGCCGGCACCTGAACAGGAGGTGTACCAAGATGTGAAGACAGCAGACCCCATTTCAAAACACAGAGAGAGAAAGAGATGGCATTCATCCAAAGAGAAGGGTCTGCCTTGCCCATTGGTATATGGAAGGGAATGTGATCATGTTTCATGTTCACACACAGGCTGCTCGGGCACCTTCATCAGTTTCCCATCCTTTTTCTCCACCATGAATGCACCCCTTGGGGGGATGGTGACTTAATGAGAGCAGTGTGTATTTGCTGATCTCAGCACTCTGTAAGTGTTCTACCTGCACTGTTTTATGGCCCGGTCAGTGCCAGCACAATCGTCAACTTACGGATAAGGACCGGATGAATGGAAAGGTTCGGTGATCTTTCCCAAATCCACAGCTGGGAGGTGGCAGATCCAGGATGTGAACCGCCAGTCCTGTCTGATCCCCAAGCGTGTGTCTGAACTCCTCCATTTCCCCCATCTAGCTATGTGTTTCCCAAAAACATCCCATTCCTCCTTCACGTATTTCAGAGTTCTTCCTCCTTAGAGATAGAACCGGGGGGAGATAAGGAAAAGAAAAGAAAGACACTAACAACATTAAAAAAAAAAAAAAAAAAAAAAAAAGACCAGATCTTAAAAAGAAAAACTGGCCATGATAAATTTTCATTGGTGAGAGAAGCCAAAAGATCTTTACAAGAGAGATGGCTACTCTTCGGTTTTAAATTGTTTCCCACGCAGTGTTCTATTCCAAGATCACCCCACTGTATTAGTCACCTAGAGCTGCCATAACAGATTGCCGCAGACTGAGTGGCTTCAACCACATCAATCCGTTTTCTCAGAAATCTGGAGGCCGGAAGCCTAAGATGAAGGCGTTGGCAGGGTCGGGTTCTTCTGGGACCTCCCTCCCTGGCTTGGAGATGGCTTCTTCCTGGGTCTCCACACGTTCTTTTTTCTGTGTGTGTCCGTGTCCTAATCTCCCCTTCTCATAAGGACACATGCCATATTGAATGAGGTCCCATCTCAATTATCTCATTTAACTTTAATTACCTCTTTAAAAACGCTTTAAAAACGCTTTATCTCTAAATGCAGTCTCATTCTGGGGTTAGGACATTAACACATGAATTTGGGGTTGGGGGAGCACACAATTCAACCTCTAGCACCACCACACACACATACACACATACACACGCACCCAAACACACCCCACACACACATACACACACACAGATACACACACATATACACACACATACACACATATACACACCCAAACACACCCCACACACACATACACGCATACACACACTCAAACACACCCCACACACACACACACATATACACACCACACACACACATACACACATATACACACACACACAGATACACACACATACACACACCCAAACACACCCCACACACATACACACACACAGATACACACACATACACACATATACACACCCAAACACACCCCACACACATACACACACACTCAAACACACCCCACACACATACACACACATATACACACCCAAACACACCCCACACACACATACACACATATACGCACACATACACACACACACACACACACACACTTTATGCCAGACTTTCAGTAAAAATCTTCAAGATACACTGTCTTGGGTAAAAGAAAACTGGTGGGAAATTAAAGACAAACTTGTCTTCCATGTATGGAGTCAATGATAAAAATAGAAGGGAAAAAATAGCCAGGAGGTGAGATGCAGACAGGGACTAAGACTTTAACAGAAGCAGGAAATGAAGAGTAGGAAGCCAAAGAAAACTATGCTGGCAACAGTTGAACCCAGGATTCCCAACCAGACGTGGATTTGGCCTAGAGTGTATTTTGTTTTGTTTGTCGTACTAAAGGAATGATAAATCCTAAATGCTGGACATCTTTGGGTGACATGGGGATAAGTGGTATGGCAATTTTTCAGTGAATTTTCATCAAAATCCCAGCCTCTCTAATCACAGGCCGTGCAACTCCTTGTGGTAGACATGTGATCCAGATATTAATCTCTCAGTTCCCAGCCCAGTTTACCATCCCTCATCATTAAAACAGAACTAGAGAGGATGACAAGGTCTAGGACTGAGAACAACAGTGGGCCTCTCCTTGGATCCAAGACAGAACCACAGTTCCAAATCACATGTGCAGCTGTCCAGGGGACAAATTCAGGTGACTCACAGATGCTCTCTGACCCAATCCTGTGTCATGGAATTTCAAGACAGGGATAACATTATTAAACCTTCCAGCAATTCACAGCCAATATTTTCAATTAAAAATCACTGGGTTCTGGCCTTAAATAAGGCTATTGAATAACTTATGCTAATAAATGGATCTCCCTCACACTTACAAAATTATCTAAAGCCCTTGTGAAAGGTCACTTCTGCTAACAGTTTGCAAAGAAAAGAATCTTCCCTTTGGTTCTAATATTCTGGGTGAATGGCATGCCTGTGAGGCTGACTGACAGGACCCTGCTCCAGCATGGTGCCATATGCCAGCTGGTCAGTACCGCCGAGGAGCATACGTCTGCTGAGTCTGTATCAGCAGTCTCAGCTGGTCACTGACAAGGCAGCCATGCTGAAGACGTATTTTGCAATTTGGTCACGCTAAAATTTGATTGTGTGTGTATGTGTGAGTCCACGTGTGTTTAATGATATGAATCAATACAGTTCATTGGCAATTGTTTTTCAGACTGACAATAAGCAACCACAAAGGCCCAGATAAATTGTTTCTCATCTCTTTGGAATCATGTGGAGCAAATAGATGCCAAAAAAGGAAGAAGAAAAACAGCCAAAAAAAAAAAGAGGACAGGTAAATGAGACATTTTACAATACATTAAGGTGTGAGGCTGGCACTACATTCTTACTAAAATACACACACACAAATTGGGTGTTACAGAGTAAAGAGAAAATTTTTAAATCTAGCTCACCCAGTGCAAATTCAAGGCACTCCATTCTTACTGTTCATTCTCAAAAGATACAATCTGGCCAACAGGACAAGAATTATACAGACATAAAAATATGAAGCAAAAATAAGGGAAGAGAACGAGTGCCTGAAAACCTTAGAGAAATGAAATACTCTTTAAGAAATGTTGGAAGGGGCTGGAAGCAGACACTGGAACAGCAACCAAATCAGTGGTTAGGTATGCAGGAAGTTGTTTGGGTTGGGAGGGGTAAGACCGACAAGGGTGGCCTGACCCCTGGGAGGCCATCCAGCAGCTGCAGGACACAGCAGAGATGGTGAGATGCCTGCTTTCTTCACACCAGGTCTCCTCACACAGGGCCCCACCTGTGCCCTTGATCACATTGAGGTAACCACCTGAGACATCAGTTACCACCTGCGGAAGTCTGACCTGCAGACCCTGACTCGGTGATGGATGAATGAATGCACTCTCACCCCATTACACTGATTCAAGTGGGCTAGGGATTGCCGTTGGCTACTTTCAGAGGGTGAAATGCAACCAATCAACCAAGACCCCATGTCCATCCATATATTTATCCATAACAGAGGTTCCAAGTCAACACGCTTGTGGATAATTAACATGTTTAAAAGAGTGGTTATATGAATGACAAAAGCTTTAGTTTTCAGGGTCCCAGAGTAAATACGATTAACAGGTAATTCCCTTTTGATCCTCCCCAGAGAGGGCTACCGAGCACAAAATTAACATGAGTAAACAGTTAGAGTGCAGACAAAGGGATGTACGGTAAACAGACTTAACTGAAAAGCCTTGTTCCTATCTTCTCCCGAACTTAATACACTGGCCAGCAGCCTTCAACCTGGTGCAGTAAAACCTTTCGGCCTTCCAAATGTTTGAGACTGATCTATAACTTTCCCTAAATAGTTTCCATAATATTTTGTCAGCCACCCCAAGTGAATTCCAACAAGATGGGAAGCCAGAACCCTGAGTTCCTGGAGAAGATCGAGCAGGAGCTGACAGTGGCAAAAAGTACAAGGTGAAGCCTTCCTGGCACCCAAATCTCAAGAAGAGTTATGGGAAGCACCTGATGGAAACGACAGCACATCACTAACCATGAAGATCCAGCAGGAGGCCCTGGACCTTGCCGGTACCAACCCCAGCACAGAAGGGCTCATAAACGCGGGCTATGACGCCAAGCCTGTGAGGACCGCCTGCAGCAGCACGGGCATCGGTCAAGTCGAAGACTTAATCCACCAAGAACTTGCAGAGTAGATTTTCTCATCGATTTCAAGACCTGTAGGGTCTGGAAGAGTTTGACAAGAATGAGCTCATAGCAGAATCAGAAGAACTAATCTCACTTCAAAGCAGGATGGCTGCATGACTCCTCCTTCTGCAGGGTCTGCACGGGGGAGGGGAAACCTGGCCAGGCAGGGGGCAGTTAGCAGAGCAGCAGGTGCCTGCTGTTGATAATGGTGAATTCCATAAAATAAACTGTATTTCCAAATCCAACACTTAGCTTCTGGGCTAAATATAGAAACTTCACTGCTGAATCCCCAAAGGAAAGGGTCACTTGTTTGCAGATGAAGGTATCTGAAAATGTAATCTGTCCTTTTAAATCAGTCAACTTGTCCCACGTTTCTAAGACTTGTATGGTACTGGAAGAAAAGCCATTTTTTAAAAGCCATAGACCTTTCCTTGTCCTTAGCTGTAATAATGCATCTGATTTTGGTTTTCTAAAGAGCTGTATTTCTTTTCAACCCTGTGTGTACCTCTCTTGCCCACTCCTCATTCCCACTCCACTGGTCTTTTGGAGTTTGTGACTCTGATTTGAAATGGATGATATTCTCTAAAGAGCAAGCAAGATTGGTAGAATTAAATTGCAGCCACATAATTTTCCGTTCTAATTCTAAGGTCCTTGAGGCTGTTCGTAATAACTGCTAGATAACTTGTTAAAAACATGTGCATACATTTGTATGCAAATGAAATTATAGTTTGTGCTATCATCTACTAAATATCTCAATTAATTTTTTAAAAAAGGAAAAAGAAAATATTGGAGAACCCCAAATAGCATTTTTTTTTTTTTTTTTGAGAGAGAGTCTCACTCTGTTACTCAAGCAGGAGTGCAGTGGCTCAGTCTCGGCTCACTGCAAACTTCGCCTCCCAGCTCAGTCTCGGCTCACTGCAACCTTTGCCTCCCAGCTCAGTCTCGGCTCACTGCAACCTTCACCTCCCGGGTTCAGGAGCTTTCTCCTGCCTCAGCCTCTGGAGCAGCTGGGATTACAGGCACGTGCCACCTCGCACAGCTAATACTTTTATTTTTGGTAGACACAGGTTTTCACCATGTTGGCCAGGCTGGTCTCGAACTCCTAACCTCAAGTGATCTGCCTGCCTCAGCTTCCCAAAGTGCTGGGATTACAGGTATGAGCCACCATGCCCAGCCCAAATAGCAATTTTTAAAAACTCAGATGCATAATGGCAAAATAGGGAGTCATGTGGCTAATCAGCCGCATAAACACAAGAACTCCGAAGATGATAATCCTGACACAAATATCATCAGTATTGAGGTTCTTCTAGTAGTAAGGAATAAATACAAACTCTGGCTAGATTCAGAGAGATGTGAGAGGGGAAAAGGGAAGAATGAATTTATTGGAAGGACATTGGAAGGATTTCGTACATCTCTGGGGGCTTGAAGGGTAATTTCCTGTAGAGCATTGATTTTCAAACTTGATTACATATAGAATCACATGGGTAACTTCAAAAAAAAAAGTAATGCACTGGCTGCCCTCAGACAAATTACATAAGAATCTCAAGGGGTAGGCCCTTGAATAAGTATATTTTAAAATCTTTGCAGCTGATTTTAGTGCACAGCCAGGGATTGAGAACTACTCCTCTGGAATGTTAGAATTAACATCCCTCAATCTTTATGATTCCCTGGTCCAATGTTTTTAGCTCAAAATTCCAAAATTCCCAGGAGAGAGATGTAAGTGGTCCAGTTTACATTCATAGGATACCACTGAAAAAATTAAGCCACTGCCAAGAAAACAAGGTCATATTGGTCCAGACACGGCAGCTGGGAGTCCACGTCTGCGGGTCAGGGCAGGTTGAATTACTGTGAGCTGGGCAGCCACCCAGAAAGTGTCTATTACAACACCCGTGGGTGTGATGGGAAGTTTCATGCTTAACCAGTACTCCCTTCTTCTCCGAGAACACACAGATAAAATGACAAGACAGAGTCCAGGTTCCAGTAGAGCAGTTCAGGGTGACACCGAAGGATTGTAGAGATGTTTCACACACCCCAGCCAGTGAATGAATCCTCCCATGTTCATTCATTCGAACACCAATGTCACCCGGTAAAAGTTCTGGGTTAGAGATAGAAAAGAATGGTTTGTAATTACTGTAACAAAGTGTAAGTCTCTGATCTGCTCATCTGGTATATGTGAAATAATAGCTTAAGCAATTAAAACAAAAGCTTCTATTAAGTAGATAAGTCTTTCCTGGGTGAGCTAGTTTATGCCAATGGTAACTCAACAGGACCTCTTTTTCCCTAAGTAGTGTCGAGATAAACTTCAGTCTGAATTTAGTTCTAACACAAAGTTGGAATTAAAGAAGTTCGATCTAATTTTTTTAATGTAATAAATAAGCAACTATTCCAGCTGTGACATAGATATTAAGGGGAAACACATCTTGTGTGAGGAATAATTTATAAATCAAAAACACCATATATACTTCAAAACACAAGCATATGAGAAATACCTGCGAATGTGCAGCGCCAGGAAAAATCAAGGTGAGACAGCTGCTGCTTTCAACACAGCCACCACTTCGAATGGGTGACTAAACCTGTACTCAAAGAGACAGTCAAGTATCTCGAGACAGCACGCACTTCGGAGTCTGAATCAATGATTCATCGGTAAGGGCCACGTGAGTGCATCAAAATCCATAGCAGCTTTGAATCACGAGCCCAGCCCTGGCCCCAGAGGTCCCCCACAGGGGAATACTCCCCAGTGGGAAGAGCACTAGATTTGACATGAGGATACCTATGTATGAGGCCAAGATCACTAATATCTACTCCTGAGGATGGCGAGAGAAGCAGATGCAGATGATACATTCTTTACAAAACATAGAGTATAATATGCATACTCACTGGCATTAACTGAAAATTTTCAAAACTGAAGGACTATAGCTAGTATTCAACTTGGTGTGAGAACAAAATTCAGACTGAGGTTTATCTTGACACTACTTAGGGAAAACTCATTGACATCCCACTGGAATCCAAAGCACACAAGAGCCTAAGGATCATGAATGAAAAGGTGTGTTCATCCTGCTTTCAGTGTGGCTGGGGAGAAAAGAGGTAAAATAACAGAGCCCTGAAGTATCAGATAAAACATATAAGGACTGTCACACAATACAGTAGTCTTTGTTTGGATTCTTCCATAAGCAGAGCTTGAGACAAGGAATTTGAGTGCAAGTAATTTATTTGATAGGTGAAGGAAAACACCAGGAGGGGAATGGGGACTTGAGACAGGGAGGAGAAGACAGATGATAAAGGACGTGTCACCAAGCGGGTTACCCCTGTGAGCAATTGGATCTTAACCCTGCTAGGGAGAAAAAACCCGGGTGAAGATCACACAGTCAGAATTATCCCATCCAGGGTGAGGGAGGTAGGGTATGTATACACCAACAGCCATTAGTGATTGGTCGAGGGATGTTGTGGGGGAAAATAGGAGGGTCTTAATGGCCTGGTAATTTAGGTCTGCTCAGCATGTAGGTAGATCGGCTCCAGCAGCCAGTCAAAGCCCTCACTGAATAGGATGTGAGATTGGCAGTTGACTTCAGTTGGTCTACCATGAAATGGTAAGACTTGAATGGATAGGGTGAGCTCCAACAGCATTTGCTATGATTTCCCACAGTGGGAAGAACACTACATTTGACGTGAGGATACCTATGCATGAGGCCAAGATCACTAATACCTACTCCTGGGGATGCCAAGAGAAGCAGATGCAGATGATACATGCTTAACAAAACATAGAGTATAATGTGCACATTCACTGTCATTATTAACTGAAAAATTTCAAAACTGAAAGATTATAGCTAGTATTTGGAAAAGGCTGTAGTCCTGAGTCAAAGTCCTGTGTTCAAGTCCCAGTTCCACCCCTTCTTGACTGTAGGGACTTATTTAACTCCACCTCTCCTTATTTATCAAATGAGGGCAATTACTAATGCCTACCTCATAGTTCTGTTGGAATTAAAAGCACAGAAGGGTGTAAACCACCTAGGACAACATCTAGTAAATGGTAAGTCTCTACTTCAATCATCCTTCTTAGCATCGTTAAGTAGAAATGTTGAATGTTACACATAAAGTGAATGGTAATGCAGTAAATTCTATTGATCTATGTTAAAAGCTAGTGCACATAATAGCAATAAACGGATGGATGGATGGACGGATGGACGGATGGGTGGACAGATGGACGGATGGATGGACGGATGGGTGGACAGATGGACGGATGGATGGATGGATGGATGGATACACGGATGGATGATTGTAAGGCTAGAAGTAGAGACAGTGCAGTGAGTGGTTAAAAATAAAATACTCATTTTATGTTTCTCTGTTTTCAGATCATCTAAAAGCAAATGTTCAATATTTTCTATGTTGTCCTACTTGCTGGCTGGTAAAGGCGTAAATTACACTAGCAAACAAATACAACCAGAGTACAGTGCTGCGAAACTATAACCAGTTCCTATTGTGAAAACCATTTTTATATGTCTGCTTCCCCGCTTTAGTAAACAGAACACAGAGAACCTAATTGAATATTTGATGATTGAAAATCTCGCAGTGTCTGTGCGTTCTCATGCTGCACATCAGTTCTCATCACACAGGCCTGTAGGTGCACTTGTGGGATGGCAGCAGATTAGACAGAATCTTCAATGGCCTTGAGAAGCACTCATAAGGCTTCTTTTCCTTTTTCTTTATCCTTGAAGAAATAGATAAATATTTGCTATCAGTTGGGTAAGGTTTTTGTTTGTAAATGTTTTCCATCTGATTAAGTTTAGGGGAATTTTGTTTGTTTACTGCTCTCTGAATAAGATGAGCTCTCTCTGCCTCTCTGCACACTGAGTCGGGGAAGCTGGGGGGGGTCCTTTATCACCTTCCTGAGCACTGTGGGACTAGATAGTTTCCTCTATTTGTCTAGACCTAGAGATCAGGTTAGTAACCCTGGCATCTTCTCCTGCAGTGGAGCCTCCAGGCATTAGTCTGGGGGACTCTTCCAGATGCATTCTGAGGTTTTCAGCAAAGAGTTGTTCATAAATAGCCATGCCCACCAGCCACCACCCATCTCAGCTCACTCTGGTCTGGCCTCTCTTCCTGTTCTCAGCTCTGCCTATGAGGGCCTTTCCTAAAGTAATGAGACATCCCAGGATGCAGCTCCTCATGACTGGTCCTCTCTCTCTTTTTTTTCCTTTTTTTTTTTTTTTTTTCTTCCTGAGACAAAATCTTGCTCTGTCACCCAGGCTGGAGCACAGTGGCACGATCTCTCAGCTCACTGCAACCTCCGCCTCCCAGGTTCAAGCAATTCTCCTGCCTCAGCCTCCCCAGTAGCTGGGACTATAGACTTCATCACCACACCTGGCTAATTTTTATATTTTTAGTGAGGCAGGGTTTCACCATGTTGGCCAGGCTGGTCTCGAACTGCTGACCTCATGATCCACCCACCTCGGCCTCCCAAAGTGCTGAGATTACAGGCATGAGCCACCATGCCTGGCCCCGTCCTCTTCCCTATTACACCAGCCCACACTGAATTCTGGAAGTTATACTTTGGATGGACACGGGTCTCTCAATGGATGTCAGAGGGGAAAAGCCATGGGGGAAGGGCAGAAGATCTAGGTCTCAATGAATGTCAGAGGGGAAAAGCCATGGGGGAAGGGCAGAAGATCTGGGGAACATCATGTAGATACTACTGGTTCAGCAGATAATTGTCTTGCAAGTAAAAGACAGTTCCCTGATTCACTGACTGGAGAGGACTCAGAGTCCCAGGTTGACCTTAGTCACAGTTTCCTCGCTCCATAATATTCTGGTTCAGTGAAGGGGAGGCATAAAGCCATGAAGTGCTTTTCAAAATCTAACCCCAACCATGCTGCAGTAAAAAGTCTATATAGACTCAACTCTGTTTCCTCCATCGTTTATAGCTTTTGTGCTAACATTTTTGTGGTCGTTTATGGCTATGTTAATAGGAAGTTTTGAGGAGCATTATCAGGCACTGTTTTAATTACCATACCAACTCAGAAATACCAGAATGCCTGTAAGGGCCCTTCCTTAAGTAATGAGACATCCCAGAATGCATCTTCTCATAACCGGTCCTCTCCTCTCCTCTTCTCTCTCTCTCTCTCTCTCTCTCTCTCTCTCTCTCTCTCTCTCTCTCTCTCTCTCTCTCTCTCTCTCTCTCTCTCTCTCTCTCTCTTTTCCCGAGATGGAATGTTGCTCTGTCGCCCAGAAGTGGAACTCAATGGCGTGAAATCAGCTCACTGCAACCTCTGCCTCCCGGTTATTGGTAACTGAAATTCCAGTTACAGTAAAAACTGTACATAAAAGTCATCTAACTTGCAGATATCACGAATGCAGTAAAATAGTGCCGGCTTCTGTGCACTAAAGCTCATGCCCTTGGCTCCTGAGAAAGTTCTAAATGCAGAAACTAACAATTGTCTAATCCAATAGCTGTGCTTCTTTTCCTCCTCAAACAGCTCAGTTTGTAGTCAGGTATATTACAACCCAAATTAAAAGATCCATTTTCAGCGTCCCCTGCTGCGGGCTGACCATGTGACTAAATCCTGGCCACTAAATTCTACAAATGTTATATAGAACTTTCAGGAAGTTTCCCTAAAAGGAAGGAAGTGCACTCTTTCTCTTTCATAACTCCATTCCGCTGCCTGGAATGCAGATGTGGTGGCTGGAGCATCAGCATCATGTTAAAACATGAGGATGAGAGTTGCATGCCAGAGATAGCAGAGCAGACAGCTGGAAGGAGCCTGAGTCACTGAAAACTTTCTCGAGCCTCTATTCCAATTTTATATTTCTGATTAACCACCTAAAATGCAGTGGCATAAAACAATAGCAATCATTTACTGTAATTCTCTCTCATGATTCCAAGTGTTGTCTAGGGAGGTCTTACTCAGGGCTTCTCATATGGGGCTGGAGTCATCTGAAGACCTCCTCACTCACATACATGGAGGTTAATGCTTATTATACGGCTGAGATCTCAACTACTGCTCTAAGTGAGAACACTCGGCTTCCCAATGTGGCCTGGACTCCCTCAGATGCTCTACAACATCTGTTTATTTCTGATCTTGGAATCTAGCTGCCACGTAAAGAATTTTGTGATCTGCTCTCCAAAGATAGGTTCAAACATGGGCTCTCAGACTCACTTCTGGGAAAAGGAAGGACAGGGAAGGCAAGATCATAGTCCAGGAAAAGCAGAAGATAGTGTTACAGCCATCTTTAAAACATAAAATCTGGTTGGGCGTGGTGGCTCACACCTGTAATCCTAGCACTTTGGGAGGCCAAGGTGGGCGGATCACCTGAGGTCAGCAGTTCAAGACCCAGCCCAGCCAACATGGTAAAACCCCATCTCTACTAAAAATATAAAAATTAGCCAGGAGTGGTGGCACATGCCTGTAACCCTAGCTACTCAGGAGGCTAAGGAAGGAGGATCACTTAAACCCGGGAGGCAGAGGTTGCAGTGAGCCTGGATCGTTGCACTCCAGCCTGGGCAATAGAGTGAGACTCCGTCTGAAAACAAAAACAAAAAACAAAACAAAACAAAACCTAAAATCTGCCAACACCCCGTGCCAGCCCTAAATGCGTTACTTCCACATGTATTTTATGTGAGAAGCAAACATCGGTCCTGTTTAAGCCAGTGTTGGTGCGGGTTTTTCTCCGATGTGCAGGCCTACCTTATCCTGACTGGTAGAGCTCCCGAGACCATCACTCATACTTGGTTTGCACACACTTTACAGACTACACTAACCAGCTCGTTTCATCTGAAGGCTCTTCCCAAAGATTAATGCCTACAGAAGAGAAAGGTCGGGGGAACGTTATTAGAATCAAGCCAGGTGCACTCATAGCAACACCAATGGAGGACAGAAATGGAAAAGTCCTAAAAAGTCACCCACGCTTTCGGAAGGCATAGCTATCTATACATGGCCATTTCATAAAAAGACAAGCAGCAGAATTATGTGAGTCAAAAAGTCCTAGAGATTTTAACTAAGTATAGTAGAATTCAAGAATTAACACGGCCCCCGTAATGTTAAAAAGGAATTGGGTTTACTTGCAGTAGCCTGATTAAAGATGATTTTTATACATATTATTATTGAAGACAATCTCTGAGAAAAGATTTTCTTGGCCGGGCGCGGTGGCTCACGCCTGTAATCCCAGCACTTTGGGAGGCCGAGGCGGGTGGATCACGTGGTCAAGAGATCGAGACCATCCACGGTGAAACCCCGTCTCTACTAAAAATATAAAAAATTAGCTGGGCATGGTGGCACGTGCCTGTAGTCAGCTGCTCGGGAGGCTGAGGCAGGAGAATTGCCTGAACCCAGGAGGCAGAGGTTGCAGTGAGCCGAGATCGTGCCATTGCACTCCACCTGGGTAACAAGAGCGAAACTCCATCTCAAAAAAAAAAAAAAAAAAAAGATTTTCTTGTAGGTTTTTCAGACATGATTTCATATTCTTATACTTTTTTCCTTAAAAGAATCTCTGAAAAAGAATTTACTAATGCCCAATTCCATTTTTGAATTAAGTAAACAAATAAAAAAGGACACAAAAGCAATCTTAATTCAGTCAGAGATGTTCAAATTAAGCTCAATCTACACAGTAACTTTGCGCCTGGAGGAGCTACTGCAGAGCTGTCCTGCCATGCCCTGGGGAGCACAGCAGCACCACTGTTCTGTGAAGAACCCCAGATCTCAGAGAAATATTCAATTACAGAGCAGGGACTGCCAATAGAAAGCCCGCGGTCTGCAGAGTTCCATCTCCACGTTCTCACTGAGAAACCAGAGTTAATGTTCTTTCTTCCATCGTTTCTTGCTTTGTTTTGTTTGGGGTCACAATACACCTTTTGCTTCTTAAGGTTCTAAAATGCCTTGGGATCGACCAATACCAAATTGAGCTTAGCAACTCAAAAGAAGAAAGAACACTTCAGTCAACATCTTTCTTCTTCCATCAACCCCAAAGAAAAAGAAACAAAAGATTAAAGATATAAATCTATTTCCTCACTAGCAGTGTTTTTAAAAAAGAACATAACCCCTAAAACATGTAAGTCCTCCCCTTCTTGTTTTATTTGGCCTTACTAAAATTAAATCTCCATAGATATGTCAATCTCTCATTTCCACTAAATTTCAGAGTTTTCCATTCTTTATTATATTCAGAAATGGGGTTCATAGTTACCAAAAAATGCCTCATTTTTTCATTATGATCCCACACACGCTGCTCATATCCAATCCACAAGGAATTGGCGGTACAGACCCACACCACTCCATCCCTGTGACGTTGCTCTGTTCCCACCACCAGAAATACACACGCCCTGTTTCCAACTGTCTATTTTCCACTGCCAGACCTACTTCAAATGCCTCCTTCTCTGTGAAGTCTTTCCTCACCTTCTAAATTAGAATTAGCCTCTCCTTCCACTTTCAACAAATGAAGTGCCTACTGAATGCTGGGCACTATTTTAGGATCAAGAGAAACAACAGGGAGAAAACATGGCAACATGCCACCCTTCTACTGGAAGAGATAAACATTAATCAAATAATCAATGAAAAAATGTAAAATTGCGATATTGAGGGACTATGTTAACTTCTCTTCCCAGTCCACAAAGGGCGTGGTTTCAAAGGCAAGAACTTTCCAGTGCCATGCCTCCATCCACCTCCCCATCCAGGAACTAGAGTTCTTTGGAAAGGTAGACTGCCCAGGTGAGCTTCCTTTGTTTAGAAGACCCACCAAAAGCCTTGAAAGAAGGGGCCCCCAAGCTACCAATGACCTTCTTCACAGAACTGGAAAAAACCACCTTAAAATTCATATGGAACCAAAAGAGAGCCTGCATAGCCAAGTCAATTCTAAGTAAAAAGAACACAGCAGGAGGCATCGCACTACCAGACTTCAAACTATACTACAAGGCTACAGTAATCAAAACAGCATGGTACTGGTACAAAAACAGAGATATAGACCAATGGAACAGAACAGAGGCATCAGAGGCAACACAACATATCTACAACTATACAATCTTTGATAAACCTGACAAAAACAAGCAATGGGGAAAGGATTCCCTGTTTAATAAATGGTGTTGGGAAAACTGGCTAGCTATGTGCAGAAAGCAGAAACTAAACCCCTTCCTGACACCTTACACTAAAATTAACTCCAGATGGATTAAAGACCTAAACATAAGACCTAACATTATAAAAACCCTAGAAGAAAATCTATGCAAATCAATTCAGGACATAGGAGTAGGAAAGGACTTCATGATCAAAATGCCAAAAGCATTGGCAACAAAAGCCAAAATAGACAAATAGGACTTAATCAAACTCCACAGCTTCTGCATGGCAAGAGAAACATTCATTAGAGTAAATTGGCAACCAACAGAATGGGAAAAATTTTTGCAGTTTACCCATCTGACAAAGGGCTGATATCCAGAATTTACAAAGAACTCAAACAGATTTACAAGAAAAAAAACAAACAAGCCCATTTGAAAGTGGGCAAAGGATATGAACAGACACTTTACAAAAGAAGACATACATGAGGCCAACAAACACATGAAAAAATGCTCATCATCACTGGTCATTAGAGAAATGCAAATCAAAACCATATTGAGATACCATCTCACGCCAGTTAGAATGGCGATCATTAAAAAATCTGGAGACAGCAGATGCTGGAGAGGATGTGGAGAAATAGGAACACTCTTACACTGTTGGTGGGAGTGTAAATTAGTTCAACCATTGTGGAAGACAGTGTGGTAACTCCTCAAGGACCTAGAAATAGAAATTCCATTTGACCCAGCAATCCCATTACTGGGCATATATCCAAAGGACAATAAATCGTTCTACTATAAGGACACATGCACACGAATGTTCACTGCAGTACTGTTTACAATAGCAAAGACCTGGAATCAGTCCAAATGCCCATCGATGATAGACCGGACAGGGAAAATGTGGCACATATACACCATGGAATATTATGCAGCCATAAAAAACGATGAGTTTGTGTTCTTTGTAGGGACATGGATGAACCTGTAGAACATCATTCTCAGCAAACTGACCCAAGAACAGAAAATGAAATACCGCATGTTCTCACTCATAGGCAGGTGTTGAACAATGAGAACACATGGACACAGGGAGGGGAGCACTACACACTGGGGTCTGTTGGGGGGAATAGGGGAGGGACAGTGGGGGGTGGGGAGTTGGGGAGAGAGAGCACGGGGAGAAATGCCAGATATAGGTGAAGGGGAGGAAGGCAGCAAATCACACTGCCACGTGTGTACCTATGCAACTATCTTGCATGTTCTTCACATGTACCCCAAAACCTAAAATGCAATAAAAAAAAAAGAAGGGGCCCTATTGCGAGCTGGGCAGCCAATCCGATATCAAAGTCAAAGATCAATCACTCCAGTGGAAGTGTGAAGGAACTCCTGTCATGGGACAAGAACTTGAATGGAGCAGGAGTAACTCCCAGATTAAAAGACCCCTGCCCCTTACCTGTGCCGACTCCATTTCTGGATCCCCTGCAACGACAGCATGGGAGCCTGCTCTCTCTCTCTCTCTCTCTCTCTCTCTCTCTCTCTCTCTCTCTCTCTTTCTCTGCCTAATAAATTGCTTTTCTGCAAAGTTCTTTGGGTCCAATATTTACTTGAACAATATCACTGCTCTGCCTGGGTCTCTTCCCCATTCTTGAGTGAGTGAGAGCCCAAGGAACTGGAAAAATACATCCAACTGGGGAACAGTGAGCATCATTGGAACACACCCGCAGCCCTGCTCCTGTCCGTTGGTTACAATATGTGCCATAAACAGGTGGTCATGTGCTCTACGATAAAGGAGATGTGATCAGTTATATATTAAGTCAGAAACTGTAAAGGGTCTGAAAATTTATCCAGCTCACAAATTAACAAAATAACCTGCCAATTTTACATAATATAACTGCAGAAGATACAAGACTCCTGGGTCAGAAACACCAAAAACAGCAGTCTTGTATAGCTCCTCCACTCCCCGGTCTCTGCAAGGCAATGGGATGAGGCACTAACATTACCTGCCCATGCAGTAAGGTGCACCACAGGAGAGGAACCCAGAATTTTAGAAGATTGGCTCTTAGAAGGCTGTTCATCTGCCCATACACCTCCCTGGAGAGAAAGAGATTAATGTAAGCAAATCTCTGGGGAAGAGGAGGAAACATCATCACTACTCTGGAATGTGAGCAAGTGGCTCCAGGAAGGTATGTTTCTAAATGTCTCTAGGAAAATACCAACTTCCAGGAGTATTTGCTATTCAAGCATGTCCTTTGCTCAGGAGGCTCAGATGAATGAGAAATGAGAGACATCCAGAGAACTGTCTCCTCACATCATGAAGATCTGAAAAATTTCCCTAAGAATAAAATGTGTGCTGAAGAATAGGTAGGAGTTGATGGGATTGGGGTGGGGGGTTGGGGGCAGTGCATCCAGCCAGAGAAATTAGCATGTGCAATGCCAGAAATAGAAGAAAGCATGGTGTTTTCAAGGAAATGCTTAATGGCTGTAGCATACGGCACTAAATCAATCAGACAGGCAGGGACCAGGTCATGCAGGACCTTGCTGGTCCATATTAAGGATGTGATTGCTCATTCCAAGAGCAATGAGAAGCTAAATATGTGTTTTAAGCCAAGAAATGATATATCGAAACTTGTGTTTCGACACAGCCAGTCTCTACGTTGCAGAGGATGGACTAGAGTGGGGTCAAACCTTGTATTCTGGCTTCCCGCAGAATCTTTAATAATGGCCGACTCTTTGAGCTTGCTTCTACCTTATGCTAGTCTTTTCCTTGTACATCCCCCACCAACAGTGCAGCCCAGCACCTCCAAATTTGTCACTGCAGAAGAGACAAACATCCCACTTCCATTCTCTTAGGGCCCTAGTTAGGCCTGAGAATTCAATTGGCATAAGACAGGTCAGCAGGAGAAAAGCACACAACTTATTTATTTATTTTAATTTTTACATTTTTTGAAAGATGGATTCTCACTCTGTCACCCAGGCTGGAGTGCAATGGCACCATCTCAGCTCACTATAACCTCCACGCCCCAGGTTCGAGCAATTCTACTGCTTCGGCCTACTGAGGAGCTGGGACTACAGGCACGCACCACCATGCCCAGCTAATTTTTGTATTTTTAGTAGAGACAGGGTTGCACCATGTTGGCCAGGGTAGTCTTGAACTCCTGACCTCAGGTGATCCACCTACCTCAGCCTCCCAAAGTGCTGGGATTACAGAAGTGGGCCACCACACCCAGTCAACAACTATTTTATAAAACAAGTTTCATGCTGCACAGGAGCATTCATAAGGAAACGAAGACCCAAAGAATCAGTTTGAGTCAAACTTTTATATACAGAATGGGACAAAGAGTAGTGAATTCTGAATACATAATAAGGCAAAAGTGCTTGAGCTAGAATAGTTAATTGGGCAGAGAAGTGGCCAAGAAGATAAGGGTTAGTGTAACAAAGTTGGTGTTGTATAGAGGTCCTTCAGTCTCAACTTTTCCATCCTTGATGATAAGAATAGTATTTAATAGGGAGGACATCTTTCACATGAGAATTTCATCTCTTGCTTTTAAGAAACAAAAAAGAGGTCAGAATAGTTTTCTTGCACCTGCTATTTTTCAAGTGCCTTTAATTCAAAATAGTCATTGTGCCAAATGGTATATTTTTAACTCCTTCATCATTTATTGCTCACCTACAATGTGCACAATAGCAATTTGAATCAAAATTATTTTTATCATTGAATCGGTAGTAAGAGAAGCCCCCATCTTCCTGTAGCTTCCATTTAATGTGCTTTGATCGAAGAATGTGGTTAATTTCAATTACAGTCTGTTAATCTTTCAACTTCTTCACTTAGGATACTGCAGCGAGTCCATAGACAAGACCCAGATAAAGACGATTTCGATTTGCTAAATGTTCGGCTGCTCTTGGAAATAGCTCCTGAATTCACTTAAAGCAGGTGACTTTGAATGAGGGCTGTGATCTGGCCTCCGTGGCCTTATATATAAAATAAATACAGATACAAGCACTTAGGAATCAACCGAAGTATTCATCAATGGATGAATGAATAGAGAAAATGTGGTATGTATGTACACAATGGAATACAATGTGGTATGTATGTACACAATGGAATACTACCCAGCCTTTAAAAAGGAAGAAAATCCTGTCATTTGAAACACATGGAATGTAAACCTTGAGGACATTGTGTTAAGTCAAGTAAGCCAGGCACAGGAAGACAAATACTGCGTCATCTCACTTATATGCAGAATCTAAGAAAGGTGAGCTCATAGATGCAGAGCGTAGAACAGAGGGTTCCAGGGGCTGCAGAATAGGCTGGGGATTGGGGGGATTTTGTTCAAATGATACCAAATTTTAGTTAGACTGGAGAAACAAATTCAAGAGATTTATGGTACAACATGGACTATGGTTAATAACAACGTATTGGATACTCAAAATCACTGACAGAGTAGATTTTAAGTGTTTTCACCACATACCCACAAAATGATAAGGATCTGGGGTAATGCATATGCTGATTAGCTTGATTGAGTCATTCCACAGTACACAGATATATCAAAATACCCTGTTGTACACCATAAATATATGCAATTGTACTTGTCAACTAAAAATTATTTTTTAATTAAGTTTTAAAAAGACAAAATACAAAATGTAGCTCTGAATCTAGAGCCAGGGTAAAAGTAAAGGATCTGAAATCTTAACTGGTCTGATGAGAGAAAGTCAAAAATTAAGATAGAGAGTGGAAGAACACGACGGGGTTAGAAGGGCAGAGCATGCAAGGGTTCCAGCAACAACTTCTTTAGAAATAGATATGTTTTATATAGAAGATACTGTAAAAGTGTTACCTTCTGCATTTTCCCCTTCACCACAAATTTAATAACTTTATTTTCACTGCAGCTCCATCAATTTTGGTTTGGATGTGCTATGATTCACTTCCCCAAAGCATTTGCATAATATGTATCCCGCAGGTTTCATTTCTGTAAATCACTGCTTTGTGGGGGATAAGGGGGGTGGATTCCAGGCAAGCTCCAGTCCTTGAGTAAGTTTTAAGACCAAAAGGAGATTGCATTTCCTGATTGCTAAGTTATCTCTGCTATTCACTGAGAAATTATTTTTCCTATAACCCTTTCGTTTGTATATTCGATAAAGTTAATATCTGTGAAATCAGTTGATTCTCTCTGCGCTAAATTATACCGGAACAGACAGAAGATTGACTTCCTGGTATTGACAAGAGAGAACTCTCAATGTCTTTTGACTTATTATCTCTGGCAGTTGGAAAGGATTACAATAACACACAAAATTACTTTACAGGGTATGTTTAGAGAGCAAAGAAAATTAATGGAGAGATGTGTTCTTGGGGTATTTTTGTCTTTTGATGAAGATTTCTATTTCCTGTCAAACATTTTTTCTGAAATGAACTAGCAGCACACAATGCAAATTGATTTATCCGCACCTAAAGAAATACCTGAGGTTTAATTGCCTCTGCAATATTTATGCTTACATAAATAATTCAGTGGCAAATTAATCCAACTTTCATAATTACCTCCCATAGAGGCACATGGCTCAGTCCCAAGGACTTAATTGTGGCTTGATGAAGGTATTTAGGTCACTACAGCCAACAAGCCATATAGAAACATTTTGAAAACACAAAGGAAAGAAATCCATAGCTTTCAAGCCTAAGCTCTTGAGAAGAAATACGGTATCTGTGGTTGATCTTAAACACTGTGGACTTCAGGAAGCATTGCTCTATTCGTGATGAACTTTCTAAAAATACCTTGTCTTCGACATCATCCATGAGCATATAGCGCATCAGGTGCTTAAATCTACACTTGAGTGACATATTTGCCCTGACTTGGCATATCTCCCTCAAACTGATACAGCTATTTCTTCTTTGGTGTTTCGTTCATCAAATTCAGCTGTATGTGGAGCCACTGGTCTACTTTCATTTTGCTCACCCTCCTTCAATTCTTCGCGGGGCCAAAGCTGTATTCCTGGACATAGCTTTCAGGCAGAGGAGAGACCAGTTGGCTCAGTGACTACACCTTATTGGATTTTACTAGCCAGACAACAACTTTCTCTTCTTCCAAAAATTCGTATTTTAAAAGTCAGGACCACTGATAAAAAAAGATAAAAATCATACATCTTGTCATTCACTAATTGGAACAGGAGCTAAAATGGGCATTGAATGTTATAGTTTATTAAACGACTTGATTACATTATCTGGCATATCGTATCCTTAAAAGAACTGGGAGGGAATTAGAATAATTCAGCCACATAGACAAGAATCTGTGGCTTCAAGAGGTAGAGTAGTTTTCTCCACATAAACAAGATAATAATTTATAGAGCCAGGCTCAAATACAAGTCTTCTTATCCTAGCACATGAGCTGGGACTTTGATTCACTCATCCGTACCTAGATCCTAGAACAGGGCCTGGCACATAGGAGGCTCTCAGGAAACATTTGTCAAATGAATGGATGAGAAGCCTCAAGTGCTTTGCTCTGCGTCACACTGCCTTTGTAGGAAATACATAATTCTGCTACTCTGAATGATGTTCACCCTCTGGCTTCACGTATTCTCCTTCTGATGGCCCATCCAACCTATGCTTCAAACTCAGGTGACCGTCACCCAGACCTCTAACAGCACCCATGTCTCTCTACAGCATGACTCTGCTCACATTAACTTATGATATGGTTGAGCATTTGCTCAAGCACTAATCTGTATTGGTTTCTAATTGTATGTTGTCTTGTCTCTCGGTTCCTCTCACTCTTTTCTTTCAGCCAAGCCAGGTGTGTCGGTATTAATCAGCAGGTGGAATTCATTTGTACTGAAGATTACATAGCTAAACTGCAAAATTTTGGCAAGACAGCCAGCTGAATCCTTTTAATTCTTGCTATTACAGTGAAAACAAGGTAGAAAAAGTAAGTAGTCGATAGTAAAAGAAAGGAAGCCACATGGAAGGTTCTTCTAGGTGTCAATCCATTTCCTGCTAAAACCTACAACAGCCTAATCAGACCCCACCAGCCACAGAAGGACAAAGGATAATTCCATTTACAGTAGGTGCTTTTCATAGTAAGTTTGTAGTAAGGAGAGTCGCACCTTGAAGAACTTGTGCAGAAAGTTCCACCTGGTTGACGGCTTACACAATATTCTAGTGAGGAGAAATTCATGAAGAACACCAGCGCTAACCAGGAAGCATCCCTGTAAGTCATTTTTAAATCCTGTGCATATGTATACAGGTATGGATGTGTTGCTTATTAAAAACTTCACATTTTTCATTGTGTAGATTCACTCATTCTCAGTTTTCATTTTCATTATAGTTAAGAACTTACTTAGGTGGACTTAACAAGCATCTACCTGGTTAAGTGCTCATAACAGGATAGTCACCATACAGGTGCCTAGAATGAGCTGATTAATAAGTTCAATTCACAAACCAGCATCAGTATAGCCCCAAATGAGAGCATGTAAGAGGGCTTTAACTCACGCTCCTTTCTTCTTCTCTGTGTTTCCTATCTGCACACTTTTCCCATATCCTAACCTTGAGAAGCACAGAAAGGTTTCCTGGGGACTCTCTCTTACCTCCCTACGTTACAGGCTGGTTCCTAATACCTCTTGCAGATGACATGTTTGGGTAACTCTGCCTACGTGGACTAACAGTGGCTCTCTATTTCACCGTGTCCTATCTGCATCCTCTGGATGTTCTTAGTTTAGCTGAAGCCCAGGAGCTATGTCCAGTATCTCTTCTTTATCCGCTACACATATAAGCAAGGAGAAAATGTTCAGTATGTATTTATTGCATGAAAGCTCACTGAATTCTAGGTTTATAAAAGCATAATGGTCATGCTGGCCCCCTACCAATTTCAATAAGAATGGCACCATGTTCAAGAGGTCGAAGAAGAGAACTGGAGCCAGCCAACAAGGCATAGAGTTTGTGGGGGACTTACATACCGGGCAGTGGGCTACACAGGAGAACTGCTATTGCTTATTTTTTTTAAAATGCAGTTTATGTAGCATTTTCATTTAGCACCCGTCCCCAGCAACCTCCACCTGTCAACCTTCATTTAACCCAAAACAAAGGGCCTCAAAGCCCTGTACGGTCGGTATTCCATGGATGGACCACGGGTTCAGAGGTTCCTTACAGATAAGGGATGAATCTCTGGGTTGGCCACTCCCAGATTCCTTAGCTCAGAATGCCAAACATGCATTCTTCTTTGACCATAGGGTGATTCTAAGCTGCTTAAGTTATTGCTGTGAGATGCATCTGCCATACAGGGTAATTCTCAGGGTATACTTCAGTTATTGATGTCAGATGTGTCTGCCATACATAAATATTTGGATATTAAAATGTAATAATTAAAGGCCGGGCGCAGTGGCTCACGTCTAAAATCCCAACACTTTGGGAGGCTGAGACGGGTGGATCACAAGGTCGGCATGGTGAAACCCCGTCTCTACTAAAAACACAAAAATTAGCTGGGCAAGGTGGTGCATGCCTGTAGTCCCAGCTACTCGGGAGGCTGAGGCAGGAGAATTGCTTCAATCCAGGAGACGGAAGTTGCAGTAAGCCTAGATCTCGCCATTGCACTCCAGCCTGGGTAACAAGAGCGAAACTCTGTCTAAAAAAAAAAAAAAAAAAAAAAAAGTAATAATTAAAACATGGATTATTAACCTCTGACCTATAAACGGATTTCACTGGACTTGCCTTCAAACTGTATGAAAATGTTCATACTGGGTACAAATGTTCATTTTTCTGGAAGGAGGATAATTAACTGTCATCAGCTTCTCAATAGGCTCTACTACCAGAAATGAAGGGCCTACTACCAAAACCCCTGTAAAATCTGCAGAAAGGCCAAGAGATCCGATCTTTCTGTAAGTGGGTTATGTTTCTGCAGACTCAACAGTCCTCTCTGTTATATAAGACCCCTGTTGGGAAGGACAAAAGGGCATCAGTGTAGACCTCAATTTCTAAAACGCAATATTTAAAGGATTTGTTTATTTTGAAGAATCCACCCTAATCATTACACTCGTTTTGTAAACAGGGTCGCACTTTGTCACCCAGGCTGAAGTACACTGGCACAAACATGGCTGCCCAAGCCTCAGCCTCAAAAGTTCAAGCAATTCTCCCACATCACCCTCCCAAATAGCTGTAACTACAGGCGTGTGCCACTACACCTGGCTAATTTTTGTGTTTTTCGTAGAGATGAGGTTTCGCCATGTTGCCCAGGCCGGTCTCGAACTCCTAAGCTCAAGTGATCTTCCCGCTTCAGCCTCCCAAACTGCTGGAATTACAGGCATGAGCCACCATATCCAGCCAGTTAGACTTTGATGGTCATTTTTTTTTTTACTTTTGATGGCCATGACCATCAAAGATGCAAGATGCAACTGCGGGAAAGAAGCTCAGTCTAAGAAAAGCATCTGGCGCTGGGCGCAGTGGCTCACGCCTATAATCTCAGCACTTTGGGAGGCCAAGGTGGGCAGATTACCTGAGGTCAGGAGCTCAAGACCAGCCTGACCGCCATGAAGACACCCCGTCTCTAATAAAAATACAAAAAATTACCCAGGTGTGGTGGTGCATGCCTGTAATCCCAGCTACTTGGGAGGCTGAGGCAGGAGAATTGCTTGAACCTGGGAGGCAGAGGTTGCGGTGAGCTCAGATAGTGCCATTGCATTATAGCCTGGGCAACAAGAGTGAAACTCCATCTCAAAAACTATAAATTTAAAAAGAAAAAAAGAAGCATCTGGCAAAATTAGCTCCTGTCCAAAAAGCCAGAGAAAAGAGTCTCTTTTGCAGAAATATTTGAGTTTCATCAATTTTTCCAAGAGCCTCTCTTTATCCTTTAATATTTAAATCATTCTCTTTCAAAGGGCCTCTCATGACACCATCACAGATGATTTTCTGTTCTTCACTTGCTAACTTGTCAAACTCTGCCGGATTCTCATTTCTTAATGATAAGACTCCCAGCATTGCTTGCATGAAATCCTGCGTTTTGTATAAGATTTTCAGTTTCATATTTCATATTTTAATTTGCCTTGTGTTTGCATTGAAACATCAGATGATGATGGATTAAGTGGGAAGGGATGACCAGGAGCAGACATTTTATAATCAGTCAATTAATGAGTTAATACTGTTATGCTGCTATATTCTAACAAGTTTGTAACTGCTGTGACTTAGGTAATAAATATTCAAATAATGTGGACCCCTCCTGTACATCAAAATGTCAACAGCAGTGACCTCTGAGTAGTGTGGGATTATGGTTAACAAAAATAATAAGTGACATTAATTGTTTGCTATGAATGTTAAGCACTTTACAAGCATGACCTCATTCAACAGTCACAGAAACCCCCTGAGAGAGCTACGATTATTTTCTGTCTTTTCAAATGAGGAAGCTAAGGTTTAGAGAGGTTAAAAATACTTACCCAAGGTCACATTGTTACATGGCAGGGCAAGGATTTAGCACAGCTTGTCTGGCTTCAGAGTCCAGGCCCTTAATCTCCCATTTATTTGTATTTTCTTCTTTAATACAAAGAAAATGTATTACTAGTGCCATAAGGGGAGCAAGTGGCTACTTCTCTTGTTTTTTTTTTTTTTTTTTTTTTTTTTTTTTTTTTTTTTTGAGATGGAGTCTTGCTCTGTAAACAGGCTGGAGTGCAGTGGTACAATCTTGGCTCACTGCAACCTCCACCTCCTGGGTTCAAGCGATTCTTCCGCCTCAGCCTCCCGAGTAGTTGGGACCACAGGCGCGCGCCACCACACCCGGCTAATTTTTGTATTTTTAGTAGAGACGAGGTTTCACCATGTTGGCCAGGATGGTCTCGATCTCTTGACCTCATAATCCACCCGTCTCGGCCTCCCAAAGTGCTGGGATTAAAGGCATGAGCCACCGCGCTCAGCCGTTGCTTTTTCTTAAATCTGTTTATGGTCCATTTGGTAAGTCTCACCTCCAAAGTTTATTTCACTGGGTCTTTATTAGAAGTGGTACTTAACTTTCTTTCTACAAAATGAATATTTTAGTCAAACATTTTTAGCCACTAGCTAATCTCTGGCTGGAAGCCTGTGACTTTTGTTGTTTTCAAATTTCCTCTTTTGGCAGGAGTATCAACTCTTTCTCCTAAGCTCCTCAAAGCAGAGAGGCTACTTAGAAAGCTGAACTAGAGAGGAGGGGCCAGGAATTGTATTTTATCCTGTAGGGGACAGGAAAGATTTGTATTTTTCTATTTGTAAATATTTGTTCATATTCTTTAATCATTTGTTGTGTAGATATTAAATATCTGTATAAATTTTTATTCATTTTACATGTTATTAATAGTAATGCTTTATTTACCGTGTGAAGTAAAGCAGCATGGATAACTCTAAACAGCCCAGATGCTGGGAAAACCACATATATGAGACTGCTAAAAAAATATGCATAAGGAGCCTTGAGTAGCAAACTGGAGACTATAGGAGGTGGGAAATCCTCAGACAGGCTTGAGGAATCATTAGCGGATAATGGAAATAACATCGCCCTGAGAGGCAGAGTGGGGCGGGCATCACTCCCAGAAGCCCCCCAGTTGTTTCCCCTTCCCACAACAGTGCTGGCAGCCCCTCTGTGGCAAGGGTGGTGGTGGCCAGTACAAAGGGAGTTTGTCCAAGCTATGGCGCCAGCGACAGTGGAGATTCTTGACACATTAGACACTGGGTCGGCTGGATAACATTTGTCCAGAAGAGCAGTCAACTAGCAGAATCCCCAGGGCCTCACATGACCCCTTGTGATAGCAACAACAGGGCTTATGGATACTTGTTAGATTTTTCCATTTTTTTTTTTTTTTTTAGCTGGAGTCTCACTCTGTCATCCAGGCTGGAGTGAGGTGGTGCAATCTCGACTCACCGCAAGCTCTGCCTCCCAGGTTCAAGCAATTCTCTGGCCTCAGCCTCCTGAGTAGGTGGGACTACAGGTGCACACCACCACACTGGCTAATTTTTGTGTTTTTAGTGGAGATGGGGTTTCACTATGTTGGTCAGACTGATCTCGAACTTCCGACCTCAAGTGATCCTCTCGCTTCAGCCTCCCAAAGTGCTGGGATTACAGGCATGAGCCACTGAGATTGGCCGACCCACAAATTTTCTTAAGGCCTAGGCTCAGAACTGGCACAATAACAGTTCCTTCATCCTGTTGGCTTAAACAAGTGACAAGGTCAGCCTAGATTCAAAGGGCAGGAAACTATACAACAAGGCAGCATAGCAAAAGGCAAGGCACGGATCACAAGATTAGGAGATCAAGACCATCCTGGCTAACACAGTGAAACCTCATCTTTACTAAAAATCCAAAAAATTAGCTGGGAGTGGTGGCGCACAACTGTAGTCCCAGCTACTCAGGAGGCTGAGGCCAGAGAATCGCTTGAACCCGGGAGGCAGAGGCTGCAGTGAACCAAGATCGCACCACTGCACTCCAGCCTGGGGACAGAGTAAGACTATGTCTCAAAAATAAAAATAAGAAAAAGGCAAGCCTGCAGGGATGAATGAGAGTTGAGATCAATGATGCAATCTATCACACAAGTGTATATATACAAACACACGCACAGAGTTATATGTTGCTTAATAGTGGAGACGTGTTCTAGGAAATGCATTGTTAGGCCATTTCATCATCATGTGAACATCAGGATGTGCTTACACAAACCTAGATGGTATAGCCTTCTACACGGGGGACTGTGTGGTATACCGATTGCTCCTATACAGACCTGTACAACATGTTACCATACTGAATACTATAAGCAGTTGTAACGCAATGCTAAGTATGTGCTTATTTAAACATATCTAAACCTGGAAAAGGCACAGTAAAAATACAGTATAAAAGATAAAATGTGGGCCAGGCACAGTGGCTCATTCCTGTAATCCCAGCACTTTGGGAAGCCAAGGCAGGTGGATCGCCAGAGGTCAGGAGTTCGAGACCAGCCTGGCCAGCATGGTGAAACCCCATCTCTACTAAAAATACAAAATTTGCCAGGCGTGGTGGCAGATGCCTGTAATCCCGGCTACCCAGGAGGCTGAGGCAGGAAAAATCACTTGAACCCGGGGGGCAGAGATTGCAGTGAGCCTAGATCACGCCATTGTACTCTAGCCTGGGCAGCAAGAGTGAAACTCCATCTCAAAAAAATAAATAAATAAAATGTGGTACGCCTGTATCAAGCACATAAATGGGGTTTGCAGGACTAGAAGTCACTCTGATTGAGTCAGTGAGGGGTGAAAGAATGGGAAGCTCTAGGACATCGTGGCACTAGACTGTAGACTTTGTAAATACTCTACACCTAGGCTACACTAAATTTACTTTTAAAGGTAGTTTTCTTTCTTTAGTAATAAATTAATTATAGCATGCCATAACGTTTTTACTTTATACATTTTTAATTTTTTTAACTTGACTCTTTTATCATGACATTTAGCTTCAAACACAAACATATTGTATAGCTCCACGAAAATGGTTTTTCTTTATATCCTTATTCTCTAAGTTTTTTTATTTAAAAACTTTAAAATTGTCTTTTTACTTTTTAAATGCCTTTGTTTAAAACAAAGACACAGACACACATACTAACTAAGGCCTATGTTGTAGGAGCTGGAGTAGCCCACCCCTCTGGGGGAACAGCAGCAAGGCTGCTGTGAACTTTGTTTGAACTTCGCTTGAACTTCAGAGAAGTAAAACCGTAACAGGAGGATGTGTACGTCTCGGGGTAGAACAGACGGGCTTAGAGACAATCAGCTTTTGCTAACCTTGCTGCAAGATAGCTTTTAGCTGAAGTATGTTAACTGAAGTATGAAAATAATAACCACAGGCTGTTCTAAGTAACTGCACCCTCCCTCTGCTATGTGCTTTGTGAACAAATAAAATAAAGTACACTGAGACAGGTCGGGGCCGGAAAGACTGTCATCCTCACTCTCCCGGACCGCCTGGCCCAGCTTTCTCTACGTTTGTGTTTGTGTCTTTCTTTATCCCCCGCCCTTAGGTCTTTGAACTCTTGTGCAGCGTGGGACACAGCATGTGCCACACTACGTAGGGTCAGAATCATCAATATCACTGTCTTCCACCTCCACGTTTTGTCCCATTGGAAAGTCTTCTGGGTCAATAGCACTCATGGAGCTAAATCAAAATAAATAAAAACAAGGAGGCTGAGTCAGGGTATCAGAATTACCCAACAGGAAACAGTTTGGAAGGGGCAAAACTTGAATCCAAGTCTGCTCTTTCCAAAGGCTTTTCTCTAGGCCACATTTGGATTATTCAGTTTATCTAATGTGATAGAAACACCTAGCAGCCTGCTAAAATTCAATCCCTGTCGTACACAGAATAGAATTTTTGCCTCCCAGAGCCCCTTGACAAGAAGTTCAAAAGAATTATTTCCACCAATAAAATGTGATCAGAATGCCTTCTTCTGGAATACTTCCTGAAGGAACTGCCTGAGGCTGTTTTACAGTTAACTGTTTTTTATAAGTAGAAGAGTATACTCTAAAATACCAATTAAAAGTATAAGTTATTATAAATACACAAACCAGTAGCATCATTGTTTAGTATCATTATCAAGTGTTATGTACTATACATAATTGCATGTGCTACACTTTTATATGACTGGCAATGCAGTTTTTTAAAAAATATTTACATTCTTTTATTAATAGAAACAAGGACTCACTATGTTGCCCAGGCTGGTCTCAAACTCCTGAGGTCAAGTGATCCTCCAGCTTTGGCCTCCCAAAGTGCTGGGATTATATGTATGAGCCATTGCACCAGGCCATGGTCACAGATATGTGAGTAATGCATTGTGCCGTGATGTTGTCACAGCTATGATGTCATTAGGTGATAGGAGTTTTTCAGCTCTGTCATATATTTTGGGGCCACTATCATACATGTGCTTCATTGTTGACTGAAACGTCATTATGCCACACGTGACTGTAGATGTGTGTGTGTATTTGAACTTTAAAGCACATTTGCTTTTTATCTGCGTTTCAACCTAATAAAGGTCCTAGGGATATCACCACTGTTGTCTTTTAAAAATGAGGAAGTTAGGCCGGGCACC
The DNA here is from genome assembly GCA_031835075.1 of Saguinus oedipus. Classification (NCBI taxonomy): domain Eukaryota; kingdom Metazoa; phylum Chordata; class Mammalia; order Primates; family Cebidae; genus Saguinus; species Saguinus oedipus. Next base: position 71,754,611 of record CM063185.1, read on the forward strand.
TGTAATCCCAGCACTTCGGGAGGCCAAGGCAGCGGATCACCTGAGGTTGGGAGTTCGAGACCAGACTGACCAACATGGAGAAACTCTGTCTCTACTAAAAATATAAAATTAGCTGGGCATAGTGGTGCATGCCTGTAATCCAGCTATTCAGGAAGCTGAGGCAGGAGAATTGCTTGAACTCAGGAGGCAGAGGTTGTGGTGAGCCGAGATCATGCCCTTGCACTCCAACCTGGGCAACAAGAAGGAAACTGCATCTCAAAAAAAAAAAATTAGAACGTTGCCAGACGCAGTGGCTCATGCCTGTAATCCCAGCACTTTGGGAGGCTGAGGCAGTGGATCACCTGATCTCAGGAGTTCGAGACAAACCTGGCCAACATGTTGAAATCCCGTCTCGACTAAAAATACAAAATTAGCTAGGCATGGTGGTGCACACCTGTAATCCCAGCTAGTCAGGAGGCTGGGGCATGAGAATTGCCTGTACCTGGGAGGTAGAGGTTGCAGTGAGCTGAGATCGCGCCATTGCACTCCAGCCTGGGAAACAAGAGTGAAACTCCATCTCTAACTAAATAAAGTTTTTTAAAAATGTTCTTACTGTATTGGATACTGCTGACTAGATGGTGGGACTGCATAATGGAAGCCTAACTCGCTGAATCATTATTAGAGGAGAGCAAACACTCTATTATATATCCTTTAAAGTCTTTATAAGGATGGAGAGAGTCTATTTGGATTTACAATTAACCTACTTTAATACCGCTAGTAAAGTAATCCTAATTGATTTAAATTTCACATGGATTTCACCAAATTGGTTATTTGGGGGTGAGATTTAAAACAGATGAAAAGTAATTGGAGAAGGTAACTATTCCTCAAATTGGTAGAACTGTTTGGCAGAGGCCAAATACAGGCCAAGACTTTCAGAAGCAAAAAGACGCATACCAAAAAAAAAAAAAGAAATTTTTAATATGGTTACGGTTTGATATTTCTATCACTTCCTTCTAACAGTGTTATAAATTAAACTCCCTTTTACTACAGAATAATTTGCCTCTCTCACTGATACATAAATTATCACGTTGAGGCAACCTCACAGATAGTATACAACATAAAGGACCTTTTTATAAAACCCACCAGTCCCCAGGAGCAGTTGTATGTTTTACTGGTATTTATGGTAACAACCCTTCAATACTTCTAATGAGTCCTGAAACCTGTCTGCCCCGCACACTTTTAAAATAAATACGATGCTGGAGTAGCTCCCTGAATATCACCTCCATCCATCACTTGCAAGATAGTCACCACGCCCGGCACCCTGATTTATAGATGGGTTAATGCTAGCGTCCTAGAATATATGCTTTTATTCTTCCAGTGGGGTGATGAAAGAAAACTTGAAGCATATACTCTTAATTGGCCATTAACATTGTAATTGTGAAGGCTGGGGAAATCTTGGCTCCCTGGCCTCTCGCATACTGTGCATGTAGAGAACAGTTGACAATGAAAAGAATATTTACACATTAAACCGTCAGAAGACTCGCATTGCTTTTTAGCTTGTGTTTATCTTACAAATAGCTCTGAGTACCACCAGGAAAGGGCACCATGATGGATATTAATGGCAGTGAGTCCTCATGGGTAAAGGGGCTGCTGATTTAATTACAGTCAAGGTCGGGACACAGGATGATCCAGGCTCCACTGTCTACTCTCAAGTTTCTCTAGCACGTTTCTCTAGAAAGACCTTTTCACTCTCAGCTGTGGAGCCTGTGATTAGGAATCAGACAGAGCTGGTTGATCTGTGGGTCCTTTTCTTACTAGCTGAGTGACCATGAGCAGGTTACCTCTCTGAACCCCAGTCTCTTCTTCCTTGTGAGGATGAAAGGGAAGAGTGCAGATACAATGTGTACCATGTACTAACTGCACATAGTGAGGATTCAATACATGCAGCTGTTAACTATTTTCAGAGAGTTCTCCATCCCGCCCCTATCAAATGCCACCCCCATAAGTACAGCCTTAAGTGTCATATGGCAACCTTGGCCCCATTACTTTGTGTTCATTTGTTTGTTTGTTTGTTTTGATATAGAGTTTCACTCTTGTTGCCCAGGCTGGAGTGTAATAGTGCGATCTCGGCTCATGGCAATCTCCACTTTCCGGGTTCAAGCAATTCTCCTGTCTCAGTCTCCTGAGTAGCTGGGATTAAAGGCATGTGCCACCACGGCCGGCTAATTTTGCATTTTTAATAAAGACGGGGTTTCTCCATGTTGGTCAGGCTAGTCTTGAACTCCTGACCTCAGGTGATCCGCCCAACCTCAGCCTCCCAAAGTGCTGGGATTACAGGTGTGAGCCACCGCACCCAGCCCCATTTCATTTTTAAAGCCTCAATCTTATTCAGTTGAAGACAAGCTCCTAACGTAACTGAGAAACATGGACACCTTTTAAAAAGCAGATTTTTAAAAAGCCATGCCAACAGGTAATGTACATAGGTCACTCTGGCTGTAGAATGGAGAGATGGGAGATTGGAGGACACACCAAACAAGGGAGTCAGACATCTTGTTCTTCGTTCCCTTGGCTAGAGCTTTCGCTGCTTTCCTTACATAGGCTAATGCTTTGAATAATAAACTACATTCCTTTTTTCTTATGAAATAAAATTATTATGATCAAAGAACAGTAATTAATGCTGAGCCCTCCACTTTTATCCTATTTGTTGCCTTGCATTTATGTGATTTGCACGCTTCTCTCATGCTTGTTACATAGATGTTGAACATGGCTGAGACCCAGGTGACCTGGAGCTTCTTCCAGGTGGTCCAAATTCAGATCGGGACTTTCAAATAGTGAATACCATGTGCTTATCAAGGATTTGCCAAGATACGGGTGATCACAGAGGACAAATGACCGGCAGATGTGCCCTTGTGCGGCCTCGAATCTCAAGTTTCCTGCAAATCCCACTCTCTCTCCTCGCTTATTTGTGGCTATTGTTTATGGTTATAAGAAATTTATCTAAAGTAAAAGGATTATATAAGATGTTACCATAAAGACAGGGGCCTACTGTTTACAGCATCTTATAAAACATTTGTCCTGTGAGCTACGTCTCAACAGCCCAATACGTTTGTCCAGGGTATACTGATTCCAACCGAGTCTTCTAAGCTCCTTCAACTGATCACTTGGTTAGGCTAGGGATTCTGAGAAGAACACAGTTTCTGAGGGAGGGGTACAAAAAAAATGTAAAAGCATGTGTGGCAAACACAGTAAGGAGCCAAGTACTGGTGCTCCTTTTCCATAGTGCATTGTTCATTTCTCTTTAAATGTTTTACCTTTATCCTCTGTTGGACTTGACCATAGTGTAGAGCTGTTAACGGAGCAGCCGACCAACCAGGGAATACCTTTTGCCCAACCCCTCACGGTGGGGCCACGTGACCCGTTCCTGCTAAAGGAATGTGAATAGAAAGGATATGTGTCTGTTCTAAATCAATGCAAAGAAATGAAGAACCTTGAAAAAAGATTTGAGGAAATGATAACAAGAATGGACAACTTAGACAGGAATATGAATGAACTGAAGGAGCTGAAAAACACGAGAACTTCGCGAAGCATGTACAAGTTTCAACAGCCAAATTGACCAAGCAGAAGAAAGGATATCAGAAGTTGAAGATCAACTCAATGAAATAAAATGAGAAGCCAAGATTAGAGAAAAAAGTGCAAAAAGGAATGAACAAAGTCTCCAAGAAATGTGGGACTATGTGAAGAGACCTAACTTACGTTTGATAGGTGTACCAGAATGTGATGAAGAGAATGAATCCAAGCTGGAAAACACTCTTCAGGATATTATCCAGGAAAATTTCCCCAACCTAGCAAGGCAGGCCAATATCCAAGTCCAGGAAATACAGAGAACACCACAAAGATACTCCCCAGTAAGAGCAACCCCAAGGCACATAATCATCAGATTCACCAGGGTAGAAATGAAGGAGAAAATGCTAAGGGCAGCCAGAGAGAAAGGTAGGGTCACCCACAAAGGGAAGCCCATCAGACTCACAGCAGATCTCTCGGCAGAAACTCTGCAAGCCAGAAGAGAGTGGGGGCCAATATTCAACACATCCTTAAAGAAAAGAACTTCCAACCCAGAATTTCATATCCAGCCAGACTGAGCTTCATAAGTGAAGGAAAAATAAAATCCTTTACAAATAAGCAAGTACTCAGAGATTTTGTCACCACCAGGCCTGCTTTACAAGAGCTCCTGAAAGAGGCACTACATATAGAAAGGAACAACCAGTACCAGCCATTCCAAAAACATACCAAATGCTAAAGAGCATCAACAAAATGAAGAATCTGCATCAACTAGCAGGCAAAACAGCCAGCTAGCATCAAAATGGCAGTATCAAATTCACACATAACAATAGTAACCCTAAATGTAAATGGGCTAAATGCGCCAATCAAAAGACACAGACTGGCAAATTGGATAAAAAGCCAAAACCTATTGGTGTGCTGTATCCAGGAAATCCATCTCACATGCAAGGATATACAAAGGCTCAAAATAAAGGGACAGAGGAAGATTTACCAAGCAAACGGAGAGCAAAAAAAAGCAGGAGTTGCCATTCTCGTCTCCGATAAAATAGACTTTAAAGCAACAAAGATCAAAAGAGACAAAGAAGGACATTACATAATGGTAAAAGGATTGATACAACAAGAAGAGCTAACGATCCTAAATATATATGGACCCAATAGAGGAGCACCCAGATATATAAGGCAAGTTCTTAATGACTTACAAAGAGACTTAAGACTCCCACACAGTAATAGTGGGAGACTTTAGCACTCCATTCTCAATATTAGACAGATCAACCAGACAGAAAATTAACAAGGATACCCAGGGCTTGAACTCAGACCTGGAACAAGCAAACCTGATAGACATTTACAGAACTCTCCACCCCAAATCCACAGAATATACATTCTTCTCAGCACTACATCACACCTACTCTAAAATTGACCACATAATTGGAAGTAAAGCACTCCTCAGCAAATGCAAAACAACTGAAATCATAACAAACAGTCTCTCAGGCCATAGTGCAATCAAGTTAGAACTCAGAATTCAGAAACTAACTGAGAACTGCACAGCTTCATGGAAACTGAACAACTGGCTCTTGAATGCTGATTGGATAAACAATGAAATGAAGGCAGAAATAAAGAAGTTCTTCAAAACCAACAAGAACAAAGACACAACATACCAGAATCTCTGGGACACATTTAAAGCAGTATCTAGAGGAAAACATATAGCAATAAGTGCCCATACAAGAAGAGTGGAGAGATCCAAAATTGACACCCTAATGTCAAAATTGAAAGAGCTAGAGGAGCAAGTTCAAAAAAACTCAAAACCTAGCAGAAGACAAGAAATAACTAAGATCAGAGCAGAACTGAAGGAGACAGAGGCACAAAAAACCCTTCAAAAAATCAATAAATCCAAGAGCTGCTTTTTTTGAAAAGATCAACAAAATAGACCACTAGCCAGACTGATAAAAAAGAAAAGAGAACAACCAAATAGACGCAATAAAAAATGATAAAGGGGAAATCACCACAGATTCCACAGAAATTCAAACCATCATCAGAGAATATTACAAACAACTCTATGCACATAAACTAGTAAACCTGAAAGAAATGGATAAATTCATGGACACCTGTGTCCTCCCAGGCCTAAACCAGGAGGAAGCCGAAACTATGAATAGACCAATAACAAGGTCTGAAGTCGTGGCAGCAATTAAGAGCCTACCACACAAAAAAAGCCCAGGTCCAGATGAGTTCACAGCCGAATTCTACCAGACATACAAAGAGGAGCTGGTACCATTCCTTCCGAAACTGTTCCAAATAATCCAAAAAGAGGGAATCCTTCCCAAATCATTTTATGAGACCAACATCATCCTGATACCAAAACCCGGCAGAGACTCAACAAGAAAAGAAAACTTCAGGCCGATATCCATGATGAACATAGATGCAAAAATCTTCAATAAAATATTGGCAAGTCGATTGCAACAGCACATCAAAAAGCTTATCCACCATGATGAAGCAGGATTCATCCCGGGGATGTAAGGCTGGTTCAAAATATGCAAGTCTATAAACATAATTCAGAACCAAAAACAAAAACCACATGATTATCTCAATTGACGCAGAGAAGGCCTTTGACGAAATTCAACAGCCCTTTATGCTAAAAACGCTCAATAAACTCAGTATTGATGGAATGTATCTCAAAATAATAAAAGCTATTTACAACAAACCAACAGCCAATATCATACTGAATGGGCAAAAACTGGAAGCATTCCCTTTGAAATCCGGCACTAGACAAGGATGCCCTCTCTCACCACTTCTATTCAATATAGTACTGGAAGTTCTAGCCAGAGCAATCAGGTAAGAAAAAGAAATAAAGGGTATTCAAATAGGAAAGGAGGAAGCCAAATTGTCTCTATTTGCAGATGACATGATAGTATATCTAGAAGACCCCATCGCCTCAGCCCAAAAACTCCTGAAACTGATAAGCAACTTCAGAAAAGTCTCAGGATATAAAATCAATGTGCAAAAATCACAAGCATTCCTATACACCAATAACAGACTTAAAGAGAACCAAATCAAGAACGAACTGCCATTCATAATTGCTACAAAGAGAATAAAATACCAAGGAATACAACTTACAAGGAACGTAAGGGACCTCTTCAAGGAAAACTACAAACCACTGCTCAACGAAATAAGAGAGGACACAAACAGATGGAGAAACATTACATGTTCATGGTCAGGAAGAATCAATATCGTGAAAATGGCTATAATGCCCAAAGAAATTTACAGAATCAATGCTATCTTCATCAAGCTACAATGACTTTCTTCATAGAACTGGAAAAAACTACCTTGAACTTCATATGGAACCAAAAGAGAGCCCACATAGCCAAGTCAATCCTAAGCAAAAAGAACACAGCAGGAGGCATCACACTACTGGACTTCAAATTATACTACAAGGCTACAGTAATCAAAACAGCATGGTACTGGTACAAAAACAGAGACATAGACCAATGGAACAGAACAGAGGCATCAGAGGAAACACAGCATATCTATAACCATACAATCTTTGATAAACCTGACAAAAACAAGCAATGGGGAAAGGACTCCCTGTTTAATAAATGGTGTTGGGAAAACTGGCTAGCTATGTGCAGAAAGCAGAAACTGGACCCCTTCCTGACACCTTACACTAAAATTTACTCCAGATGGTTTAAAGACTTAAACATAAGACCTGGCACCATAAAAACCCTAGAAGAAAATCTAGGCAAAACCATTCAGGACATAGGAGTAGGCAAAAACTTCATGACCAAAACACCAAAAGCATTGGCAACAAAAGCCAAAATAGACAAATGGGACCTAATCAAACTCCAGAGCTTCTGCACGGCAAAAGAAACAGTCACTAGAGTGAATCGGCAACCAACAGAATGGGAAAAAATCTTTGCAGTTTACCCATCTGACAAAGGGCTGATATCCAGAATTTACAAAGAACTCAAACAGATTTACAAGAAAAAAACAAACAAGCCCATCCAAAAATGGGCAAAGGATATGAACAGACACTTTACAAAAGAAGACATACATGAGGCCAACAAACATATGAAAAAATGCTCATCATCACTGGTCATTAGAGAGATGCAAATCAAAACCACATTGAGATAACCATCTCACGCCAGTTAGAATGGCGATCATTAAAAAATCTGGAGACAACAGATGCTGGAGAGGATATGGAGAAATAGGAACACTTTTACACTGCTGGTGGGAGTGTAAATTAGTTCAACCATTGTGGAAGACAGTGTGGCGATTCCTCAGGGACCTAGAAATAGAAATTCCATTTGACCCAGAAATCCCATTACTGGGTATATATCCAAAGGACAATAAATCGTTCTACTATAAGGACACATGCACACAAATGTTCATTGCAGCACTGATTACAATAGCAAAGACCTAGAACCAACCCAAATGCCCATCGATGATAGACTGGACTGGAAAAATGTGGCACATATACACCATGGAATATTATGCAGCCATCAAAAACGATGAGTTTGTGTCCTTTGTAGGGACATGGATGAATCTGGAGAACATCATTCTCAGCAAACTGACACAAGAACAGAAAATGAAATACCGCATATTCTCACTCATAGGTGGGTGATGAACAATGAGAATACATGGACACAGGGAAGGGAGTACTACACACTGGGGTCTATTGGGGGGAATAGGGGAGGGACAGCGGGGGGGGAGCAGGGGAGGGATAGCATAGGGAGAAATGCCAAATGTGGGTGAAGGGGTGGAAGGCAGCAAAACACACTGCTATGTGTGTAACTATGCAACTATCTTGCATGTTCTGCACATGTACCCCAAAATCTAAAACATAATAAAAAATAAAAAATTTTAAAAATAATTTAAAAAAATAAAGGATGTGTGTCACTTCCTGGCTGAGCTGGTTAAAACGATGGCATTGCTTTCTCCATACTCTCCTCTCTGGGTGTCAGTGCCCACGGTAATATTGGAAACCACATGTTGAACACGGTAGAAAAGCACTCTGAATTCCTGAATTAATTCTCAGAGGCGAGGAGCCTGCCTTACAGGAAACACTTACATTGAACAGTTTAGGGAATTAGAAAGAAACTGTATGTACTGCAGATTTTGATGTCACCTTAATTAATAACATGAGTATTAACAATGAAAATGTACTCAATACACATTTATAAATGGCATCTAGCCATTGTAGTGTACATAGCTAGAAGAAAGAATAACTTCACTAAATTAAAATGTAGCTAGCTCATACATGTCTGGTAAGAGTGTAAATTGGTAAAAGAAGCTGTTCACCAAAATCTAGTAAAGTCAAAACTTTGTATATGCTGCGACCCAACTAAGTATAATCCTATCAGAAACGTGTTCATATATGTTCATCGAAAACATAAACTAGAATGCGACATACACATACGATGGGATATTATTCTGCCTTAAGAAAAGGAAGACAATTCTGACATATGTTACATGGATGAACCTTGAGACATTATGCTAAACGAAACAAAGCAATAACACACACATAATATAAGATGGTTCTACTTATATACGGTACGTAGAGTAGTCAAATTCATGGAGATAGACAGTAGAATGGTGATTGCCCAGGGTCAGGAGAAATTGGCAGTGGTTCTTTGTGAGCTGAGATGGCGCCACTGCACTCCAGCCTGGGCGGCTGAGGGAGATTCAGTCTCAAAATAGAAAATTTAAAAAAATTGAATCATTCTTCTGAAACCTGATCATTGGAGTCTTCTTTCAAAGGGTTAGTCAGAAAATTAGAACAATTAGAAATACAATTAGAAACTTTTTGACACTTAATGATTTCCTGTCACAATTACCACAATTAGAAATAAGAAACAAAACATACTAGAATGTGCAGAGTAGCACAATTCAAAACAGTTCACAATCCAGCAGCACAATTCAAAACTAATTTGTGATCAGTTCACAAACTGGAAACTAATCAAATGTCCTTTACTAAGGACAGATGAATAAAACAGATGAATAAATTGTAGGCTACTCACACAATGAAATATTATACAACAGTAAGAAATGAATGATCTATGACGTGCCATAATATGAGTAAATCCCACAAAAATAACATTAAGCAGAAGAACCTAGACAAAAAAAATACCATCTATTATTATAAAGTACAAAAACACGTAAGACTCTTCAATTTCGTTAGAAGTCACGATAGTGTTTAATTTTGAGGTTTGGCTAGTGAGTGAAAGAAAGCAGGGGTGGGGCTGAAGGGCATCTCTGTATCACTTTTCACTTAAAGTTTATTTTATAATAGAAACTGTTAATATGGTTCTAAAACTTCCTTTAAAAAGAACCTCATAGAACAGAGGGAACAGAAGTCAAAATGAGCACCCTTCTTGCCTGAGGGCAGAAGAACCTCTAAAGCAGCTGAGACAAATGAATTTTGAATTTGTACCTGAATGATCAGCCTAAATCAGGACACCTTAGAATTCCTTATTAATCAGTAAATGGCCCTCTGTACACAGATTACCTACAAGAGTACCAACAAGAAATATGTTTAACAATTAAAATTATATGGTAATTTCACACTCAACAATGCCTTGTGTTCATAATTTTAATATTAGATCTGATTGAATATTATTAAATACAGCCTATGCCTTCCAAAATGGGTTGCATGATGGATCTCAACGAACTCATTAGTAGCTAATGCAGTAGAGATCTTTCTAAATGCTAATGTTTAGCTGCCTTTGGCTCATTAATTAATTTAAAGATTGTATAATTATCACAGCTTTTGATGCGAGTACATCTAGCACTTTTTATTACTGGATAATGCTCATTTGTATGTGAGCATTAAAAATTACATTATGTCATCCAAAGATAGGTAGCATAATGCCAAATACTCACACAGATTATGTATATATTTAGAAAGGAAAAAGGAAAAGTAAAAAGAGAATGTTCTTTTGAACACATGAGGAGTTGGGACCACTACACATACTTGTCACTAAATGAGTGATAAAACAAAAGCAGGAATAGGGAAGGAGCTGCCATCAGGAGGACATGAGTAAAATACTCGTTAGCCTCAACAAGAGTCTGGTCACGTTAAAAAAAAAATAACCCTGTTCTAAAAATCTTGGCAAGAAAAAAAATCCAAGCTAACAGGAATACCTTAAATTTGAAGTCATTCTTTTGAAATCTGATAACTGGAGTCTTCTTTCAAAGGGGTAGTGAGAAAATTAGAACAATTAGAAACAGAATTAGAAAGGTTTTGACATAATGATATTTTTTCACAATCAGGATGAGGATTAAAGGATACTCACCTATAAAAAGGTTGTATGAAAACAAGCAATGGGGAAAGGATTCCCTGTTTAATAAATGATGTTGGGAAAACTGGCTAGCCATGTGCAGAAAGCAGAAACACCTTACACTAAAATTAACTCCCAATGGATTATAGACTTAAACATAAGCCCTAACATCATAAAAACCCTAGAAGAAAACCTAGGCAAAACCATTCAGGACACAGGCATAGGCAAGAACTTCATGGCTAAAACATCAAAAGCACTGGCACCAAAAGCCAAAATAGACAAATGGGATCTAATTAAACTCCAGAGCTTCTGCACAGCAAAAGAAACAATCATTAGAGTGAACGGGCAACCAAAAGAATGGGAAAAAAATTTTGCAATCTACCCATATGACAAAGGATTTATATCCAGAATCTACAAAGAATTAAAACAGATTTACCAGAAAAAAAAAAAAAAAAAAAAAAAAAAAAAAAAAAAACAAGCCCATTCAAAAGTGGGTGAAGGATATGGCAGGTGGATCACAAGGTCAAGAGATCGAGACCATCCTGGCCAATATGGTGAAATCCCATCTCTACTAAAAATACAAAAATTAGCTGGGCGTAGTGGTGTGCGCCTGTAGTCCCAGATACTTGGGAGGCTGAGGCAGGAGAATTGCTTGAACCCGGGAGGCGGAGATTGCAGTGAGCCGAGATCATGCTGCTGCACCCCAGCCCGGCCCCTGACAACAGAGCAAGACTCTGTCTCAAAAAAAAAAAAAAAAAAAAAAAAAAAAAAAAAAAAAAGACATATATGCGGCCAAGAAACATATGAAAAAATGCTCATCATCACTGGTCATTAGAGAAATGCAAATCAAAACTACATTGAGATACCATCTCACGCCAGTTAGTATGGCGATCATTAAAAAATTTGGAGACAACAGATGCTGGAGAGGATGTGGAGAAATAGGAACACTTTTACACTGCTGGTGGGAGTGTAAATTAGTTCAACCATTGTGGAAGACAGTGTGGCGATTCCTCAAGGACCTAGAAAAAGAAATTCCATTTAACCCATCAATCCCATTACTGGGTATATATCCAAAGGACTATAAATCATTCTATTATAAAGACATATGCACACGTATGTTCACTGCAGCACTGTTTACAATAGCAAACACTTGGAACCAACCCAAATGCCCATCAATGATAGACGGGACAGGGAAAATGTGGCACATATACACCATGGAATACTATGTAGCCATAAAACACGATGAGTTCATGTCCTTTGTAGGGATATGGATGAATCTGGAAACCATCATTCTCAGCAAACTGACACAAGAATAGAAAATCAAACACCGCATGTTCTCACTCATAGGTGGGTGTTGAACAACGAGAACACATGGACACAGGGAGGAGAACATCACACATGAGGTCTGTGGCAGGGACTGAGGAAGGGACAATGGGGGATAGGGAGGTGGGGAGGGATAACATGGGGATATAGGTGACGGGGATGGAGGCAGCAAACCACATTGCCATGTATGTAACTATGCAACAATCCTGCATGTTCTTCACATGTATGCCAGAACCTAAAGTGCAATAAAATATATATATATATATATATATATATATATATATATATATATAAAATACATATATATATAAATGGTGGTATGAGGTGAATCTAGAAGTCATTCCTGGTCACTGTCATCACTTACTGAAGGAGATGTGGCAAATGGAGAAAAATTAATGTAACTGCCCACTGGGTTCATTTTGCCCACTGCCCAGATAGGGCCAATTAATCAAAACGGGGGAATTTCAATAGAGAAAGAGTTTAATTTACACAGAGCTGGCTGAATGGGAGACTGGAGTACCATTACTCAAATAAGCCTCCCCTGAAAATTCAGAGGCTAGGGTTTTTCTTTTTCTTCTTCAAGGTTTTTGTTTTTGTTTTGTTTTTTTGAGACAGGGTCTCTCACTCTGGAGTGAGAGCACCCTGGCTGAAGTAAAGTGGCACGATCATGGCTCACTGCAGCCTCCTCAACTTCCCTGGGCTCAGGCGATCCTCCCACTTTAGCCTCCCAAGTAGCTGGGATTACAGCCACCACACCCAGCTAAGTTTTAGTATTTTTGAAAAGACAGGGTTTCACCATATTGTCCAGGCTGGTCTCAGACTCCTGGGCTCCAGTGACCCAACTGCTTCAGCCTCCCAAAGTGCTATAGGATTACAGGTGTGAGCCACTGAGCCCTGGCTAAGATTTTCAAGGGTAGTTTAGCCAACCATGGAATGGGTGATGCTGATTGGTTGGGGATGCACTCACAGGGATGTGAATCCTCTGCTGGGTAGGGACACAGGACCAGTTGGCAGGACTGGGTAGAGCCATTGGTTATCAGAAGTGCAAAAACCCAACAAGATATCTCAAAAGGCCAATCTTAGATTCTACAATAGTGAGATTATTTGCAGGAGCAATTCAGAAAGTTGCAAATCTTATAACATTGACGTATTAGCAGAATTCAGGCTTCACTCATGCTCCCGACCTGGTAGTCTTTTATTAGCTTTACAAAAGCAGTTTAGTTTTGGGGAAGTGCTGTTATCATTTAAACTGTAAATGTCTCCCAAAGTTAGCATGGCCCAAGCCCAGGAATGAATAAATGCAGTTTGGAGGCTGAAGGCAAGATGGAGGTTGGTTAGATCTCTTTCACTGTCGTAATATTCTGATTGTTACAATTTTTGCAAAGGAGGTTACTTAAGAACAAAGGTAATAATAAAGTGCTAGAGGCACTCAGTGAAAGAGAAGTGAAACTGGGAATGTTACAGGTCAGACAGGCCTGAGTGGGGCAAGTGAGGGCTCTCCCCATCCCGCTAGCAATATCTGGTGATGGTCTGCAATTATCTCTTTTTGTCTCTAAAAATGGTAATTCAGCAACCAGGGAGGGGCAATCTCCTGATCATCCACACCTGTTAATATTTAAGTGTTCACTGAAGCCAGGCAAGGTGGCTCACACCTGTAATCCCAGCACTTTGGGAGGCCGAGGCAGGCAGATTGCCTGAGCTCAGGAGTTCAAGACCAGCTTGGGTAACACAGTGAAACCCCGTCTCTACTAAAATACAAAAAATTAGGCGTGGCCACGTGCGCCTTTAATCCTAGCTACTTGGGAGGCTGAGGCAGGATGATCTCTTGAACCTGGAAGGCGAAGGTTGCAGTGAGTGGAGATCGCACCACTGCACTCCAGCCCGGGCAATAGGGCGAGACTCCTTCTCAAAAAAAAAAAAAGTATTAACTGAATGCAGGCCCCGGAGGGGGTGGGGGTTGGGGGGGGGGGGGGGTGCAGTTTCTTGGGCATGCGTGTTAAGAGACAAAATGGCGGAGTATGACGTTCCGGCGCACCCACCACCGGAAAAAGAAAAAAGTCTCCAATGCGCATGTGTGTAACTGCCTCACACACTACACATGCTCAGTTCCAGGGTAAGGAAAGCCTGCACATACCGGAAGCGCGCCCTAGGGGAAGAAGCTGGGAAAAGAAGGGAGCTGGTAAAGGTTAGGGTCGTGCTTACTCTTTTGCTCTCTTCACCTCTCCCTCGGACCTTCGGGCGCAGGCGTGGGTCTCTTCCAAGCGAATTTTCCTTTCTTTCCTGATAGAAAGCCTTTTTAAATAAACTTGCACTCCTGGTCTGAAACTAGAGTCTCTTTTTCTGCCTTACGCTCTCCGCTCAGTTGTAGTGTTTCTTTTGAGGAGGCAACGACTGAAATTGCTGCGGGCCCGTAAGGATATCCTGCAGGTAACTTGGATAACTCGGATTTCTTCCACCTCAACAGGAAGTGTTTTAACAGATCCCACTTAGTTACCTATGATTTCATTATCGGGACATCTCCTCGCAAATAAGGACGGTATAGATATTTGTGAGAGGACTTCAGCCACAGAGAGAGCCAGCATAAGCAGGATTTAAGTGACATCTTCTTACTACTGTATATATAGTAGTATGTATATTGAGATGGAGTCTCGCTCTGTTGCCAGGCTGGAGTGCAGTGGTATGATCTCGGCTCACCGCAACCTCCGCCTTCCGGGTTCAAGCAATTCTGCCTCTGCCTCACAAGTAGCTGGGACTACAGGTGCGCGCCACCATGCTCAGCTAATTTTTGTATTTTTAGTAGAGATGGGGTTTCACCATGTTGGCCAGGATGGTCTCTATTTCTTGACCTCGTGATCTGCCCACCTTGGCCTCCCAAAGTGCTGGGATTACAGGCATGAGCCACCACTCCCAGCCTCTTTTTTTTTTTTTTTTGAGACAAGGTCCAGGCATAAGAATCATGGCAAGGGGGTTACAGGGACTTTACCACTTCAACATTCTCTTTTACTCCAACACTCCCGGAGTCACGTCCAATAATGGTCACCAATTTTCTATATCTGTGGCAGTTGCACTCAGGTAACATTACAAGAAAATGGTCCATGTCTTAATCAATTGAGACATCTAACTAGCACAGTAAAAAATAAAACTAGGCTTGTGCAATACAGGAAGCCAATAAGAGGTATATTTAGCTGGGATAAAGATCAAGCTGTAACAAAGACTCCCCAAAATACAGTGACTTAAATAAGATAGGAGGTTTTATCTCACAGAGTATGTCCAGTATGAGGAGAAACTTAGGTCAGGGACATAGCTTCTTTCCCATTGGTTCACTGTCCCCAAGGATATTGTCCTCACCTATGTTATTAAAGCTAACTTGTCATGACATCCATGTTACAGCCAAAATCCAGGGACAGATATTTGCCTTTTAAGTTGGAAATACCTCAATGGTGTACATAATATACATACCAGTCTAGCTAATTTCTTTTTCTTTTTCCTTTTCTTTCTTTCTTTTTCTTTTTTTGAGACAGTCTCACTTTGTTGCCAAGGCTGCAGAGTACTGGCACAATCTTGGCTCACTGCAACCTCCACCTCCTGGGCTCAAGCAACCCTCCCACCTCAGCCTCCCAAGTAGCTAGGATTACAGGCATGCACGGCCATGCCCAGCTAATCTTTGTATTTTTTGTAGATACAGAGTTTCTCCATGTTGCCCAGGCTGGTATCGAACTCCTGAGCTCAAGCAATCCACCCACCTCAGCCTCCCAAAGTGCAGGGATTACAGGCATGAGCCATTGAGTCTGGCCTGGCTCACTTCTTATTTGCCAAAGTTTGTCATTAAGTCCACACCCAGCTGGAAAGAAAGCTGGAGACTAAGCAGTTTCCTAACACACTCTAATCACCCAAATAGCTGTACTGTGCATACCCTTTCTCTCCCTCACACAGAACACACTCAACCTCTCCCCTAAATGAGATAGCCCAGGGTCCTAGCCAGCTACTGCACCCAAGTTAAAATCCAAAATATCTGGGCAATATGCAGCCTCCTGCACCAAATCTGGATGTGTCTCAGAGTGAACAAGTTAGCAACTCATCCAATCCTTCCCCTGATTCCACCCATCCCTGTACCCAGTTCTTCCATAAACAATGGTGGATGAGACTGGATACACACAGTAAAAATTCCTTCTCAAAAAGCAGAAACAAAATACACATCAGCCACCGGTCATGAGTGATGGAGTTTTGCCGGTCAGTCATTGCAAAGGGCCTTGCCCCGCCTATGGAGTTCTTCCCTTGGAGTTAGTATTTGTTTCTGAGTTCTGGGAGGAAGTTCCTTGTCCACTGTCTTGAGTCTGTGGCTTTACCTTGGAATGATTCTGCCTTGCCCCTTGTTCTCCGTGCCCTCATCTAAGTCTGGAAACATTTCTTCCTTATGCCTTCCTTTAGGAATACCCACTCCTTTCATGTTGCTTCCTACTAATGCAGGTTTACAGGCTTGAGGATTGTATTAGGTTGAATAACAGATCTGTGGTTTGCTTGGCAATAACATTTACCCAAATACGTGGCAGGTTTCTAGTCTATTGGAGTTGGGTCTGGTTTAATGTGTCCATAACCACCCACAGTATCTTTACTGGTCATATTTCTTAAACTCGCCATCACTCTCTTCCCCACTTCAGAGGCAATTCCCTTTAGGCTATCTGACGCAACAGGCTCAACGTGACCTTTGTTGCTGAATCTAACTCCCTGGTTTGAGTGAGAATCTTTTGATGGGAGGCCACTGAAGAACACTCAGAATTACCTCATCTCCCATCTTTGTACGATTCAGAACGGTTGATTTTTCCAACCAGACGGTTTTCCTTTCTTCCAGCTATTCTTGCAAATTGGTCAGTTTTTGCCTGGGATCATTTCTTTGTTATAATACCCCATGAAAAGCAGCGAAGAGCCACCAACATACAAATATTCTGGCTTTTTGACTGCTTTCTCCAGGGCTAACAATTAGACACGTGACCTTCTGTCCAAGTAATTGCAGATGACAATTTTACCAAATATTGCCTTGACATTACAAGCTTCATCAGCTTTCCAGTATCTGCAATATTTACTTTTTAATTGTCAATATCTAGAGCAATGCCACATAGATAAGGTTTTCATAATGTTAGGTACCAATGTCCGTATTAGCTGGAATAAAATTACATTGCTAAAACAAAAACACCAAAAATATGTGACTTCAGAAAGATTCATTTCTGCGGGCAGATCACTGGAAGATGAGTTTGAGACCAGCACGGCCAACATGGTGAAACCTCGTCTCTACTAAAAATATAAAAATTACCCAGGTATGGTAATGCCTCCAGTAATCCTAGCTACTGAGGAGGCTGAGCACGAGAATCACTTGAACCCAGGAGGCAGAGGTTGCAGTGAGCTGAGATCATGCCACTGAACTCCAGCCTGTGCAACAGAGCAAGACTCTGTCTCAAAAAAAAAAAAAAATGTTCTGGCACAGTGTCTCATGCCTATAATCCCAGCACTTTGGGAAGCCAAGAAGGGGACAGATCACCTGAGGTTAGGAGTTCAAAACCAGCCTGTCCTACATGGTGAAACTCCATCTCTACTAAAAATACAAAAATTAGCCAGGCATGATGACAGATGCCTGTGATACCAGCTACCTGGGAGGCTGAGACAGGAGAATCGCTTGAACCTGGAAGGCAGAAGTTGCAGTGAGCCAAGACCACGCCATTGCACCCCAGCCTGGGTGACAGAGCCAGACTCCGTCTAAAAGGAAAAAAAAGCACTTTAGACTATTCCTGTGTCATGTAACAGCTTAGCAGGCCTAAGCAGGCAGGGTAACTCTTCCAGGCATTCATTCAGAAGCCCCACGTTCTTTGCATCTTACGTCTCTGCACTGTCCTTCATGGTGGAGCTAGGTGGACATCACACCAATATACCAACCTATGGGAAGATGGCGGAAAACGAAGTTCAGAAGTAACAGCTTATCTTGTAGCTAGAAAGTCGTTCTTAATTGTACATAGCAACTTTGCCCATCTCCCATGGCTACTGAATTGGTGCTATAACAGTAATGGGAGGAAAAGAGGAAATGCCAGGGAGCTAGTTGGGTCCTGGTCCCTCAGAAGGAGTTAGGAAAGCTGACTAAATCCTGTAAGAAAGCTGTGAACTCTGCCAATTGTATCTGTAATAGCTTAGAGGAAAAAATACATATATGTATATTAGTCCCATCCTTAAAACCACTCCAGGCTTCTTCAGGCCTAGAAATTTGGGTCCACTTCACTCCCACAGTAAGGAAACCCCTTACTAGTCCCCACCTGTTACTATCCCAGAATTTACTTCTTCCCACAATAATTAACAATGATAATTTCCATTTCCTTTAGGGAATTCAAAGTTGCACCACATGGTGCAGTTTGGACACTGTGGTCCCAATCAGACAAAGATAAAAACTATATTGGGGCGGGGCGCGGTGGCTCAGGCCTGTAATCCCAGCACTTTGGGAGGCCGAGGTGGGTGGATCACGAGGTCAAGAGATCGAGACCATCCTGGTCAACATGGTGAAACCCCGTCTCTACTAAAAATACAAAAAATTAGCTGGGCATGGTGGTGTGTGCCTGTAATCCCAGCTACTCGGGAGGCTGAGGTAGGAGAATTGCCTGAACCCAGGAGGTGGAGGTTGCGGTGAGCCGAGATCACGCCATTGCACTCCAGCCTGGGTAACATGAGTGAAACTCCATCCCAAAAAAAAAAAAAAAACTATATTGGAACATTTCACAAAGTCTGAGTTATATGTTGTCTTATATATGGTCATTTTGGTTAAAAAAAAAAAAAAGACTTTTTTTGAGCCTCTGTCACCCAGGCTAGCGTGGAGTGGTGTAATCACTGCAGCCTTGACTTCTCAGGCTCAGGTGATTATCCCACCTCAGCCTCCTGAGTAGCTGAGACTGCAGGCGCGTGCCACCACACCCAGCTAAGTTGTGTAATCTTAGTAGAGACGGATTCTCACCATGTTGCCCAGGCTGTCTTAGAACTCTTGGGCTCAAAATATTAGCCTGCTAAGGTGCTGGGATTACAAGGGTCAGCCACTGCACTTGGCCATAAAATCATCTTATTAAGTAAACTCAATGTCAGACTCGGCTTATATTAATTTTAAAAAGCTTCAATGCAAAGGAAATTTCATTTAGTCAGAATGTAGATGCCGCATCCTATGAGACCAATTATTCAACATTTTAGTCAAACAATGCTACTGTAGGACATGCTTTGTTTAGCTATTAAGCACTCAGCAAATAATCTTAGACTCTTCAACTGCTTGCTGTGTGTTATTAATTTATCATACAGTATTTACTGAACATTTATTTTAAGCAACATGATAGACAGCACAGACTTTCAACCTTCATCTCTATGCCAAATGAGAATATGGAATTCACACATGAAGGTTCCCACCATTTAGCAACATAAAAATATGCAGTAGAATTCAGTGCTGTCAGGTTTCTGATAAATTATTCAACATTGGAGTGGCATTTGATCAGGTCCTTGAAGGATGAGGTGTATGGGTAAGCAGAAATGAGAGAAAATAGCCTTCTAGGTAGAAAGAGTGGCAGGTGAGAAGACTAAGCAGCAAAACAGAACAAAATAAAACACCACCTTGTGGCCTGGGACAGTCATTACTTCTGGGGAGCAGCAGAGAAGTTTCCACGGCAGTGAGTAGTGGGAGATGGAAAAGCGGACAGAACTAAGCCTTAGAGTGATTGCATCTCTATCGAGGTGGAATTTTACCCTTTTAGTAATGAGAGACAAGAAAGGCAGAATGAGATAGACCAATTCAAAAACCAAACAGAAGATAACAGACTCTATGTTTTTTAATTGTTTTTAAATGGAGTTTTGCTCTGTCACCAGGATGGGTGCAGTGGTACGATCTCTACTCACTGCAACCTCCGCCTCCCCGGTTCAAGCGATTCTCTTGCCTCAGCCTCCTGAGTAGCTGGGATTACAGGCGCCCACCACCACACCCAGCTAATTTTTGTATTTTTAGTAGAGAAGGGGTTTTACCAAGTTGGCCAGGATGGTCTTGATCTTTTGACCACACGATCCGCCCGCCTCAGCTTCCTAAAGTGCTGGGATTACAGGCGTGAGCCACTGCGCCTGGCCAATAACAGACTTTAGACTAGGCATGGTGGCTCTCCTGTAATCCTAGTCCTTTGGGAGGCCGAGAGGCTGGTATAAGACTTGAGGCCAGGAGTTTGAGACCATCCTGGGCAAGATCACAAAACCCTATCTCTACTAAAAATACAAAAAATTAATCAGGCATGGTGGTGTGCACCTGCAGTCCCAGCTACTCAGTAGGCTGAGGTGAGAGGATCACCTGAGCCTGGGGAGGTTGAGACTGGGACCTGTGATGGCAGCACTGCAATCCAGCCTGAGTGACAGAGTGAGACCCCATCTCAACAACAACAACAAAAATAAGAGACTTTAAATCATCCTAGTACAGTTTTACTACTGAAACTTAGAGGTTTACTTCTTTACACCTTCAGATTTTTTTTTCTTTTTTTTTGAGATGGAGTTTCGCTCTCGTCGCCCAGGCTGGAGTGCAGTGGTGTGATCTCGGCTCACCACAACCTCCATTTCCCGGGTTCAAGCGATTCTCCTGCCTCAGCCTCCTGAGTAGTTGGAATTATAGGCACGCACCACCACACCTGGCTAATTTTTGTATTTTTAGTAGAGATGGGGTTTCACCATGTTGGCCAGTCTGATATTGAACTCCTGACCTCAAGTGATCCACCCACCTCGGCCTCCCAAAGTGCTGGGATTACAGGCATGAGCTGCCGCGCCCAGCGTCAGAATTTTTTAATTTAAAATTATTTCCTAAATGTCAATTCTCCAATAAAAACAGGCTAATTTCCAACAGAAGGTTTTGCTTGCTTTTTTTTCTAAGTAGCAACTTGTTTGGGAAACTTTGGAATTTTGGCCTTGAAATATTAAGATTGTGCAAAAGTAATTGAGGTTTTGGCCACTACTTTTAATAAGTGAGAGGCGCACGCACACCCCTTCTAGAAAACAGAGATGCCAACTTTTAAATATTGAAAGTTCTAGTCAACATATTTAAATTGCTCAGTTATTTAATAAGTACGTACCACGTGCCAAACACAATGCTGAAGCCTATTCTTGCAATGAGAGGCTCCCTCCCTACATTTTCAGGAGTGACAGCAGGGAAAAAACACCTTGAAACAAGAAGGTATTATGTAGTGCTATTTTTAGTGAGTGCTGTCAAAATATGTAGGAAATGGCCAGGTGCAGTGGCTCACTCTTCCAATCCCAGTAACTTGGGAGGCAGGGGTGGGAGGATTGCTTGAGGCCAGCAATTTGAGAGCAGCCTGGGTAACACTGTGTGCCTTATCTCTAAAAAAAAAAAAATTTTTTTTTTTTTGAGACAGAGTCTCGCACTGTCACCAGGCCCCAGCTGGAGCGCAGTGGTGCGATCTCAGCTCACTGCAACCTCCACCCCCAGGTTCAAGCAATTGTCCTGCCTCAGCCTCCAGAGTAGCTGGAACTACAAGTGCACACCACCATGCCCAGCTAATTTTTGTATTTTAGTAGAGATGGGGTTTCACTATGCTGGACAGGATGGTGTCGATATCTTGAGCACGTGATCTGCCCGCCTTGGTCTCCCAACCAAAAACAAAATTTTTTAAGAAATTAGCTGGGCATGGTGGCACATGCCTGCAGTCCCAGCTACTCAGGTGGCTGTGGAGGGAGGATCCCTTGAACCCAGGAGTTCAAGGCTGCAGTGAGCTATGATTCCACTCCAGCCTGGGAGACCGAGCGAGAGTGAGATTCCATCTCTTTAAAAAAATTTTGTAGGAAAGGCACCCAACTCAAATTGGGAAGTCAGCAGAGGCTGCCTGAAGGAAGCTGTATTAGTTTTCTTGTTTTTCTCTTCTTTCTTTCTTTTCTTTTTCTTTTTTTAATTTTGTGTGTGTGTGTGTGTGTGTGTGTGTGTGTGTGTGTGTGTGTGTGTGACTGAGTCTCATTCTGTCACCCAGGCTAGAGTGCAGTGGTGCAATCTCGGCTCACTGCAACCTCTGCCTCCTAGGTTCAAGCAGTTCTCCTGCCTCAGCCTCCTGAGTAGCTGGGACTACAGGTGCACGTACCACGCTCGGCTAATTTTTGTTTTTAGTAGAGATGGGGTTTCACCATGTTCACCAGGCTGGTTTCAAACTCCTGACCTTAATGATCCATCCGCCTCGGACTCCCAAAGTTCTGGGATTACAGGAGTGAGCCACCGTCCTGGCCAGAAGCTGTATTAGTTTTCTACTGCTGCTGTAACAAATGAACACAAAATTGATGGCTTAAAACAACAGAAATATATTCTCTCATGGTTCTGAATGCGAGAAGTCCAAAATCACTTTCACTGAGCTGAGATCAAGACGCCAACATGGTGATGCATCCTCTAGAGCAGAGCTCCCAACCTTTTCGGCACCAGGGGCCAGCTTCGTGGAAGACAGTTTTTCCATGGACTGGGTGTAGGGGGATGTTTTCAGGATTATTCAAGCACATCACATTTATTGTGCACTTTATTTCTATTATTAATACATTGTAATATATAATGAAATAATTATACAACTCACTATAATCTAGAATCAGTAGAAGCCCTGAGTTTGTTTTCTGGCAACTAGCTGATCCCATCTGGTGATGGGAGACAGTGACAGATCATCAGGCATTAGATTCACATGAGGAGCGTGCAACCTAGATCCCTCGCATGCGCAGTTCACAATAAGGTTCGCCACCTCTGAGAATCTAATACCTCCGGTCATAGGACAGGAGGTGGAGCTTAGGCCTTCATGTGAGCAATGGGGAGCAGCTGTCAATACAGGTGAAGCTTTGCTCCCTGGCCAGCTGCTCACCTCCTGCTGTGCGGCCCTGGGGTTGGGGACCCCTGCTCTTGAGCCCCCTGGGTAGAGAATCCGTTTCTCGTCTCTTCCAGCTTCTGACAGCTGCTGCAATCCTTGGCTTGTGGCCACATCACTTCATTCTATTCTACGGTCACATCTCCCTCATCTCCCTTTTACAAGGGAATATATGTGATGGAATTTTGGGCCCACCCAGGTAATGGAGGATAATCTTCTCATCTCAACATATTTAACTTTATCGAATCTGCAAATTAACATCCGTGGGTTTTAAGAGTTGAGACATGGATACTTTGCAGGGAGGCAATTTAACCTATCACAGAAGTCACTTTTCAAGTAGGATTTCCAAGAAAGTTAGGAGTTCGTCTATGTGCTGTCTTTTTGTCTGAGTGTAGTCCTGGAGAACTGTTTTGGGCTAAGATATTCATATGCATAGAACACACAACAGGTCAGGTGCATGATATGAAAAAACAAAATCATTTTTTTAACTGTAAAGCCACATAGACCAGATAAAGAGAAAACCTATGGCCTTAAATTACCGGCTTAATCATCTGATTAGGCATAACTGGCATGGAAGCACAATGAGGAATGACAATCATGACCTCATTGATTCCAGCCCATTAGCTGCTCCTCCACATTCAGTGGGCGCTCACCCGCTCTGCCACCTCCCAGGGACTCGTGATTTAATATTCGCCTCCATACAAGCATGTCCCGAAAAATCTATTTTCTAGCCAAGCTTTTATAATAATGAGGCCTGACGCCCCCTCTTCCTTGAGATTTGAAGCTGTCCTCATCATTTTCCCCAGGCTCGGTAAATTTGCATCTTGTCTGTATAATGAGTTTACATACTTGTTTTTCCTGCACGATCTGAATTCGGATCCATCTTTCTGACTTTTGATAAGAAACATGTTTGTCATCAATATATTTTGTTTCCACTAAATACGGGATTCACTGTGGCAATTATCCAGGGCCATAATCAGCTGAAGTAGCAGCCAAGCGTTTAGGTTAGAATAGGAAAGTTGTAGAGTTTCACTGATATGCACATAAACACGATACAAATGCCTCCCAAGGAAGTGATCTGCCTCCAACAGCTGCCAGAGCAAGACTGCATGAACGAACAGACAAATGAAGTATGTTAAGTGATGATGATATTTTCTATTAAAGAAAAAAACCCAAGAACTTTATATGCTGCAATGTTGAACTTGATAACTAAAAACAACAAAATGTGCAATTTAAAAAGAAATGAAATGTACTTCTAAGTGCATGTGAGTATTTATAGCTGCTTACTTTGTCCTTTATGGAAAATGGTAAAGTAATAATGCCAGAAAAAAAGAAAGTGTGGAAAAAAATACCATTTCCCCTTAATACAAGTTAAATATTATTCCATATCAGGGTTTGTAATGAGGGCGTTCTTTCATGGAAAAGGTAAATCAACCTATGCATATTCTTAGGTGACAAAAGAAGGAACAGAGTTTTGGTTTGCTTCCTTCAGCTTCATTTTTTTTTTTAATTTTTAAAGATGGAGTCTCGCCCTGTCACCCAGGCTGGAGTGCAATGGCGCGATCTTGGCTCACTGCAACCTCCGCCTTCCAGGTTCAAGCAGTTCTGCCCAGCCTCCTGAGTATCTGGGATTACAGATGCCCACAACCATGTCCAGCTAATTTTTGCATTTTTCGTAGAGACGTGTTTCCCTGTGTTGACTAGGTTGATCTCAAACTCCTGACCTCCAATGATCCACCTGCCTCAGCCTCCCACAGGGCTAGGATTACAGGCATGAGCCACCACACCTGGCCTCAGCTCCGTTATTTTTATTTTATTTTATTTTATTTATTTATTTTTTGAGACGGAGTTTCGCTCTTGCTACCCAGGCTGGAGTGCAATGGTGCGATCTCGGCTCACCGCAACCTCCGCCTCCTGGGTTCAGGCAATTCTCCTGCCTCAGCCTCCTGAGTAGCTGGGATTACAGGCATGCGCCACCGTGCCCAGCTAATTTTTTGTATCTTTAGTAGAGACGGGGTTTCACCATGTTGACCAGGATGGTCCCGATCTCTTGACCTCGTGATCCATCCGCCTTGGCCTCCCAAAGTGCTGGGATTACAGGCGTGAGCCACCGCGCCCGGCCCCAGCTCCGTTATTTTTAATACTTCAATTTGGATACATGCTTTGTCCAGATAGTTAAGTCTGGGGTGGAAACATTTAAAGGATCTTGGAGAAAGTAATAACTGGCATGAGCAAAACAAAAATCAATGCTAGAGTAAAACTAATGGAATTATTATAATATCATGTGATACATTCTAGGATTAGAATAAGCAAGGGTGTGTTTTAATTGCTCATTTACTTCGGCCTAGGTCCCTACACTCAGTAGTGAATGGCAAGTCGTTGTGGCTGAGTCTTACCTGGGAACGTTTGGAGGCTTCCCCAGATTATCCTCTAACTCCCATTGTTTTCTCACCATTCATCCTGCTTACTTTGTCCTCAGGTAAATGGGTCCTCAGGTGTGCATTTTCATTGCTTCAGGGGAGAAAAGCAAAACGTCTTAAAACCCTTACGGAATTTAAAGAGTTTGCTAAGGAAGTAAAAGGTAGAAAAGAAAGTTCAGTCTTAAATAGCCTCTGCTAGGAACAATGGAGGAAGATGAGGACTTCTCCCTCTAGATCCACAGCGGACTTTACTGGGCTTGAGGGGAAATGAGACAGGGAGAAAGTTCTTTGGGAATAGGGAGCAGAGCCCCACCCTGTTCTTCATTTTTTTACTTTCTGCTGTTAAACTTTGGATAGATCACTTACCTCTCTTGGGTCAGTCTTTCCATCCACGAAAAAAAAAAGAGAAATGCTGCAATTGGGTTTAAATATTATCTATTATCTTCCCCCTCATTTCTAAAATTCTTCTGCCAAGATGATTGAAGATGATTAGAATATAACTTATCATCTTAACTTTCTCATCAGAATACTTCAAAATTTTTAGTGTGAACTCTTCTAGGTCTTTAAACTCACAATCTTGATGTTTCATCTAAGTTCATATCTCAAATATTTATGTAAAATCTATTTTTAATTTTATCCTTAGTGCATTGTGATTATTTTATAATTTACTGTCTCATTGTCTTCGTAAATGCCCAGAGAAGCTACTAATGGAAAATGGTTTGAAGTCCCAAAAGCAATTAGGTTAACCTATCTCGATGAGAACCATGATTCCTCTTCTCTTCCATCATCAGAGTCTTTAGGAAGTTGGCTAAGTGACTTTGAGTAAGAGACAGAGTGATAAAGCGAGACTGACAATGACATCATGTGGATTTATGGGAACACACAATTCTACTGAATTCACATAACAGTAACCCCTGGGAAATACAACCCAGTAAATCAATCAATCGATCCAAATTAATTAAATATCAGCTTCAAGAACAAAACCATTAGGTAGTTTCATACATTTATTTTTTTTTTTCTAAAAAGATATACACTATCACAATCCCAAAACTTTTGTCTTTCTCTAACAAATAACAATATTCAACTTTTGCAGACTGTGGCATACCCCATGTATAAATGTGGATTCATCCCCAATGAAACCCTATGAAGTCAGTATTGTGGTTCTCACGTCATAAGTGAGGGTGGTTTCTGAGAAGTTAGGTGAAACGCACAAAGCTACCGTGACTCAAATCTAAATGCTCCTTCCTTTCTGCTTCATTCCTTCAGAGACCAATGCCTAATAAATGGATCAAGAGATGCCCCATCCTAGCCCCAACTCGTGCAGGTGTGTATGGCTGCTTTGAGCATACAGCAATTGTAGCCTCGTAAAGATAACAAACACCCAACCTTGCTGACTCACATGAGTTGCCATGTTTAGTTTATTCATTTATCTGTTCTTTCCTTCACTGAACCTAAAAAGACTTAGTACCAACCCATCTGCCAAGTACTGTTTTATATATAAGTGATACAAAACTACTGTAAGTCATTCATTCATCATTTATTCAGGAAGTTATTCATTCAAAACCTGTACTAAATGTATAGCGTGTGAAACAACATGGTAGGTTCTGGAAATATAAGGGGGAAAATGGCCCCAGCTAGGGAGGAGTTGGTTGTATAATAAAAGCTGCTTTTATGATTGTCAGTTTAATACAGGTGCAATTTTTCAACTTTATGATGGCGCTAAAGCGGTTGACATTCAATCATACTTTGAATTTTGCTCTTTTCCCAGACTAGCGATCTGTAGTAGGGTACTGTCTCAATGCTGGGCAGTGGCAGGGAGCCACAGCCCTGGTCAGCCATGTGATCAGGAGGGTGAGCAGCAGATACTCTATAGTGTACTGTGTGGCCAGATGATTTTTGCCCATCTGTAGGCTAATGTAAGTGTTCTGGGCATGTTTACGGTAGGCTAGGCTGTGATGTTTGGTAGATGTATCAAATGCATTTTTGACTTACGGTATTTTCAGGTTGCAATGTGTTTATTCAGAGGTGGCCCATCATAGGTTACAGAGCACCTGTGTTTGTAATGGATGTGGCATCCAAAGGCTTCATTTAAAGTATTTGCCTACAGACAGCACCTTCATCAACTTCCTTCCTTAGCACTGAGTGATGGTGCAAGGAATCCCGAATCATTCCGTTGAGACTTGCCAGGATGTGTTCTACCTTCCCTCAGTTAAATTTGATATTCGAGAAATAATCTTTACTCCGAAGAACTCTAATTTCATTTTGGAACACAGTATTGAAAACACCATTTCAGGCTATTTGTTTAAAATGTTGTCACTACCTGTCAAAAAGCAATTTTAGAGAATTTCTTTGAAGGGAAAGTAAAGCATTTGTAAAAAAAAAAAAATTATGCAGTCACAATATTAGGCTTTAGGGGGAGATTTTTTAGCAGGTTTAGATTAAATCTCCCTGGATCTTCCTGACAACTGTTTACTCCATCTAAAATGTGTCAACAGCAACTGATGACCAAATAATTTACATCTGGACTTACATTCTGCCGTTGAAGATTTTTAAGGAAGTTTCATTTGTCATAGCATTGCTAAGAGGAATATTCATGGGCAACTATCATTCTTACTCTTCATCGACCGTGTTGAACAAGGCAGCAGGTCATTTTGTGAACTCAGCAGAAAGAATTACTTTCAGGTAAATTAAGTACAAAGTACCAGGTATGAGTCCCATTCAACAAATTAAAGTATTAAAGAAATAGAATTTTCTTTGATTTCTTAATAAAACTTAATTTCAGACTTTGAGCTACCCTTCAGTCTATCCTAGGTCAGATTTTACAAACGCTTTAGTACTTTATGAAGTTTCCATTGCCCTCCTCCCTTGGGTGGTACCAGAGCTCTAGGGCTGTTTTTTCCAGATAATCTTTTAGTGGTGCAACCAATTAGCACATCTTTCCTGAACGTATGGCCTTTTTGTAGGACTGGAGAGTCTCTGCTACTTCTAAGCTGTTCTTGAGACATGGAATCTTTTGCTTAGCTGTAAAGTCCCATCTGCCTAGACACAACTTACTGTCATTCCTCACAGTGGTATTGCCTGGAAGCAGGAAAGAGTCTTCTCTGATCTCGGAACCCACACCTCTTTTAGTCTCTCTGCCCAAGTATTCCCCAGCCCTTGCCAGCAGACCTAATGTCTGAAGAAAATCTTCCTACTTTCATGTTACTTTGTCACATACTTACCATGTCAAAAAAAAATCCACTAAGTCCTCCTGAGGACTTGAGCATTTGAGTAGCAAAACTCAGAAAGATTTAGAGAATATTTCTGCTTTCTGCCCTGCCATATGCCTTTCCCAAGACAATGAAAACATTGCTAGCTACTTGCCAGAATGTAAAGAAGTGGCCATAGCTTATTATCACTTAATATTATTCAGCCATAACAATAGTTGCTTAGTAGTTGTAGCGAGAGTGACTTCTAACCCTGTATTCTTCAATATTTCATCTTTATTATTATTATTTGATATGGAGTTTTGCTCTTGTCCAGGCTGGAGTGCAGTGGCACGATCTTGGCTCACTGCAACCTCCACCTCCCAGGTTCAAGCAATTCTCCTGCCTCAGTCTCCCAAGTAACTGAGATTACAGACATGTGCCACCATGCCTGGCTCAGCCTCCCGGGTAGCTGGGATTACAGGCATGTGCCACCACGCCCGGCTAATTTTGTATTTTTAGTAGAGACGGGGTTTTACCATGTTGGTCAGGCTGATCTCATACTCCTGACCTTAGGTGATCCACCTGCCTTGGCCTCCCAAAGTGCTGGGATTATAGGCATGAGCCACCGTGCCCGCCCAATATTTCATCTTCTTTAAACAGCTATTTTAAAAAGAGATACAGTGAGGTGTCTTAGGCAGAATTATGACCTCTCTGCCCAAATGTGTCCACACCCTGATCCTCGGAACCTGTGATTATGGTATGTGTTTTGTGGTGGGCAGGTCTAGGCAGACCTGCCCCAAAGCCCAAGGAAGCTGATAGGCTGAAGAAAGAGGCTGACAAATCTAGTTTCTTAGAAAGAAACATTTAATAGGGACTTGTGAAAAGAAGCGATATTTGTGTCTCCGGCAGTGCTGAGATAAGATGGTGGATCTCCATGCCATTATCCCCCAGACTTGGGAATAAGAAGGAACGTGTAGGACAACTGAAATAAAATAACATCAAGGTTGCTTGATCTAAGGGTCTGATTTACAGAAAGTACCTCCTTTTAAAGGTACAGATACACTGGAAACCTTAGAGGCCTTCCTAGAACTGGGGTTAATCAGAAGCCAACATGGAGGACTAGCATCCAAGATGGAGTTGCTTTAGACTCCACAGTATACTACATGGCAAAGGGAAGTACTAAGGTTCCTTGTCAACTGACCTTGAAATAGGCAAATTTATTGGATTATCCAGGCAGGCCTAATGTAAATAAAGAAAGGGTCCTTTAAAAGTTAAGACAGAGATAGTAGACAGAGGGAGAACCAGAGAGATGGCAGTGTGAGAGGACTCAACTCAACTTTGTTAACTATGAAGATACAGGCTGGGGTCAGGAGCCAAGGAATGTGGGCAGCCTCTACTAGTGGAAAAGGCAAGGAAATCAACACTCTCCCGCAGGGACTGGAGAAAGAAATAGATCCCTGCTGACTTTTTAGTCCAGCCTTGGATTTTCACCTGCAGAATATAATAAAACACCAAGCTTAAATTATACTTCGTCAATTAGTTAGCTTTGACATATTTAGCAAGTGTAAACAAGTCTGGTCTTGATTTTAGCCCACTGTGACCCATTTGCGTTTCTGAACCATAGGACAGTATACATTTCGGTTATTTTAAGCCAATAAGTTTGTTGTGATTTGTTACAGCAGTCATAGAAAATGAATACATGACATATTGTGGAAACACTGCAAAATCTGTAGTGAGAACACCTGAGTTTCAGTCTCAGCATTTTCATGTATGAAATCCCTACTGCTGCTGTACCACTGCCCGAGAGAGTAGATTGTTAAAAAATGGATTGGCTCTGTCGTCTTCCAAGATTCCATTCTCCCACTAGTACCTCCACTTTTAGCAGAACTTACCAGGAATACAGGTAACAAGAGAGTCTGAGAAATAGAAAGTGCAGGCTCCCCGTCACAGCCGAGAGAGGAGGGTAGAGAGAGCAACGATGAAGAAGAAAGAGCAGACAGTATCCACAAGTACTAAGTTCAACAAATATTTAATGGTGCTTTCTCTGTAACAGGCATTCCCAGAGTCTACTTTATATTTATTCTCACATGAATCTTGTAAGCATTATAATACTAATTTTTTTCAGATGAGGAAAATGAGAGAGGGCGTAAGATTTTGCCATAGCTACCAAGTGGCAGAGAAGTGACAGTGGGCCAGTGATTTTGGACTCTCGATCAATCCAACTTAAATATTCTTTCATACTAATGGTTTTTAATCAGGTGCTAGAGATTTTGAAATGAGTCTGAAGGATATAAAGGCAAAAAAAACTTACTTGTTGCATAGGATCTCTGAATCCTAAATATGTAAGGGCTGAACAAAAGGCCTTCATGAGACAAAAAAATGATAGAACTGACAGGGGAAATAGACAAATCCAGATTTTGATTCAAGCACATCAACACTCTTCTCAGATTAATCAATAGGACAGGTAGATAGAAAATCAGCTAGGATGTCAGCCAGTTGACCTAACTGACACACAACATTCCAACAACACGAGAATACACTTTCTTACAAGTACATGTAGAATATTCACCAAGGTACACTATATTCTGGGTAATAAAACAAACCTCAATGTCAAAAGAACTGAATCCATACTAAGAATGTTCCCTAAACCTAACAAAGTTAACTGAGAGATCAAAAACCGAACAATTTGGAAAACAATCAAATATTTGGAAGTCAAACACCACACTATTCCTTTTTATGATGGAGTAGCATTCCATTGTATATTTATGCATATACACACACATGTATGTGTGTATATTCATATATGCATATATACACATATATACACACATACATATATATACATGTGTACATTTACATGACTTATATATATCACAATTTATCCACTCGTTGATTGATGGGCATTTGGATTGGTTCCATTTTGCAATTGCGAATTGTGCTGCTATAAAAATGTGTGTGTGAGTATCCTTTTCATATAATGACTTCTTTTCCTCTGGATAGATACCCAGCAGTGGGAGTGCTATATCAAATGGTAGTTCTACTTTTAGTTCTTTAAGGAATCTCCACACTGTCTTCCATAGTGGCTGTACTAGTTTACATTCCCACCAGCAGTGTAGAAGTATTCCCTGATCGCTGCATTCGCGCCAACATCTACTGTTTTTCGATTTTTTGATTATGGACATTCCTGCAGGAGTAAGGTGGCATCGATTGTGGTTTAGATTTGCATTTCCCTGATCATTAGTGATGTTGAGCACTTTTTCATGTTTGTTGGCCATCTGTATGTGTTCTTTTAACAACTGTCTATTCATGTCCTCAGCCCACTTTTGGATGGGATTGTTTCTTACTAATTTAAGTTCACTGTAGATTCTGGATAGTCATCCTCTGTCAGGTGTATAGATTGTGAAGATTTTCTCTCACTCTGTGGGTTGTTTACTCTGCTGACTGTTTCTTTTGCCATGCAAATGCTCCTTAGTTTAATTAAGTTCCAGCTAGTTATCTTCATTTTTATTACATTCTTTGCTCAGGAAATCCTTGCCTAAGCCAGTGTCTAGAAGGGTTTTTCCAATGTTATCCTCTAGAATTTTTAAAACTTCAGGTCTTGAATTTAAGTCCTTAATCCATCTTGAGTTGACTTTTGTATAAGGTGAGAGATGAGGATCCAGTTTCATTCTCCCACATGTGGCTTCCCAATTATCCCAGCACCATTTATTGAAAAGCGTGTCCTTTCCTCACTTTATGTTTTCGCTTGCTTTGTCAAAGGTCGGTTGGCTATTAAGTATTTGGGTTTATTTCTGGGTTCTCTATTCTGTTACACTGGTTTATATGCCTATGTTTATACCAGTACCATGCTGTCTCTATTTTTTTAAACTAAATTTTAAAAATTAAAAAAATATAAAAATGTAAAAAAATTACAAAAAGGCACTGGGCAAAGAGTAAGTCACAAAGAAAATTGTAAAATATGTTTATTTATTTATTTATTTATTTTTATAGAGACGGGGCTTCTCCATGTTGGTCAGGCTAGACTTGAACTCCCAACCTCAGGTGATTCGCCCACCTCAGCCTCCCAAAGTGCTGCGATTACAGGCGTGAGCCACTGCGCCCAGCCATAAAATATGTTTAAACTGAATGGAAGTAAAAACACAGCTTGTCAATATCTGTGGGATATAACTAAAGCAACCCTTAGAAAGAAATGTAGGCCGGGCAAGGTGGCTCACGTCTGTAATCAGGGCACTTTGGGAGGCTGAGGTGGGCAGATCACCTGAGGTCAGGAGTTCAATATGCTAAAACCGCATCTCTACTAAAAATACAAAAATTAGATGGGTATAGCAGTGCATGCCTGTAGTCCCAGTTACCCGGGAAGGTGAGGCAAGAGAACCACTTGAATACTCGGGAGGCTGAGGCATGAGAATTTCTTGAACCCAGAAGGTGGAGGCTGCAGTGAGCTGAGATCATGCCACTGCACTCCAGCCTGGGTGACAGAGGGAGTGTCTGTCAAATAAGAAAGAAAAGAAAAAAAAGAAAAGAGAAAAGCATTAAAACAAACAAACAAAAAAAAGAGCCTCCAATCAAAGACTGAAGCTTGCACCTTAGGAAACTAGAAAAAAAATACAAATGTAACCTAAAGCAAGCAGAAGAAATAAAATAATTAAGAGCAGAGACTTAGTCAAATTTAAAATAGAAAACAATAGAGAAAATCAACCCAAAAGTTGGTTCTTTGAAAAATGTAATAAAATAGATAAATAAACCTCTAGCAGTCTAAAAAAATTAAATTTATGTCATTAAAGAAATGACATGAATTACCAATATTGGAAGGACACCATACCAATTTTGTATTGAAAAAGTAGCCATTAAACCCTAAAGATATTAAAAACATAGTGTCTTTAATAGTACAAATAACCTTAGCTCATAAATTCAAAAACTCAGGAAAACTGACAAATTCCTTCGAAGGCACAAACTATAAAAGAAGAGTAGAAAACATAGATAATCTATATCTCCTAAAGAAACAGATTCATGCTTAAAAACATTCCAACAGAGCAAAACCTAGACTGAGATGCCTTCCTTGATGATTTCTCCCAAGTAGTTAAGGAAGAACTAATACCTGTTACAGTACGCACAAACCTCCATAGGGTAAAATAGGAAGGATCACGCTCCAGGTCAGTTTATGGAGCCCGCCTTATCCTGATACCAAAGACATTACCAAGTAAACAAATAAAACTTCTCCCCCATGAACCTGGAACAAAATATCAGCAAATGAATCCAGAAACATATAAAAATGACAGTACATCGTGGCCAAGTGGGATTTATCCCAGGAATATATAAGCTTGGTTCAACTCTCAAAACTTAGTCAATATACTTCACTACATCAACAGACTAAAGAAGAAAAACCATATGATTACCTTGATGCATGTAAGAAAAGCATTTACAATTCAACATTTATCCATAATAAAATATTCAGCAAACTAGAAACAATACTTCCTTCACTTCACAAAAGGCATCTAGAGAAAACTTACAGGTAACATCATACTTCATGGTGCAAGAATGAATGCGAATCCTCCAGGATCAGAAACAAATTTAAAGAACTCATATCTGACTGTTCCCATTCAATACCATACTAGAAGTCCCATTCAGTGCAATAAGATGAAAAAAAAAAGTATTTAAAATGGCATGCAGATTACAGAAATAAATAAAACCATGTCTATCAACAGATTACATTATTATCTGTATAGAAACTTTCAAAAAAAACCCCAAGAGAGCTATCAGAACAAGCAGGTACACTTAGCAAGGCTGCAGAATAGCTCAATATACAAAAATAAATTGTATTTCTATGTGCCGGTTTTTCACATAGAAATGGAACATAATTTTAAAACAACGGTATTGCCTATACCAAAAAATATAAATTATTTAAGTGTAAATCTGATAAAGTAAGTGCAAAGGCAATTCAGTAAAGAAAGAACAGTCTTTTCAACAAACGGTGCTGGAAAAATTGGACATCCATGTGCAAAGAAATGAATGTTGAGTCATATCTTGCAACATATGCAAAAATTAACTCAAAATGAATCCCAGACCTAAGAGTAAAGCTGAAATCCATAAGTAACATAAAAGAAAACATTTACGAACTTTGGTTATGCAAAATATTTTACATATGACACCAAATGTTGATTCCTTTAAAAATGATCAATTGAACTTAATCAAAATTAAGCATGTCTGCTCTATTAAGGCTGAGCATGGTGGCTCACACATGTAACCCCACAACTTTGGGATGCCACAGCAGAACGATTGCTTGAGATTAGGAATTCAAGACCAGCCTGGGCAATATAGTGAGAATTCTATAAAAATTTACAAAATTAGCCAGGTGTAGTATCATGCACCTGCAGTCCGAGATACTCAGGAGGCTGAAGCAGGAGGATCACTGCAATCACTTCGAGATTGCAGTGAGCTATGACCACCCTCAGCACTCCAGCCTGGGTGACAGAGCAAGATCTTGTCTCTAAATAAAGTATTTTTTTTTACACAACACCATTAAATATATATATATATCAGGCCAGGCATGGTGGCTCACACCTGTAATCCCAGCACTTTGGGAGGCCAAGGCAGGTGGATCACTTGAGGTCAGGAGTTTGAGACCAGCCTGGACAATATGGTGAAACCCAATTTCTACCCGAAATACAAAAATTAGCCAGGTGTGGTGCCATGTGCCTGTAGTCCCAGCTACTTCAGAGGCCGAGGCAGGAAAATCGCTTGAACTCAAAAGGTGGAGGCTTCAGTGGGCCAAGATCTCAACACTGCACTCCAGCCTGAGCAACAGAGTGAGACTCCATCTCATTAAAAAAAAAAAAAAAAAAAAAAAAGGATCTGATAAAGGACTTGTATCCAGAATATATAAAGAAATACCAAAGCTCAATGAAAAGAAAAAAATAAATAAATTCCAATTTAAAAATGTGCAGAAAAGACAGCATAGGGATGATCCAAGATGGCTGAACAGGAACAGCTCTGGAGTGCAGTTCCCAGCAAGAACGCAGAGGGTGAGTGATCACCGCATTTTCAAATGATTCTTTTCCTGCTCACAGACCAGGAGATTCCCAGGTGGAAAAGTGCCATGAATCTCCAGCACAGCTGTTTCAGCCGGCACAGTGGGTCTCTGCACAAAAAGTCACATAAATCTGGGCACCATTTCAACTGGCACCTGGAATGCCTGGGAGACAGAGTCATCCAATCAACTGAAAAAAAGGGGGTTGAAACAGGGAGCCAGGTGATCTGGCTCAGTGGGTCCCACCCCCACAAAGACCAGCAGTCTGAAATGCTCTGGATTGAGAGTTGCACAGCAAGCACAGCTGGACCTGAGATGGTACAGCTCTGTAGAGGGAAGGGTGTCCACCATTACCAAAGCAGTCCACCACTAGCGAGGCAGTCCGCCATCACTGAGGCAGTCCACCAAGGCAGTTCTAACTATATCTCTATAAACAAAACCACAAGGAAGTTCACACAGAAGCTGGGCAGAGCCCACGGCACCTCAGCAATTATTCTGCTGGCAGACTGTGACTAGGCTAACTCCTCGCTGGGCAGGGCATCTCTGAAAAAAGGCAGCTGCATGTCAGGAACTTATAAATAAAGCCCCACCTTCCCAGAACAGAGCACCTGGGGAAAAAAAGGTGGTTATGAGTCCCACTGCAGCAGACCTAAACATACCTACCCAGCAGCTCTGAATGGAACAATGGAGCTCACAGCCTAGTACTTGAGCTCCTATAAGGGACAGACTGTCTCCTCAAGCAGCTCCCTGACCCCTGTATATTCAAAGAGACACCTCATAAAGGAAAGCTCAGGCTGACATCTGGCTGGTATCCTTCTGGGTCAAAGACAACAGAAGAAGAAACTGGCAGCAACCCTTACTGTTCTGTAGTTGCTGCAGGTGGTCCTAGAGCAGAGAGACCTGACTGTTAGAAGGAAAACTAAAAAACAGAAAGAAATAACTTCATCATCAACACAAAGGATGTCCACTCAGAGACCCCATCTGAAAGTCACCATCTACAAAGACCGCAGGTAGATAAATCCACAAAGATAGGAAGAAACCAGTGCAAAAAGGATAAAAACACCCAAAACTAGAACACCTCTCCTACTCTAAGGGATCACAACTCCTCACTACTAAGGGAACAAAGCTGGATGGAGAATGAGTCTAATGAATTGACAGAAATAGGCTTCAGAAGGTGGGTAATAACAAACTACTCTGAAATAAAAGAACACGTTCTAACATTGTGTTAGAATGCAAAGAAACTAAGAACCTTGAAGAAAGGTTTGACGAAATGCTAATAAGAAGAAACCACTTAGAGAAAAATACAAATGAGTTGATGGAGCTGAAAAACACAACATGAGAACT
Source organism: Saguinus oedipus (assembly GCA_031835075.1). Taxonomy (NCBI): domain Eukaryota; kingdom Metazoa; phylum Chordata; class Mammalia; order Primates; family Cebidae; genus Saguinus; species Saguinus oedipus. Next base: position 71,791,601 of record CM063185.1, read on the forward strand.
TCACAAAGCATAGACAAGTTTCAGCAGCTAATAGACCAAGCAGAATAAAGGATATCAGAGATTGAAGATCACTTAAATGAAATAAAATGAGAAGGCAAGATTAGAGAAAAAAGAGTAAAAAGAAATGAACAAAGCCTCCAAGAAATATGAGATAATGTGAAAAGACCTAATCTACGTTTGATAGGTGGGCCCTAATGTGACAGAGAGAATAAATCCAAGCTGGAAAACACTCTTCAGGATATTATCCAAGAGAACTTCCCCAACCTAGCACAGCAGGCCAATATTCAAGTCCAGAAAATACAGAGACCACCACAAAGATATTCCACAAGAAGAGCAACCCCAAGGTACATAATCATCAGATTCACGAGGAAATGAAGGCAAAAAATGCTAAGGGCAGCCAGAGAGAAAGGTCGGGTTACCCACAAAGGGAAGCCCATCAGACTCATAGTGGATCTCTTGGCAGAAACCCTACAAGCCAGAAGTGAGTGGGGGCCAATATTCAATATCCTCAAAGAAAAGAACTTTCGACCTAGAATTTCATATCCAGCCAAACTAAGCTTTATAAGCGAAGGAGAAATAAAAACCTTTATGAACAAGCAATTGCTCAGAGATTTCATCACCACCAGGCCTGCCTTACAAGAGCTCCTGAAAGAAGCACTAAGCATAGAAAGGAACAACCAGTACCAACCACTCCAAAAATGTACCAAATGGTAAAGACCATCGACACAATGAAGAAACTATGTCAACTAATGGGCAAAACATCCAGCTAGCATCAAAATTACAGGATCTAATTCACACATCACAATATTAACCCTAAATGTAAGTGGGCTAAATGCTCCAATCAAAAGACACAGACTGGCAAACTGGATCCAAAGTCAAAACCCATCGGTGTGCTGTGTTCAGGAAACCCATCTCACATGCAAGGATACACACAGGCTCAAAATAAAGGAATGGAGGAAGATTTACCAAGCAAATGGAGAGCAAAAAAAAAAAGCAGAAGTTGCAATCCTAGTCTCTGATAAAATAGACTTTAAACCAACAAAGATCAAAAGAGACAAAGAAAGGCATTACATAATGGTAAAAGGATCAATGCAACAAGAATACCTAACAATCCTAAATATATATGCACCCAACACAGGAGCACCCAGATACATAAAGCAAGTTCTTAATAACCTACAAAGAGATTTAGACTCCAACACAATAATAGTGGGAGATTTTAACACTCCACCATTAATGTTAGACAGATCAGCAAGACAGAAAATTAACAAGAATATCCAGAACTTGAACTCAGACCTGGATGAAGCAAACCTAATAGACATTTACGCAACTCTCCACCCCAAATCCACAGAATATACATTCTTCTCAGCACCACATCACACCTACTCTAAAATTGACCACACAATTGGAAGTAAATCACTCCTCAAAAACACAAAAGAATGGAAATCATAAGAAACAGTCTCTCAGACCACAGTGCAATCAAATCAGAACTCAGGATTGAGAAACGAACTCAGAACTGCACAACTTCATGGAAACTGAACAACTGACTCTTAAATGTTGACTGGATAAACAATGAAGTGAAGTCAGAAATAAAGATGTTCTTTGAAACCAATGAGAATGATGACACAACGTACCAGAATCTGGGACACATTTAAAGCAGTGTCTAGGGGAAAATTTATAGCAAAAATGCCCACATGAGAAGCAAGAAAAGATCTAAAATTCACACCCTATCATCAAAATTGAAAGAGCTAGAGGAGCAAGAACAAAAAAAACCTCAAAAGCTAGCAGAAGACAATAACTATGATCAGAGCAGAACTGAAGGAGATAGAGACACACACACACAAAAAAACTCATATCGTGAAAACGGCCATACTGCCCAAAGTAATTTACAGATTCAACACTATCCCCATCAAGCTACCAATGACCTTCTTCACAGAACTGGAAACAAACACCTTAAACTTCATATGGAACCAAAAGAGAGCCCGTATAGCCAAGTCAATTCTAAGTAAAAAGAACACAGCGGGAGGCATCACACTACCTGACTTCAAACTATACTACAAGGCTACAGTAATCAAAACAGCATGGTACTGGTACAAAAACAGAGATATAGACCAATGGAACAGAACAGAGGCAACACAACATATCTACAACCATACAATCTTTGATAAACCTGACAAAAAAAAAAAAGCAATGGGGAAAGGATTCTGTTTAATAAATGGTGTTGAGAAAACTGGCTAGCCATGTGCAGAAAGCAGAAACTGGATCCCCTCCTGACACCTTACACTAAAATTAACTCCAGATGGATTAAAGACTTAAACATAAGACCTAACACTATAAAAACCCTAGAAGAAAATCTAGGCTAAATCATTCAGGACATAGGAGTAGGCGAGGACTTCATGACCAAAACACCAAAAGCATTGGCAACAAAAGCCAAAATAGACAAATAGGATCTAATTAAACTCCAGAGTTTCTGCACAGCAAAAGAAACAATCATTAGAGTGAACCAGCAACTAACAGAGTGGGAAAAAATTTTTGCAATCTACCTATCTGACAAAGGGCTAATATCCAGAATCAACGAAGAACTAAGGCAGATTTACAAGAAAAAAGCAACCCCATTCAAAACTGGGCAAAGGATATGAACAGACACTTTTCAAAACAAGACATATATGAGGCCAACAAACAAATGAAAAAATGCTCATCATCACTGGTCATTAGAGAAATGCAAATCAAAACCACATTGAGATACCATTTCATGCCAGTTAGAATGGCAATCATTTAAAAATGGGAGACAACAGATGCTGGAGAGGATGTGAAGAAATAGGAACACTTTTACACTGATGGTGGGAGTGTAAATTAGTTCAACCATTGTGGAAGGCAGTGTGGCAATTCTTCAAGGACCTAGAAATAGAAATTCCGTTTGACTCAAAAATCCCATTACTGGGTATATATCCAAAGGATTATAAATGATTCTATTATAAAGACACATGTACACGTATATTCATAGCGGCACTGTTTACAAGAGCAAAGACCTGGAACCAAACCAAATGCCAATCGATGATAGACGGGACAGGGAAAATGTGGCACATATACACCATGGAATACTATGCAGCCATAAAAACCGATGAGTTCTTATCCTTTGTGGGGACATGGATGAACCTAGAAACCATTATTCTCAACAAACTGACACAAGAAGAGAAAAACAAACATCACATGTTCTCACCCATAGGTGGGTATTGAACAATGAGAACACATGGACACAGGGAGGGGAGCATCACACACTGAGGTCTGTTGGGGGGGACTAGGCAGGGGGACAGAAAGGAGTAGGGAGTTCGGGAGGGATAACATGGGGAGAAATGCCAGATAAAGGTGATGGGGATGGAGGTAGCAAACCACATTGCCATGTATGTACCTATGCAACAATCCTGCATGTTCTTCACATGTACCCCAGAACCTAAGGTGCAATAAAAAATAATGTGCAAACGTTCTGGACAGACACTGCACCATAGAAGATATATGGCTGGGAAGTAAACACATGAAAACTTAGTCAACATTATTAATCATTATAGAAATGCAAATTAAAAACCACAATGAGATACCACTACACACCTATTAGAATGGAGTTTTTAAAAATGACACTTACAAATGTTATCAAGGATGTGGAGCAACAGAGACTCTCATTAAATTGCAGTGATAATTAAAAAATGGTACAGATACTTTGCCAGTTTAGCTATTTCCTATAAAGTTAAACTTATATATACTATACAACCTCCCTCTCAATCCCACTTCTATGCATTTACCTAAGTAAACTAAAAATTTCTGGCTGCACAAAAACGTGTACATGAATGTTTATAGCCACTTTATCCATAACTGCCAAATACTGGGAACTACCAAAATGTTCAACAAGTGAATGGATAAACAAATTGTGATATACGCATAGAGTGGAGAAGTAATTAGCAATAAAAATAAATGAAATATTGATTCATCTAACAAAATAAATGAATCATGAATCCATTTCAGAAATGGAAAGAAGCCAGATTTAAAAAGCTATACATTATTTTATTTATATGACAACCTACAAAAGGCAAAACTGACCAGGCATGGTGGCTCACGTCTGTAATCTCAGCACTCTAGGAGACCAAGGCAAGTGGATCACCTGAGGTCAGGAGTTGGAGATTAGCCTGGCCAACATGGCGAAACCCCATCTCTACTAAAAATATATAAATTAGCCAGGCATGGCAGTGCACGCCTGTAATCCCAGCTACTTGGGAGGCTGAGTCAGAAGAATCACTTGAACCCGGGAGGCAGAGGTGGTTACAGTGAGGTTAGATCACTCCAGTGCACTCCAGATTGGGTGACAGAGCAAGATTCCATCTCAAAAAGAAAGAAAAGACAAACTGTGGAAAATAGATCAACGATTGTTTGAGGGTTGAAAGAAAGGGGATGACTACAAAGTGACTACCACAGGAAGTTTTACAGTGATGGAACTATTTCTCTATGGTATTTTGGTGGTTGATATGTAGATGACTCTACATTTGTCAAAACCCATCAAATTGTATACCGCAAAGAGTAAATTTTACTGCATGCAAATTATGAAGTAATTCAACTAAAATGTCAGGATGAAATTCAGAATGAAGAATGAACTCAATTACATTACAATTACATGATATAACATCTCTGAAAGGGTGAGATAAAAAGGGACTAATCGAAGTAACTTAAGAAAATACTGGTTTGGAACTGGGTAATAGGCAAAGGTTGTTAGTGTTTGGAAGGTTCAAATGACAGGAAGATGAGGGAAAGTTTGGGACTTCTTAGAGACTAGCTAAATGATTGTGACCAAAATGCTGATAGTGATATGGACAGTAAAGCTGACTGACAAGTTCTCAGATGGAAATTAGGAATAATTGGGAGCTGGAGCAAAGGTCACACATGTTATTCCTTAGCAAAGAACTTGGCTGTGTTGTGTCCCTGCTCTAGGGATCTGTGGAAGTTGGAACTTCAGAGTGATGATTTAAGGTATCTGGCAGAAGAAATTTCTTAGCAGCAAAATACTCAAGTGTGGCCTGGCTTCTTCTAACAGCCTACGCTCATATGTGGGAGCAAATACATGATAAAAAGTGGGAGTCTATATTTAAATGGGAAGCAGAGCATAAGAGTTTGAAAATTTTGCAGCCTAGCCAAGTGGCAGAAAAAGAAAAATCTTTTTCAGAAGAGGAATTCAAGCAGGCTATGGAGCAACCACTTGCTAGTGATATCTGCATAAATAAAAGGGAGCCAAGTGCTGATTTCCAATACAATGGAGAAAAATCCTGAAAGGGACCTCAATGGGGAAAAGATCTCTCAAGCAGCCCCTCTTATCATAGGCCTTGAGGGCTAGGAGGACTGCTTGGTTTTATTGGCCAGGCCCAGGACCTCCAATGCCCTGTGGAGCCTCAGAACACTGCTTCCACATGGTGGCCACTCCAGCTCCTGCCTGTGCTCAAAGAGACCCAGATGCAGCTCAGGCCACCACTTAAGAGGGTGAAAGCCATAAACCTTAGCAGTTTTTACATAGTGTTAAGCCTGTAGGCACACCGAGTGCAGGAAGGAGGGAGGCTTGGCACCTTCCTGCTAAATTTCAAAAATGTATTGGAAAGCATGGATGTCCAGGCAGAAGACTGCTGCAGGGTTGGAGCCCTCACAGAGAACCCCCACAGGGTAGTGTGGGGGGGAAATGTGGGGTTGGAGTCTCCACATCAAGTGCCCACTGGAGTACTGCCTAGTGGAGCTGTGGGAAAGGGGCCACCATCCTCCAGCCCCCGAATGGTAGATCCACTGGGAGCTTGCTCCTGTGCCTGGAAAAGCCTCAGGAACTCAAACTGTGACAGCAGCTGTAGGGTTGAACCCTGTAAGGCCACAGACACTGAGCTTCCCAAGGCTTTGGGAGCTCAATTCTTGCACCAGTGTGCCCTGGATGTGGGACTTGGAGTCAAAGGAGACTATTTTGGAGCTTTAAGATTTAGTGACTGCTTTGATGGGTTTTGAACTTGCATAAAGACTGTAATGCATTTCTTTTGGCCAATTTCTCTCTTTTGGAATGGGAATGTTTACCCAATGCCTATACCCCTATTGTATCTTGGGAGTAAATAAGTTATTACAGGCTCATAGGTGGAAGGAACTCATCTTCAGATGAAACTTTGGACTTTGGAGTTAATGTTGAAATAAATTAAGACTTTAGGGGACTATTGGGAAGAGATGATTGTATTTTGTGATGTGAGAAAGACATGAAACTTAAGGGGGCTGGGGGCAGAATGAAATAGTTTGGATATTTGTCCCTGCCCAAATCTCACACTGAAATATAATCCCCAATGTTGGAGGTAGGGCCTAGTGGGAAGTGTTTGGATCATGGGGCAGATCCCTCAAGAATAGCATGGCACCATCAATTTGGTGATAAATGAGCTCTCTTTCTCAGTTCACAGGAGATCTAGTTGTATAAAAGTGTGGGATCCCTCCCCCAACCCTGCCTTCCTCCTTTCATGTGAAGGGCCTGCTCCCACTTCACTTTCTGCCATGAGTAAAAGCTCCTTGAGGTTTTCTCAGAAGCTAAGCAGATACCAGAGCACCATTTTTCCTGTACAACCTGCAGAATCATGAGCCAAATAAAAGTCTTTTCTTTATAAATTACCCAGTGTCCGTTATTTCTTTATAGCAATGCAATAATGGCCTAATACAGAAAATGGAAATTGTATGCAAAACACCATACTCTGTTGGAGTAAATATGTTTTTGACACAAGCATAGGTTAGTAGTTCTGAAGCTATATTAAATGTATACTATAGTTCAACAAATGATAAATTGTAGGTAATAAGAGCAGGGTTACAAGAAAGAAGTGACAGGTAAGCCAGGGAGGAAGGCTAGAATGAACCCTGTGGCATGGGATTCGAGTTTGCAATATCAGCATGAATGCATATTTATGAAATAGAGATATGTGAGTATACATGGGTGAAGTATACAAACATATATGGAGGGACCTAGAAGCAATGAACACACCTAGAGCCCAGATCTTGGTTTCTAAATACCATTCTCCAATAAAAGAATCCGAGGTCTTTAAGGAAATGGCTGGTTCTATGACTGAGGGCTGGAAAATACTAGCTAAGCCTGGAGTATTTTGAAATGCCAGCAAGTAACAAAGTGATTTTTTAAAAAGGACAGTGACAAAATAACATGGGAGTCAACCTGAAAGAATTCCCAATGGTTAAAGATGTTGTAGTGTGAACAACAAAGTAAGTATCCTAACTTTTAGGACTGGATTCTAACCTCTAGAATAAAGTAAATATCCATGACTCTAACCTGAGAGTTCAGTGAAAAATTAGCCTTGCCTAAAAGACATTGGTGAAATTAGCTTTGCCTCCAGCTCCTGGGAGGTGCCCTCTTAGCCCTTGAATATCTTGCCTGATAAGAGTGTCTTTGTTTACCTGGGTGGCGGGGGCGGGTTGAGACCTGGCAAATAATCTATGTTAACAAGGTGAATTGTAGTGGCCACCTTAAGCCATTGGGTATCAAACTCAATCTCTGATCTGAGGAGAGGCTAGAAATGCACACATACATGTGAGCCAGCCCAGATAAAATGTGTACGCCAAGGCTTGGAAGAGCTTCCCTACTTGGCAGTACCATATGTGTTACCACATAATTGCTGGGAGGATAAGCAGTGTCCATACAACTCCACTGGGAGAAGAAAACTGGAAACTCTGCACTTAGTGTCTCTCAGCCTTTGCCCTTTGTGCCTCCTTCCTTAGGTGATTTTAATCTGTACCCTTTTGTTGTAATAAACCATAACCATGAGTCTATGGCTTTGCTGAGTTCTGTACATCCTTCTAGAGAAATGTTGAACTGGAGGGTAATCTTGGAGACCCCAGAGTTTGCAGTTGGTGTCAGAAGTGAGGGTGACCTTGGGGATTCCCAAACTTGGCATTGATATAAATGCCTGAAAAAAATGAGGGGATAAATATTCCATATACAAGCCAAATAATAAACATAACAGCCAGACACAGAGGCTTACACCTGTAATCCCAGCATTTTCAGAGGCCAAGGTAGAAGGATCACTTGAGTCCAGGAACTGGAGACCAGCCTAGTGTAGGCAGCACAGGGAGACAGGCGGTGCGTGCCAGTACTCCAAGCTACAGAGGAGGCCAAGCCTGGAGACTTGTTTGAGTCCAGGAGTCGGAGGCTACCGTGAGCTACAATTGCACCCCTGCACCACAACCTGGGTAACTGAGCAAAACCCTGCATCTAAAAATGATGATTAAAACTCCACAATAATAATTGATGCTGGTAACATTCACTTATGAATGTGAAAATTAGAGGGCCATACTTGAAAGAGAAACAAGTTATCTGCATTGACTCAAAATATCCTCCCAAAACATGTATTAATTACTGTGGTGGTTTTAACATACATCCAGAGATTGTTTGATACTCTTCCCCTCAAGAGGTGGAGCTCGATTTCTCTCTCTGTGAATGTGGGCTGGAATTCAAAAGTCACTTCTAATGAACAGGGCATGAAAAAAGAAAAACAGCAGCTTTATAGTGGAGAAATCATGCAGACACTACCCTTGCCAAATGATCAAAGTCACCAATAACAAGTCATGTCATCATCTGCCCCCGTAACGATGTCATGAGAAGAACATTTAAAGTCTGGGTCTTCCCCCAAACCCAAAACACTTGTCTGAACACGAGAAAACATCAGGCAAACCCAGCTTAGGGAACATTCTATAAAATTCTTGACCAGACTTCTTAAAATGACAAGGACTTAAAAAACAGAAGAGATGCAAGAAAGCGTCACAAATTGGAAGAGACAAAGGAAACGTAATGACCCCAGGCGATGTGGTACTCTGGACTGGATCCTGGAACAGCAAAAGGACATTTGGCAAAAAGCTGGGAAAAAATCTGAATGAATTCTAGCTTTGTTAAAAGTATTGCACCAATGTCAATGTCTTAGTTTTGGCCAGTATACCCAAAGCATTACTACTGGGGGGATGCTGGGTAAAGAACATGGGGGAACTTACTGTACTATCTTTGCAACTCTCTGAATAATTTTAGATTTATTTAGATTTAATAAATTTAGATTTGAAGAAACTTAGATTTATGTTTTTTTTCAAGACTAATCATACCAAGTTGGTGAGGACACAGACGAGCAAGACCAGTCATATACTGCTAGTTGAAAATGTAAAATAGTATATAATACAGTAACTTTAGAAAACGATTTGGCAAGGCTAGGCGCAGTGGCTCATGCCTACAATACCAACACTTTAGGAGGCAGAGGCAGAGGCTTGCTTGAGTCTAGGAGTTCTAGACAAGCTTGGGCAAGAGCAAGACCTCATCTCTACAAAAAAAATAAAAACTTAGCTGTATGTGGTGGCCTGTGCCTGCAGTCTCAGCTACTCAGGAGGCTGAGGTGAGAGGATCACTTGAGCTGGGGAGGCAGAAGCTGCAGTGAGACGTGACTGTGCCTTGGCATTCAGCCTTGGCAAGAAAAAGACCATCTCCAAACAAAAACAATTTGACAAGGTTCTTCAGAAAACAAACATACACATAGTATTTCCTTCTAGGTATTTACCTAGGAAAAATGAAAGCAAGCATCTCCTGTACACAAATAAGACTTGTACATGGACCTTAACAGCGACATGATCAGTAAGGGCCCAAAAGCAGAAACAATTGAAATGCTGACCCACAGGTTATTGGTTAAATGATTTATGGTACAGCCATACAATAGAATACTTAGCAAAAAGTAGTTCATTTCCAAAAGGAATGAACAATTGATGAAACATGGACAAACCTCCAAGTAATCACACGGAAAGAAGCCAGACTGTTCCCTCCCAGAAGAGTGAACTAGGATTCCGTTTTCACAAAATTCTGGAAAACGTAAGCCCACCTATAGTGACAGAAAACAAATCAGTGTTTTTCTGAAAATGGTGACCGAGGCAGGACAGGTAGGGCCGAGGCAGAGGAATTCATTCGCAAAAGGCAACAGGAAACTTTTAAAGATGACAGACACGTTTATTTGTATAAGTTTAAGGGGTAGAAGTGTGTTTTGATGTGTGAATATATTTTGCGGTGGAAAAGTCTTGTATTTCAGTGTAACCATCACCCAAACATTATACCCATTAAGTAATGTCTCCCCCTCACCCACCTCCACCCTTCCAAGTCCCCAACGTCTATCACTCCTCATCATGTGAAGGTAACAGGTATGTTCATTTTCTTAAGTGTGACTGTTTCACAGGCATATACATCTCAAAACACATAAAACTGCAATTTAAATATGAACTTTATGTCAGAGCTCGATAAAGCTTTCTGAATAAAGACATGGAAGAATGTTTTAATATATTAAATGAAATCAAATCAAGTCACACAAACACATGTATAGTACCATCTCCTTTAGGTTAAAGTACAACTTAGCGGTTTGTAAGTGCACAGTGAAGTGTCTGGAACGTGACATAGTTGTGTAGGACAATTATACAGAGAGAATGTCCTGGTGGGTCAGCTTTGGGAGAGAGTGTATCAATCGGTATTAGCTGGGTTATGGTACCGTAACAACTCTAAAACCTCAGTGACAATCTAAATGTTTCTCACTTATGCTACCTGCTCCACATTTCTCACAGAAGTGGCTTATTTGCCTAGATTTAGTAGCACCTAAGAATCCTGCAAAGCTAGATAAAATTTACCCCTGTGATTTTCTCTTTACGTACACGTGTGTGGACACATACACCCCCCATTTGTTGTACTTTGAAATTTTCTGTAACAAACATGTATTCTACTACCATAGGGAATAAGAATTAAGTAGAACTAAAGGTCTATGCCAGAAAAATAATGTTCAAACACGAACAGAAAAGTGGAATGTTATTTTGACCTTGACCGATGTTTCAAAATTGATGCCTAGTGAGATCACTGAAACAGAAGCCAGAAGAAAATCCGAAATGCTGTGCCTTTAAAATCTTGGTTCTTAATATTGATGGAGTTTCTGATGTTTTTCTATAAATAATAGATTACAAAATGGATGTTAGGCACAGAGTTGCTTTTAAAAGAGCATTTTCTAATTCTTGACAATACCAAAAAAAGACGATAGATGTTAAGGGCAAGAGAAAAAAAAAACTGGAGATAAAGTAACACAAGGGAACTGATCTCACACACACACACACCCTATTACTCAACGAGGTTGCATGCAAAAAACAATTGTGTATTTTAAGATCACCCATCATAATAATTTAAAATTGTAAAGAACCGTCTGTTCAATAAACTACTTCTATTTTCCTATCCATAGCAGTACTGCTTTGTAAATCTAATTACAACAAATTGTTTTCAACACATCATCCTGTCAAATGTTTTTTCTGGCACGTTTATAAAAGTGAAAACAGTAATAATCATCACGCCATGTATGAAAAGCTGATTTAGGCCGGGCGCGGTGGCTCACGCCTATAATCTCAGCACTTTGGGAGGCCGAGGCGGGTGGATCACGAGGTCAAGAGATCGAGACCATATTGGTCAACAAGGTGAAACCCTGTCTCTACTAAAAATACAAAAATTAGCTGGGCATGGTGGCATGCCTGTAGTCCCAGCTACTCGGGAGGCTGAGGCAGGAGAATTGTTTGAACCCAGAAGGCGGAAGTTGTGGTGAGACGAGATCGTGCCATTGCACTCCAGTCTGGGTTACAACAGCGAAACTGTCTCAAAAAAAAAAAAAGAAAAGCTGATTTATTTAGTCACTGTGCTAGATTTACACAATCACTACTTAAAACCATCTCAAAAGCAAGACATCTTACACAAATACTTCCTAATAAGAAATTGGTGTTCAGCTGTAAAGTCACTTGCTCAAGCTGACATCCCTAAGAAAAAAGTGGTGCTTTTTCTCACTACAGTACGCCACCTTCTCATTTTTGGAATTTGCTTTCCAGGAATGCCTAATTATTTGATATTTTATCATCCATCTCCTTGATAGCAACCTCCCCACCTCTTGTCAACACCTCAAATTAATGAATCAAACATCTACAATTTTCCAGGCACTGTGCTAGGCTCTGGGGATCCAGAGGCAAGTATGACAGTCTTTGCTCCTCAGGAACACCAATAAAGAGTAGCTAGCACAAGAAGCAATTCTATGAACAGAGCTGAGAGGGAAATGGGCACCTCACTCAGACTGGAGGCAGAGACTGAAGTGGTCGGAGTAGGATACAGGTCTGAGGCATTCACTTGATTCAGAGGTGAGTGAGGAGGGGAGAAGGTACTCCAGGAAGAGGGAACTGCATGAATAAAGGGGAGAAGAAACCTTATAGGAGATTCATATATTTCAAAGAACGCGATTGAATGTGAAGAGGAGACAAAGTTTCCTCCGCTATGTTCACAATTCCTGGAAGACCACCCCGGTCCTCTGCTGCCAAGCCTGTATCTCACAGCACGCTGCAAACCAACCCAAGACCAAAACAGTCTCAACTTCAAGCATCCTTAACTATAACCCTTCTGATAGGCCCTCTCATCGCAGCAGAGCTTCCGTCTTACACAGCAAGTCTACATGCCAGGCATACTGGTTCCTTTCAGGCATGGAAATCCTTCCGGACAACAGCAACTTGAACTTACAAGCGTTACTTATATCCGTTCAGGGATAGTCTCACTGACAAGAGATATTACACCCCTGCCCCCCCGCAAAGTACTTAAGACTACTTGCAAAATGTTGACTGTTAAATGCTTCTAACTAGGATTCCTGCTAGTCTTGGTCACCATTTAAGACATCCACTTCCCCAGATCTAGTAAGGACTAGTGGATAAAAAAAATCACAATGGTACAAATTGGTGTGTATTTATAGTTACTGACTTCAGTAAGCCTGCAGTAGGGCAACAAAATATTACCCAAAGACATACTCAGAGGTCAGGCATGGTGGCTCACATCTGTAATCCCAGGGAAGCCAAGGCAGATTGCTTGACGTCAGGAGTCTGAGACCAGCCTAGTCAACATGGTAAAACCCCGCCTCTACTAAAACACAAAGATCAGCTGGGCATGGTGGTGCCTGCCTGTAGTCCTCACTACTTGGGAGGCTGAGGCAGGAGAATCGCTTGAACCCAGGAAGCAGAAGTTACAGTGGGCAGAGACCACGCCATTGCACGCCGGCCTGGGTACAGAGTGAGACTGTCTCACAAAACAATAACAAAAGACAGACAGACATACTCAGAATTATAAGCAAGCTCTTAGAAATCTTTAAATAAATGTGTAAAAAAGTCTTTATTTTATGACAGCTTCAGAAGTGATCAATGCCTAGGCATATCCTGAATTTCAAGGCCAAAGAATCCGTGGCAATCTAGGTATAAAACAATTATGCGGAGGAGAAAGTTCTGTTGGGCTCGAACATGTGCACAGCAGCAGCGCTGGCGGAAGACAGTGGAGCAGCACGCAGTGGGAACGTCTGCACAGAAGTGCTCATTTCGGCTCTCACTCTGCCTACCTCCTGCTTCAGTAGGTCTTGGGTAGAATAACAGTTTCTCCTGTTGGGAGTCCTTGACTTAGTAGTACTAATCAGCTGAGTTATAAAGGGAAGAAAATGTGACTCAAGAATAACAGAGTTGTTATCAAGGATTCATTTTTGTGTAAGGCAACACAAGAAGTCTCAAATACGCAGGGATTCAAGGAAGGCAGAGCTCACTAGCCCTATTTGAAAATGAAATCTATTCAACCAAAGAATGTTCCAAATGAAGAAGTCAGGAATCACGTAGCCATGATCTCAAAGTCAGTGATGAACGTACTGCGATATATAACTGAGTGTGGCTACAGAACACAAGGTGAACGATGTAAATCCCAGCATGAGAAAACGGGACGTTCTGCTCCTAACATGTCCTCCTAGCAACCTCCACCACCCGGGAATGAAATGGTTACACTGCACACTGCTATGTGCTGGACGGGGCCAATAAGTGTATGCATTGTCTCATTTACTCTTCACAACACGAGGCAGGTAATTAAGAATCTCCAATTTACTGACAAGGACACAATCAGAGAGAGGGTGTCTCGCCCCAGATCCTCTGGTTAATTTGATCCATTGGTCAGAGCGTTAGATGTTGACAGCGACATTATTGTGGGCAAGATTACTATCTTTTATGAGAACCCTTTAAAGCAATTTTTACTCTATTTTTCCACCCCAGGTCTTAATCAGTCAGCTGTGTTCCCTTTGGAGACTTCTTCCTCTACTTCACTCCTGCTAGCAGCAACTCTGTTTTGACTTAGACCCTAAACTAGTTCTTCTCCGTCTTTCTCATGCATACAGTTCACTGGGAGATCTTGTCGAGGCTTCTGATTAGGACCCTGGGTGAAACCTGAGATGGTTTCTGGAGTTTCCAGATGAAGCTAAATGGGCCACCCTTTTGAGTGGTAAAGGCTGAAATCAAACCCCAAACCGGCTTCTCTCTAGTTAACAAAGAGGTACTCTGATTAATATAGTGTTTCTTTGGAAACTACACAGGGATGAGGGTTTGGGGAGAGGGATAGTGGCTGGCATCACATTCCAACATCTGAGTTCCTGACTTTTAACAACAGTAATAGAAAAATATATGCCAACTGCCTTTAAAAAGTAAAAAATTGGCCGGGTGCAGTGGCTCATTCCTACAATCCCAGCACTTCGGGAGGCCGAGGCGGGCAGATGAACTGAGGTCGGGAATTCAAGACCAGCCTGACCAACATGGAGAAAACCGTCTCTGCTAAAAACCCAAAATTAGCCAGGCATGGTGGCGCGTGCCTGTAATCCCAGCTACTTGGGAGGCTGAGGCAGGAGAATCGCTTGAACCCAGGAGGCGGAGGTTGTGGTGAGCTGAGATCGTGCCATTGCACTCCAGCCTGGGCAACAAGAGCAAAATTCTGTCCCAATAAAAACAAAAATAAATACAAAGGAAAAATCATAACGAACCTCTTAAGTGGAAGCATAAAGTGCCTCCTTTCTTTACCTTTCATGACTGAAAAATGTGTACACTGCTTAAAAGTGGTAACTGAAGATGTAAATACCCACTTATTAAAATTATAATAGTGGCCACCAGAAGACATGCATAAAACATGTAATTATGGCTAGGCGTGGTGGCTCACACCTGTAGTCCCAGTACTTTGGGAGGCTGAGGTGGTCACGAGGTCAGGAGTTCAAGACCAGCCTGGCCAACATGGTGAAACCCCATCTCTACTAAATATACAAAAATTAAGACGGGTGTGGTGGTAGACACCGGTAATCCCGGGGATTACAGGCGGGATTGTGGTGGGAGGCAGAGGAAGGAGAATTGCTTGAACCCAGGAGGCAGAGGTTGCAGTGAGCTGGGATCATGCCACTGCACTCCAACCTGGGTGACAGAGCAAGACCATGTCTCAAAAAAAAAAAAAAAACCATGTAATTACAAGTGTAATGTGCATCACAAAGAGGGTGTTCCTGGGACATAGAGAGCAAAGTGTGCTTAGTTTAAGGATCAAAACTCAAGCTGTTAGGTACCCCTTGCCATTTGCGAAAACAGTACCTAGGATTAGGTACCAAATTAGGAACCATTTGAAACTGGCAGTGTTTGGCAGTTTCTGGTTTAGAAAAAGTGATTTAGTAAACTCTCTTCCCTTGCAGTTACATTTCACAAGAACAGAGCCTCTTTTTCTTCTTGCTCACTACTATATATCCAGTGCCAGACACACTTTTAGAACACATTACTCAACAAGTATTGGCTGAATTAAAAAAAAAAAAAAAAAAAAAAGAGGACCCAGGACTCTGAAAGGCAAAATAGGTGAAAGTGGCCTTAAAATTTAAAAAGCCCTACCAAAAAAAAAAAAAAAAAAACCAAATGTTTGCTAAATTAGCAAACAGACCAGGAATCTGGCTTCCAGCAGTATTAGTGTATGCTACTGAAAGTGTGGTAGTTCCATGAAGTTTACAATTGGCTCTAACCTGTACATTGTGCTCTACAGTAGAAATATTTTCATCCAATTCTAACAAATCTTCATCATTGTATTGAGTCATTAAATACTAAAGAACATAGGCTTAAAAATTTAGTTGTTTTCTGCTGATCCCTAACCCAGATTGTTACTTACATGTCTAGATGACTCTTTCCTATACTACCCTGAGTAAATATACAAAGCACTTTTCAGAAAAAAATCTCCCTTCCACAAATTCCTAAATGGCTCCTTTTGAAATAATACATTCTTAGTGCCAGAAAGTGGCTGGGAGAAGAGTTTTAGAGACTCTTTGAAGTGTGTATTAAACAGGGGTGTGCATCAGAATTGACTGCTGTATTTATCCTGTAGATACAAATATTTTATTGCTCCACTGTAATAGTAAACGGTGAAAAGGGAAATTTACATTATAGGAGGCTAAATCTTGGTGTACAATAAAATCTGACCATTAAAAATAAAAATGATTCATAACGTTTAGAGTGCTTTGGACAATCAGGCACCGTACTCCATGGGCTTTAGTTATATTAACATTTTAATCCTTATAACCCATCTGTGAGATGAGTAACTATTATTATCCCCATGTTACAAACAAGGAACCGAGATGGCAATTCCTTAGGCCAAGCAGTCTAGACTCATCCCAGGTAAGCAGAATTCATGCCCTCGAACCCTACAGTATATTCCACATCTACAGTATAGGTAAGTACTTAAGTGGATGGGACAATGGTCCCTAATCTCTGTGAAAAAGTGAGTTTCTGAATTCAATGATTATGATCTCATGTGTATTTCTGTTTTCTTAAAAATGTTTAGAAGGACATATGTCAAGTTAACAGTGGATACCACTAAAGACTTGGTTGGGAGCTTGACAATGAGCATCTATTATTTATACCTTACATTCAAACTTTTTACCAGCATATGATCTACAATAAATACACGCCAGTGACCACTGTCCCCCACATTATCTATCACACAAAACCAAGCAAAGGGAAAGAGGCACACTTACCTTGTGCTACCGTATTAGCCAACAGGTCGGGGGTAGGACAAGGCAGTTTACTTGTTTAAAGATGCACACTCCAAGTTAACCAATACTGTTTAAGAAGTAAAATTTACCACTAATTGACTCTCGATTTACTGTAAGACTTCATTTACTTCAATACCAAAATCTGTCCAACTTCAAAGTTTATTCCCAGACGCTCAAATATTTCTACCACTTCAGGTGGAAATATTAAGATCTGTATTACATAGCTAATTTTTATGTCATATTAAACCTGAATTATTTGGTGACTCTAGGCCACCACAAATGGCAGCTCTTCATTCTGCTAGGAGCTTTAGCTATTTCTCCCTCTCTATGGGGGAGCACTGTTCCTCAGGTATCTAAGTTGGAAAATCAGATAACTGACATGGTCAAGTGTACATAAATTAAACCAATACAAGCTTAGGGAAAAGGTCTTGACAACGTGTAGATTTTTCAGAACCCCCGTGTTGAATATGGGAGATGCTGGAAGCTGATCCTGTTTTTAAATGTCTGATTTCTGACTGTGAAGTTCAACGTGACTAGATTTTTTTAATTCAAGAGTCGATTTGAGGTGCTCAGGCAGTGCTTACTTTTTCCACAGTAGCCAGTGCCCATCCAACCTATGCTTCAGAACTTTCTGGTAGCACAGCATCTCTTAAGGCAGCTCATTCTGACATTAGATTAGTATGTTAGCAAGTTTTAAAAAAAAATAGGATTGTGGTATCTTTTTTGGCATAGATTCCACCCCATTGGTCTTAGTTCTTTCATTTTATTTTCTCCCTGTGGATAAAGCAGAGGTCTCAGTTCTTAAAATATAAATTGTCTGCCCAATTGATCATACAAACCCAACAACCAAGAAACATTAGTAATTGTCTTCTGTACTTTACTAAACACTTTGTGTTTAATATATTTTAAATTGTAAAGAAATTACAAGGAACTCCTAAAAAAATTTAATACAAAAATATTACAAGTTAGGACAATTAAGCATTGAGACGACATTTAAGAAGCATGCAGAAAAAGTAGCACAGGGTTAACATTTCACTGATGACAGAGCACTTTGGTACAGCAGAGAAAAGCACCATAAAACTACCATCTATAGTGTCTTTTCCTCCACTGTGTTTTCCAAATGAATATAGGGGTAAACAGTAAACTTTGATCTGATCTGATATGGATTATACTAGGTAATAAATCTAACCCACTGTAAAGCATAAGTATTTTGAAATTAAAAAGAATCCCTTCTGTTACTATACAAATAAATTTCAGCTTTCCCTCAAGATTATAAGGATTCTAAATCCTTAGGAGTCCAACACTTTTTGGAAAAGTGTACAATGTGGGATACTGTTAGCAATCTATGCCATGCAATAAAAGTTAACCCCTTGAAAATGAAAGGATGTCAGTTCTAGCAACTGCTGTGGCTTATTTTTAATAAAACATAAAACTATGCTTTATTTAAGGAAATAAAGAGAAAAAAATAGAAGACCTGGAGAGTGTAAGTTCTTAAAAAACAAAAGAAAAAATATGCTCAATGATTCTTTTAAAAAAGTCTCTAACTCTAAAGGAGTTGGTATTAATTAAAACTAAAAGGTGGCGAAGTCATTTTTCTTAGAGATTATAAAGTTTGTAGTATCAACTAGCTAAGGGAGAAAATAACTAAACTGTAACTGGCTTATTGTGAAGCAAAAAAAAGGCCCTTGAGGAAGCTGAGCTTCCTGCCCTCCTTCAACACATCTACATATTGTTTTGTGCTCAAACACGTGGCTAAGCAAACAATGTATCTAAGGTCTCTTTTAGTTTATGTGAAATAATGTCTTTTAAATACAATATTGATTTTTCAAAAGAATTAAAAATTACAATCCCTTAGCTGATTAGATGCTCTATTATTCTTTAATAAAAATAGTAAATAACCCTTTCATTTAAAAAAATCTTATCTCCTGCAAGAAGTAATAAAAATAGCAAAATTTGTAATTTTATTATGGGCTTACTTTAAAGTACATATTTTGGGAAGCAGTACGTTTATGAAAAACAGTGGTTTGGGTTCTGATGGCAGTTATAATCACTTAACACCAGTATGGGAGAGAATGAACATGCTACAGGTTCTGAAGGCTAACTCGGAGCAAAAAGATTTGTTCTACAAATAGAATACTGGAGAAGTAAAAGCAATTAAAATGTAAACAAGAAACTGTAAACAAGAAATACCATCCCTCTCTCTTTACTTGACTAGTAAATGGTCTATACAAACTACAGAGATATCAAAGGTTTTATATATGTACACAGCCAACATAATATCAAAATATATTTTATTCTGGACCTCTTTCAGATCTGATTCAAATTACAGTTGTCAAAGCAATACAATGCAAAGGGAAACTGCAACAACAACAACAAAAAAAAATGTGCCTAGAAAGGATAAAAGGGTCACTGGGGACAAATCATTGTGATGTGGAACCAAAATACATCGTAAGTGTAGTTAACATGGTCCAGGACAGCATAGAACATCTATATCAGTCTTCCTTATACAATAATCATGAAAACTGAACAATGAAGTTCTTTAACATGTACAAAAAACTGTCATGGGCTGGTTTACACTTTTACAACAGTTTTAAAGTTAACTGGGTAACTAAAGAAATGATGCAGACATTTTAATCCAGTGCTATAGGTAGGCTCACAGAATTAGACCCAAAGGATTTGTAAAAATAAAAATGAAAACAGTATAGCTACAATGTCAAAGTCAGGAAAGAAGAAACTTTACTTCTGTATTCAAGGGTTACAGAGCTACAAGATGCAGTCTGCGTGTTTTTGTTTGTAATGAGATGGATAAGTACAACAGACTAGGTACAACATGCAGAATGTTTTCCTGAACTTATCCAGAAATTCCAAAGAAAACATCATGAAACAGCTTACTAGAAAAAAAAAATATGCCCTAGTTATTCACCCTGCTTCAACACTGTCAACGTAAAGGCAGAAATAAAGAAAGCTATCAATACCTCAGAACTACTGATATAAGACATCAAATTTCTAAATCAGTGTATTAAAAAAGTGAACACTTCCTCTTTTTTCTCTTTTCTACATTTAACTAGAATCATGTTTAAAAAAACTGATATTAAATGTGACACTTCAGAGCTACTACTGGAAGGAGTAATTCATAACCTCCCTACCCTCCTTCCATCCCTGCTGATTCAGAAGAAGGGGGAAAAAAAACAAAGAAAACAAAAAACCAACCAGGGTCTCTTGTAGATTTGCTGCTATTCCACAAAATGTTGGCATTTGCTGCCATGCCACAATGTTGGTCCACTGAAATAGGATTTCTGCGGAAACTGTCAACAGTAATTCACCATATGCAAGTACCATCCTTAGCATGTGAGAATCATCACAGGTTCTGTAGAAATGTAAAATGTGCTTCAGATAATGAAAATTGTAGCACTGCATTTGAGATTTATTTCTCTACTTATCTAGTAAAACTCGTCATTTTTGCTCACTTAAGTATGATCATTTGTGATTCCTTTAGCAAAAATGCACAGTCCTCTTTAGGCCTCTACTCAATAATAGTTTACATTACTCTTAACAAAATCATTCTACATAAACAGATAGCTCCTTAAAAATAGTACTCTCTCATTAAATCTAATTTGACAGAAAGAAGCGTAAGGAAAACAGGAGTGCTTTATATGTGAAAAAGTACAAATCTTTGGCCTTTCTCTTGACATCTTCATATGTCAAAAAGCAAAAAACCTTCATGTAATTCAATCTAGTGATTACTTTTTGCACCATAATTTGTTTTTTTACACCACAAAAGGAGGCACTTTCAGTATCTGTAAAAGGTATTTAATCCTAAAACATACTTACCTAGAGAATAATTAAACAGAATTCAATACACTCTATTATCTATTAGGAAATTAAGAGTTACCACTTCTAAAAGTCATTTGAAAGTCCATCATGTTACCTGGTCAATGGCAGAAAATAGATTGGAACAAATGTAAGAACTCACGGGACTTCCTACATGGAGGCGAGAAAAGATATTCCTTTATGTTGTTTAAAAGTGGCAGCTGCTCTTTCTTTATTCCATTTCAATCAATAAGTGTTCATTCAAGTTTTCTTTCTATTTTTCCTTATGAGTTTCTTACAGTAGCTTATACAACAACAAATAGCATAGAAAAACTACTGGATTCAATTGATCATCAGGAATACGTTCTCAGAAAAACACAGGCGGGAAAATGAGCAAGAATCCCAAATACAGAACTTTACAAGCTGTGAAACTTGGTCTCTTGCAATCATGTTACTGCTCAAATTAGAGATAATCTTATTTCTGTCTATTGGAGCAGCATCGTGGCACATCAGCAGGCAATGGTGATGTTGAGAACAGCAGCAAAAAGAAACAATCGTATGCTCATGAAGAACCCAAGCCTACAAAATGGATACCTTTCAGAAAAGTGTATACTTAAAAGACCCAAGACGTCAGGATAATAAAGCTCTGTATTTATAATCTTTATATGTCTTATTGTGGCTATTATGCTTAAGTAAAATAGCTACAGAAAGAAAAAAAAAAAACCAAACAGAAAAGATGACAATATCATAAAAACGTAGCTGTCTATTTTGGCAGCTATATTGCAGAATTTCTTGACTATCTTTTAATCAGCTGGGAAAAAGTCAATAACTGTATGCAAATGAATAAATTGTCCATATCAAAATACAAAAGTACTATCAATAATCACCTCTGACTTTCAGATTTAAATTCAGTGCAATTGACAAATGCATCGCTAAAGGAAAATGCAGCTTAAAAGATACTCAAAACATTTGTGTCTATTCCTGGGAGCACATTTTAAAATTATTGCACAGATTTTTTTTATTTTTATTTATTTTTTTAAACAATAACAGAGGTCAACCACAGGTGTGGACCTCCAGCAATAAAAGCAGGAATTCAAGTGCCAGATACTCAGCATATTAGGTTTCCTACATAAGTCATACGGTAATAAGCTCTAAATGTCTCTAATATGATCCAAAAACCCTAAAAAGAGCTGGCACAAAACCATCGTGAATGACTGCCTCTCTGGATGTAAATTTTAAAAAATATTAATTACAGTATCATAGTCCCCACTAACAACAGCTGGGGTACATATAACAATGTATTGTGAAATTAAGTGTATTTATTCTCTTTACCAATAGCAAATGCTACCCTACCTTAGTTAAAACCAAGACTTGCTTCAATCAATGCTGTTTTGTAAAAATAGCAAAGCAATGAATGCTGAAAACCAAAGCTGCATTACTTGGGTTAAATCAGTTTCTACTTAAACTTAGAACACAGGTCAAGACTTTTAGTACTAAAAGGCCTCAAAATAATTAGTGACAGAAATAGTGTTATTAATTTGCTAAGCTCAACAATAAGCAATTCCTTAATTAAAATCTTTGAGATATAAATTTAATGACTATTCTCTTCAGAAATGACATACGTGGATTATGTTAATCATGACAAGCCTTATTAGTCACACATATAAACACAGCCTCATGCAATCATTTGTCTGTATATGTTACTCTTACTTGCATGAGCACAAGAGGTTTAATATCTATATCTTTAAGAAAATACTTGATATTATAAACAGAGTAAAAGACATGATATAGTAGTGATTACTGGAAAAAAAATTAGCAGCTTAAATCTATCTATATTTGAAAAAACGTAGTCACAAGTACCACAAATGCAGAATCAGAGCAGCAGGAAGGTTAGTGCAATTATACTTCTCATAAAAAAAATTCTGAATCACTGCTATTTAAAAACACCTTGAAGCAAGTCTTTTGTTTTAGAGATTTTCTTTAAACTAAGGTAGCAAACATTTTGCCATGTAATGGCAGTGTTATATGCCGTTATCTTGCTTTGTATAGAGAAAACAACATGAGAGATTTTTAATACTGGAGTTTGCTTACATTACATATTTAAGCTTCTACACAGAATGATGGACACTTTGAGAAGCTAATCCTCATCCAGAAACATTTTAATCTCTTAAAAAACAAAGCAAAACAAACAAACAACAAAAACCCAAAACTACTTTGCTCCTTTTCACAATAGTGCACATTTTTACCATAATTTAGTTATGGCTACAAAACATCAGAAGATTTTTTTTTAATGTATCTTCTCTATGGTAATTTAAAAAAAAACTTTGTGCCCTTCTAGTCATTAATTGGCAGAAATATGTCCCAAAAAAGAAACTATTGCATTTAAGCCACATCACCAAAAAAAAAAAAAACAAAGAAAACAAAAATTAAAATAAAAAAAGAAAAGCAAAACAAAACAAAACAAAAAAAACAGAACCAACAGAGCATAATACCCTTTTACTGATGTGTCTTACAGATCGACATGACCAAAGTCATATGTTTTCATTTAATTTCCGATTCCCCCTTCCACAACATGCACCAACTGAATATATGCTCTGGGAGCAATAAAATGTACCAAACATCTACCTCTTCAAAAGAATGCATTAAAATATTTAAAGAATTTTTTGTTGTTTAAAAGGTGAAAAAAATATAAACAAGAAACTGATTCACTCCCTTACTTCATGCATCCATAATCTAAACCAAAAACAAAATGTTAAAGCAAGAACAAACTACTGCTGCAAGTTTTTGTAAGTCCATTTTCTCTGTACATACAAACTGCTCACTACTGAAGGGAAAAAAGAATATAATCCATGGTGTCTGCTGATTCAAAGGGGAGAAACAAGGCTGTCATTTAGTATCCAAAAACTGGTACATGTATGTTCTGCTTTTATAATGTATATTTTTCTCTCTTCTGTTTTTCATATCCAAAACTTCTAAATGCTATTTTAGGGGCACAGCAGATTAGATTCCAGCACTTGGTGAACAGAATTCACAAGCTGTGACAAACCTGTCATCTTCAGGGTGCAATTTTGTTTATATACACTGTATGTATATATTTCTTTTAGATTTGGCTGTAGTGGACTGGCCATGGTTCAAGTGGGACTATAGCAGTACATGGGTCAGGGACAGTCATTTTGGCTATGTACACATTCATAGTCGGTCCATGGCTTCCAACTAGTAGCGCTATTTCCGAAGGTCTAATACACAAACCTGTAAGAAATTAAAATAATCAACCAGTGTATTCAGAATTTCATTGTACATTTTTTGTTTAACTTTTCTATAGTACAAGTTGAAATGTTTCTTAGTTCCAAGTTTATAAAACTGGTAAAAGTATAATAATCATGGAAATGGGCACTTAACTGACAGAAATCAGATCATTTAAGAAGATCAAGAGAACAACCATGAGCTCAAACCATGGGGAGAAAACCAGGGCTAGGATTTTTAGGAATTACTCTCTGCTGATTCAAAAGGAGAGGGAAAATGCTCAAAACAGACCATTCCCTATCCAATGGACTCTAGCGAAAGATCAGATTATATTCAGCTACAGCATCAGTAAACAGCTACCCTTTCCCACCTTCCATTGCTTCTACAGCTTTGGAAGCCATATTTGCATTGCTGTAAAGAGCTGGCCAACCTCATCCTGAAAATCTTTCAGTATCACACATTCCTCAATAGAGGAACCAATTGCCCCTAATCCCACCTTCCCTGGGCCAACAAACTCTTCTGTGAAGAGAAGAAAGTAGAAATACCCATTAAAAATTCCAATAATTCTCTGAGTGCTACTCTGGTATACCTAATTTCATAAATGAAGGCTCAGATTAAAAATAACTGTCCATTTCTAGATTATAAGGCACTCTTTTGGTAAGGAAAGCCTGAATTACGTTTGCAATATTTGAATGCAATGCACATGAAACATTTATAGCCTCAGGATAAAAAAAAAAAATTCGTATCATACCTTAAAATTTATTTTGAAAAAAAAAACAAAAACCCACTTTCGTATGGCTAACAATAAGCTGCATGCTACTGTGAACACACGCCCAGCCCCTCTCTGGAAACACTTTACTGTACTTACTGAACCATCTGATGCACTGGCTCCAACTTTGTCTCCTGCTGCATTCCAGCAAACTTCAAAAATTCCACCTGTTCCCCTATAGCTGTGAACTAGAGCACCTGTCTAAAAAATGAAAAACAAAATCTTAAAAGTCATATACATATTATAAATCCAAATACTGAGATAAAAATATTACACAGCCTTACTTCTAGCAATGGGAGGAGGGACTTAGCTTCCAATATAAAAATAAGTTCTGAAACTCCTTATGTTTTTTTATGAAAAGATAATACCAGCCTGTTCTCAAAAGATTACTCACACATACACACATTCAATTTCTCCAGTGTTGATAACACGGTATCTGGTCTCTCTGACATAGCCAACAATAGCTAGAAGTAAACATTCAGTGCATCACATGAAATAAGTTTTTGTTGTTGCTAAATGATGCATGAGTCTAGCTAACATGTGGAGAAAAAAATAAACTCAGAATTTCTTTGAGAAAACAGCTTAAAGAGGAAATTAACTAACTAGTGAAGACAATTGCAGTAAAAGTCTGCTATTTACTCCGTATTTACTGAGCAGCCCTAAGTTACGGGATAATAATAATGTACGTACTCTGTTTTTGAGCCAGGGTCTTGTTCTATCACCCAGGCTGGATGCAGTGCAATCATAGCTCACTGCATCTTCTAACTCCTGGCCTAGAGTGATCCTCCCCGGCCTCTGCCTCCTGAGTAGCTAGGATTACAGGTGCATGCCACCATGCCTAGCTAATTTTTAAAAAATTATTTGTAGAGTCAAGCCCTCACCATGTTGCCCAGACTGGTCTTGAACTCTTGGCCTCAAGCAATCCACTTACTCTGGCTTCCACTCTGGTTGGGATTATAAGCATGCGCCACAGTGCCCAGATAGATACGTTCACTATTCTTGAAAGGTGTTGTAAGTGTAAACAAAAAACACAGCCAGGAATACTAACAATTTCACTGTTCAGTTGCCACTGAAGAACTAAAACTCAGTCCAAAAATATATTATCCTATGAAACCAGTCAGTTAACAGGACAAAGATCAGAGAGGTCCTGTTGTGAAAACTGAAAAATGTGCTTCTGGTGTTCTGCCCTGGCAAATCAGAAAAGTGACCCCTGTAGCTTTATGGTAAAACCTAAAGCCAAGCTAGAGGTGGATCTATTTAAAAACAACAGGGCAACAAACCACACACCTTGAAAATACCTCCCATTCAGCCTATCCAAGTTGACCACTAGGCTGGAAGAACGTTTGACCTAGCTTTCCTCTTCAAATTTAGCCTGGTAACGTGGCACAAATCACGATGCATTGCTACTGATTATCAGGCTGGGAAGGCTTAACTGTTTTGTTTATTTAAAATTTCTCCCAACTTAAAATGTCTCATAATTTATGAGATTAAGTTCAAGTAAAGTAGGCTTTGAGTATCTATGGTTAACAAGGAGAGGAAAAAGTAGCACCAACAAAATACTAGGTATAAAAAATCTATCATCAACCTACAGACGTTCAATCTCCAGCCAACTTGGGGTTTAAAAAAACAAAAGAACTTTCTTTGAAAAGCACTTACCAATCTTGAACTGGGCTATAATGAACCAAAACAGTATAGTCAACAAGGCAGAGCTATGACATTTCAAAAGGCCAATGGCCTGTATCGTCAGCATCTACCTCCAATTTGTACATATGCTGGCGCAAGACTTCTACTTTACTCACCAAATGCTTAGGAAACTCATCATACAAGAAAGGGGAAAGCAGAACACCTAAACATATATACCACAAAAGGATAACGGCTTTCTCCAGCACTGGAAATTCACTATTTTACTATTTTCAAAGCTTGAAAAAGACTTTTGGTACACAGTAGTGACAACAAAGTAATATAGACAAGTTGGTCACATGCCCTTACACGTTCTGTAGTATCTTCCACGAGCACTCTACAGTTCTATACCCAAATTTCATTAAAATTGATGTTGTCACAATGGACTGAGTTCACTGAACATGTTCTAAACACAAGTGACAACCAGTAGGTAAAAGGAATATATTTTTTAAAAGATGTCATTCTCAGGAACTTTTAAGGCACCTTTGAACACACTGGGAAAAAATATCTTTAGAGAGAAATTATAAAACTTTACTGAAGTGATAAAAGACAAATAAATGGAGACATAACGTATTTATGGGTCATAAAACTCAACAACAATTTTCCATAATTTCACCTATAAATTCAAGATACTCATAAACAAAATTTTATCCTCTGTTTTGGAAATATCGATGACTAAAGTGGCAAGAACAGAAAAACGATGCTGAAGAACCATAACAAGAGGGATTTATAAAGTTAGAATTATTAAAACTATGCTATTGATTCAGATAAAGGCAAACATACCAACAGAATAAAAGAGGAAGTATAACAAACCGCACTATATGAACTTGGTATATGAAATAAGTGGCATTATGAAAACAGAAAGGGGACAATGAATGGTGCTAAGACAACTGACTACCCAAATGCAAGGACAAAATTAAATCTGTACCTCACACCATATATAAAAATCAGTTCTAATGGGGCTAAAAACATAAATGTAAAGGAATAAAATACTTCATGAAAAAATATCAGACCTCACTGACATCTATAAGGAAAAATGTCTTTATATATATATATATATATATATATATATATATATATATCTCAAAAAAGATAGTTCTAGCCAGGCACAGTGGCATGTGCCTGCAGACCCAGCTAATAATAGGATGCTGAGGTGAAAGGATCTCTTCGGCTCAGGAATTTGAGTCCAGCCTGGGCAACATAGCAGGACCTCATCTCTAAAAATAATCGATCAATTTAAAAAACAGAAAGATAAATATATCTAAACATTAACATTTAAAACTTCCATATCAGCTGGGAGTGGTGCCTCATGCCTGTAATCCTAGCACTTTGCAATACCGAGGCAGGTGGCCAGACTGGGCAACATGGTTAAACCCCGTCTATACAAAAAAAAAAAACAAAAACAAAACAAAAATTAGCTGGGCGTGGTGGCGTGTACCTATGATCTAAGCTACTTGGAAAGCTGAGGTGGGAGTAATCACCTGGGCCCAGGAAGGTCAAGGCTGCAGTGAGCCATGATCTGCCACTGCATTCCAGCCTACATGACAGAGTGAGACCCTATCTCAAAACAAAACAAAACAAAACAAACCACACCAAACTTCTATATGATAAACACTCCGCTTGAAGAAAATGAAAAAAGAAGATACTGGGAGAGCACTGCAATGCATATGACCAGGAAGAGTTAGTACCCAGAATGCATCATGAACACTAATTAGTATAGAAAACAAAATAACTGACAGGTGGTGGTGGTGGTGGTGGTGAACTAAAGGGCTAAACTCCAACTGTGTGGTAACTGTTTGAAAACACATTTGAACTAATCGATAACCAAGAAAATGCAAAATAACACAAAATAATGTTTCATATCCATGTAATTGGAAAAATGTTTACCAGTCTGATAATCTAAGGATAAAGGAAAATGGGAAATCCCAAATACTGTGATTAGAAGTGTAAATGGGTGTATGCACGTTGAAGAGCAGTTAGGCACAAACACATAAAAATGCCCAATGGGCCATGATTTCACTTACAGATACATATACATGTATGTATGTATGTATACTAAAGCATTAGAGAAAGCTTCATTCATGCGCACAAGGAAACATGTAAGGATGTGCCAGTAATGTTACATATTTTTAAGTCCCCCAAAAGGAAAATGAATTTTAAAATTAATATATTCACATAATGATCTGAAATCATCTAAACAAATCATTCTAGAGATAAAAGTATTAATGTAATATTTCAAAAATCAAAGTGGTGAAAAGTATAGGCTTGAAAAGACATACAACAGAAGATACACAACAGCATATGATTTATTACAATTTTACCACAGAAAATAGTAGTATATATCATTTATCATGGGAATGACAGGCACTCTCTTCAGGATTGCTATAGCCTCTGGGAAGGAAGAGGAAAATGGAGATAAACACTTTAGCTGTATCTATAACATTTTATCAGGTAAAAACAGGAAGGAAGAGATTCACAACAGTGTGGCAACATGTTCTTATCATTTAAATCTGAGCAGTAGGTATATGAGTGTTATATTATTTTCTGTTTGAAATGTATAATTATTAGAAGTAAAAATGAATGAAGACTAACTTGAATTTACATGGAAATTATATTATTTAGATTTAGATTCACTTTGACCAACTCTGTAACTGTTGTTCAGTTTAAGTTTGATTGGGTGCATGATTAGCTGTCTTCCCACAAACACAAAGGTAAACTAAAATTTAGAAAAGAGTTTTTAAATCATCTATGTCATATTACAGAATATATCCAACACAGGCATATATTCATCAAGAGAGAAAATACGGAAGTAGAGGTAAGGAAGTAATGATGAAAAATTAAAGGAGAACATTTTTACTAAATTTTATTTATTTTTCTTGAGACAGGGTCTCACTTTGTCACCCAGGTTGGAGTGCAGTGGTGCCATCTTGGCTCACTGCAATCTCCACCTCCAGGTTCAAGTGATTATCTCTCAGCTGGAACTGCAGACATGCATCATCATGCCTGGGTAATTTTTGTGTTTTTAGGAGATGGGGTATCACCATGTTGACCAGCCTGGTCTTGAACTCCTGACCTCAAGTGAACCACCCGCCTAGGCCTCGCAAAGTGTTGGGATTACAGGCGGTAAACTACCATGTGCAGCCTAACGTTTTATTAGAAGGCCCAGCATGGTGGCTCACGCCTGTAATCCCAGCACATTGGGAGGCTGAGGTGGGAGGATCCCTTGAGCCCAGGAGTTCGAGGTTCAGGGAACAAAGAAAGACCCCGTCTCCACTTAAAGAAAAATAAAAATATTAATCTTTTTTATTAAAATATAAGATAAGATTCAGGTTTAATAATCATTTGCTCAACTAGCAAAAATCTGCAACTCACATTACAAACTCTATAAAGAGCTGCTAGAAATCAAGACAACAGTTAACCCAGTTGAAAAGAATGGAAAAAACATGATCAAACAGTTCACAGAAAACTAACATGTACACTTAAATATATTAAAGATTCCCAATGTCACTCGTAAGAAAAATGCAAATTTAAAACTATGCTGAAATTCCATTTTTCCCCAATAGAATGAACTGTGAGGTAATATATTATGTTATATTGCCAGTGGTAGTGTAAAATGAAAGAAACGCAATGCTTTTATTCATAAAAAGAAGTTGGCTGCCTTCTCTTCCTGGAGTCGGGAAAAGCTGGGTTGAGAGGGCAGGGGTAAAAAAGTAAAAGTTAGGAAGAAATAAAAACCATTAAAAGTGGTTACCAGCAGGAGACGAAGCCAGAAATGGGAACAAACTTTCTCAGTGGATAGCTGTATACAAGGTTTTTCTCTTAACTGTATGAATGTATGTAGTTATGAAAATTAATTTGTGAAATGAACTACAGTGGCAGGCACCTACACAAAGCGAAATACCCCATGACAACTTAGTATGTGTGCACTACAATCAACGAAGATGTGATGACTGAAGGGAGGGCTGAGCCCATTGACTGCTATTAGAAAAGTGTAGTTCATGGAGCATAAAACACTGGCCAAGTGTGGTGGCTCACGCCTGTAATCCTAGCACTTTGGGAGGCGAGGTGGGTGGATCACCTGAGGTCAGGAGTTCAAGACCAGCCTGGCCATCATGGTGAAACCCCATCTTTAAAAATAAAAATAAATAAAAAAATTTTAAAAACCTAAAACACTGAGATTTTAAAAACTGAAAGCAACAGGCTGTTTTCTCCATTTCTAAGAAATAATCTCTGAAACACTACACATACTAACTGAAAAGCAGTGTAGTTTTACTTCTCATAAATCATTCCATTAAGCCATAAAATCTGATCCCTTGACACAGTTTTTACTGCTCATATATATCCCCTTCAGAGACAATTATTTTGGAAAATAAAGTGTGTCATTTATCTAAATAAATACATCTTAAACATTCACATCTGATATCTTGAAGTAAAAAACTTGAAAAAAAAAGCAAAAAATAAAATAATAAATAGTAATAAAACAAGCAATCTAAATCCATTTCAGAATTCTGGTCTCCATATATAACTTCAGTTGGTTTGTATCTTATTTTAAAACCAAGAAGTAAATTAATGCCACAAGAGCAATGACAATCA
The DNA here is from genome assembly GCA_031835075.1 of Saguinus oedipus. Lineage (NCBI taxonomy): Eukaryota > Metazoa > Chordata > Mammalia > Primates > Cebidae > Saguinus > Saguinus oedipus. The sequence goes on from CM063185.1 coordinate 71,822,624, forward strand.
AATGTGGGGTGGGGAGGAGGAGAGCATATAGGCAAATGCATCTAACTAATTTTAAGAGTACTTGATCGTTTAAATAATGGAGACATACCTGTGTGTTCCAGATGTGTACACATTTGTCAAAAGAACCACTTGCCAGATACCTGCCATCAGGACTGAAAGCTACACTGTACACAGGCTCTTGGTGTTTTGTCAAGGTATGAATGCATATCCCTCGGTCTACATCCCATAACCTAACAGTAGAATCGAAGGATGCACTGAAAAGGGAAAGAAAGAAAGTTAATTTCTAAGTAACGAAATACTCCCCCCAACCTTGCTCCCACCCAACCTCCCATATTCAGTCACATCTAATAGCCAAAATTCTTAATGAGAAGCAGACCGACTACTCTGTTAGGAAGAATATTCTGTGAGCTTTCAAGTAAATAATAAATAAATTTTAGAAAGAGAAAGCTAAACAAAAGGAAAACATAAAGGAATCTCCCAAGTCCAGGATTGGAAAACATAAATGTTTTATGTTTTACTGTAGTTACTGATGTACTGTATTCCTTTTCTCTTTAAATAATCCTTCTTTCACATAGTTTTCAACACTGAAGGGAACACATTTTTCCAAACAAACTGAAGACACTTAATTTTGCTATGCCTCAACTGCTTGGACTGTAACCAGTATTTGATCATTTCAATATATCATTTTGACCTGAAATAATAACATCCTGTGTTTGAAGATTACCCTTAAGGAACCAACCTAAATGCTACCAACCAACAAGCGAATACAGAAAATGTGGTACACATATACATATTCCACAAAAAGGAATGAAATAATGTCTTTTGCAGTGACCTGGATAGAGTTGAAGGCCATCATTCTACGTGAAGTAACTCAGGAATGAAAAACCAAGTATGTTCTGACTTCTAAGTGGGAGCTAAGCTATGAGGACACAAAGGTTTAGGAATGATATAATGAACTCTGTTGTCTCAAGGCGAGGGTCAGGGAAGGCTGAGAGGGAGGTGAGGAATAAAGGGCTACATATTGGGTACGCTACACTGTTTGCAAAATCACTGCAGGAAAATCTCAGAAATCAACACTGAAGAACTCATTCTTGTAGCCAAAAGCCACCGGTACACCAAAAACTATTGAAATTTAAAAAAGAAAAAAACCCACTTCATTAAATTTTCCCTAAATTTCTGTCATATTTATCAGAACTTTTATTTGTAGAAGACTCATAAAAGGAAGATTAAAACAGAAATATCACCTTGCTAACATAAGGTTGGCATTTGGATTATTAGTCCCTGGTCCTGTTGGACTCCATTTGATAGTATAAATTTCTTTATTATGTGCTTGCAAATCATGGACACAATTGTCTTGTTTCATACTCCATATCTAAACAAAAAAGAAAAATGTACACGATTATTTTCCCATAAAGGAGTACACTTAAAATATTATTCTGACCTTTAAAAAATAATTGACAACTGAAAATGAGTGATAGAACCAGAATGATAACAGTAGAGAATATTTACAAGAAACTGAAGTGCAGTAGGATATATTTAATATTTACATCTCGGTAAAAAACAAGTTAGCTTTAAGCCCGTTCAAAATATTCACTATTACAAATTTGAAGACTGAATTAACTATGGTTGTTCTAAGATTAATTTTGATAGGGTAATAATCCTAAAGTGCTGAAGGCACAGTTTTTACACTGTCCCTGAAGTAAAAGATCTACATCATAAACTGCTCTTAGAATTTTAGAATCAGGAAAATCTTGCAATGGAGAACTGAAATAACAACTCACAAAAGAACTATAAAAAATAACATGAGCTGGGCGCGGTGGCTCAAGCCTGTAATCCCAGCACTTTGGGAGGCCGAGGCAGGTGGATCGCGAGGTCAACAGATCGAGACCATCCTGGTCAACATGGTGAAACCCCGTCTCTATTAAAAATACAAAAGATTAGCTGGGCACAGTGGCGCGTGCCTGTAATCCCAGCTACTCAGGAGGCTGAGGCAGGAGAATTGCCTGAATCCAGGAGGCAAAGGTTGCGGGGAGCTGAGATCGCGCCATTGCACTCCAGCCTGGGTAACAAGAGCGAAACTCCATCTCAAAATAAATAAATAAATAAATAAAAATAACATGAAATAAAGTTCAAATGAAAAGTACGAGGCGAGGGGAGAGTAGAAAAAAGTAGTCAAAGTAGAGAATAAGCCTTTCCTGAGATGAAAATATGCCTATGTACATAGATTTAAAGTGTATATTACTAGGATAAAAGGCAGGAGAAAGAAAAAAAGAGGTTTTTTTTTTTGTTTTTGTTTTTTTTTTTAAGCAAAAATTAATAGAAATCAACACCAAGAGTATTTCTGGAAAAAAATCACTCAATAAAGACATCACAGTTCCTGCAGTATCTCCTTACCACAAACACATACAACACCCCAAACTCAAGGGCCAAGCAATAAAAAAATTAGCTCGACTTTCATTTCCGTGACATGACCATTAGAAGATAAGGAAGCATCACAGTGTTTTTGGTGACCTATGCATTTACAACCCCTAGTGAAATAAATGTAAATGACATGTTTTCGGAACTGAGTTCATGAGACTTTTCTAATTCACAGAATTTGACACTGTTGGCCACTCTCATCTCTTACCTCCCTTGCAATGTTGTTCTCTACATGCTTTCTTTTTCCACTTTGGTCATTCCTTTTCAGTTTCCTTTGGAAAGTCATCTCCTTGATTTGGTGATTGCTCGAGTTTCTTAACACTTAATTCTTTAGGTCCCGGTCACTTCTTTTCTTTTCTTACTCTGTACTACCTATACAGTTTTGCCCCTGCCCGAATTTTTTTTTTTTTTTTTGAGACAGTCTTGCTCTGTCACCCAGGCTGGACTGCAATGGCACAATTTTGGCTCAGTGCAAACTCCACCTCTCCGGGTTCAAGCGATTTTCCTGCCTCAGACTCCTGAGTAGCTGGGACTAGAGGCATGTGCCACCACGCCCAGCTAATTTTTGTATTTTTAATAGAGGCAGGGTTTCACCATGTTTGCCAGGATGGTCTCAAACTCTTGACCTCATGATCCACCCTCCTTGGCCTCCCAAAGTGCTGGGATTACAGGCATGAGACACCGCACCTGGTCCCCCAAATTTTATTTTTTTTGGGATTGTCTCACTCCGTCACCCAGGCTGCCGTGCAGTGGCACGACCTCATCTCACTGCAACCTCTGTCCCGCAGGTTCAAGCGACTCTCTTGCTTCAGCCTCCTGAGTAGCTGGGATTACAGGCGCCTGCCACCACACCTGGCTACATTTTGTATTTTTAGTAGAGATAGGGTTTCACCATGTTGACCAACATGGTCTCAAACCCCTGACCTCAAGTGAACTGCCTGCTGCCTGGGCCTCTCAAAGTGCTGAAATTACAAGTGTGAGCCACCAGGCTCGGCTATGCCCAAGGCTTTCAATGACCACCTATCTGCTGAGAATTCCCAGTTTTTAATCTCGAGCTTACAGTCGTCTAAGCATCAGTCCCACCTATCACCTCCACTTGCATGACTCAAAGACACTGTTCAAGCTCAACGTTATCTTCTCGTTCCATCTTGCATTCCCTTTTCTCAGAAAATGGCCTATTACATATTATCCATCCATTTTAGGTTTTGCTTTAAAATCCTATATGACATTTAAATATGCTTAGGATGAAGAAAAGCTAACAATTTTTAGTTTTAACCTCTCTCCAGCTTCAACTCAGTATGTGGCACAAGGCCCTCTGGACACTACCCTGTCACTTGTCATTTCCTCATGTATGTCACACACAGTTCTGGAAGAAGTTTTTCATGTTATAAGCATTAATGCATGTGCACGTGAGGAAAAGCCGAAGATGAAAGCATTAAGAAAAGTATATTTACTAGTAATTTTGTAAGGGATCCCAGACTTAAGAGCTGTCTAACTAAAAACACAGCTTAAGGGAAAAAAACCTCACAAGGTTTCCACTGTTCAAAGTAGCAGGAAAAGCAGTTTCCCTCATGATTTTCCTATCTGTAAGGGCCATCACATCCGCAGTCCTTGGTACTGCAAAGTGAAGGATAAAACTGTTTTCAGTAGAGAGTTAGCTGTTGCAGAAGAGGGCTCAGAGCTTCACTTATTTTGGAAATAAGTATGAGGTTGTTTTTTTCACCTCAAAATGCTTTTTTCCCCAACTGTGGACTCTGATATGACTCTGATGTGCTTAGGTGCAAGATAGCAGTTTTGCTTTTAAGCATACAAGAAAAACACAGATCCATGTTGAGATGTGGATGTTGGTAAGCCAATGAGGCTCACTCACTGAGAGATTCTCTGCTATATATCAGTTTCCCAGCAATGGTGATATACATTTATACCAAAGCAAAATCAAATTAATACATCGCAAAGAATTTCAACCAAATCCATGAATGCTACAAAGATCTTGAGCACTTATCAATCAAATATTTCTATATGCAAATAAACTTTAATTGTATCAACATACTACTTTCTAATGGTGAACACAATTTATAGCATGACCTTTCTCAGTATTGGTGATGGCTAATTTTATCTTTCTGACTGAGTCACAGGGTACAGATATTTGGTTAGGCATTATTTCCAGCTGTGTCCGAGGTGTTTCCAGTTGAGATGAGCATTTAACTCAGCTGACTGAGAAAAGCAGCCTGCCCTCGCCAATGTAGGACGGCATCACTCAGTCCAGTGAGGCTCCAGGCAGAACAAAAACGCTGAGGAAGTGGGAAATCTCTGCCTCAGCCTGACGGTTGAGTTGGTGTATTGGTCTTCTGCTCCTGGTCTGAGACCTACACCACTGGCACTTCTTCTCTGGCCTTGGACGGGAACTTTCATGGGTCTCCAGCTTATAGACTCCATATTCATGTGAGTCAATTTCTCATAGTAAATCAAACCATCCATCCATCCATCCATCCATCCATCCATCCATCCATCCATCCATCCATCCATCCATCTTCTTATTGCTTCTGTTTCTCTGGAGAACCCTAACTTAATAGGGTATCCTAAGTCCCACTGAGCCTAGTCCCCCTAAGTCATCATTTTAATATAATTTATTTGCTATATCCAAATATTTTTATGTATTTCAGAAAAGAAAGTATAAAATTTTAAAAATAATGGTTAGCCATTTAAAACGTTGGAGTTTTCATCCAGGCCTAAACACTCAACATAAGAGAAACATTCTAAATGGTCTCAAAACGGCCAGAGCAACCACACCGTGTGACACCCCCATCCCAATTCTCTCTACTAAGCAAATTACCTTTAAAGTCATGTCATCAGAACAGGAGGCCAGGAGATTGCCAGTTGGGTCCCATTTGATAGCATTTACTTCATTCTAAAAATAACAGTAAATTTTCACATTTTCATTGTATAGACTGGGTAGCTATTTGAATATTAGACATACATACTTTAAAACTATTCTAAAACATTGTTTGTTAATCATGATGACTTCAATGTGGAAAAAGATGGTTTCTTACCGTATGTCCTTGGAATGTTTTAATAGGTCTGTCTTGTCCTAATTTACAGACATGAATGCACATATCTGTACTACAAGAAGCAAAGGTGTTGTTGCTCTGCCAGTCAACATCCAGTGCTGGTGCTGCAAAGGAACAAAGGTTAGGCTGACACTCATTCCACATGTAATAAAATCCTGGAGTTTTAGGTTTGCACTACTGTTAACTAATAAAATATGCTAATAGGTATTTAAACATTTTATTTTTGACTTTTTAAGGTATTAAGAAAAAAATTCAAAATAAAGGTATTTATATATAACAAATATTAACAAATTGTAGTTTAATTGTTTCCATGTGAGGCAGACCCTAAGAGAAAATACACTGGCCTAGTAACTGGGAGAGCTGAGTTGTAAAATTACTGGCCCTGGGTCTTAGGTTCTCTTTCATAACATTAAATGTGTTGATATCATGCTTTTCATTTCTAAATTCCATGAGTGCTCAATGGACAAGAAGCTTCGGTTCTGTCACCACCTAATTAGTGGACACAAGCAAGTCACTTAACTTCTCATGATATATCCTCATCTAAAGAGTGGGGATAATACACAAGTTGAGCACCCCAATCTGAAAATCCAAAATCCACAATGCTCCAAAACCTGCAACTTTTTGAATGCTAACATGATGCCACAAGTGGAAACTTCCCTACATTAAATGCTTAATGCAAATTTTATTTCATGCATAAAACTAGTGAAAATACTGCATAATGATACCATCCGGCTATGGCATAAGGTGTATGGAAAATATAAATTAATTTCATGCTCAGACTTAGGTCCCATCCCCAAGATATTGCTTTATGTATATGCAAATATTCCAAGATCAGAAAAAAAAAATCAAAAATGCAAAACACTCCTGGTCCCAAACACTTAGATAAGGGATACTAAACTTACACTGTCTTTAAGCTTACTACACACAGTGAAGATCAGGCAAGGTAACGTGTGTGGAAAGTACTTTGTAAATTAGACAAATGTTACACTGAATAAGCATCATTCCCATTAGCATCTACTCAACTAACAAATGGAATATGGCATATGATTTGCAAATAATTTTCTTCTAAGCAATTTCTGTCAAACACCTCTCAAAATCTGTTCTGGTCAAACACCTCTTGAAATCAAATGCCTCTTAAAATCAATGAATTTAAAGCCTCAGAAGCACCAAAGCAGGCTGGCATTTAATACTTAGTCTGATTTCAGCTTTGAAATGTATTGAACATCCTTTTCTTTCATTTTCCACTGCTGCAAGGTGCAAAGGATCTTCGCAACTAGCAACGCAGATCACAGTAATGATAGTGAATAACTGGGTTAAATGAGTAGCCGGGTTAAGCAACAGAAGCATAGCAAGGACACTGGATTTAAAGCAGGCGTTGACAACTATGGCACAAGCCAAGAATGGCTTTTATATTGCAAAAGGGAGGAGGGGATCAAAGGAAGTCATACAAATGTGAAATGAGATTTAAAGTTTAGTGTCCACAAATAAGAGTTTTATTGAAACCAGTTGCATATTATCTATGGCTGCTTTTTCACTACAAGGGCAGAGCTGACTAGTGGCAACAGAGATCTTATGGCCCACAATGTCTACAATACTTGCAAGTCCTTTAGGGAAAGTTTGTCAACTCTAATTTAAAGAAAAAACTTAAAGGAGAAAAACAGGAGGGTTAAAGTGAAGCTATGGGCCAGGTGTTAAGCACTTTGGAAGGTCAAGGCAGGAGATTTGCTTGACGTCAGGTGTTTGAGACCAGCTCAAGCAAGACAGTGGGACCTCATCTCTAAAAATCAAAATAAAAACTTAGCCACGTGTAGTGGTCCATGCCTATAGTCTCATCTACTTGGGAAGCTGAGGCAGGAGAACTGCTTGAGCTGGCAAAGTCCAGGCTGCAGTGAGCCGTGACTGCACCACGGCACTCCAGCCTGGGCAGCAAAGTAAGACTCTGTCTCAAAAAACAAAAACAGTTGAGCTACGTATATACTATTTAATAGAAATACAAAGCATTTGCCGGTCGCGGTGGCTCAAGCCTGTAATCCCAGCACTTTGGAAGGCCGAGGCGGGTGGATCACAAGGTCAAGAGATCAAGACCATTCTGGTCAACATTGTGAAACCCCGTCTCTACTAAAAATACAAAAAAATTAGCTGGGCATGGTGGCGTGTGCCTGTAATCCCAGCTACTCAGGAGGCTGAGGCAGGAGAATTGCCTGAACCCAGGAGGTGGAGGTTGCGGTGAGCTGAGATTGCGCCATTGCACTCCAGCCTGGGTAACAAGAGCAAAACTCCGTCTAAAAAAAAAAAAAAGAAATACAAAGCATTTAATAAAGGAAATCAGAGATATTGTCTGTGTGAAGGAAAAACAAAGCCATAAACTCCCTCACTGTGTATATCCAAGTATAACAGTAACTGGCTATGTTTAAAATGAAACACAGGTGCTTCAGCAGTTAAACTATGTCATGCAAGAACTTGTAACTATGGATAGGAGAAGTAAAAAGAATGGGAGAAGACGACTTGAAGCATTTAGGACTCAGAAAGGAAATTTTAAACAGAACTGTACTGAGACATTTTTTAAAAGATAAAAAACAGGTAAGAGTGAAACTGATTTCATTACCTGACTAAATATCAGGTAAGCCCAAAATCTAAAGTACTAAGTAGTAAAGAACAAAAAAGCTAACTGTATTAATATAACCAGACACTGAAGGAATTAGTTTTGGGTCTATTTCTACAATGAAAACCTAGGTATCGGGACACCACTTGGATTGAGTCAGCTCATAAAGGAAAGAAATAGACTGGAAAGAAAGTATTTCATGGGAACTTACTATGGAGGGTGTATGAAATTTAGAAAAACTATATTTAAAATATTCAACCCTCCCTCAATCAACCTTATGACAACTACAGTGCCATATAAAATAAACATAAATTCACCTTTTATACAAAAGTTCAAATTATGAGAATTTCCACCGAAGTAAACATAGTCAAAAACCACACTTTAGAGCTGTCAAGGTGAGTAAGCTGTAGGCTGTATTTTCACTCCAGTCATGAAGCACTGCTTTGGCTGGTGTTTGTCTTCCACCCTGTAAGCCTCTTTGCCTGTACTGTGTCCAATTCCCAGCTGAGGGCTTCACTGCTAAGGGCTGCCAGGGGCAAACTTCACAGAACTGACCTGCCCTGTTGCCACGTCCTCCCTAGACGACGTGTATCCAAGCTGGTTTTGTGTACTTTCTTCAGAAGGAAGGAGGGAGGGGAGATCTAAAGACCTAGCACCCTTGGTTCAACATAAGAAAAACTCAGGTACAAGCTCCCCTCTGCACCAGGTTGCGACTGGGCCTTTCTTCACCAGAAATCACTTCATTCCTTGGCTTCTCCTCTTTCCCCCATCCTGCTTCCCGTATTTCTTCACTTGTTTCTCCTACGAGGGTTTCTCAATAAGTCACTTCACTCAAACGTTTGGCACAGGGCCTGCCTTTTGGGAGAACCGAACCTAAATCAACTAGTAAACAAAAATACAGGCCAAGTTTATCTGCCTCTTTTGGTGTGTATCACCATTTCTGACAGCGCTGTGGATGGCTGTCCAGTTCACTTGGGGGTCAACTCTCATTCACTCCTTACTGTACTCTGCCTGCTAAGATGTGCAACCCCAAGAGGGCTGTTGTAAGTTATTTCCCAGGTTCCTGTGCCTAGTGGTTTCCAGGTAGATTCATACCATGTAAGACACTGTCAGGAGTTCAAAGTGAGGAGTCCACAGTCAGGAGTAGTAAGATGACAGGCACGCCTGCCATCATTTCAGGCTGGGTGTCGAGCACTGCTGGGCAGACTATCCTCTACATCCCAGTCCCCGCTGGACAGCTGGGCCCTATATTCTCCTCTGGAGTCTTAGATTTCCATCAGTCTCTGGGTACCTCATATTCCTTAGTTTTTCACTCTTCCCAACACCTCTGCAATTTTTTTTTTGGTATTAAACTCCTTTTCTTGGAGTGTCTCATTTAGACTCTGTTTTCCTCCATGGAACCTAATTCAGTTAACTACTGTGCACTTTCATTTTAACATTAAATATTATTAGTTAAAATACAATTATAAAAATTTTAATAAAATGTTTCTTTGCTAAATAATCTATTGCTAACAAGTGCAAAACATGGGAAGGGGAGGCTCTACAAATCTAGTTCATTTAGAAGACAGTTAAAGATACAATAAAATGTTATTAAGAAGGTCAAGTATCTGTCAGGATGTCCCAGAGGTGTTGATTTCATACCGGAAAGTCTGCAAAATATTAGAGAGGGGACTAAAAAACCCCAAAAAGCAGAATTAAAACAAATACACTATTATGTACATAAAAAGAAAAACAAACCCAAACTACATAACCAAACCAAGACTGCTGGGATGTAGAAAATGCTGTGACGTAAGTTGTGTGATTAATGCTTCTGTGATATGCCTGTCTCATAAAATGCAGGGGTTATAGATTGGTGTAATCAAAGAACACATACCTCTTTATTTTATATTTATTTCTAAAATGAGTCTTGCTAGTACGAGTTCTTTAGAAAGAAATTTCTGACATTAAAAAAAATTTTATGTGCCTGATATGTGAGAGGTGTGTTCACTAACATTGGTCTCATTTGACACATAAGAGGCCAAGAAAACTTAATTTTCCCAGTTATACAATTTTTTTAAACCCTCGAGCTACAGTTAAAACTTTTGTCTGCCCTCCACATTCTGATTTATTTTCTTTTTTTTTTGAGATGGAGTTTCACTCGTTACCCAGGCTGGAGTGCAATGGCGCAATCTCGGCTCACCACAACCTCCGCCTCCTGGGTTCAGGCAATTCTCCTGCCTCAGCCTCCTGAGTAGCTGGGATTACAGGCATGTGCCACCATGCCCAGCTAATTTTTTGTATTTTTAGTAGAGACGGGGTTTCACCATGCTGACCAGGATGGTCTCAATTTCTTGACCTCAGGATCCACCCGCCTCGGCCTCCCAAAGTGCTGGGATTACAGGCTTGAGCCACCGCGCCTGGCCTCTGATTTATTTTCACTAACCCATGTAGTCCCCATGATTTTAAAAGAGAAGGAACAAACCTATGAGGGAAGAGAAGGATATATTTATTACTCACTGTCTTTAAAATAAAAGCTTTATTGAGATATAATTCACATACCAATTCACTTATTTGAAGTATACAATTCAATGGATTTTAGTATACTATTAATTTTAAAAATCTGTAGACAAATATATAAAATTTGCCATTATAACCATTTTTAAGTGTACCACTGAGTGATATTAATTATATTCACAATGTTGTACAACCATCACTACAATTTCCAAAATGTTTTCATCACCCCTAAACAGAGTCTCTGGCCATTAAGCAATAATTTCCCATTCCCACCTGCCCACCAGCTCCTGGTAACCTCTCATCTACTTGTGCATCTCTGACTTTTCCTATTCTAAATATGTCATAAGTGAAATGATATTATCTGTCCTTTTATGTCTGGCTTACTTCACTTATAATAACAGGTTCAAGGTTGACTGGTGGTGTACCATTTATCAGAACTTCACTCCTTTTCATGGCTGAGTAACATCCCATCATAGGTACATACATTTCATTTATCCAGTATCTATTAATGGACATTGGTTTAGCTACTAAGAATACTGCTATTATGAACATCAGCATATAAGCATGTGTTCAAGTCCCTGCGTTCAATTCTTTTGGATATACAACTATGAGGGGGATTGCTGTATCATATGGAAATTCTATATGCAGCTTTCTGAGGAACTGTCACACTGTTTTCCAGAGCAGCTGCAGTATTTCACATGCCCACCAGTAATGTACAAGGGCCCCTATTTTTTCCACATCCTCATTAAAACTTACTTTTCATCTTTAAATTATTATAGCTATCCTAATAGGTGTGAAGTGTGGTATTTCATTATAATTCATCCAACATAAATTGTTAAAAATCTGTTTTATGCTGGAGTGTATATGGAAGAAAAGATATTGTACTAATTAACATGACAATTTGAAAAGCATGGTATATTTCCATTTCTGGCCAACATGGGACAGAATGGGCTAGATTTTCCTCTTGCCCAAACAATCAGAAAGCCTGCAAAATATATAAAATAACAGTGCAAATGACACTGGACATCAGAAAATGGTGGACCATGGCCCCAGAGAAAAAGGAAACCCACAATGTGCCACTGTAATCACCCATCTTACAACCTGGAAAAGTGTCTAGATCTCGGCACAGGGAAGAGCAATCTTTCTAGGTAAAAATCAATGGAAAGTCTGAGTTGAAGAGTCTGAGGAGACTAAGGCAGCTGTAAATCACAGGACGGAGTACTGAGAGGCGACTGCCACACAGAGAATCCTGAAGCTCTGCAGTGAGTCCTGCTCATGTTATTTGTCTGAGCATGAATCAGCGCAAGTGCATGAAGAAAGAACCCCTCAAAAGGATAAGGGGAAACAGTGCCTGCTATTATAAACTGGGAATAGTGCCAACAGTCACCACTCAGGATTACTGCTTGGAGCACTGGACCCCAACCATTTTGGCACCAGGGACCAGTTTCATGGAAGACAAATTTTCCACAGACTGAGTTGGGGGAGGGATGAGAATGGCGGATGGTTTTGGGTTAATCCAAGTTATATTTATTATGCACTTTATTTCTATTATCACATTGTAATATATAATAAAAATTATATAACTCACCATAATGTAGACTCAGTGAGAGCCCTGAACTTGCTTTCCTGCTACTAGATGGTCCCATCTGGGGGTGATGGGAGACAGTGACAGATCATCAGGCATTAGATTATCCTAAGAAACAGATGACCTAGATCCCTCAAATGCACAGTTCATAATAGGGTTTGCCATGCTATGAGAATCTAATGCCTCCACTGATCTGACAGGAGGCAGAGCTCAGGTGGTAATCAGAGCGGGGGGAAGCAGCTGTAAACACAGATGATGCTTTGCTCCCTGACCTGCCACTCACCTCTTGCTGTGTGGCCGGGTTCTCCCTGTCCATGGCTCCAGGGTTGGGGACCCCTGGGTTAAGAGTACACAGAAAGTTCTTAGCTCAGTGGTGGGGAAATAATTAACACTACACTGAGCACCAGTTCAGCGCTACTTAACAAATCTTCTAAGAAAAACCTGAAGGGATCAAAACTACTGCCAAGTAACTTAACTGCATCCCAAGACAAATTTCACAAACACTTCTATGAATACAAAAATATCCAGCAACGAATAAGTTAAAACTCACAGTGTCTGCCTTCCAATCAAAAGTAAGAAAGTATGCACTGTGCAGGATCTAAAAATCAAAACAATGGAACTCATGGACCTAAAGAGTAAAAAGATAGTTACTACAGACTTGGAGAGGCAGGCAGGTTAATGACTACCCAAAAAAATAGTTTAAAAAGAATAAATAAGACCTACTATTTGATAGTACAATAGGGTGACTATAGTCAACAAGAACTTTATGGTATATTTTTGAATAACCAAAAGAGTGTAACTGATTGTTTGTGATGCAAAGAAAGGTTAAATGCTTGAGGGGATGAACACCCATTCTCCATGATGTGATTATTACTACACACTGTATGCCTGTATGAAAACATCTTACAGGCCCATGAAAAAATATATATATTATGTGCCCAGAAAAATTAAAGATGAAAATTTTAAAAAAAGGTAAGCAGGGATGCAAAAACACAGGAAATTATGATCAAAATGAAGACAGAAGCCACATCACTGAAACTGATCTACATGTTAGAATTAGCAAAGACACTGAAGCACTCACAGCTGTACACAGATGACCCTTGAACAACACAGCCCTTAGCACTTACACACAGATGCTCTTCTGCCTCTGCCACTCTGGGACACGAGAACTAACCCCCCCTTTTCTCCTCTTCCTCAGCCTAGTCAATGGTGAAGATAACCAAGATGAAGACCTACATGATGACCCACTTCCACTTAATGAATAGTAAATATATTTTCTCTTGTTTTCTTAAATAATGTTTTCCTCCAGCTTACCCTACTGTAAGAATACAATATGTAACATATATAACATACAAAATATATCTTACTCAACTGTTTATGTTATCAGTAAGGCTTCTAATCAATAGCTGGCTATTAATTGATAAGATTTTGGGGAGTCAACAGCTATATGCAGATTTCCAACTGCATGGGGGTTGGTGCGCCTACACCGTTCAAAGATCAACCATGTTGTATGTTCCAAAAGCTAAGCAGAGACACAGAAGATGTTAAACTTCTAGAGACAAAAACAACATGTGAGATGAAAAATGCACTGGAAAGGATAAACCACAGATTTGATGCTGTGGAAGAAATGATTTATGATCTTGGAGGCAGCATAGAAACTATCCAAAAACACAGAGAACCAAGACTGAAAAAAAGAGGGTGTGGGGACAGAGCATCAGTGAGTTGTGGTACAATTTTGAGTAGACTAATACCTATAATCAGGATCTTATGTAAAAAGGTAAGAGAGGGGGCCGGGCGCGGTGGCTCAAGCCTGTAATCCCAGCACTTTGGGAGGCCGAGGCGGGTGGATCACGAGGTCAAGAGATCGAGACCATCCTGGTCAACATGGTGAAACCCCGTCTCTACTAAAAATACAAAAATTAGCTGGGCATGGTGGTGCAGGCCTGTATTCCCAGCTACTCAGGAGGCTGAGACAGGAGAATTGCCTGAACCCAGGAGGTGGAGGTTGCGGTGAGCCGAGATCGCGCCATTGCACTCCAGCCTGGGTAACAAGAGCGAAACTCGGTCTCAAAAAATAAAAAATTTAAAAAAAGGTAAGAGAGGGGAGAGGGGCAGAAAATAAGATTATTATTTAGCCCATTTAAAATGTCACCTCAAGGTAGATGGTGACAAGTTAAAGGTATGCACTATAAATCCAAAACCACCACTAAAAATAAAGAATTACAGGTAAGAACCCACCAAAGAAAAAAAACGTAATGATAAAAAACATCCAACTAATCCAAATGGAGGCAGAAATACAAAAAAAGAAAGAACAGAAGAGATAAACAGAAATACAATACATTTAAGTATAAATGGCCTAAATACAATAATTAAAAGGCAGACATTGTGAAAATGAATGAGCAAGCAAGATTCAACTATATGCTGCCTATGTAAAATATACTTCAAATACAAAAAAACATCAATAGACTGAAAATAAAATGATATAAAAATATATACCATTGCAGCACTAATCAAGAGACAGCTGAAATGGCTACATTAATGTTAAACAATCTAGATTTCAAAGCTCAGAATACAGGGAAAAAGAAGGTCATTAATACAATGATAAACAGCCAATTCAGCATAAGAACAAAACATTTTAAAATGATAGTGCATTTGAAACACTGTTTCAAGATACATGAAGCAAAAACTGACGGAGCCTCAAAGGAAATAAAAATTACTGTCCTTCAAATTATTGAAGATTTCCATATTCTTCTCAATAATTGATGGAATGAGAAGACAGGAAATCAGTAAGGCTATAAACAATTTGAAGATTGTCTAATAACTTAACCTAAATGACATTTATAGCAACAATACAATTAAATTAGAAATCAGTATTAGAAAGATCTCTGGAAGAGCCTCAAATTCTCAGGAACCTACACTTCTAAATAATTCATGGGCCGAAGAAGAAATCAAAATTAAGTTAGAAAAGTTACTAACAGAATGAAAACACATACGAAATATTGGCATGTCATTAAATACTAGTTAGATGTCAAATTTTACAGCACTAAATACTTATAGTAGAAATAGAGGCTTCAGGGCTGGGAAATAGAGGCTTCAGGGCTGGGCGGGGTGGCTCATGCCTGTAATCTCAACAGTTTGGGAGGTGGAGGAAGGTGAGTCACTTGAGGACAGGAGGTTAAGACCAGCCTGGCCACCAGGCTAAACCCTGTCTCTATTAAAAATACAAAAAAATTAGCCAAGCATGGTGGTGCATGCCTGTAGTCCCAGCTACTGAGGAGGCTGAGGCATGAGAATCTCTTTAACCTGGGAGGTGGAGGTTGCAGTGAGCCAAAATCACACCACTGCACTCCAGCCTGGGCAACAGAGTGAGACTGTCTCGGCGGGAAAAAAAGAAAAGAAAAAGAAATGAAGACATAGAGCTCTGAAATCAGTGACCTCAGCTTCCATCCCAAGAAGAGAGAAAAACGAGCAAGTCAGATTAAACTGAAAGCACGATACATAAAACAAACTAATAAACGATCAAATCAATCAAAGTTATAAACTTCTAGTTTTCAAGGGACACTGATGAAATACAGAAACCCACCACGGACTAGAAGATATCTGCAAAGTATCTACCTGATAAAGTATGTATCTGATATCTGAACTTGAATCCAGAAAATTAAAAACTCACAAAACACAACAGAAAATAATACAATTAGACCAAAAGTACAAAGATTTGAACAGATACTTCACCACAAAAGATATACAGATGGCAAATGAGCACATTAAAAGATGCTCGACATCACGAGTCACTAGAAAATGTAAACTAAAACCAGTGAGATACCACTGCACACACACCTGTTAGAGTGGCTACAATGAAAAAGAATGACCACATGCCAAGGGCTGGCGAAAACAAAGAGGAACTGATATATCCAGTGCTAGTGAGAATGTAAACCACTTTGGAAAACAATTTAGTGGTGTCTTCACAAGTTAGATATACACCTATCGTGTAATACAGCCATTCTACTTCTAGTTATTAAAACAGAAGAAAATACATGTTCACTTAAAGATTGGTACATGAAGGTTCATAGAAGTTTTATTTGCAATAGCCCCAAACTGGAAACAAGAGAGCTTTACTTCAACCATTGAATAAACAAACTCCGGTATGTATATCCACATAAAGCAATACTTCCAGCAATAAAAAGGAATGTACCACTGACATCTGTTACAATATGGAGGAAGACAGACCAAAACAAAGGATATGTACCGTATGATTCCATTCATATAATCTAATCTTTGGGGACAGAATATTAATGAGTACCTGGGGGTGGGAGAAAGATATTACAAAGGGACAAGAAGAAATGTCTGAAGGTAACAGACACATTCATTATTCTGAGTGCGGTAATACTTTCAATGGTGTATACATATGTCAAAATATATCATATTGTTCAAGTAAAATACATACAGTTCATTTTATGTCAACTGTACCTCAATAAAATTGTTTTGAAAAACAAAAGTATGGTAAGAAAAAAAAGTAAGGTAAGAAAGAATACGGTGGGTAAACCGGAGTCTATTTATTCGTAAAAATACTTTGATACTATCTACCACGTCAGGTTGTAGTCAGGACTAAAAGGGACAGAAACAGCACCATTTCCAGCCTCAAGTTGGTACCAATCATATGGTGTCTAGCAATAGCACCATATACATACTTCCTTCAACTTTACATTACTTTTAGGATGTATGAGAAATTTTTATGATTAACAGCCAGAAGCCTGAGAGAATTCTGAGAACTAGAAGTAAAGGTGAAAAGGAAGTATACCAGGTGACCAAAAATGGATGTGTAAATGCTTATTAGAGCGGTAAGCTTTAATCAAGCTGAACTGTTTAACAGCTTGCAAACTTATGTTATTCAGATGCTACAGGAAATCATTTTGCACCTTATTTTGCTTGTTTAGGCACACAAACAGAGAACAAAAACCACCAAAATATCTGAAGTTGCAAGATTCAGTTTTAAAGCTGATGCTATGCCATTGGCTGTTTGTAAAAGAATGTCATCATAACCAGGGTTATTTTAGTCAATCTCCAAATCAAAATGTTTTCCAGCACAACAAAATCAAAGAAACAGCTAAATCAGGTAGTACTAAAACCAATGGGTATCTTGTTCAAGTTTAACATCATTTACTTACTGCAGTCGGGAAACTCACTGAAAACCAGCGCAAAGATTCTATCTAGGCTGAAATGGAGTGCACGTACAAAAATATGGCTCTCTCTACTCGAGCTGAATGTCTGGGTGCATGGCTGTATATCACGCAGGACAGAGCACCATTTTGGAGGTAAGATTAATCAGATAAAAGTACCAGATTGAATATTTCTTAAAAGAGAAATTCATCTAAGCCACCAATGTTCCCATTCCAAAAATAGGCTTGAAAAAGCCTATTTTATCCTTCCTGTAGACAGGGATACTCAGGTACATCGATCCAAAATGAGAAAATGACAACAATACCTAAACTTATAGAAGTTTATGCAGTATCTTCATGTATACCATTTAGTCTTATCCTCATAACAGATACGTAGTATCACTATTATTCCCTCATTTACAGACAGTGAAAACGAGGCTCAGAAAGGTTAAGTGACTTGCTCAGTATTAATGCTTGTTAAGTGGAGTGGAACTGACATTCAAACCTAGATTTTCTGATTCAAAAACCTATGTTCTGTCCATGAAATAATGCTACACCTAATGGCACCAGGCTGCAAATGCTTTCTTTATGGAACATTTCACAGAAAACGTTTGATGATCCTCTGACAATTTAGAGTCTGAATGTCATGGAACATCAACTCTCGAAAGGACTAGTAACGAGACTGATATTTGATATTTCAACATTTACAAAGAATTATGTGCTGTTAAAAATTTAATTAGAAAAACAGAAGCAAGCTCCAGCTTTCATATAAATTATAAGAAATTTACCTGAATGAAAAGGAAACTGTTGCTTGGCTTCACCAGTATGTGCATCCCAAATAATTGTAGTCTGAGATTAAAAGGAAAAGGAAAATAAAGTCATGGAAAGAAGTTTATCATAGATGCATAAATTATATGCCTAACTCCATTAAAGCAATAGAAAATGTCAAAGTGGATGTAATTTTAAACTTCATCCCAAATAGCAGCACAAGGCTGCACTCCACTTTGGAGAAGATGACTGTTAAGCAGTTTCATTTTTCCCTGATTATTTTGCATCAATCAACTTACTTCAAATAACAATTATTGGTAGTCTACAAAGTGCCCAGGCAATACATTAGATTTTGCCATAAAAACTCCTTTAATGTTAAGATTCTTAGAGATGTTTAGTAAGAGAGTAAGTTCTTGGTTAACAATAATCAGTTCTCAATATGGAAAGATTCTAAAAGCTCATATCTACACAAAAAGGCAACTTGAATTTTGGCAACAAAGCAAGAACCTAATGTACTGTACAGTGGCAGTGACTATTAACAGGACTCTCTCCTTCCCAGCCTACTTCACTTTTCTTCCCCTTTTGTCACTTTTTTATTGCTCTCTGAATATAAAGCAGTTAAATATAAACCAGTTTCTCTCCACTTCCCTGTCTGACACCACACTCAATTAGCAGCATGTCCTTTCTTGGATTAAGATAATCTTAAACCTCTATTTAGGAGGAAGAAGGTCGTATTTCCAACTCATCCATATTCACCAGCCGAGTGAGATGCAGAAAACTAGACAGATTCTGCATTTTGCATTAGCTTCAATTAAGTACCAGGAGTTCGGCTAACAGAGCGGCTCTAGAATTTCCCATGGAATCACTCCAGGGCCACGTTCACTGGTGAGACTAACTAGAAACTGTAGAAGGGACGTGCAGGATGCATGACCTTGGTTATGGCTCAAATTCCAGCTAAAATTAAAAGTGGTCACACGGATAAAAGACATTTTGATAATTAGATTCAAGAATGAGCCGACTGATAGATCTAAGAAAGCATTTCTATCATAAATGCATATTTGAATTGCCCAAATAGGAATGTTTATGTGACTGGCAACTGAGATAAAATACTGCTTTCAGTTAAACCCTGTAATACATTAGCCTTTACAGAACTTAATGTGCTTTTACCTTGTCTACTCCAGCACTTAGAATAAAATTTCCTTTCTTATTCCATTTTAATGCAAATATAGGGCCTTTGTGCTGCCCTAAGGTGCTAGCAAGGTTACCTAAAATGCAAAAGAAAAACATTAACATTACTTTAAATTTTCTAACTTTAGATCAACAACAAAGTAAAAAGGAAAAATGCTTTATTTACCATCTTTAGTCCATATTCTGGCAAAACCATCATAGGAACCAGTTGCTAGAAGTGTACCTTCACTCTGTCAGAGAAGAACATCTCCTTAATTATATCATCCAGATAGGGCATTTAATTGTTATTTCATGTTTAAATCCCAGGTGCAGAAGACCTTGACATTCTCTGCTTCAAAACTTACAAGTTTTGGCTATTTGTGAGTGCCACTAAAGGCCTAGGAAACACTTTTGACTGCTGGGACACTAGTGTTGTAAGGGACCCTTATATCCAAAGCTCAGCAACAACTGGCAGTAATTGCTCTGGAGCAGGACCCACATCACCCTGCCTCATGCAGGCCAGAAGTACTCTCAGACTCACACAGCTAAGAATGAAGGCTGGTGGACTGGGAAGAACATCAAATTCATAATCTTACAATGATTTATTAGAAGAAAAAAAAAAAAACCTTTGAAGAAAGTATTTAAATATGATTACAAGGTTTTATATGGCCATTCCTCTAAATCCTTTACTGTCTAAAAGTGTGTGTGTATGATCCAAACAATACCATTGTTTCAAATGATCAGATTCTTAAACACTTGAATGTTCCTTTATATTATTAATCCCTTCCCACTATGAAGTATTTGCCAATAAAAAGAGCGACACAAGGAAAAGAGCCAGAAAAGAGCACAGGCTAACGTCGTAGTTAATGAAGTACAACTGCCTACTTCACCAGGAGGAAACGTCCATATAAATTTCTCAACTTACATTCCCTTGCTGTGCACCTTGCCTTGATGAATGGTGTAATAAAAGGACAGATCTAGCCTACTCTATGAAAATGCAAAAGTTATGGATTATAGTAAACAGACTATTGCTAGAATGAGTAAACACTACTGGAGATACAGAAAGAAATCCCTTACTTGACATATTAATCTTCATGGTTTTTGGTAAGGGCACTCAAAACAAGATCACCTATTTCACATCTCTCAAGCCGTTTGGCAGTACCGGTAAGTGACAAACAAAAACAAATGCTGGTTCTGGAAACTGCAGGCTCAGCTCAGCAAGGATGTGTTAGGGCTCTATCTGAAGCAGGGAGCCATGGTGAAGTCAACAGCAAAAGCTTGTTTCCAGACTGTACACAAGGTCAAGTTTCCTCTAAACTACCAGTCCCTAAATGTTTTAGTTCATGAATTGCTCAACTAGGGATAGAATACTTTCACGATGAGAAATCGTACAGGCTCTTGCTTTAGCCATGGAAAATAATCATTAATCGAGGATGTTTTCCAAGTTCACCATGAATAACACATTTTTGAAAAGTCCACACTTTTCAAAACTATTAAATGCAGTTCAGAACGACCAAGCTCAACAAACCAATATTCTTTAATGATCCTTTTCAGTGTAAACTGTAAATTTCATTAAATTAACATGGCCAGTGGGCAAGGTAGCATAGAAAGCAATAAGGAGTCTGAACTCAGATATTATATTCTGTCTTGATCCTGCAAATAAATAATACTACAATGTGCTATAAACTCCTTTGGAACTTTTAGAATTGTCATACCGAGGGGAAGAGTAAATACGCTGCTGGCAATTTTGGAAGACAATGCTAAAAATACCTAGCTATGATTTCCAAAAAAACTTCACAGAAGCTGAGAACTTTAGTGGGAATAAGCATTTTAAAGAGAGATCTCATTTCTTGGGATAAGAATTGGAAGATCCTTTAGAAATCCCACAACAGGTTGTTAGCAGAAGAGAAAAGAACATTCATTTGCTAAGGAAAAAACAACTATTCCGACATTCTTTGCAATGCTGAAACAGTCTAAGAGATTTAGGGAGGGGAGGGGTAGCAGGGTGAGGTTAGAGATGCATTTAAAACTAAAATGATGAGAATTTATCAACAATGAAGTCTAAGTTTTTAAAGTCAGAGCAGTCAAGGTGTCCTGAAAGATGCTGAATCATAGACAGAATCAGAGAATAAGATTCCTACAGTGGAAATAAAACTTAGAAGTTATTTAGACTAATGGTCCCTAAAAGGCAATTGGTAGTAAAGTTCTATCAGTTCACAGAATAAAGAGAAAAACAAGAACGTGTTTTCTGCTATATAGAATCCATTTATCCCCCAAGTAAGGACTCAGTTGTTATGGATTTAGTATGTCCGTTACTACGGTAAGGATTTTCACCTATTATCTCAACTTTTTGAGATACCATTTCACACTTCCTTTTTCATTTAAGGAGAATGAAGGACAGAGTAAAAAGTGACAATTTTACCAAGGATATGCTGCGGGATACACTGAAGGGCTGGAAACTAAAGCCTGGTCTGACTACTCTAAGTCTGCATCTTTGACACCACACTGGGGGAAGTGGGCTGGCGGGGGAAGAGGGCTGGCAGGGGACGACTCCTGGTTTGTTGTTACTAGTTAATAAAACCCCAAATTCTGAACACATAGACAAACCCTGCCATTAATCTGAGGCTCTGAGGGTAGGTATACTAGTGCCTGTATCCATCATGGACAGTAGAGTGGTACTCACATTCCAATCTAGAGATGTCACATCCTTGTTGCTTGGAACGTCCTGCCCTCCTTCTCGTATGCAGTGTCTAAGTACTAACTGTGTGGAGCCACTGGTGCTGTTTTCACTAAGATTCCATATTCTTGCTGTTGAGTCTCCAGACCTATAAAGTATGCAGTGTATTTTAAATCCTCACGAAATTCTCAAGTATCAGAATCAAGGCAACACATATACATCTTAATAAGGCAAATAAAACTAGACTATCATGGATTTTCATTTCTGGTATTATTCCCATTCCGCAGTCTCAAAGTAGTAAGTTTAATTAAAAATTCTACAATTAATTCATGAAGGGATACAAAATTTACAGAAACAAAATGGCCACAAATAAGGAACAACAAAAACCTGAATATTGCATATGTTTATAAAATGTTCAGTAAGATACTTTTAAAAGCCGTTTTAGTATCACTTTAAGAAACATACCCTGATGCTAGGAGATCACTAACAGGGTTCCAGGCACAGATGAAAACTTCAGATTCGTGGCCCCGCAACACAACTGCTTTATTAGGAGGGATTTCAACATCCCCATCCACTTCCATCATATCAGTATGATTATCTGCATCATGAGAAACAAGTGAGAATTTCCAGTTGGGCAGTATTACAACTTGGGGTGGGGTGAATTCTTAACTAGCAAATACCTTCCTTTATTACATAGTGTAACATTTTTAATTACATCAAGTTAAGCTGAACATGACTACACAGTCTTTGTCACATGGAAAATAAATTCCTATCTTTAATTAAGTATTGACCATAGTTGTTTTTTTTTAAGAGGGGTGGGGGTGGGAGGAAGACTTTAAATGACTAGACCTCAACTTGGATAAAACAATAAAATGGTTTGAATTAAATATAATGTGTAGCAGTACGATTCTGAGTTTCTGCCAGTAGGGGTTGCTGATATCATTCATATAACATGAACTGCCTTTTATCTCAATGTCAGAACTCTATGGTATTTGTTGATAACTAGTTTTACAAATTTTATTTAGGAATCAAATGTAGATGTAAAAATTCACTTAAAAATGGGAAAATGGTTTCTAAATATTTTTAAAAGAAAATAAAATATATCTAGCTTTCTGGAGCTTCAGGAATAAAAAATATGAACTGTGTGGTACAAGTTAGGGAAACAAGTTGGTGCAAACAACCGATGAAATTACTTCAGCCTAGAAGATGGGACATTCTGGTAAAGCAAAATATTTCCTCTGAAAAGAAATTTTAAAAAATTCTTGTCTCCTGGGACCTTCCTCAGGGCAGAGGAGGGAAGAAGAGAATTAGAAAAAAATAACTATTGGACACTAGGCTTAGTACCTGGTGATGAAATAATCTGTACAACAAACCCTGTGACACCAGCTCTCCCATACAACGAACCTGCACGTGTACCCCTGAACCTAAAATAAAAGTTTAAAAAATAAACAAACACATTCTTGTCTGGCTCACTTGCTATAGTGTGTGCTCCATTCTCCTCCCCGTTCGCTGTGTTTTCTCCATTTTTTGCAGATCCTTGCTGGTTGGCCGCAGCTGCGGCAGCTGCAGCAGCTGCGGCCTGTTGCTGTGCGAGCTTATCTCTATAAGCTTGTTGTCTCGTTTGTACTACATCAGGCATTACGGCATCTATCAGGGACAGAGACTCTATTGGTCGGCCATCAAACAAGGTACCATCCTGGATTTGGAAAAGTGTGAGAGAAGAAAAGGCAAAGGCAGTGTTTAAAGTTATTTGTATTTACACAAAATCAGAAACGAAATGAAAATCTTCATTCCAAGAAAAACATTTTTAAGAACTTTCTGAACTCATATAAGAAGCAGTCTGGGGGGGAGAAAGAAACTGCAGGAAGCCAACTGAAAATGGCTGCTTAGATTTTCCTTTTCATTTAGTTCATACTATTACTAAATGCTTCACAGACAGAACTGCAATATAAAAGAAGTCACTGCTGAAAATGAAAGGGATAAGATGTAGCCCAGCTGATAAAAAGGTGTATTAATTAGATTCCAAAATTCTGTTAGTGAAAGCAACAACAACATGGAATAGTTCATGTAATGATCAGAGGCCTGGCGGCACATCAGTATAATAAATACCTCTCTTAAAAACTAAAAACGTTGTGGGCTACAAAGTTTCTTGTGATTTGATTAGGATATTAAAGCAGAAACAGACTTCCTGGGCTACAGTGCTCTTTAATACTAGGGAGTTGTTGAAATTTCCAAAGCTCCACTTATTGATATTAGGAAGTTCCTAATAAGGAGTTCTCCAAGTAAGCACAAGAAGAGACACAAACAGAGAGCAAGTCGGAAACGGAAACAGTACAAACGAGCTAGGAACATGCGCATGTCAAGTCCGGTTCAGTTAAACCGTAAACATGTACCAGTGACAATCTACAGTGGTTTGCAGGGTACTGTGAGCTGCAAAAACACAGCACATCCTTCTGAACTGTCCTCTGTAATGTAGTATTTGAGGAACAGGATAAAGTATTTTAATGTATAAATAATTTTTAAAAGGTATTAAAAAACCAACAAGATACACTGTGGAATAAAAGCTATGTCAATTTTACACAAATTTTAAGGCAAAATTTAGTTTTGTGTTACTGAATTTTCACTCAAAGAGCTGAGGAAACAAAACTAAATAAATTTTAGTATATTATATAATTCCTAATTCTAGTAATAATCATTGATACAGAAATCATAGATACTTCAGTTTAAAAAATACTAGCCAGGCATGGTGGCTCATGCCTGTAATCCCGGCACTTGGGGAGACCGAGGCAGGTGGATCATGAGATCAAGAGTTTAAGACCAGCCTGGCCAACATGGTGAAACCCCATCTCTACTAAAAATACAAAAATTAGCTGGGCTTGGTGGTGCATGCCTGTAATTCCAGCTATTTGGGAGGCCGAGGCAGGAGAATCGCTTGAACCTGGGAGATGGAGGTTACAGTAAGTTGAGATTGCACCACTGCACTCCGGCCTGGGGACAGAGCGAGACTCTGTCTCAAAAAAAAGAATACTTGCAAAACGGGAACATGTTAGTCTCTGAAATAAAAGGGGGAAAGCTCCTCTCTTTACATAAAAATTTGACAATGCTGGGCATAGTGGCTCACACTTGCAATCCCAGTACTTTGGGAGGCCGAGGTGGGCAGATTACCTGAGGTTACGAGTCAAGATCAGCCTGGTCAACATGGGGAAACCCCGTTTCAACAAAAATACAAAAATTAGCCGGGCGTGGTGGCAGGTGCCTGTAATCCCAGCTGCTCAGGAGGCTGAGGCAGAAGAATCAATTGAACCCAAGAGGCGGAGGTTGCAGTGACCTAAGATCACGCCACTGCACTCCAGCCTGGGTGACAAAGCGAGGACCCCCCGCCCCCCTCACACACACACACACTTACTTTAAAACAGACAAATCAGGGGCTTACAATCTTTTTCTGTAAAAGACTAGACAGTAAGTATTAATTTAGGCTTTGCAGGCCATAACGTCTCTGTTGCAACTACTATTCTGCCATAAGTCGCAGAATGTAAATGAGTGTGGCTATGTTCCAATCAAACTTTATTTACAAAAACCAAGAGCAGGGTTTGGCTAATGGGTCACAGTATGCTGACACCTGAGCCAAACTATTTACATGTAGTCCTTAGATAAGCAGTACCATCCAGAGTTGGCTTCAATTATAAATTGGTTTAAATTAGGGTATATTCAAATAACATTGAGAGTTTACAGTTTTCAGGCCAGTAATTACGATCTCAGCATTCCACAGCACAATGCTGTTGCGTTAATAAAAATTATTTCTGGCCAGGCGCAGTGGCTCACGCCTGCATTCCTAACACTTTGGGAGGCGGAGGCCGGCAGATCACCTGAGGTCAGGAGCTCAAGACCAGTCTGGCCAACACGGTAAAAACCCCATCTCTACTAAAAATACAAAAATTAGCTGGAAGCGGTGGCACATGCCTGTAATCCCAGCTACTCGAGAGGCTAAGGCACAGGAATCGCTTGATCCTGGGAGGTGGAGGTTGCAGTGAGCTGAGATTGTGCCACTGTACTTCAGCCTGGGTGACAGAGGGAGACTCCATTTCAAAAACATAAAAATAAAAATAAAAAATTTCTTAGTGTTTACTTATAAAATCAGATTAAGGCAAATAAACTACGATAATGACACTAACACCTGTGCAATCTACTACATTAGCAATGAACTGTCTGCATTTTTGTTAACCCAGTGAAGTGAAAGTCAGAATGCTGAAGAAGCGAGCAAGACAACAGACTTAGAGACATATTTAAGAGTAAAATTAGTATTTGAAAAAAGTCTTCCTTACCTCGTTAATGCTAACTTCTGCTTCTACATACTGTAGACCTTTCTGAATGATGGAAATCAATGCAGCAGGTGGGACAAGTGCACCATTTATATTGGACTGACTGATATGGCTTTCTATACCAAAGGTAAATGCTGAATGAGAAAATCCTAAAAGCAAAAGGAAAAGCATGAGAATTTATTTTCCTAGTGGCAACATGCTAAATGACACACACAAAAAGATCACTATAGTCTTTCTAAATCCCACTCTACCCATTTAAAATCCCAGACTAGTACGCTAAGGTCAAGTGTGTGTACATGTTAGCCTTTACATATTTTACTTCTCTATTACTTAATGTACACTTTTAAATTTCTAGTAAATACTTGGATTATATAACTTCAAATTTTCTAAAATGTAGTCATGGTATACAACTTTTCTTAACAAAAAGCATCAAACTTAAAAGGAAAAGAAAACAAGTCTTTGGAAATCACGTGATTCAACTGTTTAAGATAAATGAGGTCAAGATAGATTGTGACATTTAATATTTCTATAGTATATTTTAAATTTTTTTACATCTAGAATTAAGGAACTTTATTTCAAATTTTCTTTCATCCCATTTAGAGTATTTAGCATTTCTCAAAAGTGGTACATAATATGCTTTAAATAGGCACTCATTCTGAATGATTTTCATTTACTTCATGTAACTGTTATCTACTACGTAGTTACAATTCAGTAAGGTCTTTAAAGCAATCTAGTACTCAGGTAAAATCTGAGGTATTTAAATTTCTACATATAAACTGTCAAACATCTGATAAATTCAGTATTTTGCAGCTCTTTGAAACTACTTAGGAAATAAAAGGCAAACAAATATAAATATTAAATAATTATAATGCTTAAATCCCATTTTATGTATGAATTAAGTGCTTTAAACAATACCAGTCCTTTGCCAGTAAGTAATAACTCATCTATATGAATCCAGAGCTAACAAATGAGTATCTGGTTTACAGGTTCCCACTCGCAATTATTTACTTTTAACTTGAAATACTTAAAACCAAAGCACATGCATAATAAAAATCTCTTTATGCTGGCCTTGCTTTTTATGAATAGCTAGTCAAAATTCAAAGGTAAAATTCTAATAAGCTGATAAACCAAAGGTGGTTTCCTTTACTGAAATATTAATCATTTATCAGTAAGTAGTAATTTCTATAATGTACTTTAAACAATTCAATTAACTTCTACATGTAATACAGAATAATCTACATTTATACCATTTATACTAAATTAAATAAATACGGGCTTATTTTGGGTGTTGGTTAAACTGATCTAATCTATGCAGTATCTCTGTTGGCTAGCCTGTCTACCGTAGTTTTTTAGCACGTCTTTTTTGCATTTTGTGCTTTCACTCATATACTCCTGTGGTACTTAGAAACAGTCCATTATAAAATACTGTGGGCTCACAAACAGCATGTGGCTAGGAAAATGTGGTTATTTGATAGTCAAAGTCCACCTAGGTTGATCTTCCTTGTAACCCCATCCTTCTCTCTTTGGAACATCTAACCCATTATGTTCACGACATGTAACCCACAGGGGGAAAGGTAAGTGAAAAAATGATTCTAGTCTCCTGATTTTGCCCATAGGTAAGATTATAATTAAATGCATTTACAGTTTTTATCTTAATCTGAGCTCACAGAGATAGCTAAGAAAGATACCAATGGAGGAGCAAAGGGAAGCACCATTCTACATTGTGCTTATCAAGAAACCCACAACTACCTGAATGTGAGTAGATTCCAGATCACCAGGTATAAAGCTGAGAATAAGGACTAGGGAGGATGGTGAGAAACAGCAGTAAAATCCTTAGGCAGTGCGGTTGGAGATGCCTGTTTTCAATTACATCCCCTCCCTCCATAAATAAATTCACAGTAAATCAAACATAGTAAAAACAGCCAAACAGCCAAGCAGCTTAGAGATTTAAGAAAACTTCAAGATAGAAGACATCATTTATGGAGAGCCTATACCATATGGTGGACATCGTGCACATAATTTTCATTTTATAATCTAATGGAAAATCACAACTAATAAATGAGAAAGTACATATTCAATTCATTCAGAGACTACTACTCCTCTTGAACAGTTAAAATATGGTCAAGGAAAAAGCTAAGGTAGACAGTGAGCTCCTGTTTCCTGACAGTGTAAAAGAATACATCACTGCTTTGTTTTCAACTCAGGGTCTTGGAAAGTGGTTACACAGTACATGAAACACTAAACTTACTGCCATATTTAGTGCCAAGGTTTTAAAAGTGCTTTGACTTTTATAAATTTGTTTGAAATACATGATTTCTGTACACTTTATTCATGACTGCAACTTAAGTAGTCAAAATTGTTAAATTTAGACCATATTTAACTAGCTTATAGAGTTTAAGTTTAAAGTAGTAATGCATCCAAGACTATCCTAAGAGTTACAGGTGGAACTGTGGCAATGTTGCATATATCCTGAATTTGCTCTGTCAGACCAGGAGAAAAGCTATCACAGGTGCCTCTCAAGGTACTGCAGATAGATGTACTTAGGATGCTCTCAGATAGCAAGGAAACAACCCTGAAGTAGTCATTAGCATTGTTTTGGCACTTCTCATTAATGTTTACCCTAGAGAAGTTCCACACTTAAATGCTCTGCTTAAACAAACACTGAATTCAACTAGAATATTTTCTTTATTTCTAGTCTTGGCATTACATAGCAGTTTAAAATTATTATATTCCAAATTACTTTTTTTCTTCTCCTCCCTAAACTACTTTTCCTGAGAAACTTCTGATCTCATTTCATTACACCTGAAAGTCATGATCATACAAACTCCCTCTTCTCTCTCTGCCTCTAGCATTTGACAATTTACCAAATCCTACCATCCTACTCCAAATCCTACTACTCTACCATCTGTAGATGCTCATCACCTTACCTTTTCTGCCAGATCTGAGTTCAGTCCCCCATCCTTTGCCATACCTTTCTTTCCCCTCCTCCTCAATTCAGTACATATGCCAAGCTACAGCTAGACTACTACTTGTAAAACGACAAACTGATGGTATCACTTTGTACTTGAGCCTTTTCAATGATTCCCTTGGCCTTCATAATAAAGGTCAAACACCTAATTATGGCACACAGTCGTTTTTGTAATCCAGCTGGGTTTATCTCCTCAATACTACACACCCCATCTGATTCCCATTACATAGTAAATTCAAGTGGTGGCAAATTACATCTAATGTCTTGACTATGCTGCGTTATATATCATGCCTCTGAGCTTTATGTGTTCCTTTGCTCTCTCTCCTATCTGAATGGAGGTGAAGTCCTCGTTCACCTCCCAGGGCTAACAGTCTCTCCGATTCGATCCTAACATTTCCGCATATGTGGCACTCAGCACACTGGTTGTCACCTCCGTGTCTATGGTCATTTGCCTGTGTGTGACTACTAGACTGGGATCCTGACAAAGGGTTTATGTCTAGCAATCCTTTAATTCTGGGAAACCAGCACATTACCTGAGTTAACAAGTACCCCATAAACATTTTTAAAATTAGAATGTAATAATACTATAATGTAACTTGGCACATAAAAAAAAAAATCTGTGACTCCAGAAAAAGCGTATGACTTAGGTCTTCCTTAGAAAAATCTAAAACTTCAACTAGTTTTGTGCCAGAAGCTATTTCCATTTATCTGTAAATATATATGCAAAGAAGACTTTTTCTAGGGAGAGCTTTTGATTTATATAATAGGAAGCAAGAGAGACACCTAAATCTATTAAACGTTAAAATTCAGCATGACCACCTAAAATAGCATCGCTTCTTTGCAAGGGTAAGAGCAAATCTGATAGCACCTCGGCAATCAAGTACTCTAAACATTGACTAGAGTATTTAAGTTTAGGGAGAAGAGAGACTCCAGAAAGAAATAAGGCTGAAAACCATGAAGTATAATAGTCATTCAGTGACAAAGACAGGCAATGGCAGCTGGCAGGGAGTGGGGTGTCATGCATGAGATCAAAAACAACCATTTTCTATATGTTGCTTGTTTCAGGAAGTGCTTTCAGCAAGGATGTTAGGGACTGTGTTCCCAAAGCGGGAGTCAGCTGTACAGAGCCTGACAACCCTGCTTTGCAAAGAGGCGATACAAGAGTAAGAAAATGGACCCTGAACACCATGGTTATGGTACAGGATGACAAGATGAGACAAACTGATGAAAAAAGCAAAGCTTAAATATGACCACAACATAC
This sequence comes from Saguinus oedipus, assembly GCA_031835075.1. NCBI lineage: Eukaryota > Metazoa > Chordata > Mammalia > Primates > Cebidae > Saguinus > Saguinus oedipus. The sequence goes on from CM063185.1 coordinate 71,853,106, forward strand.
CGCCCTAGTCTGAAATGATAATCTGATTGATCCATGGTCCTATTTAAGCGTCAAGTCAGAAAAGCCCAGCAAATTATATTCATGTTCCATCAAATGCTTCCTTGTCTCCAACTCTGCCCTACAGATGCAGATTTTGGAAAAGGTAAATAGGATGGGGGGAAAATGACACAGGAGATCTTAGCTGTTGAAGAGCTAGACCCAGGACTTACACACTAGCCATAGAATTTCCTGCCCTAATTTTGCCCTTAAAAATGCATGTAACTATGAACATTTTGTATAAATAATATTTTTCTGAATAATTTTAACAGCACCATAATATTCAGTCAGTAAATTACCCATGCCATAGCCAGACATTTGGACTTTTCCAATGATCACTATTTAAAAGAATCTTACCCTCAAATGTCTAATGTATAGGCTTTTGCCATGTATAATGTTTTTTTTTTCTCCTTATGATGGATTCCCTTCAAAAGCTGAAGAGGATATAAGTATTTTAAATTAAAAGGTTTTCATCATTGCCAAACTGCTTTCCAAAAATACACAAAATAACAATGCCAAAACCAATTTACATGTTATAGTCTCCCTATGCTGGCTAGTCCTAAAAAACAAAACAAAACAAAATGCTAATTAAGACCGAACAAATTCTGTTTGGCAACTATTAAAGGACCATTGTTCCTTGATAACTGTGTGAGTAGGAACGTGTAATAGTAATTTCCTGTGTCAGCAAAAAATGGCAATTCAGCTTACAAAAAGAGAAGAAAAACTTATTTAAAGATAAGATAATTATAATTATCAGCATTTATGACAACTGCTTGCTGTTTATTGTGCATCAGTCATGGATACAACCATGTGTGTAAAATCAAGGTTATTCATTTGATTTGTTCATTTGATTTTCTACCTACTTGCACTTCTGTAGCTGGTTATCTACTGATAAAAGGAAGGTGGATATACCAGATGCTGAGCTCTCTTCGCTCCAGTTCTTCGTGACTAGAAGCACATTACTGATAACCACTTTAACCTGACTCCATCAAATCCACTGGTAATATCTGTTTAGAAATGGCACTGGGCATAGGTATGTAGGAAGGAATGGTTAACCAGCCCAGTTACCTTCATCTGAGTCAACAAAGAAACTGCACTGTAATATTTCATTAGCCATTACAGGGCTAATTGAAACTGCTACAATGAAACAAAACAACGAATGAATGAGCTATAGGTTACATGGTAGTACAGGTAATGTTAATGTTATACGTAAAGGTTACTTTGTGATTACTGTGATCACATTTTCTAAACTAAAAAGTAACAGTCTATGGTTCTGACTTGTGATCTTATAAACCAATGTAACATTTGAAGTATTAATCACCATCTCAAAAAAAACATGATATGGCTACAAGGCCTGTATTTAAAGAGACAGAAAATCCCTTTGAAAAAGTTAGGAAGAAAAAAATGGAGGGAGATGGAGTGCAGGACAGATAATTAGATCTTTCACAAACCAAACTCTTTAAGCCTACATGTATCATCCTTCTTATATATCATCCTGGTTAACAGAGAGTGTCAACTTGATAGGCTTGAAGGATGGAAAGTGTTGTTCCAGGATACAATTGTGAGGGTGTTGCCAAAGGAGATTAACATTTGAATCAGTGGACTGGGTGAAGCAGACCCACCCTCAATCTGGCGGGAGGCACCATCTAATCAGCTGACAGCATGGTTAGAATAAAGCAGGCAGAAGAACACAAAAAGACTAGACTTGCTGTGTCTTCCAGCCTCCATCTATCACTCGTGCTGGATGCTTCCTGCCCTTGAACATCAGATTCCAAGTTCTTCAGGTTTTGGACTTTTGGACCTACAACAGTGGTTTGCCAGGGGCTCTTCGGCCTTTGGCCACAGACTGAAGGCTGCACTGAGGTTTTGGGACTTGGACTGATCCACCACTGGCTTCCGTGCTCCTCAACTTGCAGACAACCTACTGCAGGACTGTACCATGTGATGTCATGGGTCAATTCTCCCTAATAAACTCCTTTTCATATATATATATATCCATCCTACTAGTTCTGTCCCTCTAGAGAACGCTAATACCGATTTTATATATTTCTTTCTTATACATCACTTTTCTTGTAAATGGAGACAGTATGCAACATTATTTTTTAAATGAATTTTTTTTAAAAATAATATTCAGAATCGCTATCTAGAAAATTACTCATTTTAGTAACAGGGACATTTTGCTTTTGCAATTCCCTGTTAGTCTTTCAATTATAAGATGCAAACAATGTTTCATAGCTTCCAACAGTCAAGTACATTATAAATGGAGAAGTTATCGAGCTCTTAAACATGCTATAGGTGTATCTAGTATCAAGAATTCTTTCCCTAAAGCAAATATACAACTGAAGCAAGATAAAAAGACAGCTTCTTTAGAAAACCATGAGAGAAACAGGTGTCAGAAAGTTCAAAAAGAATTGCCAGAAACTATTTCTTTGGGGGCGGGGGGAGCCAAAACTGCAAATAACGACAGGAGTCAACGGTGACGCAAAAGGAGCAGGCCGGGGGGGATTAAAAAGGTCCAAACCAGCTTAGTGCCTCTAAAATTAACACTGTATCAGGTTCAACTATAAGCAATTTAGCATGTACCACTAAGTATTTATCTGCATATGGTTGCTAGATGAGTTCCTGGGGCAATCAGAATAATGCCCTTGGGCAAACACTGATTAAAGGGAGCATACTGAATCAAGTTCGTCCTTACTTACAGTTTATGTCAAATACACTCAATTTTCATGTCATCTCAAAAGAGAAAAAATTATTTTATTCCCTGAGAAATATTTGTTGAATATGGAAGTCTACTTCATAAAAAGGCAAGAATGGTGAGGACCAAAGAAATTTGTGTAGGGTGAACTTTTTAAGAGATAAATTTGAGAAAAACAAAAAGTTACAATGGTTAATAAAAACCCTACAATAAATATATTTTTCTTTATTTTGTTTTGATGAATCCAAGGGATGGCTTATCTAAAACAGAGATGTCCATCAAATATTTGAGGCTGAATATCACAATGTAATAATCCCTTCTCCACAAGCAACAGATTTTACAGGTGACAAAAATGAATCTGAGAATTTATGTAATTTTGGAGGAGGAGGGAAACTTAACAGACAGTATCTTCTGGTGTTGGCAACAGTAAAAAATATTTAAAACTAAAACAATTTAAGTGTTTTTCCCTCTGGAGATAGAGACTACACTACAGTCCAGTCAACACTGAACAATATGCAGAGAACAAACGTTAAATGTCCTTACTGAAAAACAGTATTACTAAACCACATACTTATCAAAACACAAAAACTTTCATAAGGTGTTTTTGGACTTGACTGTCTTTAGATAATGAGACAAGCCAGGAGCAAGTTTTATTTTTCCTTTTTGGAAGTCTTCACAAACCAGTCCCTTGAATGTCTCTGCACAAATCCTTTCTTTGCCATGATGTTCCTTTTCTGCAAATCTCCTAATCCAACTCAGTGCTCTATTACGGGGAAAGCAGCAGTATACAGATTTCAGTTTTTTCCAATATTACTTTAGATCTTTCAAGAAAAACACTTATAACCTAAGTAATTTATATCAGATTTCTTAGATATTGAATGACTAATTCTCAGTAAGTATCATGTGCAGGCTGTGGTGATAAATATGATGAATCCCCAAAACAACCCAGAGAAGAAATCACTGTACTAGGTGATTCTGAATTAGGATCGATTGCAAAACTAGCCATATTTAAGTATAATCGTAGATCAGAACCAAGAAAAAGCTTTTGGAGTAAGAGGCAAGTGCCCAGGTCTAAAGCTACTGTGGGCATTCGTTACAGGTGAGATTCTGGGTTCTGTTTGAACCCTGTCCTGAGTGCACAGAACTACAACATTCTCAAACTCTCTTCCACATCATATTTCTGGATATAATTTCAAATAAATACCTCGTGGCATCCTTTATGACATAAAAACGCCTCATGAATTCCACCTCACCCACAAACACAAATACACACATTTAGTGGCAGCCCCTCTTTAGGATAGGTTCTCATGGCCCAAACCTCAGCAGGTGTACATTCCATCCTTTCTACTTTATCTTGAATACTCAGCATAATTTTTCCTTCAAGATATTGTAAATATGCTAAATACCTACTATCAATCAACTTTCTTGTCACTAGCTGTCCTACAACTAATATAGACCAGTGGCTTTCAAACTTTATTAAGCCAAAAGAATCACCTGGGGCATTTGTAAAATGCAGGTTCCCAGGCCCCACTGAGTATGACTCTGATGCAGATAGAGTACCAAATTTCAGAACTATTACATAAGCAGTGCTTTAATTTATGGCAAGTTGCAGTCCTGTGAAAACTGCCATAAGTCAAAATGTCATCAGCTGATTCTCATTTCCCTATAAATCATAGTGTAAATAGGAAGTTACAATTTTTACCGAGGAATTGGTATTCCCATTTTTAGATGTGATTTAGCAGCCACTACCACTTTAAAGTCTAAAACTTTCTAAAGAATACATGAAGCACATCTAAGAACACAGCAAACAATTATGGAGAACTTGATAGATTAGTCCACCACACAAAATTTTTTAAATTCTTGCTTTATTTTTATTTTGACATAAAATACCTTAAAACATGGAATTCAGAAGGGTTTTTTCCCTAAGAACAAAAGCAAGTTTAAGAAAACTTTTGATAATATTTAATCTCCTTGTTCAGAAATTAACGGAATATTGCTATACTGCTCCTTTTTACTGTTTTCTTACCTAAACATAAAGTATCAATTTTCGGACTTCTGTTTAGAAAAAGAAACACAGGAGTGCTCTCATTAACACCACTGGGCTACAAGGTGCTGCCAAGCTATTCAACTGTTTCTAACTTCCAGAAACAGTGATTTTATGGTTCAACCTAAAGAGTGGTCTTTACCATACACCAACAAGCCTTTACAATGTATTTCCCATCTACTGATCCTTCACAACCTTTTTTTTTCTGGTGTCCAAAAGTCTCAAAGCTCTGGCTTAAAAGGTGATCAAATTTAAAAGCAGAAAGCAGAGTTTGCTTTTACCCAACAAAGTTTTTCCATTTGGGCTGAAAGTACTGCATAACCACTTTCAAACACAAGTATCTGAAACTGTTAAACTTGTTCACGACTTACATATGTAACAATCACTAGTCGCTACTTTTTCACTTTATTAATCATTTTATCTTATTCAAAACATTCTTTGAAAGTCATCTTTTAAATCTGCCTTCATTACCAGTCTACCAGTTTAAACAAAGAAAACAAAACAAGAGCTATTAATTTTAAAGCTTCATTAGAAGTTATTCTCTGTTGGCTTAGTTACTAATCCCTCTTTCCCTCCCTGTCCTCTGGGCATCACTTTCACAGCTGTTACACCTCAGATGGTGCTTGGGAATAGAAAACCGCTACCCCCAAAAAATGCTCAGTGCTAAAGAGCAGCTGGGAAAATCTCGGCGAGCCAAGGGCTCTCAAATCAAAAGCCACGTTTGTATTCTCTGTGTAGGAAAGGACAGCTAACTATGGCATACAAGAAGAATGATTCAAGTCTCGAAACTATTAACTGAGGGCTCAATATTCTAGAGGCTTAGACTATTCTATCCTTCCATCCACCCTCAGACATGACTACCAAAATTATCTTTTTTATGGAGTACCTCTCCTTACTACTAAAACATTACAGTATCTTCAACATATAATTTCTAAAATTCAACTTCTAGACCATGACATCTGAAACCACCAACTGCTTTAATTTTTAATAGCAACCTGCACTTACATTGCACCCTACACCTCCACCCACACCCATTACTTTCCCTCTTCTGCTTTTAAATTTTTGCTTCATCCATCCACATTTTCCCTTGCAATATTCCGTTTTATCTACCAATAAACCTTGGAAGATCACTGACTGATTTAGTATTAGTTGCAAATGGCTTTCAGTGATTTCTATTTCTAATTACTCCCAATACAATAATAAGAATCAGATCAAGGATACACTTAATCAATTCGGATAATTCTGAAGGCATTCTAGAAAAATACTGTTAATTTAATTTCTGAAATACTAACTACAATTAGAACCAACAACATTTAATTGAGGATTCTGGATATACATTGTCAAACTGAAGGTGGCTGAAAGTTTATATGTTCCTATTAAACATATGCAATAATCTCACCTCATAACAAATTATAAAAATGGTCTTTGAACAGTGAAAGCCAAACGATTACAAATAATTGCCTTGCTTCCAACATATTTGAAAGAGTCAGAGAGTTAAACCATGCAGTAAAACAGCTTTAAAATGGCAGTCCAGACATTAAAGAAACATACAAAGTTCAACGGTTTGGACTGATACAAATTTCAAATGCATAAAAGATTATTTTGAGAATATTAAAATAATTTGAGGCCTATTTACTTTATAAAAGTACTCACCTGACTCTTGCAAGTATCTATATACCAAGAAGTTGACCTCATCACTGCTTATACTCATCTTTATTCCCACTTAAACCATGAGGTCACAACACAGGATATAACCCTAAAAATAAAACAAAGTTAATTATTTTCAACAAGATGTAACAATGATGTAAAAAACCATTTGATTTTATTAAATGATGTAAAATGAAGGTTCCACATTGCCTAATAATAAACCCTGAACAAATAAAGTTGCGTCCAATAGTTAGTAACATGACAATACAACCAAAACATGGCTCGTGCTATTTTTCTTCAAAGTAACATACTGGCAAAAATAAAACCAAATTTTTAAGAGGGCTTTAGCATAATGTTTTAATGATTTTATCAAATAGCATAAAAAGTTGCTCCTTTTTAATCCTTAACTGTAAAAATAAGTAAATTTTAAAAATAAAAAAATGTTAGTTATTTGCGAGAAGACTTAGTTAAAAAAGAATACTAGTTGTTTGGGAAAAGACCGTTGGGTGGGGTAGTTATCCACTCGTTTTGTCTATGAAACTTGACAGGATATGAAGTCTCTATTTTCTCAACATCTAATCTGTAATGTTAAAAGTCTCAAAAAGCTCTAGGTATGTATGAGATAGGATAGACTATAGTTCCCAAAACTCAAATGATACTAAACATATTTAAACCTTGAATACAAAGTGGAGGGAAAAGAAAACTGAGACAGGACTTAAGTGTATCTCATTATACTTATTTGTTCTCATGTCACAGAAACAATTTAAAGGAGAGGTCAGGAAACTTTTATATAAAGAGCCACACAATGAATATTTCAGGCTTTACCAGCTATAGAGCCTGTTACAACTACTCAACTCTGCTTTATGGTGCAAAAGCAACACCACACAATATGTAAACAAATGAATATGGCTGTGTTCCAATCAAACTCAACTTATGGACATTGAAATTTGAATTTTATAATAGCATTGTATCATAATGTATTATTATTCTTTTGATTTTTTTTTCCCTAAGCACTTATGTGAAGACCTTTCTTTGCTTGTGATCTTTATAAAAGGAGAGTGAGCTAGATTTGGTCCACAGAGTGTCATTTGCTGATTCCTCTTCAAAAATGATATATTCACATCAATTCAGTACAAAGAAGTATCTAACATGTGGAAGTATGCTGGCTGTCCCGCGACACACCATGGATTTATGATGTAGTTAACAGATTTCTTTTCTAAAATCACAAATTAGCAAGCATTTGAGTAGGCTACTATGTGACAAAACTGCTACTGCCCTAAATTGTGGAGAAAGTGGTGACTAAGCACCACCCATTAAGCTTGTATCTCATAAATGGAGAAAGACAAATAGGGAGGCAAGGGCAATTTTCCAGTGGACACACCAGGAAGAAGCCCTAACTAAACTTAGCAGTCTAGGAATACACTCAAAGTGTCCTATATCAGACTCAAGGAGGGGTGTGAGAACAAGGGTGTCTGGAGGAGGGAGGAGTAAACAGAAGCATCCCAGTGAGCTGCAACAGGTGTGGAAGGGCTGGGTAAGGACAGAGAGGAGTAAAGCTTGAAACGGAGGCAGAAACCATATTCAGGAGGACCTTCAAAGCAGCACTAAGAGAAAACAAATCCATTAAACAGTTTCAGGAAAAACAGGCAGAAATACAGACTATAAGGAAACTAGATCGGGGTAGGGGGAGTTAGGGGACCAAATTAGGCAAGATACTGCAGTAACCCAGGAGAAGACGAAGTATTGTCAGAGAGGAACACCAGGATTCCAAAAATACTTAAATCAAAGGTTTCTCTCTGGACAACTGAACAGTTGGTACTGCCCATTACTGAGATGGGAAACTACACAGGAAGAGTGACAACTATAATATCTTCATGTAAAGAAAAAGGTATCCTCCCCCCTCAAAGTTAATTTGAAGAGTACAATTAATTTTATGTAGCCTGAATGTTTATTTCATGCTTAATGATAAGCCAAATACTCTTTTGACGGTACTGGCCCAGGGCACTGGTCTAGATGTACTATAGTACACTAGACAGCAAATGCTCTGGAGGACAGCCTGCTCAGCTTTGGCCAACTACCAGTAATGTGTGGTACTGTGCTCAGCACACATAGTAGGCACTCAGCCAGTTCTGAAGCGGTGCTGAATTCAGTGACTTAAAAAAAAAAAAAAAAAAAAAAACCATCCAACCCCACCCATGATGAAATTATAAGAAATTAAATCATAATTTGATCAATCATGGATATGTTTGTCAGGGGGAACAATTAGCAACTATTTTATTTTTAGGGTTTTCCAAAATGAGATGGGCTAGGTGCAATCCAAGTGAGACAAAGAAAATAGAGTAAATATTCTCTTCCCCGTAATATTATTCAGTCTAAAACTTGGATAAAGTTATATAATCTGTAAGGTTTTCATAATGCTGGTTCTGATTAGAAAAGGCCATCAATGTCCCAGCTGAAACTAGTAATTAGTGGTATTTCAGCATCATCTACTGCATTCCAGGGCAAAAAAAAAAAAAAGAAAAAATCAAAATGATATAAATTATTGCATATAAAAATTCCTTCAGTAAATATATATTGCTGGAATATTTTCAGGTCATAATAAAAAATACTGAAAAAGCAGAAAAGTTATCTGTCCAAACTGCTATGAACTGATTATTTAATTTATCCTGGTGCTACATCAGTTTTCAGCAATTAAAAAGTTTTTTAAAGGAAGAAGACCTTAAAAGGCCTACTTCTAAAACAACTTAAAAGCCTATATGCCAAAGAGTGAAATTAGAGAAAAGGCTACTACTTCATCAGTGCAATTAAATAAGGCTTTGCAGGACTTGTCCACTGTGGTTTATTTATATAGCCAAATGAATGCTCTAGATGTGACGTGGTCTTCACCTGTCCCGCCTGAGTACTAGATGCTAGGAATCAGATCCCAAAGAGCACCCAGGAAGACTTAGCACTTTCATCCATTATGGTATCTTTTCGAACAACTGTCTTTAAACTAGGCCACAAGACAGCACTGAGACACTCATCCAATCTTCCAAACTTTACACTCTTTCACCCAGATACCAGGCCTGATGAAGAGTATATTACGTATAAATGAAGTCCTTCCCTCAAAGAGCTTATGGGTTATTAAATAAACAGGATATTCAAAATACACTAACACTTCCTAAATTCACAAAGCATTAATTGTATATTCTACCTGATCATATTTACTGATTCTTAAATAGTAACTGAGATCCTCCCCAGAATTAATCTTTGTAACATTCATCCTCTCAGAAATTTCTTAGATGCTCATAAAAGCTTTTATTTAAAATTCCAATCACTTATAGGCAATCAACTACTTAATTCAAACCACAGCTATATTAAAGTAGCCAAAAGCAAATAAAAAATTGGTCTTAATATTTAGCCAATTAGTGGCTATATTCAAAAGTTCTCTTAATATTGTGAAAGTTCATTCACCATGAAACATCATTTTACTGCGTAACTTTATTTAAAAAAACACAGGACTACTGAGGCAATCCAGCTGACTCATTCAGTGAACTGAATATGTACAGCATTTTCAGCATCACAAAGCTGAGTTCAGCATACACTGACTGGACAACCACTACTCCAAATATTTAATCCTCTCCTAGTTCTTCTACACATTCGTTACTACTTTAAATGTCACCCTCAATCAAGACAGATAACATATTCTTTTCTGATTCCATTCTTGAAGCTAGGGCCCAACTGTGATCCTTGATTAGATTATTTTAAATTTTAAATGACTGAAAAAAACAGTGAAAGAGTTATGGACACACAAAAAAATAATAAGATTATCTTCTTAAATCTCCTATCTACAGCATATTTTTAAGAGATCTGGAAAGCCTTTGCATGATCCAAAAATGTATAATTGAAATTACTTTATCTTCCAAACCTAATGAAGTCCAAATGTACAGTTTCAACTTATTTTCCCGTAATAAATATATAAATTCTTGTTTTGTTCAACATTCAGATGATTCGAAGTTTGAGGCTCAAGCTCAAGAGCAGTGGTATTGTCACGGCTCACCACAGCCTTGAACCCAGGGCGGAGGTGGTCAACCTGCTTCCTCCGCCACTGTGCCCAGCTAATCTTTTTTAAAAATTACTTGTAAAGATGTTGCCTAGGCAAGTCTCAAACTCCCGGGCTCAAGCGATCATCCTGCCTCAGCATCTCAAAGTGATGGGATTATAGGTGTGAGCCCCTGTGCCTGGCTTCTAAATTTTCATTTTCCAGTAAAATATTTGTGCTTGAATGTGTTTTTCTACCATCTCTTTTTGGTTGGTGCGCATTTATGAATATTCCTCAAGATCAGGGAAAGGCCCTACAAGTAAACTACTGGATCAGAGAGTACAGATGAATGTCTATTTTGATTCTTAATAAGTGCTGACAAACTGGGTCCACTTAGGCTTTAAAACAAGAAAATGATTAACGTTAGTGAAAGACTATAATTGCAGAAATAAAGAGAGGACAAAAAGTCGCAGATTTTTCTAGACTACAAATTGTTTCCAGACGAGAAACTGAAAGATGTGCTTAGAGAACTGGGTGCCTAGAAAGCATAGCCCTCTGGGGAGTCACACTTTACAGACGGCAAAGGGAAGACATCCCCACAGATATGGTCCAGAAGAGTTACCATGTTACCATTTACAGCTCACAGAGGGCGGCACCTCTGGTTCTGTTCTTCCCATACAGGAAGATCAGAAATTTCCAGATAGTTGTATTACTTTGGGGTAATGAAACAAACAAAACTGACCTGATGACTTTGTTAGGTGAGAAGTGAAAAGGAAACAATACAACAGTCATACAATTAGCAAAGATGATGAGAAAAAAATGCACTTTAGCACCATTATTCTGATAGTTTATTGCATCCACTGAGTCAAAACTGTAGCTGAGCACTTCCAATGGAGCTAAATGCTAGTAGAGGTACTGAAACACAGCTAAACAAAGTAGACTAGGGCCAGACCTTATGACCTGAAGGTCACTGCAGAGAAGGACAGTAACAAATTATGAGAGCATACAACCTTAGGCTAAGGATCCAGGTAGGCAAAGGATTTAAAAGCTGAGTGGTTTACAAACTTCTATAAAAGGCACAGTGTTAAAGGAGCTAATTTGGTTTTCAATTCAAAATTTCTCAAGTACATTGAGTTACCTTTGTTCCTACTATTTGTGTTCCTATCTTTGTGTCCTATCTATGTGTTCCTATCTGATTGTCATTAATTTGAACGTTAAGGAAAATGAAGGGGAAGTATATTCCCATTTACTGAGTACCTGCTACATTATTTGCATCAGGCTAGACTTTATGCACATTATTTAATGTCTTCTTCAGTGTCATCGTCCTCATTTTGATGTGACGATACTGACACAGAACAGCATATATACATACACACTTACGTATTCAGGAACATTTTTCAACTCCTAAAATTTGATGGTGTTCATCACTACAGAAAAAGAAAACCCAATTAAATGAGTATAAAGAACTAAAATTCTGGTGGGTGCGGCGGCTCACACCTGTAATCTCAGCACTTTGGGAGGCCAAGGCAAATGAATGATCACAAGTTCAGGAGACCGAGACTATCCTAGCTAACACGGTGAAACCAAGTCTCTACAAAAAATACCAAACATTAGCCATGCAAGGTGGCTCATGACTGTATTCCCAACTGCTCAGAACGCTGAGGCAGAACTGCTTAACATCAGGAGGCGGAGGTTGGAGTGAGCCAAAATCCTGCCATTGCACTCCAACCTGGGCAACAAGAGTGAAACTCTTGTCAAAAATAACGAAAGAATGGCGGGGAGGGGGAGGAATCAAGAAATTCTTAGAACTAGAAGGTCCTGTTGCTAATTCCAAGTCATGTCATATGTTGTCAAGGCTCGATGTACAGCACATGCTATCGGTGTGGTTTATGTGATTGATGATATAAATGGCAATCCCAAATGGTCAGCCAGCTATACTGTCACACATAGACCAATACAACATCCACTACCCAACAGCTTCTAAATTCACAGAGAATCACCTCTTAAAGTTATTTTGTTAGGTATGAGTTCTCAATCTGCCGTGAAGCAAATCACAGCTCTGTCAAACTGTCTTGCTAAACCAAGACACATTGTAACGATACTGTTTCTTCAATATGGTAGATTTAGAACTTTTAACTATAATTTCAAACTATCCTAACTAATAAGGGGAAAAAAGTGTCTGGAGGAGGAGAGGGTCACCTCAGTTTCCAGCTGTGTTTGCAGACTGGGCCTTTGAAGAGCTGATTAAATTGAAATCGGATCATTAAGGTGGGCACTAATCCAGTATGACTGGTGCCCTTACAAAAATAGGAAGACACATCAGGGATACATATGCAGAGGAAAGATCATGTGAAGAGGCAGAGAAGGTGGCCAGCGGGGAAGACCTTGGAAGAAACCAACTGTCTGTGGTGTTTTCTTATGGTAGCCCTAGCAAATATTCCTAAAACTGTTTATTCATTCAACTGATACCTTTAAATATACTGACATTAAGTTCACAACTGCTAGGATCTGTGTTTTTTAAAAGCTGACTCTACATTTAAAAACCTATCCTGCCTTTTTGCAGTTAGAGATTAACATGTCACATATTTATAATCTTCCACCTATCAATGCCCTGTTCCCTTTAGTAAAACACTGCTCGGAAGAGGCACCAACAAGTGCTTTACACTTAATTTCTTGCTTCATTAAGAACTAAATACCCACCAATGGTACTATCACTCTTTTGTGTATACAATATGGTACCCTAAAGGAAGGCAAATTATCAGGCATAGTTTTAAAGTCTTCAGCAATATACCTTAAAATGTGACTAAATTAAGTACATTATTATAGACCAAATGAAGCCATGTTAACCAAATATAGTTGTAAACTGTAAAATAAATATAACATGAGAATTTAGATATGATCAGATAATCTCAAGAAGAAACTCAAAGCTCTAAATGAAATGCATAGTTCAGCTTCTTTAAAAACTAATCAACTGGCCGGGCCCGGTGGCTCAAGCCTGTAATTCCAGCACTTTGGGAGGCCAAGGTGGGTGGATCACGAGGTCAAGAGATCGAGACCATCCTGGTCAACATGGTGAAACCCCGTCTCTACTAAAAATACAAACATTAGCTGGGCATGGTGGCGTGTGCCTGTAATCCCAGCTACTCAGGAGGCTGAGGCAGGAGAATTGCCTGAACCCAGGAGGAGGGGTTGTGGTGAGCCGAGATCGCGCCATTGCATTCCCGCCTGGGTAACAAAGAGCAAAACTCCGTCTCAAAAAAATAAATAAATAAACTAATCAACTAATCAAACAAAAAAAAAAGCAAAAATAAACCCAGTCCAACAAAATCGAATCGTTTGATTTATTAAAGCATGAATGGCAAAACAGCGTAATTACTTTTTTATACATTTTGCCTCAAAACTACAATTATGATTTGCAAACATTTTAAGGACATCTTTTCATGGCTGCCTGTAATATCATGTCGCAGAGAAACAAAGCAATGTATTTCCTTAAGACAAAAACTCTCCACCACTGTTAACATTAGGATTAATGCTAAGTAAACTATATTTTTAAAGACCAAATCTCACGCAATATTATTTTATTCACATTACTAAAAAGGAAAAAATTGAGTTTTTTAACACATTATCTCCATTAATTTGAATATAATGTCACAGAGAAAAGGCTACAGTGGTTTCCCACTTAGAAACAAAAACATGTTCAACAAAACACAACAAAAAGGCACACAAGGTATTTTGTGAAGGGAAATCAGCATGTGCTGGCAATGATTTTACCCTCCAATTCTGGCACACGAGTGTCTTTCAGGTAAGTTTCTTAAGGGTATGCTTGCCAATGTGTACATTTTACGTAAAGGGTCATTTTTTCTTCTTTTTTCAGTTACAGGCAATTTTTGTGCTGTGAGACTGGGGGGTGGTGTGTTGTAGTTTTGTTTGTTAACAGATTAAAGGTCACCATAGTTCCAAAGTTGGGAAATCTTAATAAATTAAAGTATAATTATAACTTAGAAGTGATAAACTTTTCCTTCTCTTTTCCACTGGCATCTAGAGCTCAGATGTAAATTAAAAATAACGTCTCAGATGGCCTACATGATTTTAAACAAGCAATGCAGATCTTCTGGGTCTTCATCTATAAAATGAGAAAACTAAATCAGACGGTCTCCTCCACTTGTAAACTTCAAAGACTTGAGTCTGCATAAGTTATAGGGTTGTACACAGGAACCCTGCAAGCCACCCAAGAGTTTAGGTCATAAAGTAATTTTAAGAAAACATTTTTATAGACCTAAAGAACAGAAGTCCAAAAACCGGGTCAGATCTCAGACACACATCTCCAGGAATTAGGGAAGGGGAAACAATAAGCTCATCTCATTAAGAAATATTTAAGTACCTACTGCACATGATGTTTATTAGGACCTATCAACATTAATAAACACTGACACATAAAGGCATAAAAAAACAGTACACCGGCTGCGTACGATGGCTCATTCCTATAATCCCAGCACTTTGGGAGGCCAAGGTAGGCAGATCACCTGAGGTCAGGAGTTTGAGACCAGCCTGGTCAACATGGTGAAACCACATCTCTAAGAAGAATTAAAAAAAAAAAAAAAAAAAAAAAAGTTAGCCAGGCATGGTGGCTTGGGCCTGCAATCCCATCTACTTGGGAGGCTAAGGTCTTCGTTCGAACCTGGGAAGTGGAGGATGCAGTAAGCTGAGATCACACCACTGCACTCCAGCCTGGGCAACAGAGGGAAACTGCGTCTCAAAAATAGAAAGAAAAGAAAAAACAGAAACAGGACATCAAACCAGTTATTCACTACTCACTGAGACTTCCAGTATTAAATTTGTTTCAACTGTGGTGTAAGCCAGGAATCTGCAAACTACAGCCAGTATGTCAAATCCAACCGGTCACCTATTTTTGTATAGCCCACAGGTAAGAAGGGTTTTCACAAAATGCTTTCTTAAAAAACAGAGTATTTATTGTTTATCTGATCATACAGAACACTCTCAGGCAATTTTTAAAAGTCTCAGCAAAGCTCTTGAGACTTGAGAGCAGTAAACTAGCATCCATTAATATATAATGAGTCAACTTTGATTTAAGTCCAAGTGTCATTAGCTACCACCTTACTCTTTTTATACCCAAAAGACCTCCGATGAGATGCCTCACAGCCGGCAGACGTTGACTTCAGCTTCCTAACCATATAAAAGTGATTATTTCCACAGATTTAACTAAGATCCTTCTAAAACGTAAAAGTACATTACTCTAGGAAACAATATGTGGAATAACTGAATAAATTACAGTCGAGGTGCATCAACATTGGAATAAAGATGGACAAGAAACAAAAACACTGAGAGAACAGAAGATACGTCATATTTCTGGTACATTTTTTCAACACTGAGCAGTAATCAGTCACAGAACTTAAGGTAAAGCAGTATCAGTCTGGGAAAGAATCAGAAAGTCAGGTATGAAAAATAAAAATCAGCTGGGTGCAGTGGCTCACTCCTGTAATCCCAGCTTTGAGACTGAGGCAGGAGGATCACCTAAGGTCAGGAGTTCAAGACCATCCTGGCCAACATGGTGAAACCCCATCTCTACTAAACTAAAAAAATTTGCCAGGCATGACAGTGGGTGCCTGTATCCCAGCTACTTGGGAGGCTGAGACAGGAGAATTGCTTAACCCCAGGAGACACTGGTTGCAGTAAGCCGAGATCGCGCCACTGCACTGCAGCCTGGGCGGCTGAGCGAGACGGCGTCTCAAAAATCAATCGATCAATCAATCAATCAAGAAGTTAGTCCGTCCCACTAGCATAAAAAACTGTGTTTGTCTGAATAGGAATCAGTATTATAATAGAAAGCTAATGAAAGTTTCTCAACAAAAACTAACTTCTTATTCTAGCTTTGGAACAGACATGTTCTGAGACTCTTAAAGAGTGGAACAGATGCTAAAGCTTTACAAGGACAGTTAATCACCTGAAGAGATGGGAACTCTGCTTAAAACTCAAATATTATAGGAAGAATAAAGAGACAAGGATGCCAGGGCAATAAATCCTACCCATAGTAATGTTTATGAAACAGTATATTAGAAAGACGATATGGTTATTCCTTGGTTCCTATGAGGGAAAAAAATCCTAAGTAGGTAAAACTCATACTAGTAAGTAAAGCAAAACATGTGTCCATGGTTTGGTTATATTCAGTAAATTCTTTGGAAGGGCAAGAGCAAAAATGTCCAAAAGACTGTTCAGGCAGCAAAAATATGTGATTGATATACATCAAGTATGAAAGTATAGTTTAAAAAAAATTGTAAAGAGATCAACACCCATCCCATAAGGCAATAATAAATGCTTGCTCAAATCAAGTGAAGAAGACACAAACTAAGTTTAGTACTCAGCTAACAGATTGACACATACATGTGTGCACTCATACACAACCCAGCTGTTAGTAAACCCAAAAGAAAAGGGGGAAAACGGAGTAAAGATTGATAATCGACATAAACTGGAGTAGGCTTCCAACTTTTATTGAAAACTAGGAGAAATCCACCATGAAAGTCTCATAGGTCAATTTCACAGGGTGAAAGAAAACCCTTGGCAGTACTATCATATAAAATGTACTGTTCAAAGAACAAGCAAAAAAAGAAAAGCTCACGTGGCAGATAGGCTGGGGAGTGAAGTGTAATCACTCCATGGCCCTACTGTGTACATCCCTTCTAAGTAACCTGCCCAGTCAAGTTACAGACTCTAATTGCAAACTTAAGTCTTAATTAATATTTTCTAATAAAATAGTATCTTCGTAGAAGATAATTCTAGGAAGAACAGTATCTTCTCAGAAGACACATAGTAATGCACTTCACTGTTAAGGCTGTTCAGGGTGTTCAAACCTTAAAATCAGATACGGCTTTTTGTTATGCTCATGACAAAATTTGATCAACTTTTTATTTAGCATAGTAATTGGGATCCACAGACCTCTGGAGTTCCCAAGACTTTTTAATGGATTTGTGAGACCAAAATTATTTTTATAGTATTACAAAGACATTAATTGCCTTTTTCACTACATTGGCATTTGCACCATGTTACAAAGCAATAGTGGGTAAAACGTCTCGCCGGGCGCGGTGGCTTACACCTGTAATCCCAGCACTTTGGGAGGCTGAGGCAGGTGGATCACGAGGTCAAGAGATCGAGACCATCCTGGTCAACATGGTGAAACCCCGTCTCTACAAAAAATACAAAAAATTAGCTGGGCACGGTGGCGTGTGCCTGTAATCCCAGCTACTCAGGAGGCTGAGGCAGGAGAATTGCCTGAACCCAGGAGGCGGAGGTTGCAGTGAGCCGAGATCGCGCCATTGCACTCCAGCCTGGGTAACAAGAGTGAAACTCCGTCTTAAAAAAAAAAAAAAAGTCTCACACCTTAGTACTTACTATGAATCAAGAACTGATACTAGTAGTTATTGTATTTTTTCACCACTATGCACTCCAAAATAAATAAACTTCCCCGAATATCCTTGAAGCAGAAAATTAATATTAAAATCTTAATGTTCAAATAAACATCTTAATATGCTATGTAACAGGTGCTAAGTGCACATAAAGCACTTCTGTTGCATACTAAAATGATGGTTGTCTCAAAAACCCACGCTGCAATTTCAAACTGCAAGCTGAAGTAGCCACTTCAACATTCATAGGTCGAAGAAAAAATGACAATACAGTTTTTCAGAGTGGGGATCTGGCAGACATTTTCTTGCAATCTTGCAAATGAAGAAAGTAAAACTGACTTATGGCTGGGTGTGGTGGTTAATGCCTATAAAGCCAAGGCAGGTGGGTAACTTGAGGTCAGGCATTCGAGCCCAGCCTGGCCAACATGGTAGAACCCCATGTCTAATTAAAAATGCAAAAATTAGCCGGGTGTGGTGGCACGCACCTGTAATCCCAGCTACTTCGGAGGCTGAGGCAGGGGAATTGATTGAATCCAGAAAGCAGAGGTTGCAGTGAGCCAACATAGCACCACTGCACTCCAACCTGGACAACAGAGAGTCAGTCTTCCAAAATAATTTAAAAAATCATTAGTAAGTAATATAAATTTCAGTTTAATATCTGATATAGTAGTTAATATTGATAGCTATAGCCCACAGAAACAAAAGTTCTTTGTGATCATCAATAAATTAAAATTTTAACAAGACACTAAGACCAAAATGTTTGAGACCTATTGATTCCCTCATGGCAATACTGGTGGCAAATATTTTTGTCAAAGAGTTTCTCTGGAAAACAGGCTCCTTGGCCCACAGTATTGGTCGTATTTTAATACAACCTAAATCTTGAGTTTGGTTTCTGTTGTATTCATCTTTGAATACATATTACTTATTCAGTACATCTATGTTTAATAAACAAAAAAGGTATTTAAAAGCCATAAACATCATCATACCAAAATTCTAGTTTTGATACAACACATGGCATCTACTGACTCTAAAACATACTAGAGCAATGAAAATTATAAATTTTCTGAGACTACAATTCTATAAATGGACTTCTATTTGAAAAGATTCGATTACTGTACTTAAATTTAGTTTTTCTAACATGCACATAACAGAAGTTTTACTGAGTACTACACCAAACACCAGCCACTGTTCTAGGCCCTTAACACTGTAACAATGCAGAAATTCATTAATATAAAAGAACAGTGCAGTGAAGGGTAGGCTGCATAGCCAAACTTGCCCCATTTGCTACCAAACTTTACTATGAAAGGTGGAGAGGAGGCATGTGTAAGCTGCAGGAAAGACCCACTGCTACCGCCACACCATCTTTCCTTCTGGTGGGATTCGTTCAGCATATTTTTGTTAGTTTTGCCCAGACTCATCACTTGTATTGAGAAGGTGCCAAAGGGTTGCCATCCCTTTCCTTCCAATCAAAACTTGAAACTAGCCTCTCTCTTACAGCACTTATTTCCCAAGAAAACACATTCAAGACTAGAAGCATTGGGCAGTGTTCTTTACCACATATACAGCAACAAAGAATTTAGGTCTTTGGTACTGCAGAATTGATTCATTATATACTCAACCTGTTTGCTACTTAGAATGGGGGCGGGGGGCGCAGGGGGCCTAGCTGAGCAAAAAAATCTGAAATTCTTTATAGCCAGATTTCCAAACCCATCCCACTGTACCTTGAGGACACGTTTAAGAAAGAACAGACGAGACATGGGGAGTGAATGAGCTAGAGAACTGAAAGGCACATGTGCTTAATAATGGCAAGGAACTACTACACTCACAGTGCTATTCCTGACCACAGCAATAACTGCCGTGGCTTTATCAGCATAAGATGACAGAGCTCTCCTTCTTTTCAGAATCCTTGCATATGAACCTCTGCCAAGAGCAGGCCTAGCCGAGGCAAAACTGAGTAAGCAGAGCTCCTCCATGCTCTCCTATGAACCCCTTCCCTGGATCAACCCTTTCCTTACCAACCGCCTCAAACTTTAGCGCCATTTGGCTCATGAAACTTTCTGCCTTGACAACTTCCTCATCCCCACCTTCTCCTGAACCCCAAATCTGGCCCCCCCAACATTGTAACATCAACTGAGCCCACTGCTCTCTTCAAACAGACTTACATTCCAAATTTTCTACGCTACCTCTCCAACCCTCATAGCCACCAAGTAGATTTCATTCCTTAAAGCCAGACAGGTGACAGGCTAAACAACAAAATGTTGACGAAGAATAGCTTAACGTTTTGCTTTCCAAGGAACTGACTGGTATCACAATAAAGACATAAATACAGTTCTAATTCATTTCTTCCTCAAACTGAGTAATATTAAGTACCTTAGTATTTTTAAACATGCAAAGGTGAATACTGTGGCACAACAGTTTAGGAGTCTGTGGTTTATCCAACTAAAGACATTCTGATATCCGTACAAAATGAAATATGTAAGAGAAACGGCCCCAAAGACCACAAAGTACTCTCAAAATCCACATCCTCTGCATCAGTTCCCCAGAACTACTGTAATAACTACTACAAACTGGGCCACTTAAAATTAAAACAGAAACTCACTGTCTCATAGTTCTATAGCTGGAAGTCCGAAGTAAACTATGTTGGAAGGGGCGATGCCTTCAATGTCTCTAAAAGAGAATAATTTCATCCATCTTCCAGCTTCTGCAGCACCAGGCTTTCCTTGGCTTATGGCAGCAAAGCTCCAGTCTCTGCCTCCAGCTTCACATGGCCAACATGCTTTGTGTGTCTCCTCCTCGTGTGGTGTCTGTGTCCAAATTGCTTTTTATAAAAACCCCAGTCACACCGGAATAGGGCCCATGCTAATAACACATCATCTTTTTTTTTTTTTTTTTTTTTGAGACGGAGTTTCGCTCTTGTTACCCAGGCTGGAGTGCAATGGCGCGATCTCGGCTCACCGCAACCTCCGCCTCCTGGGTTCAGGCAATTCTCCTGCCTCAGCCTCCTGAGTAGCTGGGATTACAGGCACGCGCTACCATGCCCAGCTAATTTTTTGTATCTTTAGTAGAGACGGGGTTTCACCATGTTGACCAGGATGGTCTCGATATCTTGACCTCGTGATCCATCCGCCTCGGCCTCCCAAAGTGCTGGGATTACAGGCTTGAGCCACCGCGCCCGGCCAATAACACATCATCTTAACTTGATTTACAAACATCTTATTTCCATTCCATATAAGTCACATTCACAGGTACTGGGAGTCAGCATCTCAACGTATCTTTGTGGGGACACAATTCGTAGTATCTTCTACCTTTCAAAACTTTCCTCCTAATCAACTCCAAAACTTAGTGTTGTGTGGGTCAATGCAGATTTCCAGCTTAGAAAAAACTAGCTCAAGTATATTTCGCTTTTTCAGGCTGAAAAAGATAACAGATTTGAAGGTAGGATTCCCAATCTAAATAGACAGACCCATCCTGTACATCTCCTTAGAAGCTAGACTACCCACTAAGCAATAAAGGTTAAAGAGTAAGCTAACCTCAAGCTAATTTCTTCTTGCCTTGACTGCCAAACTTCTACTTAAAGGGGGGCTGCTCTGGTCAAGTTCCAAATTAGCTTGACAGTATAGTATACCATAAACTAAGTGGCTCAGAACAATAGAAACTTATTGTCTTATAGTCTGGAAGTCAGAAATCCAAAATCAACGTGTTCACAGGGCCACGTTCCCTCAGACGGTGCTAAGGAAGGGTCTGTTCCAGGCCTTTCTCCTAGCTTCCGTGGTCTTAGTTCATTAGGACTACTGGAAAAAAAAACACACCTTAGACAGTTTTTTTTCTCAAGTTCTGGAGGCTGTGAAGTCCAAGATCAAGGTGCCAGCAGACACAGTGTCTGGTGAGGGCTCTCTGCTTCATAGATGGTGCCTTTTGGCTGTGTCCTCCTCACACTATGTAAGGACCGGGGCGGGGGGAGTCCCTTCAACTTCTTTTATAAGGTCACAATTCTATTCATTGAGGGCAAAGCCCTTAAGTCTTAATCACTTCCAAAAAAAGCTCCACCACTACAATAGAGATCAGGTTTCAACATAAATTTTGGAGGGACATACTCAGACCACAGAGCTTGCTTGTAGATGCATTATTCCAGGCACTTCGGCCATTACTCTAGTCACTTTGCCATGTTCTCCCTGTGTCTTCATTCTGCTTCCCCTCTCTATGTGCCCAAATTTTCTCTATTTTCTTTTGATAAGAATTCCAATCATACTGTATTCGGATCTACCTAAATGATCCCATTTTAACTTGAGTATCTCTGTAAGGATCCTATTTCCAAATAGGATTACATTCTGAGGTATTGAAGGTTAGGACTTCACCTTAGGAATTAAGGGGGATACAAATCAATCTATAATAATCACACTAAGCTAAGAAAGCCCGGGATGATAGAGATTCCATCATTTGCCCCTTCCATGCTGTAGAAGACAAGTATAGACAAGGGTAACAAAAGCCTTGCCTCTTACCTTCAGTCATCTGTCTACCTTGGTTATCAGAGAATCCCCTTAAAACAAGAAACAAAACTAACACTAACAATGGTAACTATGATGGCATCAACACATGGGAACAATCAATTTAACTGCTGTAGGAGGTTGAATGTATTACTGGTTCGGAATTTAAGCATTCTTTTTTCTCGCAAGAGAGTTATTCATCCCCATCCCAACAACGTGGACTTTGGCTATGTGACACCATGTGGCCAATGGAATATTCCAGAAGATGTGATACACACTATATCCAATTACAAGATTTAAGATACACTGCAAGTGTCTGGCAGGTCTCTTGCTCTTTTCTTCTGCCATAAGAATGATCATGTGCTACATGGGGCCTACTTCAACAGTCTGGCTCCCCAAATGAGCAGATACATAGAACAGAGCCACAGTCAACCCACCTTATCTAAATACACAACGAAAAGGAACCTTTTACTATTGTAAACCAGTAAAACTGTCTAGGAACAGGAAGAAAACCAGTGCACCTTACAACAAACAATACTTTCACTGCACGCATCTCTAGGGAATACAATCTAAAGACAAAAAAGAACCACAGAGAAATTTCAAACTGCTTTCAGTAGTCTTAGTAATAGTTTTGTTAGTATTAACTTGTAATCTATCATAAATATAGAACAGGTAAGAAATTATGTTAAATTAATAAAACAAAATTTTCAGAAGGGAAAATACGTTCACATACAGAAGGAGAAAACCCTTTTCATGTTTGCTTCAGGATACAGAGCTGCACTCCTCAAGCTAGCTAACTGGAGGATATACAGCAATACGCTAGGGAGTATCAAAAGCGAGAGGATGAATGTGAATGTATCACATTATCCTAGAACAATCTTTCTTAATGGTAAATAAGTTTGATCATTTTGCTTTGAAAATTTGTATGTGGTGGAACTGAACGCATAAAAAATATTTTAAAACTTAAATAATACAAATGATGCTTTAAAATTACTGAATCCTATATTTGAACTGAATGAGCAGGAATTCATGATTTCTCTCGCTAAAAATATACATTACCTAGTTTTAAAAATGCCTGGAACCAATTAATGAAAATCCAATAGTAATAAGCCCCTCATGTCTAGATAGTAGTCTCTTATACAAACAACTAAAAGGAACCAGAACTCCTTGGAGAAATGGCCAATGTCAGTGCTGAAGCAAGAACATCTTGTCCAACAAATAAGCAGGAGAAAAAAAAAAAAAAAAACACCCACCAAAGACCAAGGGTATAACATCAAAACGATACGGGAGTCCCTTGCAGTTGTCTCCTACCAGCCAAGGCTGGATAACAGAGTATAACAAACATACCACAGTAGATTAAAACATCCTAAACATAGTTCTCAACCTGTAAGATCATAAATCCACATCATGATCCTCCTGAGAGGTTACTAGCTACCACCAACTTACTATTCTAAAAACTGATAATGAAACACCATGACGGGATAGTACTAAAATCCCTTAGGGCCTCTGAGCTTCTTAGCAACCATTTTATTACATTTTTAACTTCCTTATCTAATTTTCCAACACGGGTTTTCAAAATTCTTCACTTTCCTCAAGGACTCCTTCTCACCAAAAGTTCCTTAATTTCAGGTGAGATCTAAAGTAAAACTTAACAGAACTTTCTTGACATTTTGTTCACTTCAAAAGTCTTCATTTCTAATCACTCTAATATTTTATAGTAAGTGTGAGTAGTAGTAACTAATATAAAAGAGAATGAATTGTCTCTACCACAGAATCAAGTAGATCCTCCAAGTATAATACTAACATAACACTAGCAAAACTACTTGCCCTTTATAAAGAAATTTAATTCAGTGGTTAACAAAAATCAACAGCTTTTCTCTGCTCCAGTAGTAAGCACCTATAAATACAAGGACAAAAACTATTAAATATTTTGAAAAAACTAACAAAGGCACAAAATTTGTGTCAAAGATACAAAGTTATAAGCAAAGGATAAGGTATGCCATGTTTTGAGAAGACAGAGTAAAACAATTCCTTGAAACTGATGATGTTAATTCGATTTCCTATTAAGATTTCAGTAGTTTTTATAATTGGATATGGAATTACATAGAAAGGTAAATTACTGAAGATAAGCCAGAAAGAGTTATCATATAAATAGTGAAGGAAAGATAACACAGCCCGAGCAGGGAATAAGTTCAGTGGGAAAAGGACGGACTGTTGTACAGAACTGTACTGCCACAAATGACTATCTGAAAAGTGGGCCCACATATTTGACCATAGATAAAAATAAATTTCAAATCGATTTAGTAATTAAATATTTTTTGTTGTTGTTGTTTTTTTTTCGGTTTTTTTTTGAGACGGAGTTTCCGCTCTCTTTACCCAGGCTGGAGTGCAATGGCGCGATCTCGGCTCACTGCAACCTCCGTCTCCTGGGTTCAGGCAATTCTCCTGCCTCAGCCTCCTGAGTAGCTGGGATTACAGGCACATGCCACCATGCCCAGCTAATTTTTTGTATTTTTAGTAGAGACAGGGTTTCACCATGTTGACCAGGATGGTCTCAATCTCTTGACCTCAGGATCCACCCGCCTCGGCCTCCCAAAGTGCTGGGATTACAGGCTTGAGCCACCGCACCCGGCCAGTAATTAAATATTTTAAACAAATGTGTATATGGCATATGTATGTGTGCATGGGCACACACAATACAAAAAAACTTACATATTACATCTTATCAAAATACTAGCGGCTACATCTCCAATCTGGAGACCTTTTAAAGGTTTTAAAAAAACCTTTTAAACCAAGAGTGCAAACTCAAAAACCATACAAGAAAACAGCTATATCTGAGTATATGAAGATTCAGTTATCAGAGAAGTATGAAAGTTACAAGGAGTAAAATCCCACCTATTAAAAGTGATGAAAATTTTAAAGACCTATAATGCCTATTTTTGGAAGAAACGTGGGGAAAAGGTTTTTTTGCAATATACTTGAAATGTAAATGTCATTTTTTTTTTTTTAGAAAAATCTTGCATCCTCTATTAAAATTAAAACCACCAGAATTGCTTTATGTTGTAAAAACTGTCAGTTACAGTAATGTAATGCAAGTAATTATACCCTACACCCTAAAGAAATAAAAGAAGCTCCTAAGGAGGTTTATTTTAGAAGCAATGCTTTTTAGTTGCTTGTTCCAACAAAGGAAATAAAGTGAATGTCCACTAAAAGGGGAATAGCAAAATAAGATTATGTTATATTCACACCAACTTGGTTATTAAACACAATAAACTGGCGCGGGGAGCAGACAGAAGGTATAATCACATTTATGCATTTAGATAAAAGAATTATGTATATAGGCTGGGTATGTGGCTCACACCTGTAATCCCAGCACTTTATGAAGCCAGAGGATCATTTAAGGCCAGGAGTTGAGACCAGCCTGGGCAACATAGCAAGACCCCATCTCTACCACCACCACCCCTTCCCCCAACCAAAATAAATAAATAAATAAAACCGTGCACACGTAAAAGTAGAACAAAAATTTTTGTTGTTACGAGTTTTGCTTTTGACTCTTTCAGTTCTAAATAACTTTGTTACTAGTCACATAATTAACTCCAAGATCAACAGATCTTCATATTCCTGGAACCCAACCCCTGGTCATTCCCAGCATTTGACAACAGTCTTTAAAATCTTAATACTTAGCCTTCCTGACTCTGCCTCTTCTATCTACTGCACTGAATTTTCTTTCCGCCATAAACATGCAGACAACTGACTTTTTTCTTTTCTCTGTTCTTCACTCTTTACACTCTGACTTAAGAATCCCATCCAGTCTGTGGAATTAGAAAACTGTTCTTTCCTATTAAGTAATCCTCTATAACACATCCTATGATCTTTCCCATTTTGGCTGACTGATGCACAACTCTATTTACAGGTCCTGTCAGAATCTCGTGACTCAGCATCAAGTGGGAAAATTTATGTCTTATACCCCCAAATTTGTTTCTCCCCTTGCCATCTCTATTACTCTCACTACTATTAACATTTACCAGGCTTTAAACTTTGGTATGGAGTTGGACTTGGCCACCTATCTCAGCTTTTACCTGGAATCCTCTAGATGTAATATTCTAAAATGTATACCTCTTACAGACACGTCTTTCTACAGTACCTATCACCTTACAATAGCCTAAGAGTCTCCTAAGTTCTCCATTCTATGGTTCCAAAGTACCTATTCTAGCCATACAATACCACCTTTAAATGTACTTTACTCTTCAGGTGAGTATATTGGTAAAATTCTAACATGTCCCACAAATTTCCATTTTTCTGCTTTTAGCTCTGTTTCAACTGCACCTGTTGAAATTCTTCTATTCTTTTTCAAATATTATCTCTTTCTGATGCCTACTCAAATGGCAACATTAAAGATGTCTGGCTGCTTTCCATCTGTACCCCTAAGTGCAGTTTTATTAAACTTCTCAAAATTAGACAACAGTAAAAAGATTATTAGAACAGAAGTCAGAACATTGACATTTTCTTTTTAATGCTACTGGCTTTTGACATTAAGACATTACATCAAGTCATTTTAACTTCCCTGAGCCCCATGGCGACATGAGTCACCATGCCTGACCAACAACAGTTTTTTGTTTTTTGTTTTTTGTTTTTTTTTAAATAAATATATAGGGCTGGGCATGGTGGCTCATGCCTGTAATCCCAGCACTTTGGAAGGCTGAGGCAGAAAGATTAGCTTAAGTCAGGAGTTCAAGACCAGCCTGGCCAACATGGTAAAACCCCATCTCTACTAGAAATACAAAAAATTAGCAGGGCAAGGTGGCAGGTGCCTGTAATCTCAGCTACTTGGGAGGCAGAGGCAGGAGAATCATTTAAACCCAGGAGGCGGAGGTTGCAGTGAGCTGAGATCATGCCATTGCACTCCAGCCTGGGCAACAAGAATGAAACTCCATCTCAAAAAAAAAAAAAAAAATGAACTAATGAATATATAGAAGTGCTGATTTTCATTACACTGATAAACTGTATACTTTCCTGCTTTTTTACAAATGCAAAATTAATTGGCAGGCAACATTTATAAAATGTCTTTTTAAAAAGGAAGGTGAGGGGCTGTGATAGTTAAGACACAGACAAGGCAAATTCTCCCTCTCTTTCCCTCCCACCCTCCTCCTCATGAAGCTTGGACACCTGTCTTCTCCTGTCCTTGGACATCACAACTCCATATTCTCTGGTCTTTGGACTCCACGATTTCCACCGGCAGCTCCCCAGGTGCTTAGGTCTTTGTCCTCAGACTTAAGAGTTATAGGGCCGGGCGGGGTGGCTCAAGCCTGTAATCCCAGCACTTTGGAAGGCCGAGGCGGGTGGATCACGAGGTCAACAGATCGAGACCATCCTGGTCAACATGGTGAAACCCCGTTTCTACTAAAAATACAAAAAAATTAGCTGGGGATGGTGGCGCGTGCCTGTAATCCCAGCTACTCAGGAGGCTGAGGCAGGAGAATTGCCTGAACCCAGGAGGCGGAGGTTGCGGTGAGCCGAGATTGCGCCATTGCACTCCAGCCTGGGTAACAAGAGCGAACCTCCGTCTCAAAAAACAAAAAACAAAAAAAAAACAGTTATTTCCCTGGTGAGGAAGCATTCAGACTTGGACTGAGACTTCCCTGCGTTTCTCCAGCTTGCAGACAACCTAGGTTGGTCTTCTCATCCTCCACTAACACATGAGCCATTTCCCACAGTAAATTGACAAACACGATGTTTTTCTGCTTCTGTGAAGAACCTGACTAATGCAGGCTTAAAAATGACACCTTGCTCCTATAACCTGTAATTATGAACTTACTAAAAGAACTGGGGGTGGGGGGGATTCCCTTGAGAACCACATAAACCTGCAATATCTTGTCAAATCAAAAAACAAGAAAGTTACAATAAATTGCTAGGAACTTGTCAAAAGGATACAGGAGCCAACTTGAGGCCAATTTGCACACTGATACAGAAAACAATGCAATAACCTAAAACACAAATGTGCTTAAATCCATGTATTCATAGGATAGGCTATTTCAATGGCAGTTACATAATGCTGGCTAATTATTTATTGGAAATTTCGTGTTTCACACAAAAAAATGTTTTTGTATCTAGTATTATAGCTGCTTAGATCTCATTCACTCCAAAGATATGAGGACCAATAAACATATCTCTACAATCAAGAATCTATTAAAAATCTACTTTTCCTGTAATCCCAGCACTTTGGGAGGCCGAGGCGGGTGGATCACAAGGTCAAGAGATCAAGACCATCCTGGTCAACATGGTGAAACCCCGTCTGTACTAAAAATACAAAAAATTAGCTGGGCGTGGTGGCACGTGCCTGGAGGCTGAGGCAGGAGAATTGCCTGAACCCAGGAGGCGGAGGTTGCGGTGAGCCGAGATCGCGCCATTGCACTCCAGCCTGGGTAACAAGAGCGAAACTCCATCTCAAAAAAAAAAAAAAAAGCTACTTTTAAAAAATGTAAAGACACTTTTACTTATTTGTAATTAATTTTTTTTATCTAAATGTAAGACTCCACAAGTAATTCCTGTTATAAATTTTAATCAACTGTTGCTACAGTGCCTGATAAAGTGACAGTCATTATTGATAAGAAATCATCTGAAAGTTTCACTCTTAAAAATAATGGGGCTGGGCTCAGTGGCTCATCCCTGTAATCCCAGCACTTCGGGAGGCCGAGGCAGGTAGATCAGGAGGTCAAGAGATTGAGACCATTCTGGCCAACATTGTGAAACCCCGTCTCTGTTAAAAATAAAAAAAAATTAAAATTAAAAAAAAAATCAGCCAGGCGTGGTGGCAGGCCCCAATAATCCCAGCTACTTGGGAGGCTCAGGCAAGACAATCCCTTGAACCCAGGAGGTGGAGGTGGCAGCGAGCCAAGATAACGCCACTGCACTTGAGCCTGGCAACAGAGTGAGGCTCCGTGTAAACAAACAAATAAATAAATGTCAAACCTCAAGAAGAAGTAGCAACAAAATAAAAAAGTGTTACAAGTAACTGGCCTATGTAATAAATAAATATGGGTAGAAAAGGAAAATAAGAGTTAGACAAGAATGATGACTAGTAATTAATGAGGGTAGCAAATTATATGTTCATTTAAAAAAAAAAAGCTCGTCCTATATGTGACATTGCTGAGTTCCATAAAGACAAATATCAGGCAGCATGATGTAACAGAAAGAGCCCTGGACTGAGTCAGGAGACCTCTATTCTAGTCCAAGGCCTCAGTTTCCTCATCTGTAATATGAGGCTAATTAATTAGATAATCTGAAAGGGCTCCTCTAGCTTTAACACTGAGTGATCCTAAAGGTGAATTTAGAAAGAATCAATCACATCTAAGATTTTTGTTAACATTAAGGTTTCACTGTTAACAGTGGGGACAGCAGGAGGAAACAGGGTTGAAAATAATTTTCATAGGGATGTAATTATGTCCTCAATAAAAAGAACATAAACAAAATTTTAAAATGCAAAAAGCAATTGCTTTTTAACTTTCAACTGCTAGAAAGGTTTTTAGGATACATCAGCCTTAGTACCATTATGATCTAAGCTGAGTTAGTAGTGAGTAACCCAAATTATGAGCAAAAAAGATCTACTCAATTTTAGCCAGACTGCCCAAGGAAATCCAGAAAACAGTATACCTTTGGGCTAGTGATTACTGTAAGTGATAAAGTGCCCATAACTGTCCCAGATTAAATAACTGAACAAAGAATAAAATGACAAGGAAAATGACTGTTTAAATGTAATATGCAATAAAACAATAGTATGGTTGTGAAATCCTTCTGTGTTAATGATCATTTTCCCTTTTCAGTTTTTTTTTTTTTTTTTTTTCCTGGTTCTCTCAAAATAGAATCTGGCATCTCCTTCTGAAAATAAAGCTAACTGAAAGAAAAAAAAAAAAAAAGACTTTTTTCAGTCACACACAACATTTTTTTTAAAAGATCAGCTGATGTTCTAGTTTACATTTATTTATTCTTTTATACTTCATTGCTTATGCTGATGCTAAGGTTCTTACCTGTCAGACTTAACACTCCAAGGACATGAGGACCAATGAACATATCTCTACAATCAAGCATCTATTAAAACTCTACTTTTAAAAAATGTAAAGACATGAAACTGTCAATGGAAAAACACTTGCTTTTTAAAGCTTTTCTTAAATGCAAATTACCTAAAGCGATTATAAAATAACTCGGCATACATGCAAGTCCATTACTTAGTCATCTGAACATTTCACCTTGGCGATACATAGTACCTCCTAAATGACACATTCAGAATCATTAATAAAATTTCTCTCTGGTGGGTAGAAATAGAGGCAAAAATAAAGCAACCTGGATGGAAACAAAACCTGTCTCCTTGGCTAGTCTTAAGATGGATGTAATATCAATGTGTCTTTGAGACAGAAATCTTTGAGGCCAAACTTTCATTTACATTAAATTTTTCATTTTGATTTTGGTATTATGATGGTAAATAACAAATCACATGGATATACAGATAACACTTCAGGGTTCTATTTTGATCATGAGCTGTTTTCAGCAATTTTATCCATCTACTTTACCTTGTCCATCATTTTTTCAGAGAGACTTACACATTAAGATATTTAAAAACAAGCAAGGCGTGGTGATTCACACCTTTAATACCAGCACTCTGGGAGGCAGAGGCAGAAAGATCACGTGAGCTCAGGAGTTTTACACCAGCCTGGGCAACATAGCAAGACCTCATCTCTACAAAAAATTTTTAAAAATTTGCCTGTCATGGTGGTGTATGCCTATAGTCCTAACTACTCCAGAGGGTGAAGTGGGAGGATCGCTTGAGCCCAGGAGGTTGAGGCTACAGTATGCCACGGTCGCGCCACTGCACTCCGGCCTGGGGAACCAAACCAGACCCTGACTCCAAAAAAAAAGTATTTAATAATGAAAATACATCTACTAATTATAGGATGCTGTCTTCAGTATTATATAGATGTAAATCAGCTCCTGCAAAAATTTAAGACTAACTGAACTATTGTTTTGCTTGGTTAAAACTGTATATGTTCCACGATAGAGAGCACGTATCTTACTTAAATACTGCTATAACCATGTAAAGTTGTTAATATCTGTTTTGTTATTTATTTGTTTAAATAATGGAGTATATAAAAAATATATACTCTCCTCTAGGAAGACACTGATACTCAAATTAGAAGTTAGGGAGGATTTGATGTTTAAATAACTAGCTGGTACACAGCGTGAAACCCACTTGATTGTTCACCACTAAATTTCTATCTGTAAGGCATAAACACACATTTGTAATTCTACCATCTCCAAAGTCAGCATACAACACAATTTTCTCCAAGACCAAAATGCCTCATTTAGATAGAAGTCATATAAAATTCTTACAACAAATGGCTAGAGCTAGGCACAACACAGCACTTTTATTCTGAAAAAATCACAATATATACAAATGGTGACTTAAACAAAACAAAAACTATTGCAATCCATTTTAAGTGATAAAAAGACAAAAGACCAAAAAAAGTCCAAATTTTTGGTTGCTAGAAAAATACCAAACCCTTAAAACATCAAGTAATTTCATGCTATTTCTAAAATGAATTTAATAATTGAAGTGCTTAAAAAAATGCCAACAGAGAGAAAATGAAACTAACGGTTTAAAAATCTGGACAAATTATATTTTAATACTAATATTTTACTTTTCTCTCATCCCCACTCACACACACACAATTTAATCATATATATATATATATATATATCAGATTATATATATATATCAGATTATATATATATATCAGATTATATATATATATTCCATATATATATACACACACACATATACACACATATTTAAAAATCGAGGCTATCAGAATAACTTTCCTAAGAGCAAATTAACAGAAGATAGAAAATAAACTGGTATTTATAACAGTTATACCTAACACTGAATATTATGGCACTGTATTTTAATAGGACTATACTTGTCTCTCAAAACTTTATGAAAGAACCATAAAATCCTGTCACAGTGCTTTCTAATCCAACAGCTCCCTAATAGACCACTACCAAATTCCTAAGATACAGACTACATTTTAAAATAAATTCTAATCAATCCAATCTTGCTAATAATTCCTGCATAAAACTCATACAGCATTGCTTTTTTGAAAAATAAATGAAAAAGTGTCCTAAGCCATACTCCACATATGACTGGTTAATTAAAAGACTGGTAAATTAAATTATTATGACTAATAATTTCCTCTAATAGCATTTTTGAAAACTTGCTCGAAATTAGCAATTCCAGGAATTCCATCTCCCATTCATCATATGTGAATCTGAGCATACTCTTAATTATGTATCCATCCCCTCCAAATGTATTAGAAATGACCTTGTCTTTGCTATATCACTTTGAAATGATCAAATTAGTATGTATATTTTGTTTTCTCGCTTTTATTTATTTACACTTATCTTTCTGCATCCTAAGTAGTTCAGAGCTTAATACACAGGCAGGAAAATTTACTGATGAGCTCTTTAAACTATTTTCAAATGTGAAGAAATCAATTTTGATGAATGGCACACACACACAAAAAAAAAACCCCAACGTATTAACAGGAATTTGACTTCAAGAAATCCCATCCATAAGTCTTTATTTTTTCATAACATTTTACTATAAAAATTTTCAAACATGTAGAAAAAACAAAAAGAAAATCCACCCAGCTACCACTTAGATTTTAAAATTAACATTTCCTTGTTTTAATACATCTATTCAAAGAACTTGCAGTCATCAGTATTCTTCTCCTATAAATACTGCAACTTGCCTAATGGTTATTTAGTTATTTATTTAAAAAAAAGAAAAAACTTGCCCAGGCATGGTGGCTCACGCCTGTAACCCCACCACTTGGGAGGCCTAGGGCAGGCAGATCATGAGGTCTGGAGTTCGAGACCAGCCTGGCCAACATGGTGAAACCCCGTCTCTACTAAAAATATAAAAATTAGCAGGGCGTGGTGGCACAAGACTGTAATCCCAGCTACTTGGGAGGCTGAGGGAGAATCATTTGACCCAGGAGGTAGAGGTTGCAGGGAGCCGAGATCATGCCATTGCATTCCAGCCTGGGTGGCGGGGTGAGACTCCATCTCAAAAAAAAAAAAAAGAGAGAGAGAGAGAGAGAGAGAGCGAGAGAGAGAGAGAAAGGAAAAGAAAAAACTTATACTGGATGTATACTGGCTATACCATTCAGTATGTTTTGACAAACGTATATACCTGAGTAACCTAAATCCCTTGAAGAATACAGAATATTGCCAACACCTCAGAAAGCTCCCACATGCACTGTCCCACTGAATTCCTGTCCTCACACTCGTTCAGTCCTACCACCTGCCAATCTCTTTTTCCCCCTTCACAGTTTTGCCTGCCCCACCCCACATGCACAATCGATGAGGTCCGCCTCTTTTAAAGACATCCTATATCTATACATAGAATGACACATGATGGCTTGTTTTGTGTAAGACTACATTCAGTCGGCATAATATTTTAGAGTTAATCCAAGTTGCTGCAGACATCAATAGCTTGGTTCCCTCCTAGTGCTTAGTGGTATTCCACTGCACACACACATAGCAACTTGATAATCCATTTTCTTGGCTTATAGACACCCAAACTGTTTCCAGTTTAAGGGTCAATCACCTATTTTAGCAGAGTTTCTAAACCGAATTTGGTACTCCACCTCTATTGGTATTTTCTTTCTGGGATTTCCTCCTTCCCGCATGCTATACTCCATCCCTCTGCAGTGCAGCCATAGGTCTGAACAATTCTCTAATCTCTCTGCCAACAGGAACGGGAAACTCCAATGCCATTCTCTTCCATTAAGAATCCAATCCAATCAGGCTTCTACTTGTTTCAGGTTTGTTCTACAATGTCCCCAATATCCTCGTAATGTTTCTTTTTCATATGTTATCCAGAGATTGGAGTTACTATGTGGGAGGATTTGTTACACAGGATGACTACTCCATTTGTGGAATTGTATCTCTCTACTGAGCACACTTGTTCAACACTGTCATTGGCCTACATTTTTGGTGTTCACCTCAACCCTCACTGGCTAGACCGAGCCAGTTT
The DNA here is from genome assembly GCA_031835075.1 of Saguinus oedipus. Lineage (NCBI taxonomy): Eukaryota > Metazoa > Chordata > Mammalia > Primates > Cebidae > Saguinus > Saguinus oedipus. The sequence continues at coordinate 71,887,536 of CM063185.1, forward strand.
CTTTCAATCAAAAAAAAAAAAAAACCATGCTAAATCAGAAAAATGGGGCCTCTGGGAACTGAAGAACTTAGGAAAAAATCCCTGAGAGAGAGCTGGAGAAGTGCATCCTGGAATTCCTCCTATGAAGCAACACAAGTCCCAAATTCATCCCAAGATGAGCATGTGGAACACACCAAAGCAGCCCACTGCAAAGGTCTGAGAACTGAAGACACAAATCACCTCAGCTTCCAGTCTAACGCCCGAGGGCTCAGTGAGGAAGCAGACTCATAGTAGCTGAGCTGAGCAAAGGCTGTGAAACTGAACTGACATCAAAAGCACTGCTCACAGGGGCCACAGAACTTGGGAGTCTGGGCCTATCAATGTTAACTGCCTCCTTTCATTTAAAAACAACAACATTCTCTATCTAGGAAGGGTACAGATGAAGAAGCTCTGATCATTCTCAAAGAAAAAAATAACAGGTATTAATCCTGAGATGATCCAGGTGTCAGAATTCTCAAAGATGCCCTTGAAAGGACAGGAAAGAGAAGTTCTCAGAAGCAGACCATATAAAAAAACCAAACGTTACAAATTTTTTAACTAAAACACAAGGGAAAAAATTATAAGACAAATGGAAGTACAGAAAATGGATGGCAAACACTAACTATAATCTTCCTGAACAAGAGATTACACATAGATGAAAATAAAATCCTAAATTTTAATAAAAGAAATTTTTCCCAAAATAACAATGTATATCTTTATCTCCTAAAAGTAATGAAAAAAAATCTAGAGACCTGTCATCAAGGTGCTTTCATTCCTATTATTCTATGAGCACCTGAGGTCCACGGAAAACTCTCATGATTCGCCTCTATACAACCTGGGTTACACAAAGTCTAAAAGAATGCTGGAGTGCAAATGAGGAGATCCAGGTCAAGTCTTGGTTCTGTAACTGTGACAAATAAAGTGTATGGTATGGAATCATTTCTGTAAACATTAGTACTTCATTTGTAAAGTGAGGCCTGAACTCAATAGAACTTAGTTCTGTAACACAGTCCCAATATCTAATTTTAGGAACCTCAGAAAGTCACTCCAGTCTCCCAAATATTAGCATTAGCCAAGTCCACACATGGAGGTTTTTAATTATCTAGTAGTCACATGAAAAAGGTAAGAAACAGGCAGAATTTATTCTAATATTATTTTATGTAAACCAACATAAAAGTCTTCAAAATCCAGCATACACTTTTACATTTACAGCACATCACGATTCTGACAAGTCATACTCCCAAGTGTTCAACAGCTACATATTTCTAGTGGTTATCACACTGGACAAGTCTAAATACAGAAGTGAAATGGTGGGGAGGGGAACCAAAAACAAACAGGGGCCAAGGTGTCTCAATATGGGTAGTCTGTCCACACAAGCTGTATGTTCAGGTGGCAATGAAAGTGTCTGCCCTGTTCATGGCATAAGGACCAGAGCAATGGAAGTCTGTTTTCTGAAATCAATTTCCATCTCTCTATTGTAACTGGAGCCCACGATGTTTTTAAAAAAATAATGGTTTTCTCACCAATAAAACAGATGTTAACAATTTTACATGGTTATAGCAATATTTAAGTGAGATACCTATTCTCTATCATGGAATATATACAGTTGGCCCTTGTACAAAGCAGGAGTTAGGGTGTCAACCCATACAATCAAAAATCCACATATAACTTAATGACTCCCCGTAAACCTAAGTACTAACATCTAGTTATGACCAGAAGCCTTACTAATAACATAAACAACACACACGTTTTACATGTTGTAGGTATCAGATATTGTGTTCTTACAATAAAACAAGCTAGAGAAAAGAAAATTATTTTTAAAAATCATAAGGGAAATATATTTACCATTCATTAAATGGAAGTGAATCATCATGAAGGTCCTCATCCTCTTCACGAGGCTGAGGAGAAGTCGGTTAAGGTGTCTAAGGGGTGGGAGAGGAAGAGAAGGTGAAAGGAGAGGTAGGAAAGCCAGGCATAGTAGGCATAATTTCTATTTTTTAAAAATCCAAGTCGAAGTGAACCCACATAGTCCACACCTGTGTTGTTCAAGGATCAACTATACTAACGCTTCCATTTTAGGGTTGACTTTTATTTGCTTTTTCATTGATTAAAAAACAAACTGGCCGGGCACAGTGGCTCATGCCTGTAATTCCAGCACTTTGGAAGGCTGAGGCAAGCGGATCATGAGGTCAGGAATTTGAGACCAGCCAGATCAACATGGTGAAACCCCATCTCTACTTTAAAAAAATACAAAAATTAGCAGGGCATGGTGGCACAAGCCTGTAATCCCAGCTACTCAGGAGGCAGAGGCAGGAGAATCGCCTGAACCCAGGAAGCAGAGGTCGCAGTGAGCCAAGATTGTGCCACTGCCCTCCAGTCTGGGTGACAGAGCGAGACTTAAAGTATGTATGTAGGTATGTATGTACGTATGTATGTATATTTTAACTAATCAAAATGGTTTCTGCGTCTTTCTCTTATTACACGTTTAAAGTACCTCTATGTAATCTCTTCTTTAATCACAAACCCTTATGCTCTAAGTCACTCTTTAAAAAACATCAAGTTGTAATAAACTCAAAATGATCCCATTAAACATCCGACAGGAAATGAATGCCTAATATTTAGAGGACTGGGAGACCCTCCTTACGGGTGCTAATAAATCACAGGAAGAGAGAGGAAACAGGCATGATGAAGGATTTCTCTTCCTATGAATTAAAATAAAAAGACATAACTAAAATTAACTGGCTTAAGAAACAGGACAGAAGTTGAGGAAGCAAACAAACAGAACCTGTATAAATCAAGAAGTTCCCGTCCATTACACACCAACCTTAGCATGTTAATTTCTCTCTCAAGCTAGAATTTTTTTTTTTTTTTTTAATCATGCAACATCATCCACTGGACGGATGGATGAATGAAAAGAAAAAAGAATGACAAAAAAGTCTTCAAACGGCTTCAATACACCAATGAAATAAGAAATGGCCTTCAGTTTTATGACCATGCTCTCCAACTCTAAAAAGCATATAAACTGGCCAGGCACAGTGGCTCAAATGGTTAAAATCTAGTAAGACCAAATTTAATACAGCACACCCAAAGAAAACTAGGAAAACCTAAAAATAAGGCAGCTAATATTCTGTGATAGGACACCCTGAGTTTTAGCATCACCATTTGAAACATCTATTGTGGGTGCACGTCCTTGCTCTCACACTACTCTGTTTCTCAAGAGAAGAGAGCTAGTATTTTATTTCTGGCTGAATAGTGTCTATACTGAGAATTTATAGAACAGACAGAAAAATTATTTGAAGCATGAAAAAATGTTTTACAATAAAAATAGTAATTCACCATAATAAGTTGTATTACAGCTAATGTAAGTTGAGCACCCCAATCCAAAAATCCAAAATCCAGAATGTTCCAAAATCCGCAATTTTTGGAGCACTGACATAACACCACAGCAGAAAATTCCACACGTGATCTCATGTGACAAGACATAGTCAAAACTGGTTCATGCACAAAATTATTTAAAATACTGTATAAAATTGTCCTCGGGCTATATATACAAGCAGTATATGAAACATAAATTTCATGTTTAGACTTGGATCCAGTCCCCAAGATAATCTCATTACGGATATGCAAATACTCCAAAATCCAAGTAAATACGAAATCTGAAATACTCTGGTCCCCAGCATTTTGGATAACCAATGCTCAACCTGTATAAAGATTAAATCCATGTAAGAATCCAAGTTTTCTCTGCCTTTCAAGTGATGCCACAGTCTTTCAAGGCTTCCATCCAGGCTCAGTTGTTTCAGCTTCTAATGACAAACATACAAGGAATCAGCTAAATGTAACTCCAATTTGTGTGTGCTCTGCTTTTATTTTTAAATATCCGAGAAGTGAACCCACGTAGTCCACACCTGTGTTGTTCAAAGGTCAACTCTACTAACCTTTCCATTTTAGGGTTGACTTATTTGCTTTTTTGTTTATTAAAAAACAAACTAATCAAAATGGTTTTTGGCACTTCAAGTCTAAGGACTAACAGCTGCTCGAGCTCACTCTTATTGTTGATTTGAGAATCAGTTTTCAGGAGGCATACCTTCTCACCCAAATGAAAATGGTTCACACAGTATCATGTGACAATGTCGTTCATTCTTCACATTTAATACCACTTCATAATCACGACAGCGAAAGATTAAAAATGACAGTAACAAGGAACTTTCCTACAGTAAACAAATAATCTGCAGGCGCTCCATTTATGGAGTAGGTGATAATCACTGACTCCTAGATATGCATCACACACTCTTTGTTCCCAGCAACCTGTTGGTAGGGTCACAACTCCTTGAGGTCTTGTCTTCAGTCTTGCAAGTCATAACTTAATTCTTTCAGTTTTTTTAGAACAATCAAGTTCTGAGAGAAGAGATGTTAACAAAATACAGCAGGGCAGTACATGAGTGAAAGAGGTGATTTACTAATTACACTGAGAAATGTAACTGCCAGTAGACTAGAATATTCATCAGTGCAGAAGAGGCCTGTAGGGCCACTCAACTTTCCCAAGTAGCCAGGTAGCTTTTGACTGCAAAGGACTCTGAGGCCTTTTCAAACCACACAGCAGGTCAGGGAGAAGACGCTAAGGAGCTAATGCACTGCCCTCCACAAAGCCTAACTCCCTGACTAAGGAATGGGAGTAATTAAACAAATTACCCCAGGTTCCTTGCCCCTTGGGTAGAAAAACAGACGTGTCTACACTGTCCCCCAAGGCTGCCACATGATTTGAGTCCAGATGCACAAAAAATCAGTCTTTCAGGCACTTGGTATCCGCCTCTTCTTCCCTTTCTCCGTTCCCCACATGAACCTTCTAGATCTACCGTTCCAGTAAAGGGTCTGGTTCCTCAGAAAGTGAACCTAAGAGAACTGCTCAGCGTCATTCCATTCTTCATGGAAGAATCCTGTTGTTAAACCAAATTAATTTTTAGAAGTTGTGGGATGACTACAGAATCAGAACAAGAAGAAACAGAAAGATTCCAAGGATTGATCAACAAAGTTGGTAGACTTTTCTGGAAAATAAGAATCTATCTGTAGAACAGTTCGAAGAAAAAGATATGCAAACATTTCTAAAATAAACTAGCAACAGTTATAAAATAAATTAAAAGATGCAAATTAGAACTACAGTGAGATGCTATTTCTCACCTATCAGATTAAAAGACATACACGTACCAAAAGAGACATGTAAGCTGTCTGCTAGTGGGGAAACAAGGAGCCTCCTGTATTGTTGGAAGGAACACAATGTGAAGCATAATGCTTTACAGAAAGGAATTTGGCAAATTCACAGGCACATTTCATGCTCCTACCTAAAAACTTCCACTCTTGAAGCAGCTGTGCAATGGAGTACCATGCGGCTATAAAAAATGAATAAAGAATATTTCTGCATGCTGCTATGAAGTGATCTCCAGAATATTTAAAAACACACATGTATTTATTTACATTTGAGCAAGATAAACCAAAAATAGTTTTGTTTTTTTTTTAAACTGGGTTACTTAAAAAAGAAGGAAGAAAGTATTTATGTCACTTTGAAGTGACATAAATGTTTCCGGTGATTATAAAACAAATATTTTATATCCTAAATACTGAAAATAAAATGAAACAAACAGGCCCGGCACAGTGGCTCAGGCCCGTAATCCCAGCACTTTGGCAGAGACGGGAGGAATGCTTGAGCCCAGGAGTTCAAGACCAGCCTGGCAAACACAGGGACACACTGTCTCTAACAAAAAATTAAAAAATTAAAAATGTTGGCCAGGCACGGTGGTTCACACCACTTTGGGAGGCTGAGGTGGGTGGATCATGAAGTCAGGAGATCAAGACCATCCTGGCCAACATATTGGAACCCTCTCTCTACTAAAAATACAAAAATTATCTGGGCGTGGTGACATGCTACTATTGTCCCAGCTACTTGGGAGGTGGGAGACTGCAGTGAGCCGCACAGCACTCCAATCTGGCAAGAGAGAGAGACTCCATCTCAGGGGGGAAAAAAAAACCCAGACCCGGTGGCATACAACTGTGGTCCTGTGGTCCCAGCTACTTTGGGAGGCTGAGGTGAATCAATTGAGCCCCGAACGTCACAGCTGAACCGTGATCATGCCACTGTCTTCCTACCTGGGTGAGTGAATGAGAAAAGAAGCAAGAAAAAGAAAAGAAGAAAGACAAAGAAAAGAAAAGAGGGAGGGGGAAGGGGAGCAGGAAGGGGGAGACAGGGGAGAGGAGAGACAAGTTGACCCACTATATGTAAGTTGGTGGGGCAGGGATTACACATGAGGACTTATTTTCAAAAGTAATACTTAGCTGTAATCCCACTGAGACATGGACAAAGAAAAATGAAAACACAGTCACTACTCATACTGGCTAAATATACATTTATAAATATAAAAATGTCTGATTTTATATTGTTTATTTTCTATATTTACATGTATTTATGCTTGAAATGACATTTATATTCTATTTTTATGTTTAATATATTTTCTATTATGTTTACGTAATAAACATTGCATATTTTATATAACACAAATATATTAATACTATTTTTCACACTAAAAGAAATCAGGACTTCTTAGAGACACAGATGATCTGAGGACCAAGAGAGGACAGATACAGGATGAGCTTTGGCCACCATCTTGTTTGTCAGAAAGCAAGGAAGCTACCAGAGACAGAGAATACTAGAGTCACGTCGAAAAGACTCAGAAGTCAAACTGAAAGACAATGACATCAATAAGAATACAAACTACCGTGCAATAAAACCTGTCAAATGCTTAAATCCACAAACACACAATACTTTAGTGAAGAAAATCCTCACTTGTTACCTAGAAAGTATTCTAAGAAACAACTCGGTATTTTGAAAACTGGTAAAGGAAGGAAAGAATCATGCATTTCATATGCCTTCTATGCAATCTGTGCCACAGAGTAACCAAATATCCATGGGGGAAAGTTTATCTTTACAGAAATGTTACAGATAATAAAAGCTTGATATAATTGGAATATCAACATTTTGTATACCCTCATGGAAATAAGTAATCCAGGCAATGACCATCACTGTCTCCTGTCGGGAATAAAAACAAACATTAGGTGCTTTTTTATGCAAGCATATAGTGAGTGCCCCTCATCTAAAATGATCGGGGACACAAGCGTTTCAGATTTTAAAATATCTGCAGTATAATGGTTTTGCATTCCCAATCTGAAAATCTGAAATCCAAAAGGCTCAATGAGCACTCTCCTTTGAGTGTCATGTTAGTGTTCAAAACATTTCAGATGCTGCAGCATTTCAGATTGACCCACTATATTTCAGATTAGAGGTACTGCATCTATGCTTAGCACCACCTGTCAAAAACATTCTGCCACCCTAACCTTCCATAATAAAGGGAAAAAACCTAAATTATGATTAATCTTAATTAATTAGATGAAGCCTTTAGATATAGCCACCAATATGCAGAAAACATAAGGAAAAAATGAACACTATGCTACAGGAATGCAATTAATAAAATACAGAACGTAGAAAACTTCACAGGACAAATAAAAGGGAAAAAATAGGTACAAGCATTAAGTACACAGTAACCAAACATAATGCGTAAATTTGGTTGATTCTGTAAAAACATATTTATGAGCAGTTCAGAAAAGTTAAAGCTAAGTAGATAATTGGTAGTGTTAAGAAATTATTGTCAACACCTCACACCCATTAGGATGGCCACCAGCAAACAAATAGCAAATGTTGTCCAGTGTATAGAACCCTGTTCACTGCTGGTAGGAATGTAAAATGGTGCAGCTGCTCTGGAAAGAGTACTGAAGTTCTTCAAGGAAAAAAACACACAAATAAAAACTGGAATTACCATATGGTCCAGCGATCCCTCTTCTGAGATCCCAGAAAGAATTCCAGTTCTAAAAAGAGAGGAAATCAAGAACATCTATGTTCAAAGCCAGACTATCCAATAACAGCCAAAAGGTGGAAGCAACCCAAATGTCTACCAACAAATGAATGGATTAAGAAAATGTGGTTTGACTTATATTCAACACAGCAAGAACTCACAGCCAGAGCAATCAGACAAGCAAAGATATCAAGGGCATCCAAATCAGTAAAGAGGAAGGCAAACTGTTTCTGTTCGATGATATGATTATATACTTTGAAAACCCTAGAGACTCCTCCATAAAGCTCCTAGAAGTGATAAATGAATTCAGCAAAGTTTCAAAATACAAAATTAATGTACACAAAGCAGCAATTCTTCCATACACCGACGGCAATCAAGCCATCAAATCAAGAACTCAACCCCTTTTACACCTATTGTAAGAGGTGGTGCAAAAAATAAAATAAAATACTTAGGAAAATTCCTAACCAAGAAAGTGAAAGACCTCTACAAGGAAAGCTACACAACATTGCTGAAAAAAACCATAGATGACACAAACAAATGGAAACACATCCCAGGATCAGATTTTGAAATATCTGCAATATAACAGATAGAATCATGGATCGAATCAATATTGTGAAAATGACCATACTGCCAAAACCAATCAACAAATTTAATGCAATTGCCATCAAAATATTACCATCATTCTTCACAGAAGTACAAAAAAAACAATCCTAAGTTCCTGTGGAATCAAAGAAGAGCCCACATAGCCAAAGCAAGACTAAGCCAAAAGAACCAATCTGGAGGCATCACATAACCTGAGCTCAAACTATACTACAAGGCCAGAGTCACCAAAACAGCCTAATACTGGCATAAAAACAGGCACATAGGCTGGGTGCAGTGGCTCACGCCTGTAATCCCAGCACTTTGGGAGGCCCACACAGGCGGATCACAAGGTCAGCAGTTCTGCGACCAGCCTGGTCAACATGGTGAAATCCCTTGTCTACTAAAAATACAAAAATTAGCCAGGTGTGGCTGCAGGCACCTGTAATCCCAGGCTAAGGAAGGAGAATTGCTTGAACCCGGAAGGCAGAAGTTGTCCTAAGCCAAAACTGTGCCACTGCACTCCAGCCTGGGTGACAGAGCAAGGCTCCATCGCAAAAAAAAAAAAAAAAAAGACACACAGTGGAACACAGAACCCAGAAATAAAGCCAAATACAGTCAATTGATCTTCAACAAAGCCAGCAAAAACATAAAATGAGGATAGGAGACCCTATTCAAACAAATGGTGCTGGGATAACTGGCAAGCCACGTGCAGAAGAATGAAACTGGATCCTCATTTCTCACCTTATACAAAATCACCTCAAGATAGATCAAAGAGTTAATCAGACTTGAAACCATAAAAATTCTAGAAGATAACACTGTAAAAACCCTTCTAGACACTAGCTTGGGCAAAGACTTCATGACCAAGAACCACAAAGCAAATGCAACAAAAACAAAGATAAATTAAGATGAAAATTATTAACTAAAAAGCTTCTGCACAGAAGAAACAATCAGCAGAGTAAACACACAACCCACAGAGTAGGAGAAAAATCTCCACAATCTATACGTCTGACAAAGGACTAATATCCAGAATCTATAAGGAACTCAAATCAGCAAGAAAAAAAAATAATCCCCCAAAACAGTGGGCTGAGGACATGAATAGACAATTCTCTAAAGCAGGTACACAAATGACCAACAAACATGAAAAAATACTCAATATCACTAATGACGAGGGAAATGCAAATCAAACCCACAATGTGATGCCACCCTACTCCTGGCAAGAATGGCTATAATCAACAAATGAAAAAATGATAGCTGTGGCGTGGATGCGGTGAAAAGGGACCACTTACATTGCTGGTGGGAATGTAAACTAGTACAACCACTATGGAAAACACTACAGAGACTCCTTGAAGAACTAAAACTACCATCTGACCCAATAATCCCACTACTGGGTATCTACCAGAGGAAAAGAAGTCATTACATGAAAAAGATACTTGCACACACATGTTTATAGAAGCACAATCTGCAACAGCAAAACTATGGAACCAGCCCAAATGTCCATCAGTCAACAAGTGGATAAAGAAATTGTGGTATATGTACACACACCATGGAAAGCTACTCAGTCATAAAAACGAATGGAATAACATTGTAGCGACCTGGATAGAATTCGAGACCATTATTCTAAGTGAAGTAACTCAGGAATGGAAAACAGTAACATTGCATGTTCTCGCTCATAAGTGGCAGCTAAGCTATGAGAAGTATGCAAAGGCATAAGAACATACAATGGACTTTGTGGACTCGGGCGAAAGTGTGGGTGCAGAGAGAGAGAAAAGACTACACACTGGGTACAGCGTACACTGCTCTGGGGATGAGTGCATCCAAACCCCAGAAATCACCACTAACGAACTTATTCATGTAACCAAACACCACCTAATCCCAAAAGACCTTGAAATAAAAAAGAATTAAAAAATAAAGAAAAGATGATATGTACATACAATGATATTTCATTCTGCCTTTAAAAAAACAATGAAATAATGTCACAAGCTACAGTACAGATGAACCATGAGGACATTATGTTAAATAAAAGCAGCCAATCTCAAAAAGACAAATACTGTACGGTGCTACCTATATGAGGTATCCAGTAAACTCACAGAAACAGAAATAAAAGGGTTGCCAGAGGACAGGGGTGCTGTTTAACGTGTAAACGGTTTCGGTTTTGCAGTAAGCCCAGATCAAGCCACTGCACTTCAGCCTTGGGAACAGGGTAAGATCGTCTGAAAACATAAGCAAATAAATAAAAAGTTAAAATAATAACATACACCTGCTGGCCAATGGGCCCTAATAATGCAATATGAGATAATTACAAAAAGTAGTATGAAACACTGTATATAGGAAAGCAGCTATAAATCATGATTTAAGGTGCAATTAGATTTGTTTTGTTTTGTTTCTTATTTATTTATTTTGAGATGGAGTTTTACTTTTGTTGCCCGGTCTGGAGTGCAATGGCATGATGTCGGCTCACTACAACCTTCTGCCTCCTAGATTCAAGTGATTCTCCTGTCTCAGCTTCCTAAGTAGCTGGGATTATAGGCGCATGCCACCACACCTGGCTAACTATTGTATTTTTAACAGAGACAGGGTTTCACCATGTTGGCCAGACTGGGTCTCGAACTCCTGACCTCAGGTGATCTGCCCTCCTCGGCCTCCCAAAGTATTGGGATTACAGGCGTGAGCCACTGCGCCTGGTTATAAGGTGCAATTAGATTTAAAATTACTTGTGTCTAGGTAAAAGAAGAGCGAAGGCAAAAAAGAATGTTATTGATCCCTTGTATTATTTTAGCAAGAACAATGTTCAGCAAGGGAAAGAAAAATGTTTGAGGAGATGGATATCCCACTTACCCTAACTTGATCACATCACATTTATACAATATGAAAATATCGCATGTACCCTAAAATAGGTACAACTACTACATATCAATTTTTAAAATTTTAAGAGAAAAAAGAACACTGTTGAGGGCAGGTAGGGAGGTAGTAGAGGTAACTGTATATAATCGCACTAAACATTCTGGCATTTTCAGAGAAAAAAAAAAACATGACATACTATGTACCACAGGTTCAACCCAGAATACTATCACATTTCTGAGGGTCAGGGGAAATCCACCATTTTTAACCAATACCTGTCAATTTACTAGCACATCTGTACAAATATATAGAAATGGCTCAGTGTCCTTAGCTAGACTATGAGCAAGTTTGCTGCAATCTTGGTCTCCTTCATCTCTAACACACATTAACATACACACATATATATATACACATACACGTAAATTTCTGTGATGACATTAACATGATTTCAGGGATTTTCAACAAAACTGACAAACATGTCTGGGATGATCTAATTTAAAATACAGTCTATGAGCAGTTATAAAAACACACTCTGTGTGAGTAGTACCTAAAAATTTTCACTTAAGAATAGGCACTTACAAGAGATAGGTAGCCGTGTGGCACCTGTACCTCAGATACCCAACTGGTCTGATTGCCAGGGGAGATGTGCCACAAATACTAAGGCTCTTGACAACAAAGAAGGGTAACAGGATTCAAATGTGAACTTCATTTGAACAAAAACATGTGAACAAAAAGCCAAGAGCAGACACTCCAAATACCAAAGCTGATTTACCATGGATCTGTTTCTTTCATGAGAAACTCTAGTGCTCCCTGGGAAACAGCAGATTTTGTGGTTAATGGCTCACCAGAGCAACCTACAGACCCCAGCAAGTGCTTTATAAATTAACGAAAACCATGTCATCCTTTGTGATAGGTAAAGATTGGCTTTGGGGGATGGTTACCTTATTTTCTTTAACATCTCCTATCAATCCCTGAGAGAGAGAAAAGAGAAAGGAGAGAGGAGGAGACGAAAGGGAAGAGGGTGATGAAGATGAAGAGAGTGAAGGAGAACAGGGAAAGGAAGAGGTCAATCTCTTTTTTCCCAATAGGAATTCAGAAGAGTTTAGACAGAGAAAATTCTATCAACATACTGAAAAAATTCATCTCTAATAGGAATTATTTCCTAGGAATATTTTCACAAATATCTTACCCACTTATTCTGGTTCTTGTTAACTTTTAATAGTTTTTCTTTCAGACTGATACCTCTATTATTTCCCATCAAATTCTATAAACCTCAGTTTCCATACCTCTCTAATTTAATGTTTAAAACAATTTTAGTTTAAATAATTTATTAAAAATAATTAAAACCGTTGCTAATGAACTACAGAAAATATTTATAAATGTAAGATATTATTTAATTTTTAAAAAAAGAAAAAAAGTTCCTTTCTATTTACTGATCCCCAAAATATATTATTTTGGCAAGAAATTATTTTTTAAAAAAGGGAGAATCACTCTGACTTCCAGTTAACAGTGATAGGACCACTTGGCATACAGCTAGAATAATCCTTAAAAATTAAGTCCAATTCCATCATCTAAGTTTAAGAGTACTGCCAAAAGTCAAAGATTTATAGTATATTCAGGAAATAAAGCAAATGCCAGCTCCTACAGAGTCTAGTAGTCTTTCTGCTATATCACATGATTGCCATTTATATTCTACGGTGAAAGGCTTCTCTAAAATCTTTCTAAATAGATAAGAATAACTGTCCTTAAAATTGTTAATTACAACAGGTAAAATCCTAGCCATTTAAATGCACACAACTACAAGTATTAGGATAAACGCAATACACAGAAACAAATCTCTTTTAAGTGAAATGATGGACGAAAATAAGAGTAGCAAAATGCCACTGTTGCATTTTTAACAATACTAATCACAAAATATAGTTCATTTGACAAAACACAGGACCATCACGATATATCAATACTTTTCATCCTGATGACTTAGCTAAGAGGCTTTTAAAACTACAGAAAATAGAAATCTTAGGCTGGGCATGGTGGCTCGCACCTCTAATCCCAGCACTTTGGGAAGCTGAGGTGGGCAGATCACCTGAGGTCAGGGTTTCAAGACCAGCCTGACCAATATGGTGAAACCCTGTCTCTAGTAAAGATGCAAAAAAATTAGCGGGGCATGGTGGCACATGCCTGTAATCCCAGCTACTTGGGAGGCTGAGGCAGGAGAATCACTTGAACCCGGGAGGCAGAGGTTGCAACTGAGCCAACATTGTGCCACTGCACTGCAGCCTAGGAGATAAAAGCAAAACTCCATCTCAAAAAAAAAAAAAAAAAAAGAGTAAGAAAGAAAAGAAAATAGAAATTTTCAAAAGTAGCAATTTTTTAAAAAAATATTCAAGTTATTTTAGGTACTTTAAACTACATGTATTTTTTTTAAGCCCACTTATGTAGCTTGGGAACACATGTATTTTGTCAAATTGTGAGAAAATTCTCAAATGATTCTCAAAACAAGAGAATAAAAAACACTGACACTGGGAGTTGGAGAGTCTTACCATTGGCAGTGCATTGATGAGGGGTGTGCAACTGAATATCCGGTCACCGCCAATCACAAGTTGCTGTTGTTGATGCTGAGGAAAAGGAAAGTAAAGTATTCAATGTGCCCTAAAACAAATTCAGTTTAAAAGATTTTCCATACCAAATGTTACACGTTTGAAAAATTCTTTAAGGTCCCCACCAGTGAATTTCTTTTTCCCCCAAGTAATTGTTATCATATACAACAGCAGCAACTTTTGAGTGCTTAATACTTGGCAAGTCTTGAGAAAGTTCATAAGAGGATGACACAGAGAACAAAATGAGACTCCAAGAGGTTAATCTGCACACAAGTGGTCTTGCCACCATTCAGCTCAAGTCGGGTAAATACTACTGGATTAGGGTCCAATTAGTACGTTCATAATCTACAATAATGGGCCACAAGGAATGACATAAACTTGCATTCTTTTTTTTTTTTTTGAGACGGAGTTTCACTCTTGTTACTCAGGCTGGAGTGCAATGGCGCAATCTCGGCTCACCGCAACCTCCACCTCCTGGGTTCAGGCAATTCTCCTGCCTCAGCCTCCCGAGTAGCTGGGATTACAGGCACGCGCCACTGTGCCCAGCTAATTTTTTGTACTTTTAGTAGAGACGGGGTGTCACCATGTTGACCAGGATGGTCTCGATCTCCTGACCTTGTGATCCACCCGCCTCGGCCTCCCAAAGTGCTGAGATTACAGGCGTGAGCCACCGCGCCTGGCCCATAAACTTGCATTCTATATTCCATTTAATAATAAAGAGAAAATATATCATTGTGTTAGAAAGAATTTCAATCAAAACTTACTAACTTTGATCTCTTTAGACTTTATATTTTATAGGGCTTATCCAGTCTTCTGAATTACTAAGTCAGGGCACATTATATTCCACAAACCCTTTGTGTAAATATAAAAGTTATATACTTCACATACTGTACAGAAGAGACTCTTGGGACACTGACCAGTGCAGTTTCCACCATGGAGTATAATTTTGTAAAGGGTTAAATCAAGCTGATGCCACAGAAAAGAGATTACCATGTGACCTACGGGAGGTTTAGCTCCTGCACCAACTAGGTGAAGTAAGTGAACACTAAAAAGATAACTAAATAAATGTGATTATGCCACATACACTATCCCACCAATCTCTCGTGCTTCAACCACATGACATGGGCGTGAGCCCCTGGGGTATGTTGCCTAGAGGCACTTGGGAGCTAGTTGGTAGATCCTTTCTAGCACAGACTGAGGAAATGCTCTTTAGACACCAAGACTACATACCACTAGGCTCTGTTTACTCAAGGTCATGTTAGGAACATCAATTATTTCGCTATAAACTTTGTCAACTTTTGAGCTAAAGTTAGTTATCCAAAAATCGACAGAGCACTTTTGTCACAAAAATTTTGGGCATACATGCATTCAATTTATTTATAAATAATAAATAAAATACTACTACTAAATAATGCATATTTTAAAACAAGTGTCCAGGCACAGTAACTCATGCCTTGTAATTCCAGCACTCTGGGAAGCCGAGGCGGACCGCGTGAGCTCAGGAGTTCGAGACCAGCCTGGGCAGCATGGTGAAACCCTGTCTCTGCCAAAAATACAAAAACTTAACCAGGCAAGGTGGCGCACTTCTGTGGTCCCAGCTACTTGGGAGGCTGGCACACAAAGGTCACTTGAGCCTAGGAGGCAGAGGTTGCAGTGAGCTGAGATGGTGCCACTGCATTCCAGTCTGTGAAATCAGAGTGAGACTCTGTCTCAAACAAAAAACATACCCAACATAAGCAAAAGACAGATAAATATTTATTTACAGTACTATAGTATTTTTGCTCATAACATTCTAGATCCTTAATGTCTTAATAATGATAGTTTTACATTATTAACTAATACCTTGAGGTACAAGTTAATCGTAGAGCAAAGCTCATCAATACAAATAGTGAATAATCTACATTTCGAACATCTTTGTTGATAATCGCTAATTTTTTCAGACATTTATAAAATGATTAGACCATAGCAAGCGAAGAGTTCATTCTCATAGTTTAAGCACTGGCTCTGTCATTTTCTTGTTTCTTAATCCTATCTTGATTTCAGATGCAATTTCTTTGCAAGATTAAGTCTTGAGACAGACTGTTTTGGTGAGATTTGGTTAAAACTGGATAGTAAAATTTACAAATCTATGTAACCCAAGTGAATACATGCTGTTTTAATTGTGTCCCTCACATTTCATGTGTTGGAGACTTAATCCCCAAATTCAAATGTCGATGGCATTTGGAGGTGGGGCCTTTCAGAGGAATTAGTATTAGGAAAGGTCATCAGGGTGTAGTCCCCACGATGAGATGAAAACTTTCTAAGAAGAGCAAGAGGGACCTGAGCTGATTCGCTCTTGCCTTCTTGCCATGTGAAGCCCTCCAACATGTTATAAAAGCAGTAAGAAGACCCTTCCCAGATGCGGCCTCTCAAGCCTGGACTTTCCAGCCTCTAGAACTGTAAGAAACAAATATCTTTTTCTTTATAAATTACCCAGTCAATGGTATTGTTACAACAACAGAAAATGGACTAAGACAACAAGTCAACTTACAGTACTAAGCTGAAATAGTCGCAATTCCAGGAAACAGAACGAATAGACGTATCATCACTGGTGCTTCGTGCAATCTCAACTTTTTCCTCCAAACAGCGTTAGGAACCATATGTTATACATGACTCTCTTATACAAGAGCCAAATGAGGGTATAAATTAACCCCCGTATTAACCATCAGAATTGTTTTTTACTTTGAAACAAACAAAGGAATATGGTATGGTACACATACATATCACACACAAACTCACATTCATCTACCTTTATAGAATGCTAAATTAGATCATTTGAGTTTTCTTCCTCTGCCTGCTTTTTCTAACTTTTCGGTCGTCAGTGAGTCTCTCACCACCCTCACAGATGTATCTAATCTCAGTTTTCACAAATCACCTTTTCTCTACCTTTGTCTTCATTCATTCAGTGAGCTTTTCCTGTTAATACTACAGGTCCTTAAGGAGAAACACCACAAAAGGGATTTAACAATTGATGACATGTTTAAAAAGGATTTGATTCTAGGATGTGAACGGTGAATAAATATGTGAAAATGGTATACCAATTGTACATACACTTGAATCTGGAAAACTGAGGGATTTCTAGAAACATACACAGGGCCATATTCTTGATTTCTTAGATGTTTTCCTAGTCAATTCATTTACCACCTATGTCCTAGCTATTGTGCAGTGCATTTATAAAATACATCATGTAATCAAAATGAATATTTAAATTTTAAAAGATATAGTGACATAGTTTACAAAGGAATTACAAAACTTAAGGTGCATTTAAGATAGTCTGACAATGCATATTAAAACTATTTGTATTAAAGGAATTCAAGTCCAAAACACAGTCATGTGTATCCTGTCTATCTGCATTTCTACCCTTACTCAACCTTCTCTACTCTCACCACAGAAGATTACTGTGACTCTCTGTTGTCTGCACCCTGGCTGCCAGGACATTCCTCATTCCTCACCAGAAATGTCCTTTTGACTATGGTCTGCTCACAAATCTCCCTATCCTTTCTTCAAAGTTCAGCCCCGTCAGCTTCCTCTATTAATTGCCCGACTCCCTATCCAGAGAGAGAAACAAACCCCAACTTAACACATCTCCCTTTCCACAACTGCATAGTGCCATATTCTTTTATCATGCCTCTCCATTCAAACTTCCAGAGCCTGGGGACTGATTTAATCATCCTGCTGTCCCCCTGCTCGGCAGAACTAAGAATAATGCCTTGAATTTATATGCTTAAAATATATTGATTAAAATATGTTGATAAAATGTTATCATATCTAAATACTGAGGAATGGATATACACATATTTGAAAATAAAATGCAGTAGAGACTGAATTACAGTGCAAATAAATCACACGGGGAAGGAAAAACTCAACAGTGGATTGTAATTTTGAAAATGCCTGGGAGAACCTGGTTATACCAACAGTTTTAGTATCACTTCCAGAAGGTGACCAATAAAGGTTGATCTTCCATCATTAACAAAAAACTCAAGAAGCACAAGATCAATCACATTATTAGTATAAAAACTGTCACCTCCTTTGTGTACTACATAAACTAAATCTATTTTTTCTACTTCTTGTAATAAAATAAATGTTTGTAGACTTTGTGTGTTGTCTCCAAACAAAAAACTTTGCTTCCAAAAATGTATTTCAGAGTATTATCTAAAGTAAATGATGTATTAGTTTTAGATAGGGCTTTCAGCCTAGCAAGGCACTGTTGACTTAGCAGACATCTTCTAAGATCTGCCACCTACACATGAATAGATAAATTTATTTAATTTGTAAATGACTTTGAAAAGCTAACAGACATAATGGGCCCTTTTCCTAGAAAAAAGGTACAAATACAATACAAACTTACTTATTATTTAAGGTAGCAACACACTCTAATCTAGGACTTAGTGGTCAGTTAACAAGTTCAAGGAAGTATATCCGGTATCCCTAATAAAGTTAAAAAAAAATTTTTATACGTACAGAATTTGGGAAAGTCATCCCAGGAATTAAGAGAAAAATATAATCCCAGCAATTTGGGAGGCCAAGGTGGGGGGATCACTTGAGGTTAGGAGTTTAAGACCAGCCTGGCAAATGGAGAGAAACCTCATCTCTAATGAAAACACAAAAATCAGGAGGCTGTGGTGGAAGGCGCCATAATCCCAGCTACTCGGTTGGCTGAGGCATGAGAATCACTTGAACCCAGGAGCCAGAGGTTGCAGTGAGCTGAGATCACATTACTGCACTCCAGCCTGGATGACAGAGCGAGACTCTGTCTCAAAAAGAGAAAGAGAGAGACAGACAGAGAGAAATTTAAGAATCCTACCAGAATTGACGCTGCTTAGAAAGATTTTTATAAGTGAACTTCCAGAAAAAGTCACAGAAAAGTTCAAATTAAATTGTTTAGCATGATTGAAAGCACAACTAAAACAAAAAGTATTACCTTATAATGGAACAATTAAATATATACATATTTGTAAATCAGAGTTTCAACTCAATACGTTTTACAAAAAGGAATCTATCAGCATGTTATCTCCAACAACATACTATGCATACATCAAAGCTCTAAGCATTATATCCTCCATTGTCCTCACCCCATCCTCGTTTCCCATGGAATTACACTAACAGATAACGTCTAGAAGCCACAAAGTAAGGTGGGTGAAAGCAGCAGAGGTATTTAGGTTAAGTGACCTGAGATCAGACTCACTGTCAGACCACGCACAGCTTTGCAATTACCGTGTATGTTTTCGTTTCCCATTGTGACTTGGGCAATTTGGGGAAAACTGATTCATAAGTTATCTGACTCCAATTTCTAATAATAAGCTATTCTCAAGACCACATATTCACATAAAGAGAAAGCAATTTAAACATGTACTGGCGTCTCATCACCTAATTACTACCTTAGTTGAGTTGGTAACATCACATGTAATTGAATTTTAAGTTAAAATTACAACAAATAAGTTATGCAAAAATATAAACTATTGTTTAAGAATAAAACACAAAAACTATCAAGTATTTATAAACTTGTCTGTCACAGGGTAAGCAATGCAATTAAAGACAATAGCACAAACTCTTACAATGACCCACGGAGTTCTTAAAAATAGAGGTTGGCTTGAAGAGTTCTGAGTGTAATCTAAGCCAGGTTTATTATTTAGGCACTAAAACCTATGCATCCAAAGCTTCCAGTTCACAAACCTTCAACAACAGGCATTTTGAACATAAGAAAAGGCTTACACTCCAAATTTACTGATACTAGATAACTAATACAAAAATGTATGGATGATTTTACGTATGAGTACGGTATTTATGTTTAAATATAACTAATTTTGTTTCTCCCCAAAATAAGTTATTAAATTAATGGTGCAACTTACAGTGCCTTTAAAATACCAAAGATATGACACTGTTTTCTTCTTTATAGAAAGTTGATAGCTGCTTTTTAAAAAAAAAAAAAAAAAAAAAAAAAAAGGTAGTTTGGAAGAGCAACAAGTGTGGTGGAAGTTGCAGTAGGAACAGCAACGAGGATCTAAAAAATAATACAAGGGGGTTAAAAAAAAAATCAAGCTTTGTTGCCTAAGACCAAACAGGTGGTATGCTGCACTTAAGTTAGAAGATAAAACTAACATTCCTACATCTTATTAGATTTCTCACTCTTCCTAAGGGTTGAAAATCCAATTCAAAAATCAGTTGAACAACACATTTCCAGTAGAAATGAGAACGGCTCTGCCAAGACTGAGTTGCGATTAACTCTGTCCTTCAAAAATACTGCAGATTAGAGCCCAACTATGATGTAGTGAGCCCTTCACTCAGATGTAATTGCTATAGGGTAGGACCCACATCACTTGCATTTAAAATCCTCCCCCCCCCCGCCCACCCCAGGGGGTTCCAATGGGGCTTGAGAACCACTGGGTGAGGAGGTGGGGCTGGCAAGGGAGAGAACAAGATGGGAAATTTTACTATTTGGTTTCTAATTATTAATCTAAGGCAAGGGGTCACTTCTTTCAAGTATTAGATTGCAAAGTGAGTGGTGTCCAGACCGAGAGGGAGAAATGTTAATACTACATCAGACTAAATTAAGTCCTTTATTAATCTAAGATTAATGATGACAAAAGATAAACTCAATCTGTCTCCCAAAAATGAAAAGGACAATGATAATGAAGACACCATAAACAACAGAAAGAAGCCAAAAAGACTACAAAACAGAATAACCAAAAAAGAAAAAATTCATAGAAGCAGACGCAGAAGGACCACGGTTGATTTCTACATATAGATAAAGAGACACATAAAGAGCAAATGAGCCTCAGCTATGTGTGACCAAATTTTAAGTAGTAGCAGGTAGAAGTTATAAAAAGGTATTTTTTTCCTATTCAATGTCAGGGAAAACCAACGCACAAATCGATGACAAGGTTCGAACAAAACCTGGATATGTGATTCATTAAGGAAGTTCCAGTGGAACTTAGGCGAATGATCTCAAGTTTGTTCTACGTGTGCCCCATCCTTTCTAACTTAGCACTCAAGTGTGCTATCAGCGACAGCACAAGAGTCTGCAGTAGTTCCTTTGTGCAAATTAGACTCTAGCAGAATAAATGACGAAAGAGAAGCCGCACGGTATCGGGGGCTAAGAACCTGGAATCTGGAGCCACACAGATGGGTCTGGACTCCCGGGCTCTGACTCCTAGCAGCTAGTTACCTTAACCCTCTCGGTGCCTTGGCTTTTTCATCTGTGAAATATGTTAGGGGAGTGGAATAACTTAACATTTAAAAAAGCACTAATCAGCCCCTAGCATAGGACTAAGATGTAATATGTACTTGATAATATAAATAAATGGTCATAAAAAGAGTTCCTTCCTCTGGGAAGACAGTCCCATAACAGGGAAACAGCTTGGCCTGGATTTCAGTGCCCACTTCTCCCGAATGTGTACCCAGGACAGAAACTATCCATTCAGATTCTACTGTCCTGTGTGCCACTAAGGCTACAGAGTCCAGTTACATTATGTCTTTTGTGAGTTAACACAACAGCATTACTACTTAAAAAGAAACTTATTATTTAGAAAACTTTTAATTACAATAGATTTGGAGTATGCCCAAACGTAGTAGTCATCCTGACTAGCATAACCTCACAGTGACAATAAACGCCCTCTCAGTGAAGCATTCTTCAAACACTTCACAACTAAACATCTTCAATTTTTACTTTGAAACAGAATGCAATGGGCCTCTTTAAAAAAAATAAAACTGAAAACTGTCATTCTGAAGTGCTTTGGACACAAAGAAAAAATATATACTTACATTAAACTATTAACAATATACGTACATTAGAGTTAGGTTCAGAATTCTGAAATGTTATGTTTCTATGTATCCACTACTGATGAACTCAAAGTGTCACTCTTGTGCGCCCTTACTAAAAGCCATTTCCTTACAGATTCACGTGAGAAAAGGCTTTAAAATTGGTTCTCTGATTTCACATTTTGAAAGTTAGCATAATCTAGACAATATCAGCAAATGCTTTTCCTTCAGTAAATTATAACAAATTGTTCATTTAACTAGCACGTTCCAATCAAAACCACTGCCAGAATTACATTCCTTTATGAAATCAAGGTTGTATGTTTTTTAGTGGAATATTCTTAACTCTAGAGAATGCCAAGTTCTCCTCCAATATTGGTTTGCCAAAATGCTTTCAATTTAACTTGTTCACCCAACTTAAAATCCTACGTTTAAACCAGCAAACACAAGCTGTGTTGCCTGCCTGACCCATTCAGGAACCACTTCTGGTTCACACACACATAGAGCCACCATCTGGGGATCATTGAAGGAGACCACCTTTATTTATACACACACACACACACACACACACACACACACACACACACACACCCCAATACAGAAAATTACTCCTCCCTCTGCCTACCACCCAAGTTATAATAATAAAACATCAACTGAGATTATCTGAACACAACTACTCCATCTTTCTTCTCAGCCACTGGCATGCAATGGTCTTGGAGTTGGCAAACCATAGCCAGTAGATACATATTTTTTTTACTTTGCAGGCCATTTGATCTCTGTCGTTACCCTGCTATTATAGAGCAGAGTAGCCACAGATAATACATTATTCTTTCCAATAAAACTTTATTAAAAAAAAAAAAAGAGGTAATACACCAGATATGGTCCACGGGTCATAGTTTCTTGACCCTGAAGCAATTCTCATAGCCTCCAAATTTCTACGGGTCCAGGATAAAAGAAGCTTTTAGGATAAATGAGGTAAAGCTGTTTTAAATCAAATAAATTAACAGACCAAGCAAAAACACTTACTATTCAAACACTGCCCAGTAAAAACATATAACCATTCTATGAAAAGGAAATTTTCTAAGGAATTCAAACATAGTATCCTGTGTGGCACTATATATAAAAATGAAATTCAGTAAGAAAATTAAGAGCATTAAACTTCAACATTCCTCTGCCATCTTCAGAAACTTAAAAAGACAGTGTGGGTAGAATGGAAAGAATACGGGCTTTCTGTTCTCTCTGTTCAAAAACTCAGCTTTTAAATCATACCCATGAATCCATGAGCAAGTCCTCAGTGTCTTCACCTATATAGAGTATCAGATAGCTTGGTAACACGTATGAACATAGTGTTGGGTTATTGTAAAGAAAATAAAACTAGGATTTAAAATCCAATTAAATGCCTAAAAGCGATTTCACACAGAAATAACACTAATAAATATCAATTAATTATAACTGCATGTATAGTTTAAAAGGGACCAAAAAGGTTAAGAATAGTACAGTATTAAAAGACAAACAAAATCCATTACTTAAGCAAAAAAAAATGGTTTGAATTATAAATTTCCATGAGTTTAAAAAATGCCGTTGGAAAGGTGGTTTGTTTGTTTGTTTGTTTGTTTGTTTTTGAGACGGAGTTCTCGGCTCACCACAACCTCCACCTCCTAGGTTCAGGCAATTCTCCTGCCTCAGCCTCCTGAGCAGCTGGGATTACAGGCACACACCACCACGCCCAGCTAATTTTTTGTATTTTTAGTAGAGACGAGGTTTCACCATGTTGACCAGGATGGTCTCGATCTCTTGACCTCGTGATCCACCCGCCTCGGCCTCCCAAAGTGCTGGGATTACAGGCTTGAGCCACCGCGCCCGGCCATGTTTGTTGTTTTTTGAGACGAAGTCACCAGGCTGGAGTGCAGTGGTGCGACCTCCACCTCCCGTGTTTGAGGGATTCTCCTGCCTCAGCCCCACCGAGCAGCTAGGACTACAATCGTGCACCACCAAGCCCAGCTACTTTTTGTAGCTTTAGTAGAGATGGGGTTTCACCATGTTGGCCAGAATGGTCTTGATCTCTTGACCTCATGATTCGCCCAAATTTGGCCTCCCAAAGTGCTGGAATTACAGGCATGAGCCACCGTGCCTGGCCAGAAAGTTTTTTGTTTTTTTAATGCAAACTACAAAGAAACAGACAATAAAAACATTAGGATAAGTGATGGTGGCCCTGGAAATGTGTCCTCTTTGCCAGAGCAAATGGAAGGAAAACACTAACCGTAAGTTGTGCCAATACTAGCTAATGTTCACCCAGTAGTGACTGAGAAGAAACGTTATGCCTATCTTAAAAAGCAACAGAAAATGTGCTTGTATTTTAGCTTTTTGATGTGATAAGCGTATATGGATACCAAAAATCATTTCTGTAAGAGACAAAAATGTTATTGTCAACATGTTTTCTTTTCACATTTTCTAACAATTCTAAATCATAATCGAATTCACAGGTAAATACAGGAAAAAACAAGTAAATTGTAAATTTGTAATTAATATTTAAAAAACAAGTTAATAAATCTATAAACAAAATTATTTAAAACTGTCAATTTTATACCTTTTCCCAGTTTTTAACTGAGTATCAGTCGAATATGAAAACAACCAAAGATTCAATCAGCAACAAAGATTCTACACACTAAATGAACTCTCTCCATTAGAAATGCATTGGTTACTCAAGAAAATACAAACTATGAAGAAAGCTAAACTCTCCTTTAACAGAATGGAAAGAAATGTAATTTAAAGTCTATGTTTATCCCTAACACTAAATAGGCTGTTCAGGTTTTTGATTTTGGGACGATTGCAAAATTTGTCCTACGTTAGACAACAGAACTCTAGGAGGAAAGAAGAGATGGAGAAAGAAAGGTAGAAGGAAGAAAAAACAAACTGTAATTAACCTTTCTACTAGAGATGGTTAACATTAAAGGTTAACCATTTACATCAAGCTACTACTAGTTCACCAACACTGGGAACAAAACTTACAAAAATACATCAGGAAATACAACAAAGATCCCTGCCCTCTCACAGTTTAAATTTCAGCAGAATTTTGATTAATAAGTGTAACCATTACAATAATAAATGCTACAAAAAAAGAAAAAGTCCAAGCAGGGTAAAGAGACTCGGAAGTTGGGGTAAGAGAAAGGGAAGAAGGAAGCCCCAGGCTGATATTAAAGTCGGATGGTCAGAGCCAGAGTTGGTTTGTATTTCAACTGAGAGAGCAAGATACTCAGGAAGCTACCGTGTGGCGCTCGATGCTCTGTGCTCTGTGTACAGGCGCTGATGTATGAAGATGTGCCTTGTATCTTGGTGCTGTCAGCTTACTACTGGAAGCCATACTGAGAACACTTCCTTATTCACAAAAGACGTCATTTGTGTTGTAATGACTAATTTTTTCTCTGAAATATCTATTCATGCCTGCTGTCTCCTATACATTGTGAAGTGACAATTCCTAGGAGGCATATCAGGCATTATAAAGGACAGATCTTACCACTGTAATAGTATGGAGGCCATCATAAAGCTATCAAATGCTACAGAGAAGATATGTCAAATCAATGAAATTCTGAACTGTTGCCCAGAGTCTACTCAGTCAAAATATTTTCATACACACATTCTTACAAAATTAACATCAAAGAACTTCAAACTTTTCCAAGACACATGATACAGAAAAACAGAAAAATGTCACTGAAATAGAATGTCCAATCACTTAAGCCATTCTACAGTTTAGACAAGACTCAATTTGTAAATATCCAGCAAATGCTTACAACAAATCCAGGACTTTAAAATACCTGACTAGGTAAAAATAACAAAACACAAACCAGAATTTCTTAAAATGCTTAAGAACCCCTGGTCTTGTTTTAGTTTGTGGTTTTCTTTCTTTTCCCCCTACTGTCTTCACTATTCTTCAGCAGAAGAAAAAGCGGAGGCAAAGAAGAAATGTTTGTGAACGCATAAAGCTGGAACTATAAAGACACTGGGCTGCATTTTTCAATGCCTTCTATTGTACATGCACAGTAATAAATGAGACTATGTCTATGACTTGTGCCTACTATTGTACCTACAATTCTAGATATGAGTAAGTATTAAATGAGATGAGAGGAAGGAGTGGTCAGACCTTAATGAGAACGGGGAGGCATATTTTGGGAAGCAGAAAAGGGTGAGGACAAAATCTTACCTCCACTTCATGAGAGAAAAGAAGCCAGAAGTTGTCTAAGAAATACATCCTTCCAGATAGGGTCCAGAAAAGAAAAATATCTTTCACACAAAGAGGATAAAAATGTGTTGTATATGATTTTCACCACCTTGATCTCACGTCAAGCAAATCAATCGGTTGAAAAGAACTGCTCTAACAACTCAGACACAACTGGACAAATTCATAAAACATAAGCAGGCCATACCTGGCATGCGTTCACTAAGAAAGCTACAGGACAGGAAAGGCTAGCACGGCAGTATCACACCAGACACACAGCAGGAAGACATGCAATCCAGGAGCTATTGTCTCTGCACCTCTCCCTACTACCATCACCGTATCACCACGTTACTGCTCAGGTAGGTATGCAAAGGGCAAAGAATTCACAGATGGTGCAAAAGCTACCCTGGATTAGAAACACCTGAGCTCCACTGAAGAACCACTACCCTTTTTTTTTTTTTGGAGACAGAGCCTTGCTCTGTTGCCCAGACTGGAGCGCAGTAGCACTATCTCGGCTCACTGCAACCTCCGCCTCCTGGGTGCAAGTAATTCACCTGCCTCAGCCTCCCATGCAGCTGGGACTACAGGTGCACACCACCATTCTTGGCTAATTTTTGCATTTTTAGTAGAGACAAAATAGGTGGGAGGATCGCTTGAGCCGGGGTTCCACCATGTTGGCCAGGCTGGTCTTGAACTCCCGACCTCGAGTGATCCACCCATGTAGGCCTCCCAAAGAGCTGGGATTACAGGCATGAGCCACTGCAACTGGCCTAACTTGTTTTGATCACAGGACAGTTAAAGAAAAGCTGTCTCATTCAATCCCCTTTGTGTTATGCATAGAGACTGAGACCAAAGTGGTTAAACGTTCTTACCACAGGTGACAAAGTGAGTATTAAACTCTACACTGCTGGTACGCTCAGTATCATTTAAATCTGACAATTTTATACAGTAGGTATTACTGTCCCTGTTTTAAAATACAAGTCGATAGGTGCTGTGGCTCACGCCTGTAATCCCAGCACTTTGAGAGGCTGAGGCAGGCAGATCTACTGAGGTCAGGAGTTCAAGATCAGCCTGGCCACCATGGTGAAACCCTGTCTCTACTAAAACTACAAAAATTAGCCAGGCGTGGCGTGGTAGCATGCACCTGCAGCCCCAGCTACTCGGGAGGCTGAAGCAGGAGAATCACTTGAACCTGGGAGGCGGAGATTGCTGTGAGCAGAGACCCGACTATTGCACTCCAGCCTAGGCAACAAAGCAAGACGTTGTCTCAAAAAAAACACTAATGGAATAAAATAGAGAGAGCCCAAAAGTAAATCTACGTATTTACAGCCAACTAATTTTTCACAAAGGTGCCAAGAACACACAGTGGGGAAAGAAGAGACTCTTCAATAAATGGTTTTGGGGAAACTGAATATTCACATGTAGAAGAATGAAATTAGACCCTTATCTTTCACCAAATACAAAAACTGAACAAAAAAATGAATTAAAGACTTAAACGTAAGACTCAAAACTAGGAAATTACTAAGAAACACTTCATGACAGTCGTCTGGGCATGGATTTTTTGGATAGGACGTCAAAAAGCACAAGCAACAAAAGCAAAAATAGACAAATGGGATTACATAAATCCAAAAAACTTCTGCACAGCAAAGAAGGCAATTAACAGAGCAAAAAGATAGCCTACAGAATACGAGAAAGTATTCGCAAATTATGTATCTGACAAATAATATCCAAAAGAACTCAGACAGGGCCGGGCGCAGTGGCTCAAGCCTGTAATCCCAGCACTTTGGGAGGCCGAGGCGGGTGGATCACGAGGTCAAGAGATCGAGACCATCCTGTTCAACACGGTGTAACCCCGTCTCTTACTAAAACTACAAAAAATTAGCGGGGCACGGTGGCGCATGTCTGTAATCCCAGCTACTCAGGAGGCTGAGGCAGGAGAACTGCTTGAACCCAGGAGGCGGAGGTTGCGGTGAGCCGAGATCACGCCGTTGCACTCCAGCCTGGGTAACAAGAGCGAAACTCCGTCTCAAAAAAAAAAGAAAAACTCGGACAATTCAATAACAAAAGATCAAATAACCTAATATTTAAAATGGGCAAAAATGGCTAGGCAAGGTGGCTCATGCCTGTAAACATAGCATTTTGGGGGGCGAAGGCTGGAGGATCGCTTGAGCCCTGGAGTTTGAGACTAGTCTGGGCAACACATGGAGACCCCATCTCTAGAAATAATGAAAACATTTAAACAAAAATAAATGGCAAAAGACCTGAACAGACATTTTTCAACAGACACGCAATATCAGCAGGTATATGAAAGAATGTCTGACATCATAATCAAAACCACAGTGAACTATCACTACACTCATGATGTCAGTGTAAACATTATCAACAAGACAAAAGACGACAAGTGCTGGTGAGAACATGGAGAAACGGAATTCTTAGGCACTGCTGGTGAGGATTTAACCAGTACAGCCATTACTGCAAACAGTATGAAGGTTTCTAAAAAAAATTAACATAAATAACCACCAGCAATCCCACTACCGGGTAAATATCCAAAGAGAGTGAAATCACTTCCAGCCTGCCACAAAGCAAGACTCCATCTCAAAAAATACATGGATGTGTATGTATACATACACCCACAAAGGTTTAAAAAGTAGTCATATACAGTACTTTTTAAAAAATATGTATTACTACTTTTTAAACCTTTTCATATACATACATGTTTTTAAATGTATGTACGTATATGAAAATGTTTCAATAGTAACAGCATATATGTGTGCATGTATACATGAATGTGTATATATGTGTATATACACATGTATATATATATATAAAACTTTTGGGGTTTTTTTTGAGGCAGAGTCTTGCATTGTTGCCCAGGCTGGAGAACAGCAGCATAATCATAGCTCACTGTAGCCTTGACCCCTGCCAACTCAAAAGATCTTGCCTCAGCCTCCCAAGTAGCTAAAACTGTAAGTGTGTGCCAGCAAGCCTAGCTTATTTTTAACTTTTTTTAAAGAGATGGGCCCTCACAATGTTGTCCAGGGTAGTCTTGAACTCCTGGGTTCAAGAAATCCTCGTCCCTTGGCCTCCTAAAATGCTGAGGAGTGAGCCACCACACCCAGCCAATATTATGGATTTCAAAAGATTGTGTTGTACATGATAAAAATATAGTGTTGGCTGTGACTTCTTTTTAAATTGAAAAGGTTTAAAAAGTAGTAATAAAAAATTCTAAATAAAAAATTTAAAGGCACAGTGGCTCACAACTGTAATCCCAGTGATTTGGGAGGCTGAGGCAGGAGGATCCCCTGAGCCCAGGCATTTGAAATTGCAGTCAACCACGGTTAACACCTCTACACTCCAGCTTGGGGAACAGAGTAAGATCCTGTATCTTAGGAGAAAAAAAAATAATGACGATGAGGATTTTTAATGTAAGTGTCACTGTACTGAGGAGTGGGCAGTCTATATCCATACTGTCTTACTGCCACAGCACCCAGGCAGGATGGAGTCGATAAGGTAAGGCTCTTGGGCCCCTACCAGAGGACGGTATAAGGCCATCAACCAGTAATATACTTTTAAACCATCTACCTGACCCAGCTTCCAAATATTTTTGACCTATACCATTTCATACAACTAACGAGTTTTTGCAATGTTATGTCGATTTAACTGTTAAAATACTGATGATACATATAAAAATCAAGGACTTTATCCAATGAGTTAGGCCAAATTTACTTAATTTGCATAATCAGTATTCACAAGAGAGACTAAAATTTTAAAATGCATTGTCTTCATCCTTTTGGAAGTTTACCAAAAAGTCTTGGAAGGCACAAAAGCACTAGTCATTACCATAGTCACACTGTGCTGCTTACTGCTATTCATTACCCAATCCAAAAGCCTGAGAGTCAGACCTCTTTCCTCTGCCTCCTTTGTCTGCCACAACCACAAAATTTGGTCAATTCTTTCCAAATCTCCAATCACACTATCCATACTCCTCATTCCTCTCTTCCCCTGAAACTTTGAGGTCTAAAGCCCAAATTGTTTTTAATGCATCCCAAAATTTATAATTGATCATTTGATATCTAAAAATTCAGCTTTTGATTTTTTTCAGTTTTGAAGCAAGAGGTAATAATGGGTTTCTTTGCTGAGGCACTGCTTAATTAACTACCCATTTAAATAACAACTCTTCAGATGCTTTCAGCCTCCTTGCTAACTATTCTAATTTTCTTCAAAACAGCAACATGCCCAGATAAATATTTGCTTTCCTAACCTTTCTTGCAGGAAAAGGCAGCCATATTTAACAGTTCTGGCTGGTAAGACCTCAAGAGAGGGCTGCTAGGGAGGGGATGAGGAGGCTGAGGAAGCTTTTGCTTTCCTGAAAATAAAGAGCAGATGCAGCACTTCTTCCTGCTTAAACATGATGACTCCTGCAGCAGTAGCCATTTTTCAACCAAGGCAATACACCTGATGGAATTCATCACACTAAGGACAATGGAATTTTGAAAAACAGTACCTTCCTGTCTCACAATTTGTTTAAAATAGTACTTTAGTTACTTGTAACCAACTGAACATCATCATTCTCTCCTCCAAACCTGTGTCACATGATGCATTTCAAACTTTCTACGTATAAATTTGATTCATCTCTCACCCCAAACTTGTTCCTCCTCTCTTATTTCCTACCTTGGTGTACGGCTCCATTTTTACCCAACCAGTCACCCAAACTAGAGATATGGCCCTCCTCCTCCCTCATTTCCTCTAATTAAGCACTAAGCACCATGACTTTCTATTTCTAGAGTACTTCTTGACATGTGTATGTTTTTAGTTTCCCAACTCCTCATACCTTAGCAGACTTTGGAAATGCTATATCCCCTGGCTGAATTTTAGATCCCTCATACCCTACTTTACTAACCATTATAAATACTGTTTTTATATGCCTGTCTCCCTTCACTATGTTATATGGAAAAATTTGGGGCTACAAAGAAAGAGCACTTGAATATAAATTTTCCCAGCAAGGCAATTTAATGCATCAATGGCGAGCACACACCTGAACAGAAGACGGAAGGTATTCTTACCCCTGACGCAGGCAGCCCCTACAGCTGTGTCATACTCCTATTGGCTAGGGTTGAACAGCACAGTCTAAGCTAATCCCAACTGGCTATTTTAAAGAGAGCAGGGAGTATGAGCCAGAGTGGTAGGGTGAGCAATTTGGCAGGAAAGACGGTTACTGAACAGGTAACTAAAGGTGACTTAGGTCAGAGCAGGTGACTGGGATGACTGAGGACAGAGAAAGTGACCGGGGAAGAGATGTGAACTACTGATGAGAACTGGTGGAAAAGGTTATTTACTGAAACTACCTGGAAGTTAAACCTTAAAATGGAGGACAAAGAACTGAACATACTGATTCTTTGAAGAGAAATTTAGAACTCATTGTACCCCACAACTAAAAGGTATATATCCTGAAAGATGCCTTATTCAACTTTATAACTTGAATGCCCAGAACAATGACTGGAGAACATAATAGGGGATAGTGGCTAAAATGAAGACCCTGAACACCTTACTCTACAGCTAATCAATGGCAATAAATAGATAAAACAGATGCATAGATGGTTTTTCACTCCTCCACAAAATAGATTTCAAGAAAAATTAAGATAAATGTTTGACTACAGCAAACCACTTGTGAAGTTCAGAATACTGGAGGTAAAAGTTTTGTTCCAATGGTAAAGAAGGAGAACTATGTACAATTATTTAACAACCACACTTCATTCTGAAATGCTGTATATTACCTAAACACATTTTCATAATCACCACATCTTAGTAAAACACTCTATGATCATTTTAATACAATGGTACTCTGCAACAAATGCAAATACCAAATTTTAAAAATATAACTTTTGCTTTTAAAGTGCATCCTAAGTTTTGCTCTTTTCAGGTTCAAGGTTGTTTTGATCTTGTTGATTATTCCAGATCGAGTAGAGTAACTGGGAAGGCAAAGGAGTACATAAAAGAGAAAGAAGCAACAGTAGCCTGAAGTTGACTGAGAAAGGTTTACAGTTATTTTTCCTTCACTGATCTATAAATAGCTAAAAAGATGCTGGAAAACCGAGCAGACAACTTCAGGAAATTAGACGGCTTAGAATAAGCAGGGCCTTTCCTCATTATGAGTCTTGACCCCAAGATGCTGGAAAGACAAATCTGCTCTACTGGCATCCCAACTGTGGCAGGAATAAAATCTGAAGAATACAGATGCCCCTGAAATGTCACTATAATGAAGCTGTCTATGCATTTTCAAACCTAGGTTTGCTGGTGACTATTATGACATGGAACCCAACAGAAAGCAATTATATTCCTATTTTTATTTCCTGCTTCTCCCTTCCTAATAATCGGATTCATTGGATGCCAGGCCATTTCACTTGTAAATTATAACACGCACACAATGTCAAAGAAAATGTCTACCTTTTTTTACAATTATATTAGTACGTTCACTTATTCAGCAATATTTACACTGGCTTCCATTTCACAGATTCATCCATTCCTTATCAAATTCTAGGAAATAAGATGGAGAAAACTACTCATAGAACTAGAATAGACTGCAATAATACTGCTTCTCTACCACTCACTGAGAAACAACAGGCTGGTTATTTTACCTCTCTAAACTTCAGTAAAACAAGACTGTAATGTTATCTTCTCTGAGAGGGGAGTTAGGTCAACTAAATAAGATAATGCATATCAAGCATGTAATAATACCTGGGACATAAGAAGTGCTTAATAAATGGTAGCTGTTGCTATGTTTCCTAGATTTTGTATGTGATGGGAAACACTGAACTTTCCTTGACCAGAAAGAACTACAGATTTGCTGAAATAAACTATCAATGCACCCAATCTGAACACCTAGAATGCTTTATTTTGTGTGCTTATGAACATTACACAGTTTATTTTATAAAAACAACATGACCTTGCTTCTAAACACACTGTTTTTGGCATTCTGAAAATGGGGTAGCAAATCTAGATTAAATATTGAATATAAAAGAGAGGGGAGAAAAAAGAATTTGCAGGAGTGGGTTACGATTATGGCTTCAAAGAAATGATGCCCAGTTTAACTAACATCAAACATTATCTATAGTGGGTATTGGATTAATCAAATGTCCATTATTTAAACAAACATCAGTCTGGTGTTATTATTTCTGTTCTGTCTTCCAAATAGTAGCTGCAAAGCAATGAAACTACTGCCGAGAATAGCAATACTAAATTCCTGAGAAGGATATTTTCAGCAACAGCAAATAATGGATAAATTTAATAAGGCTTCCATTAAGCCTGCTCCATAATTATACAGTATTTTAAAATAGTACCTTTATTTTGGTATTGGAAGTCATGCAGATTGCTGAATATCTGCATAGTCTAAAATTTTCCTTTTAGACATGACATCAAAATAATTTTCAAACAGTCATAAAAATACCAGTTTCCCATTCATGGTAGTTCCTTGCAGGCAGCGTAAGCTCTCAGGTCTCCCAGACAGTTTGCTACCCAGGGAAATCTAATGTGCTCTATAAATTCTATTAATATGCATCTCTTCCAGAGCAATAATACAGATTTTAATAGTTTAATTCAGTCTAACTTCAAATTCCACTAGTACAGTGACTAATCTTCTAATTTGAAAGAATTCAACAAATCTTTCTTAAATCTTTAATAAACTCTACTTCTATGCCATTGATTGGGAGAAATATAAAATAAAACTGGCTATTTCTTTCCAAGGGCAAAGCAGCAGTATTAAAGAGCAGAATGGGTTCAATAGGAAGGAAAAAGGTGAATGTCAACGAATAACCACTGAACATTCTGACCCCTCAATTTGCTATTTTTTTTAGACCATGCAAGGTGGTAAGAAATCAGAAACCAAGAGTCGAGAAATTAGAAACCAGGCATCTAGGGCCAATGGCCTTTTATACATCTTTAATAGGTAATATATGAACTGTGACTTTCTTTACCTCACTTACCATTTTATCCACTCTTCTCAGCCAGAAACTCAGGACACATTAGTAGAAAGCTAAGCAATTACTACCCACATTCTAAGAAACTAGTTCTATTCCCTGTAATATAGAAGGTCCAGAAGCCAGAGTTTGATATTTCAGTATCACCTGATCTTTTCTAAGTCTCTCAAGTGTTCCTGAATACTCATTCATTCACTCTTCAAGAGCCTATTTAAGGGCAGGCACTGGGAACAAACATTAACTGTAAGTCTTCCATACCCTTGTCACGGAGTAATATTGAGCCTAATGACTCAAGTGACCTAATGAGAGCCTTTTCTCATTGAGGCTAAAAATGTGACCACAGTATTTTCATACAAAGGCATGACTAGATTCCTGAAAAATTTAAATGCAGCTTCTCATACTCACCCTTTCACTGACCAAAACAAAGCCCATCGTGGAAGGAAGGAGAAAGGAAATAAAAAGACATTCGGAAGTCTTCAAAGAGAATCCATTTGTGAATTCCCTTCTTCATTAGACTTAACTACACGTAATGTTGTCAAACATCACAGTTCTTCATTCATTTAATAGCTACTGACTGTATACTATTTATCATGCATAATTTCAGATGCTAAGAACAGCAGTCAAGAAACTACCTTCAAGTTTACATTTTAATGGAGTACAAACAAAATGAACATATGGCGAGTGTCTTATTTTCTCAATTTCTCACAAACTGAACTTTTATAAAATCAAGAGATACTTACGGATTTAGCACTGTAACCATTCAGGCACATGGCCTGCAAAGCAGACAGCAACTCCATATAATATCTCAAGAAAATGGAACTTATAGAAAGCATAAGCTCATAAAAACTAAGAAAAATCTGAATAATCAGTTTTTTTTTGTTTTTGTTTTTGTTTTTTGAGACAGAGTTTCACTCTTGTACCTCAGGCTGGAGTGCAATGGCATGATCTCGGCTCACTATAACCTCTGCCTCCCAGGTTCAAGCGATTCTCCTGCCTCAGCCTCCCGAATAGCTGGGATTACAGGCCACTGCCACACACCCAGCTAATGTTTGTGTTTTTAGTAAATGGGGTTTCACCATGTTGGCCAGGTTGGGTCTCCAACTCCTGACCTCAGGTGATCCACCCACCTCGGCCTCCCAAAGTGCTAGGATTACAGGTGTGAGACACAGCACCTGGCTGATAATGAGGTTTTAAAAAGAAAAGAAACTATAGCTGTTCCACAGGTGAAGAATATTTACATCCTACCCAATTTGATCCTGGAACCTTTTCAATAACTTGTCAAAAAACATAGTCCTATCTCCTTTATTTTTCCAATCAATGGCTGGATTCCTATATAATGAGGGCTTCCCTTGACTTGTTTAGATTAAGTAAATAGACATGAACGGTCAGGAGAAAGGAGGTTTTTAATCCTGAGGCAGAGAACCTATATAAAATGGTTATACATACACTTTTGCTTAACTGCTCCATGACAGAAATTGTGAAATTTGTGGAATAAACAATGACCATTCACTACATTGTGATACATGCTCGTCCAGATCTACGCAACAGCACCAATTAGCAACTCTGCAGATCATTTTACATCATACTTCTGTGACCATTTAATGTTCCTCCGTGATCATCTGCCATACTTATACTTGGATGGCCGGGTCTCCAGAAGCTCCAGAATCAACCACATGACACAAAGAAACATTCCAAGGAATCACTGGCCCTGTGTACTGAATTAGTGGTCTACAGTTCAACCTCACCCATTTTTCTACACAGTCATTTTATTGTAATGCAACCACTGCCCTTTCCTTCCCTAAGCCCTGGTATTAGTTACTTCAAATTTCAGCCAGAAGACAGTTGGGATATCCTCCTTTCACTAACAGAAAGCCCTGTGGACTCACTCATCCCAGAATACTGCATAAGGTCAAACCGGTTATACTGCAGCAGGTGTCTCACCAACCTTTACTTAAAAAAGAGGGTCATTTTCCAAATGCATCAATTCTAAACGGCATACACAACTATAAAGAGCCTATTTCTGGAGCACAGAATTGATAACCTTCATGTCTCATTACTTTCCAATGTGCACTCCTTCCCCCGTGATACAACAGATTCACTTCAGCTGTGCCTTCATTCAGCACTCTTGTTCTAATGGCTTTCCCTCTTCTACCTAGAGTCTGCCTACCTTTCAAGAGCCTGATGATCTCCTTCCTGATGAAAGCTTTCCCTTACTACTCTGTCTTACCAGGATGTTTCTCCTCACTGAAGAATGCTGGTAACAACCAGTCATTTTACAGTGTTAGAAAACAAGGTCTAGGCAGGTTAAATAACTTACCCCAAATATACAACTAGCTAATGGCAAAGGCTGGACTACAACCCAGACCTTCAAACTCCCAAGATTCTTCTACCTTCCTCATTCTAACATTACTTCCCACACTAATCTGATCATATCTCCTTATACTTAAGGTCTCCACACCTTGATATTTTATCCAAAGTCAATCCATCCTTAAAAATCAAAGGTCACGTGCCATCTTTTCCATTCACACTTCCTTTTGGCAGCTATAACTCACTGAATTTCCTCTTTTCCAAGTTTACTATATTTAGACTAGTCAAGTGCAATAGTGAAAAGAGGGGAACAGAGTAGAACAAGTTCGATCTGTTATTGACTAATCAGTTGAGGTAACACTACCTCGGACCAGCTCAAATGTACGGTATTTTAATCACTATCACATAGTGTAGCATCTCTGTACTTCATGTTGTCATACTAATTAGTTGAGGTCACTCACTACCTCGGACCAGCTCAAATTTATGGTATTTTAACCACTATCACATAGTGTAGCATCTCTGTACTTCATGTTGTCATACTAATCAACTGAGGTAACACTACCTGGGACCAGCTCAAATTTATGGTATTTTAATCACTATCACATAGTGTAGCATTTCTGTACTTGATGTTGTCATTTACTCCCAACAACTTGGGAAGGGAGGAATTTACCGGTCATATTTTACAAATAGCCCTAAAATGGTAATCCATTTGCTCAAGTTTATACAATTATTCACAACAGCTACTCAAAAGAGCTGAGATTTAAAGCTGGGTCACTATTCCAAAGTCTACATTCTTTAAATACTGCAAACCGCAATTCCTTTCTAAGAGCCGAACTCAGGACTCCTGATGCTTGGTCCAGAATTATTTACATTATAACCTATGGCTTGTCATAGAATTCCATCCTTTTCATTCCTTTAAAATCACAGTTAA
Organism: Saguinus oedipus; assembly: GCA_031835075.1. Lineage (NCBI taxonomy): Eukaryota > Metazoa > Chordata > Mammalia > Primates > Cebidae > Saguinus > Saguinus oedipus. The sequence goes on from CM063185.1 coordinate 71,924,684, forward strand.
CATAATCTAAACCTTGTCCTCAGGAAACGAACATAAACTTAGGAATGTTCTTTAGAACTATGAATGTCATAAAAGACAAAGAATGGCTGAGGAGCTATGCCAGATAAAAGTCTCAAGAAACATGACAACTAAATTCAACGCATGCAGAAAACTGCTGAAGCTAAGTGACAGGATACAATAATTTATTTCATTATTCTTTTACTATTTTCAAATTTTTCTAAATAAACGTTTAAAAATAAAGTCCTTCATTGAGAAATCTTGCTGCATGTCAATCTTTTTCTTCCGTTCCACAGCCTATCCATACTCAGTCTCCTCTAGAAATAAGTCCCAAGGTAACTTCACACATCTTTCTTTCAAACATTTACCTCCCTTCCAAACAATGTGAAATTTTTTTAGCCAGACTAAATTCATGCAGATTACAAATTACATGCATTAACTTTCTCTTTAAATACTAAACTCCCTGAGGGAAAGGGTCTTATCTGGTAATTAACATAAATTTTGTAGTCTAAAAGGATTATGTACCAGCTTTCATCACTGGCTGTGAACTCCACCTCTCTTTGGCCCATGGGAAATGAAACTTTCACAATCCCATCGAGGCTGTTCCTTGTGAAGGTTAGAGAAGGCAAGCCTGTTTCCATTAAGGCAACCTTCACATCTGACACACTTTTAGATACTACAAGTGATTTACAATGTTCCTAGCTAAAGAAGTTAAAAAAAAAAAAAAAGCTATGAAACTTCCAACAGCCATTAATTACTAAAAACTAGAAGTCCTAGACAGAATGGGATTGAAAGAATCACAATCCAAGAACAACCCTCACCCCAATCCTACAGATAAACAGGTTGCAAATAATCCCAGCATTCCAAGTAACTGATGTGAAGGTGAAAGCGTGAAGTGTTGAAATCTAAAGTATTAATAAGCTATGTTTTGTTCTATTAATTCAAAGTATACTTAAGGTACATTTGTACAATGTTGATCAATTCACCAAAATGCTGCTTTTGACCATTACTGCCAAATTTACTTATTAGATAAGACTGTCTTTACTAAACAGAATGCATTCTGTTAGGTACTATAGAGTATGTAACAATTAAAATATTCCCTCCTCCTCTAACACAAGTTATATAAGACACAACTACAATACAAGACAGATATAAACATTGTAAGGCTGTGTCAAAGCATCTAGGAATTCATGTGAGAATGTCATGCCTGACTGGGGTCGTAGAAGAGGTGATGTAACAGAACTAAGAGAAGAACTACAAAGTAATAACCCAAATCCCTTAACAGTATCATGAGTCTGCCCCTAACACAGATGTCAAATTTTACTCTAAATTTAATAAGTTGAGCTCTTATATACTTGAAGAAGAAAGATATCTGACCTAAAATACTCCAAGTCCACCAACGCTGAAGCCACATCACTGGAAATTCAATTTTACTGGGCTACCTTTCATAACACTATTAAAGTCGAGTGTGAGAAAAAGCAGAGTTCTTGGATCAGTGGCTTCTAGCAGATAGGGCTAAACAAGGCAGTTGCAAAGAGCAACAGGTTCTTTAAACAGTGGATACATAGCTGCAAATCAAAGCACAATCATGTAAGTGCAGAAAGGACTCGTGATTAAATATTAGTCGTTTCAGGGTCATCCACAAATACCAAACAATTAGCATCAACGGTATCTTTATCTTCCAACTCCAACAGTGTTTTAATAATGTAGCTTATTATAGTCGAATGTGGAGATACTTTTTAGCACAATGAATCCCTCTCTAAATTCAAGTAATAGAACTGTTAAACATTATGGGAAAAAGAAGTGAGCCACAGAAAAACAAATATCATGAGCAATATATTCTGCACATTGTCTGGTATCTTTTAATTGAGAGGAGGGAAAACCGAAGTCTTTTACTAACTCCCCTAAGAATCCTGGAGAGAAACCTGTGAACAGCAGGAATATAAGTGGTCCATTCAAAAACAGACCAAAGGAAAAAGATTGATTAGTATAATTTTTTTTAATGTACAGTAACTTCAAGGAGAACTCACATCACACTAAAAACAGTATTTTTACCTTCTCAATCATAAAATACATATATTAACAAAAATTTAAAATTCAAGCCTTAAAAAGTTACATAACATCTTCATATTCATTGATTTACATTACTCACTGGGCATACCTACACCAATATCACTGATAACAAGCATTTGTTTGAAGCCAATTTTTTCCAACCAAGGAGGTTCAGACTATGCTCAAATCTTACGACTGGGCAAACAAGATAAACGTCTAAAACATGGAACAGGCTAAGCTCAAAAAGGTTTTCCTATTTAAAAGATTATTCCAAAAATCTCACTTCAAAGAAAAAAGGTACCTAATTTTTTCATGCTTCCAATTCTACTTTGAGTAATATTTTACTTTGAAGTTTGAGAGAGCCTTATAGCTAAAAGATTCTCCAATTATTCTGCCTGAAAACCAGGTGACTGAATTTATTCATTTGCCTCAATCAGATTATATGATCAGATTTTCCACAACCTTGAAACATGTGATTCAAACATAACCATCACAAAAGTACAAATATGCACTATTACATTTTCTCCTGAGTACATCTCTGAACAATCTACTCTTCTCCTGAGTACACAAATATACTCTTCAGGTGGATCATTTACAAAACAAGAACATAATTCCCTGAATCAGTAAATTTGCCTTTATTTTCATGAAAGGATGACAATGAAATTCCACTTAGACTATCACAATTTACATTTTCCTGCAATTCATGCAGCTTTCTTCAATCCACAATCTACAAACCCCAACCACACACAAATTTGATGTTAGATGGATATTTTAATGTTTAGTTCTCATCTCAACAGTCACTGTTGCTACAGTCTCTCATTCCCACTGTTCACTGTGTTACTTGGAGAACAAAGAACCCAAAAAGAACTAGATCAAGTGACGAGACCAGTTTTCAGGGTAATGCATAATAACATCAGCTAATCAAAAAGTGGAGTATTTCTACCATTTAATCCTTCAAGACAATAACCTCCTGTTTTCCCTCACTCTCCTTCCAATAACTTGACAGAAGTCTGGGGAAGGTTAGATCTCGAGCAGAAAACCTTCACAAATGTGAAAGGAAATGGAAAGCCTATTACAGTCACGTGACTGAGTAACTAGAAATCCCAGAACTCTGTAAACAACCTTTGTTCTCAATGCAGAAATCATTTCTGTACTTTAAATCTCACTTGAGCTCCTCCAATAATGGGCACTACTTTACCAAGTTACTAGATAGTTCTATTAATAATTATTTGAAAATTCATTCTTCTCGATGATTCAAATACATCTAACTATAACTATTTCTTACATCCTGTGGGGCTAAATAAACTACTCTGCTTCAAATGAAAATGTGTAGCTACTGGAAGGCCTTTCTCCCAGTCTCTCATTTTTATTTTACAAATTTGTGACCTATCAATTTCAAAAAATCTATTCTATTCCAGTTTGTCCTTAAAGACTCCTAAAATGGAACACAGTACTTTACTCACAGCACCTTTTTCTTCAAAACTTAAATTTATTCTTTTAACTGACAATGCAATGGGAGTAGTAAAACTCAAAATCTCAACTGCTAGTAAGATAGAGAAAGTCTAGATAAAAATTCATAAAAATCTGTCACTGTAACTGAAGCTGACAAATGGTGCTTCAAAAACTGAACACCTGAATGCAAAAGAAATGAACTTGGAACCTTAATTCACACCACATAAAAAATTATCACAAACTGGGTTATAGAACTAAGAGGTAAAACTCTGAAACACTTAGAAGAAAACATACAAGTAAATCCTTATTATCTTGGATTAGGCAATGGTTTCATAGATACATCACCAAAAGACAAGAAACAAACAAACAAAAAAACCTGAGGTCATAAAAATGTAAAAACTTTTTTCATTTCAAAAGACACCATCAAGAAAGTGAAGAGATAACCCACAGAACAGGACAAAATTGTTGTGAATCACAGATCTGAATCATAATTTGCATCTAGAATATATGAAGAAATACAACTCAGTGAAAAACAAGCCAATTTTGAAATCTGAACAGATACTCCAAAGAGTAATATACAAATGGCCAATAAGAATATGAATATATGCTCAACATCATCAGCGATCAGAGAAATGCAGAACAAAATCACAATGAGATACTACTTCATACCCATTAGGATGGCAATCAACAAGAGTAGCAATAAGGGTTGACAAGGATATGAGAGAGATGAGAGACTGAAACCTCATTCAGTGCTGGTGGAAATGCAAAATGATGCAGCCCTCTGGAAAGCAGTCCAGCGGCTCCTCGGTTATTTGCATTTCATTAGAAAGAATGAATTAACAGGATTTTAAAAAACATTTAGTATAAAACTGACAAGTATTTTTTATTTCACAGGAATGAAAAAACAGATCAGGACATGTTTCCTTCGTGTGTGTGTGTGTGTGTGTGTGTGTGTGTGTGTGTATTACTGTCATGATTCACAAACAAGACAATTAAAATAGCTCACTAATTAATTCAATTCCCAGGTTTTCAAATTTTCAAGTAAAAAATTACCTTCTAGCCATGCGTCTCACACCTATAATCCCAGCACTTTGGAAGGCCGAGGTGGGAAGATCATGAGGTCAGGAGATCGAGACCATCCTAGCTAACATGGTGAAACCCCATCTCTACTAAAAATACAAAAAAATTAGTTGGGTGCGGCAGCGAGTGCCTGTAATTCCAGCTACTCTGGAGGCTGAGGCAGGAGAATTGCTTGAAGGTTGCAGTGAGCCAGGATCACACACCACCGCACTCCAGCCTGGGCGACAGAGCAAAACTCCATCTCAAAAAAAAAAAAAAAAAAAAAAAAAAAAAAAAAAAAATACCCTCCAAACTGACAAAGATTTTATACTTCAAATAGTAAGCTGCAGAAGGAATGACTTTTAATCAAATTATGGAATGGGCTACTAATCACTATTAGCCAATAAAGCTGATAGAGACACCACATTTCTTTTAATTTTGCTTTTAATTTTTGGGGTTACATAGTAGGTGTATATATTTATGAAGTACATGAGACATTTTGATACAGGCATGCATGCGTAATAAAAAATATGAAACACTTCATAAAATTGTGTGTCATCCTTGTGCAGGGGTCATGCTAATCTATCACTCCAATTTTAACATACTTGCTGCCAAAGTGAGCATTAGCTACTGCATTGTTTAAAAGGCAGTCATTAAGTAGAAATGCCTCTCTCAAAACAAGACCTGTTAAAGCACAGGCTGCTGGGTCCCACCCCACTTTCTGACTCAACGGCTAGGTATGGGATTCGGCCAAGAATCTGCACTTTCAACAAGTTAGGAGGAGATGCTGATGCTGCCAAGGACCATGCTTTGAGAACTACTATACTATCCTGAATCATCTAACATAATATCCTTTTCAAGACAAAAAAAAAGGGGGTAATATTAACGATCCAATCATTTGTCAAGTATCATTCACCAGATACATCAAAGAAGCTTTAAATCATCAGGACCTTCCCAGGGCTGTTTGCTCCAGTTAGTGCATCTTCTACTAATATGCCCATAAGACGCCCTTCAAGTCCTGCATCCACGAGCCTTCTGATTCCTCCAGCTAGAAACAACTGCATATTCCACTGAACCTAAGTCATCATTTGCACCATAAAAAGATGACTGCCAACTTGCAGGACTTGTTTAGCTACTCATATTGAAGACTTTCTTACCAACTAAACTAAGTTCCATGGTAGGCTACTGAGGGCATTTTCACAGTGCTCGGAATTCTTGACACTGGCTCTCCATAAATATCCAGTAAGTACATCTTTAGTAAGCAATTAAAATCAATATAGCCTTGATTTCACCCCTCTTTTTCAGCAAAAAAAAGGGGGGCACATATCAAGCTATTACAGAGAAATGAAGTCCAAATCAAATCCTTTTCAAATGACTATACATGATGTTCAATTACAACATACAGCCATATAAGTTTAGGCTTAAGGAATAAGAACATTAGAATGGCAGATCTTCAGTTGGTCAACTAACCTACAGTCCCCCTCTCATTAAATGCATTCAACAATACAAAAGTTACATTGTTTTAAAGAGCAATCGTCCTGGCCCTATGCAGTGGCTCACGCCTGTAATCCCAGCACTTTGGGAGGCCTAAATGGGCGGATCACAACGTCAGGATTCAGGACCAGCCTGGTTAACGTGGTGAAACCCCATTTCTACTAAAAATACAAAAATTAGCCGGCGTGGTGATGCACGCCTAAAGTCCCAGCTACTCAGAAGGCTGAGGCAGGAGAATCGCTTGAACGCGGGAGGCGGAGGTTGCAGTGAGCCGAGATCACGCCACTGCACTCCAGCCTGCTGGGCAACAGAACAAGATTCCATCTCAAAAAAAAAAAAAAAAAAAAAAAAAAAGAGTAGTCTGTCATAGATTATAATCAGTGTGGAATCTGCTGCCCAAGTATATTTTCCATAATGTATTATCTACATTAAAAAAAAACCTTTGTGTATGGTATATATCTCCACATGCTGCCACCTGACTGGTGTATCTTGTTCCCACCAAGTCCTTTGAGTCATTTCTTTTTACGATGTCTCCAACATCATAGAAAACAGCACAGACTTCTGCAACATCCTAAAAGTGTTTTAAACTATCTGTAATTCTTATTTAAAATTCTTCTGTGATATTCTTTATAAGTCCTATTATCCTTTCATCTGTCTGCCCTTTACAGACTGTGAAGGAAAAAAAAAAAAAAAAAAAACACAGGGCACCTAATGTTATTTATCTCCAAAACGTAAAACCAGTACCTGGTATATAGCAGGTGTTCAAGAAATATTTTTCATTCCAATCATTGTTGCAACTTGTTATCTTGTATACTATTCTTAACACAGTTCATTAGACTATTGGTATCAGTATCTGACAATTTAGCGAAGAACTGAGATCTGCAGCAGCTCCTGAAACTCACAAGAAAAACATACCAAATATACAGGTATATTTAACCTATGAGGGACCTGAAGGTCAGAAGAGACAATGAAGGAATCTCTGAGACACTAATCAAGTCACCCGAAGGAGTCTGGGAGGTTTTTTTTGTTTTTGTTTTTGTTTTTTAACATATACACACAGTTCTCATTACAGGATTTGAAACTGAACAAAGTGATCTTAATCACTGTGAATTGTTGCATTACTTTTAAATTTTTGGTCTAGATATTAAAAACATTTACTATCAGTTATCAACATATAATAAAAATATTATAAAATGGGCCAGGTGCTGTGGCTCACGCCTGTAATCCCAACACTTTGGGAGGCTGAGGCAGGCAAATCACTTGAGGTCAGGAATCTGAGACCAGCCTGGCCTGCGTGGTGAAACCTGTCTCTACTAAAAATGCAAAAATTAGCTGGGTGTGGTGGCACACGTCTGTAACTCCAGCTACCCAGGAGACTGAGGTAGGAGAACTGCTTGAACCCACGAGTCGAAGGCTGCAGTGAGCAGAGATCGCACCACTGCAACTCAGCCTGGGCAATAGAGCGAGACTCCATCTCAAAAAAAAAAAAAAAAAAAAAAAAACCTGGGCATGGTGGTACATGCCTGTAGTCCTGGTTACTTGGGAGGCTGAAACAGGAGAATCACCTGAACCCAGGAGGCAGAGGTTGCAGTGAAGCAAGATCATACCACTGCACTTCAGCCTGGGACAGAGCAAAACTCCCATCTCAGGGAGAAAAAAAAAAATCATTCATACATACACACACACACACACACACACACACACACACACACAGACACTAACACTCTTTTAGAACACTGCAATTAAAAACATTAGAACCAATGTGAATGGTCTCATATCTTTGAAGAGCAACTTTTCTTCTCATATAACTTACGACAAAGAGCAAACATCTTTTCTTCTTTTTGGAGACAGGGTCTTGCTCTGTCACCCAGTCTGGGGTGCAGTGGCACAAACACAACTCAATGGAGCCTGGATCTTCCAAGCTCAAGCAATCCTCCCACCTCTGCCCCCACAAGTACCTAAGATGATAGACGCAAGCCAGCATGCCTGATTAATTTTTGTATTTTTAGTAGAGATGGGATTTTGCCATGTTGCTCAGGCTGGTTAAGAACTCCTGAGCCCAAGCAACCTGCCCACCTCAGCCTCCCAAAAGTGCTGGAATTACAGGCATGAGCCACCGCACTGGGCCACTTACGACACAGAGCAGGTATCTTTTCTATTGCTTGGGGAAACTTCTTGGGGCATTTTCACACAACTCTAAAGCTGGTACCAGTTTCTAACATTTTATCCTTTGCATTTTCAATGGCATGGATATCTTGGAGAGAGTTCCTTTATTGGGAATTTTGCCAGTGTCACCTCCTATGAGGCCATCCTCTTTTTCATCGCAACCACTTTCCGCACTTATGTCCATAAACACACCTTCACTGGATTTCTCCAGCTGCATATGAAGATATCACAACATTCTCCCAGTCAGCTATTTCTTCTATAATTCAACGTACATGTGATTCAAATTTCATTTTCAGCACTGTCATTTTTAGAGGTGGTTTCTGCACTTTAGTCTTTGAGGACATTAAAGTGTAATTTAACAAAAGTTATGGGATGCTCAAAAGACATTAGGGACACTGGAGAAAACAAGTAATTGAGAAAAAATGTGAATGACCACAAAAGATATTACAATTTTTAAAAATCCTTTACGGCAAGAACCATCACATGCGAAATCAAAAGGCACGACTAGATGCAGAAAACAATTACAACTCATATCTATATGAGACAGTCTGCTTCCTTTACATATAAGCAGATCTAGAGGAAAATGATTCCCCACTCAAGAATACAGGTTGTAAACAGCTTACAGAAAATAAAAAGTTTAAAGCTAAAAACGTTAAAAATGTGGTAAACCTCCTTTCAAGAGAAATGCAAATATAGATCTCACTGAGAACTTCTGATATTATCTGGATGAATCTCAGCAAAATAAATCTCTTATAATGCTGAGAAATAAAAAAGCCATAAATAAGAGCACATACTGTATGTTTATATGAAATACAAGAATAATGAACAGATAATATAAGTCAGGATAATGGTTACCTTTCCAGAGGCCCGGGATAGAGCAATGACTGGTACAGAGGTTACACAGGTTCGTCCAATTTGTGAAATTCACCATGCTATATTCTGTAACTTTTAATGTATTTTGCATATCATAATAAAGCATCTCTCTTAAAATATATATATACATACAAGATACCATTCTTTATCTACCAGTCTAGCAAAGATAAAAAGCTTTGCAACACTCCATAGTGTTACAATACACACTGGTGGTAGACGTATCAATAACTACAACCTCCATGGAGACAACCTGCCAATGAAATTTTAAAATGCACATATCCTGCCGGGGACAGTGGCTCACACGTGTAATCCCAGTACTTAGGGAGGCTAAGGCAGGCAGATCACCTGAGGTCAGGATTTCAAGACCAACCTGGCCAACATGGCGAAACCCAGTTCTACCAAAAATACCAAAATTAGCTGGGCGTCGTGGCGTGCACCTGTCATCCCAGCTACTCAGGAGGCTGAGGCAAGAGAATCACTTGAGTCCGGGAAGTGGAGGTTGTGGTGAGCCGAGATCGGGCCACTGCACTCTAGCCTGGGTGACAGAGCAAGGCTCTGTTTCAAAAAAAATTAGAGATAATATATACACAAAAAAAGCACAATATTGGTGACTAAAAGGCACTCCAAAAAAAAAAAAAAGTAGCTATTTATTACTAACCTGCCTGATATAATACTAGAATTATTTTTGTAAGAGACACTTCAAAAAGAATATATTGAATGCCTAACTCTTCATTCACAGACACATAGCAACACACACACAAAAAGTCAAAAGGTATTTGCCTAAAGACCCTTACAAAAAAGTCCAGGAAACATAAAAAAAAATAGCAAGATGGGAACAGAATCACACTCAGTTTTACACCCATTCCTGAACACTCACTGCCTCCTGAGCTCAACACTGCATAAAGTGTCTGGTCTTCCAAAGACACCTATTCCCACACCTAAAAATTGAGAGAAGAAAAAAATCTTAAATGGAAAAAACACTTTTTTATTCTGAGTATCTTTTTTTTTTTTTTTTTTTTTTTGAGACAGAGTCTCACTCCGTTGCCCCAGCTGGAGTATAGTAGTGCAATCTCGGCTCACTGCAATCAAGCGATTATCCCACCTCAGACTCCTGAGTAGTTGGAATTACAGGCATGCACCACACCATGCCCGGCTAATGTCTGTATTTTCAGTAGAGACGGGGCTTCACCATGTCAGCCAGGCTGGTCTCGAATTCCTGTTCTCAAGTGATCCATCCCCCTTGGTCTCCCAAAGAGCTGGGATTACAGGCGTGAGCCACCGCGCCTGGCACGGAACATCTTTTGTCAAATTTTAAACACATCAACAAAATCATCACATCTCCCCACAAAGACAAAATTCCTGCTCAACTGGCATTTACATTCCAGTGGAAATTAAAAAAAAAGAAAAGAAAGAAAGAAAAGGCACTCAAGAGTTAATCCCAGAAGGCTGGAATCATCCTGTGTATATACCATGGCACTGATACCTGGTCAAAGCACAAAACATACTGATTAATAGTGTTGCTCTGAAATCATGAATCCCATGAGCTATGGCCTGCTGGTACCAACTTGTCGTTGCTGTTCATTGTTAAAGCGAGATTGATGGTTTGCACCTGGTTTTGGTGAGCCCCTAGAGGTTTCTGCCACTGATGGTGGTTATGCAGCAAAAATATGCCTATGTGGCCAGCAGGAATATAAGCCCCACTGAGACTCCACTGGGGGATCCCTGGTTCCAAGGCATTCTCTGCACACATCAGTGATCCCAATCCAGAAAAGCTATCCATATGGCCCTACAGAAGGGGGACAATTGAAGCTCACACTCAACCTCTTCAGGTTCACTGAGAGGAGGCAGCCTCTGCTTGTGACACGCAACCTAACTTCAAAGTAGTTGCATTAGGTATCCTTTTTTCAGCAATGAACCACAGATTGATGAGCACTTGTTACTTTGGATCATGTGAGCTTTCTTTAGCAATCAAACCTTGCCTGACTGCCACTGGGGGGTGGGGGGGGGGGGGGGTAACAGACTGTAATGACTGTGGTTGAAAAAATAAAACTTAATGATACAATAGTGAAAAGCTATAGAGGCAAAATGGGATTAGAGAACATGGCCAGGAAAGGAGATGGGGAACATGAACTAAGGTACAAATGACAAGAATCCAACAAAGTGACAAGCAGGGGTTAAGAGAATTCTAAGCAGAGAGCACAACAGATAGGCTCTAAGGCAAGAACAAGTTTGACTCCAACAAAAGTTAAGTGTGGCTACAGAGTGGCAAGCAACGAACAAATGGTAGGAAATTAAATCAGAGGTAGGCAGGAGCAAATCACAGACAGCCTTATAAATATGGATTTCAACACAGTATCTTTCTTAATGTTCTTGCTGCCTCTATCTGCTCACACAGCCCTTCACTCACCTCAGTACTTACACTACCTCCAGAGTGAATTCTCCGAGTTAAATACAAGCATATAATTTCACTACTTAAAATAAATCAGTCGGCCAGGCATGGTGGCTCATGCCTGCAATCCCAGCACTTTGAGAGACCAAGGCAGGCGAATCACCTGTCAGGAGTTTGAGACCAGCCTGGCCAGCATGGCAAAACCCTGTCTCTACTAAAAATATGAAAAATTAGCCGGGCATGATGGCGCACACCTGTAATGCCAGCTCCTTCAGAGGCTGAGGCAGGAGAATCACCTGAACCCAGAAGGCAGAGGTTGCAGTGAGCCAAGATCACACCATTGCACTCTAGCCTGGGAAACAAGAGCAAAACTCTGTCTCAAAAAATAAAAAAAATAAATAAACAATAGCCAGGCACGGTGGCTCACACCTGTAAATTCCAGCATTTGAGAGGCCAAGGCGGGTGGATCATTTGAAGTCAGGAGTTCGAGACCAGCCTGGCCAAAATGGTGAAACCCCGTCTCTACTAAAAATACAAAAAAAATTTGCTGACCTCAGTGACACACGCCTGTAATCTCAGCTACTGGGGAGGGTGAAGCAGAAGGATCACTTGGACCTAGGAGACAGAGGTTGCAGTAAGCCAAGATTGTCCACTGCACTCCAGCCTGGGTGACAGAGTGAATAAAAAGAAGTAACACTCCATGTTAACACAATACATTCGATGTGTTTTTTTAGTCTTCCACTTTTGCTTAAGAGAAACTACATAGCTGCTTCTGCACAGACCTGGGGTTTTTAATCGCAGTGACCTTTTCTTCCCCAGGCAAGGGGCTGAAACATAACTAGGCAAATCAGTCTCCTAGAAATGTGAATGTAAAGCAAGAGAAATTATACAGGAAAATAATTCAAACTGATTCTTAACCACTGCCAAGTCAGCCCACTGTGATGTCTACAACCTAAACTCTATTCTTCTGTTTTTCATTAATTCAATGAACTTCCCCATCTTTCCCTTTTATTTGGCTTCAGATAACTAGACTTTCTGTTGCCTGCAAACAAAAACCTGGAGTCAAGGAACCAAGACTGTGAGGTCAGCACAAGTCACACAGCAATAAGCAGGAACCATAAATCAGAAAAAAGGCTGGTCCTACTGGGAGCAGAGAGAAAGAGAAAACGGAATTATGGCAGAATACTAGACTTGGAAGCCTAGTACTGCTGCTAGTAAGAGGAATACATGATAATTCAGTCCTTAAGAATCTGCTACATTCTAGAACACATGCCAATTATCCATGAAGCCAGAAAGTGAAAACAATCAGTTATAGGCAAAACAGTACTACAATTTCCTGAAACACTTGGCTTTGCAGCTTTAAGATAATTCCTGTCTTTCCCCCTTATGCTTCCTTAAAGAAATACCCCATTTAGCTGATAGTAATTTAAGAGACTCTGTTCCTTAAAATTTTTAAATAAGGAATACATCTGTAATTTCCCTACCCTGACTTCTTCCTTTAAGTTACAATACCTCTCACATACTCTACTCACATCCACCTCAGCCTGTATGGCAGTTCTGTCTATATGTCTCTATAGCAGTAATATGTTGCCTCTCTAAAAGCAAGAATAAAGTTTGAATCTCAGTGCCTACTTAATACAGTAACCGGTATACAGTAAAAATAATGATGATAAAACGCTCTCTATTATTAAATATCTGTATCACTCCTGGCACTGTAAGGCACTTTGTGTGTGTGTGTGTGTGTCTGTGTGTGTGTGTGTGTGTGTGTGTGTGTGTGTGTGTGTGTTTTTGTTTGTTTTTGAGACGGAGTCTCCCTCTGCCACTCATGCAGGAGTGAAGTGTCGCAATCTCAGCTCACTGCAGCCTCTGCCTCCCAGGTTCAAGCAATTCTCCCACCTCAGCCTCCCAAGTAGCTGGGATTACAGGAATACCACCACACCAGGATAATTTTTGTATTTTTAGTAGAGATGGGGCTTCACCATGTTGGCCAAGCTGGTCTCGAACTCCTGACCTCAGGTAATCCACCCAGCTCGGCCTCCAAAAGTGGGATTACAGGCGTGAGCCACCGCACCAGGCCTCATTTTGTATATATTTCTTTTTTTCTTTTTTTTTTTTTTTTCTGAGACGGAGTTTCGCTCTTGTTACCCAGGCTGGAGTGCAATGGCACGATCTCAGCTCACCACAACCTACGCCTCCTGGGTTCAGGCAATTCTCCTGCCTCGGCCTCCCAAAGTGCTGGGATTACAGGCGTGAGCCACCGCACCCAGCCCACTTTGTATATATTTCTAGTGATCACAATCAAGCTAAGAAGATACTATTTCTAGATTACAGTCACAAAAATAAGCAACTGTAATGAAATCACTGACATCTTCCAATAAAGACAAGATTCCTGCTCTACTGGCATTTACATTCTAGTGGAAGATTGTTTTTAAAAACAAAACAAAAACATGTAAATAAAAAGCACTCTGGAGACTAATCTCAAAGGACTGGAACTGGCCTTCTGGGGTTAACCCCCAGAGTGCTTTTTATTCCTTTCAAAGATGGAAATTACCTAAAACTGTTAAGTTAAAAGAACTAAGATCTACTTGAATCCAAATCTCTCCATCTTCCCTTTATTCCAACAGAGATCAAGATCTGAAATAAGGAGTTTTCAAACTGCAGGTCACAAACCAATTTTTGAATCATAAAATGTAAGTGAGTCATATCCCTTTTTTTGAGATGGAGTTTTGCTCCTGTTGCCCAGGCTGGAGTGCAATGGTGTGATCTCGTCTCACCACAACCTCCACCTCCAGGTTCAAGCGATTCTCCCACCTCAGCCTCCCAAGTATCTGGGATTACAGGCACGCGCCACATGCCCAGCTTTGTATTTTTAGTAGAGACAGAGTTTCTTCATGTTGGTCAGGCTGGTCTCACACTCCTGACCTCAGGTGACCCACCCACCTCAGCCTCCCAAAGTGCTGGGATTATAGGCGTGAGCCACCGCGCTCAGCCTGTCATATCCTTTTTTAATGAATGCAATATGAGGGCATCACATGAAGGGCAAACATTGTTTCATGAAACTAATTTCTGTTTTAAATACACACATGTACAAGGGAGACATGTATTTTAGCCCCCTGGGAGACGAGGTTTTGCTCTTGTCATCCAGGCTAGAGTGCAAAAGTGCAGATCTCAGCTCACTGCAACCTCTGGCTCCCAGATTCAAGAGATTCTCTTGCCTCAGCCTCCCAAGTAGCTGAGATTACAGGCATGCACCACCACCACGCCTAGCTAATTTCTGTATTTTTAACAGAGACAGAGTTTCGCCATGTTGGCCAGGCTGATCTCAAACTCCTGACTGGAAGTTATCTACCCGCCTCAGCCCCCAAAGTGCTGGAATTACAGGGATGAGCCACCACGCCCAGCCATCTTCCCAATTTTTAATCAAAATCCTGATGTTTAGAAACATCCAAGTAGTAAAATCTATCATAATGTCCTACATACATTATCAAAAATAGATAAACAGGATTTAAAAGGTATTGCATGAAAAGGTACTTGGGGCATTAAGTAACATACTTCTCCCCTGCTGGTGAAGTATGCCCTAAAACTATAGTGCACTTCTGTGGCAAAGAAGAGAAATGAACTACCTGGTTCTTTCACTCTCTTCCCCCAGGACTGTTACTAAACCATCTTCATCAAAAATGCTTCCCTGCTTTACTATGCTTCACTAAAGACAATTACTCAATTTGATCAGTTTTCTGATCATTTTCATAAGTGATTGGATAAATATCCTCCAATATATACTGTCTCTTAAAATGATAACCTCACTCACATGTATAACCTTATACACAAAAAAAGCATTCAGCAGGTGACAGCAGGCACTATGACTATGCATGTTTACTCCTGTAACAGGCCATAAGCCCAGAAAACAGCTGTCAGCATTATGGCATACATTAAAATGCTATGGGGGAAAAATGATTAATTCTTCGAAGGCACTATATACTAAAGAAGTAATGTACATTAAGAGAAAGACATGGCCGGGCATGGCATGGTGGCTCACGCCTGTAATCCCAGCACTTTGGGAGGCCAAGACGGGTGGATTGCTCAAGCCCAGGAATTTGAAACCAGCCTGGACAGTATCGCAAAACCTCATCTCTATAAAAAACACAAAAATTAGCAGGACGTGGTGGCATGGGCCTGTGGTCCAGTTACCTGGGAGGCTGAGGCAGAAAGATCAACTGATTAAGCCCATGAGGTTGAGGCTGCCTAAGCTGTGATCGTTCCACTGCACTCCACTGGGTGACAGAACTCAAGACTCCATCTCCAAACAAAGACATTAGTTAATTAAAAATAAATAAAATCAAACATTTTTTTAAAAGAGACATGTTTGGGGACATTTACAGTCATAAATTAAGGAATTATAGTCTGAGGCAGACAAATATATATATTGCTCCTCCTTCCCAAGGCCCCATGAAAAATAAAGGTAAAAGTTTTAAACTAAAATGAAGTAACAGGCCAAAGTCCTTGGCTCAGGCCTGTCATCCCAGCACTCTGGGAGGCCGAGG
Organism: Saguinus oedipus; assembly: GCA_031835075.1. Classification (NCBI taxonomy): domain Eukaryota; kingdom Metazoa; phylum Chordata; class Mammalia; order Primates; family Cebidae; genus Saguinus; species Saguinus oedipus. The sequence goes on from CM063185.1 coordinate 71,940,707, forward strand.
CAGGTAGAGCACTTGAATCCAAGAGTTCGAGACCAGCCTGGGCAACATGGCAAAACCTTGTCTCTACAAAAAAATACAAAACTTAGCCATGAATGGCGGCATGTAGTACCCTTAGTCCTAGCTACTAGGGAGGCTGAGATCAAGGATCAATTGAGCCTGTGAAGTTGGGGCTGCAGTGAGCCATGAGCAAAGCGTGCCACTATACTCCAGCCTGCATGACAGAGCAAGACGCTGTCTCAAAGACAAAATGAAACAGCACTGTTGCAAAACAAGTAGATGTCATTGATGATGATAAATTCTAAAGAACTTTTGGACAGGTTGAAAGTAGAAGAGACTGACAGAGAAAAAAACCTACATACAAGACACGAAAGTCTTTTCAAGGTCACACTAGAGAAGTTTCAAGTTATACACTAACCACAATTACAAGGAGAAGGCAACAATTACGGGTGCTCATCAGAGCACTGCATTACCCACATTCTGGATAGACTATCCCAGCCTCTGATCCTGTGAACAGAGTCGCTGATGGTGACAGCTCTTGCCTTTAGGACAAAGCTAGAGAAGAAATCTCCATAAAAAGCGGGCACTGACCAGGCGCAGTGGCAAACACCTTAATTTCGGCACTTTGGGAAGCCAAGATGGGAAGACTGATTGAGCCCAAGAGTGTGAGGCCAGCCTGGGCAACATGGTATGACAGCATCTACAAAGAGTAAAAAAACGTCAGCTGGCATGGCTGCATAGTCCTGTGATCCCAGCTACTTGGGGGGCTAAGGCAAGAGGCTCACTTGAGCCTGGGAGGTGGAGGCTGCAGGAAGCCATGATAACATCACTGCACTCCAGCCTGGGTGGCAGGGCAAGACCCTGTCTGGGAGGGAGAAAAAAAAAAGTGGGCATCGTTGCCAGGTAAGGCTTTCTGTGAGAGTAGCCAGGTCTGAGAGAGCAGTACAGCAGAAAGATGAAGGGAACAGACCTCCAATGCCGAGACAGAAATAAAAGGGGATAGAAGAAAAAAGGGAGAACAAGGAGAGAAAGAGGAGGGGATCTCTCACCGTCTGAGTGAAATATACCAAAGCACCGCTCCTTGCAACTACTGAAGATACCAGAGTAACCCAAGCGAGCAGGGTACCACTGTACCTGCTGACTCCTCACCCACACCCCCTAGAAGGAACAATGCTGGTCCACACCTGACCCCATTTCACATAACCTGTCACCAGAACTACTATTCAAGAGAGAAGCCTCACAGGAAAAGAACTATTTACACATACAACAAAAACATACTTTAACAAACAAGACTAACCAAGATACACCAAAAATTTGCCAAAAGCTGAAACCTAATAATATAAAAGGTACAAGGGGAACATACAGAAATCAGGGAACAGACAAACATTTTAATTCTCATTAATATCCTCACAAGAACTCAAAAAAACACTGCAAGATTAAAAAAAAAAAATAGGCCACATTAAAAAAAAAAATAGCAATGGCTATTAAAAATTATTAAAGCATTGGCCAGGTGCAATGGCTCATGCCTGTAATCCTAGCACTTTGGAAGGCCAAGTCAGGCAGATCACCTGAGGTCAGAAGTTCAAGACCAGCCTGGCCTACATGGTGAAACCCGTCTCTACTAAAAGAAACAGTACAAACATCAGCTAGGCGTGCTTACGTGCACCTGTAGTCCCAGCTGCTTGGGAGGCTGAGGCAGGAGAATCGCTTGAACCCAGGAGGCAGAGGTTGCAGTGAGCTGAGATCACACCGCTGCACTCCAGCCTGGGCGACAGAGACTCCATCACCAGGGAAAAAAAAATTATTAAAGCATAAAAAATTCAATTGTGTAATAAACTGGGCATAGCTAAATACCAAATTCATTTGCCTAGAATATAAATATTGTCCAGAAAGTAGAGGGGAAAAAAAAAAAAACAAAAATTAAAGTATAAGAGAAAAACGAATAAGTGACAATATAGAGTCCAACATCCACTTACATAAGATATCCAAAAGTGAAGAATAGAGATGGAGGGGGAACCTTAAACTTTCCAAGAGCTGAAGAACGACTGATTCAGTTGTCAGACTGAAAACAGTCACAGAGTAACACTAAAATCAAACGAAAAATATCCGTAACTGGATTTTTGCCAGTAAAATTTCAGAATGCCAAGAAAGCTTCCAGAACAAAACTAGGCCTTCGCAAAACAATGACCTTCACATCCATCTTCTAATTAGAAATACCAGGTACTAGAAGACAATATAGCAGTGTTCTACTCCCCCAAGTTCTACAAGAAAAATACCTTCAAACAGCCTGGCACAGTGGCTCACACCTGTAATCTCTGTACTCTGGGAGGCCAAGGCGGGCAGATCATGAGGTCACGAGTTGGAGACCAGCCTCAGCAATATGGAGAAATACCGTCTCTACTGAAAATACAAAAATTAGCCGGGCATGGTGGCATGTGCGTATAGTCTCAGCTACTCAGGAGGCTGAGGCAGAATCGCTTGAACCTGGGAAGCCACTGCACTCCAGCCTGGGCGACAGAGCGAGGCTGCATCTCAAAAAAATGTAACAAAACGTAACAAACCTTGAAACTATATTCCTAAACCCAAACTTCCTCAACATGTGTGCTACCAACGGGTTACCAGGTGAGCAGCCAGAGGCCTTTGCTACTGCACATAAATACGACCATTTTCTACCAATTTATAATGTGAAAAAGTTGAAAGCATTGCTGTCAAGTCCGATTTGCCACCGAGTCAAAATAAAGACATATTCAGACATTCGAGAACTGAAATTTTACTTCTATGAAAAAAACTGAAAAGGTAGAGCAGCAAAGCAAAAAAGGAATCCAAGTAAACACAAGACACAGAAGAAACAGTGGCAGCTCAGTGTGAACCAGAAGTTAACAAGTGACAAAACAAAGTATTCTACACTTGTCACTGACAGTGAGAGATTCTCCTTTAACAGCCAAAGTTGAATGACCGTATTATTCCCTTCCTCATAAATATAAGTGAATAATTGTAACAATTAATAATTGTTTTTCAATTTTAAAAATCATCCTATAGGAAAAAAGGAAGTTCAAAACTACATAGTTGCAAACTCTAATCTAAGCTTGCTCAACCCACATAAACTTTTTTAAAACACTGAGGTATTTTTTTTTTGCAATTTTTTTTCTAGCTCATCAGCTATCGTTAGTGTATATTACATGTGGCCCAAGAAAACTGTTCTCTTCCACTGTGGCCCAGGGAAGTCAAACCATTGGGCACCCCTGCTCTAATCCTTATCTTGTAAAAATAACATATTTTCTAATTGTTAAAAGAAAATGTAAGGAAGGATGAATGCACTAATTTTCTCAAAACTTTCAAATGAAATGTGTCCCATAGTTCATATAGTCTTTAGTATAATTTATCATTTAAAATAACTAAAGCAAGCAAGAAATAAACAACTATTAACAGTGGCTGCCTTTAGAAAGCCAGGGGGCGCGGGGCGGGGGGGGGGGGGGGGGGCGGGGGAGATAATCTTAGTTTTCTTCATACCATTCTATCCTATTCGGAGATTCTGCGGCATGCATGCATTACTTTTAAGTAATTTAAAAACTGACTTTGATTCCTAAAACGTTATGGTACATAGTAAGTCAGACTACCACGTAGAAATTAAGAACAAAATATATCTGTATTTACACGAACAATGTTCACAACATATTAGGTTATCAACAGAACAGCATGCATATAATCTCATGTAAATCATAGTAAATATTTTTCACATTTTTATACTATACCTGAAAGTGCATAAAAACACATTTGAAAGGTTACATATCAAAGTCTTAACAACAGCTGTATTTGGTGAATAGAATGAGCTCAAACTAAGAACTTTCAACATATCACTTTACAGTGTACATCTGCTCCATTTGGTTGGTTCATGCATTTTTACAATGTGTATATATGGCATATAAAAGATAAACTTAGTGGGGATCCTAAAAGAGATATCTGTACAGCCATGTTTACAGCAGCACTATTCACAGTAGCCAAAAGTCAAAAGCAACCAAAGTGTCCATTGCAAAAAACAAAACATGGTCTACGCATACAGTGAAGTACTAGCCTTAAAAGGCAAGGAAATTCTGACACATGCTACAACATAAATGAACTGTCAGGACATTATGCTAAGTGCATTAAGCTGGTTCATAAAAAGTCAAACACTACCAGATTCCACTTGCATATTAATAAAGACAGAAAATAAGAATAGTGGTTGCCAGAGGGGAGAAGAAAGAGAAGAAGTTGCTTAATGGGCATAGAGTTTCAGTTTTGCAGGATAAATAATACTGCAGACTGATTATGATGCCAGGTAGACAAGGGGCAAAATTGGGGCTTAGCATAGGAGGGTTCTTGGCTTCACCTAGGAAAGCATTCAACAGCGAAGAGGTGGTAGAAGTGGTGTTATAACTTTCATGGAAGCAGCAGCAGACGTAGTGCTCCCTGCAGAGCAGGGCTACCCCATAAGCAGTGTGACCCGAGTACCAGCTAAGGGGCAGTTCTGCAGTCACATTTGTACCTACTTTTAATAACATGCAAATTAAGGAACAGGTTCTACTGAAATATCTAGAAGTGGTATGGTAATTTCTCTGTCATTGCCATGGAAAGGGGCAGAAATGTCCAAGTGTTGCCATGGCAATGATAAACTGACATGACACTTAATGAGAGGTGCTTTTACCTCTTCCCAGCTTCAGCTAGTCTTCAATATGGTGCAGAGTCCAAGCTCCACCTCTGGAGTCAGGTCCTGTCTCCTACTCCTAGTTGCCCAACAATGTGAGTTTACTTAACAGTAATGAACTGTACATTTTTTTACAACTATCTGCTGTAAAGGGCTAGACAGCAGTTTTTCCAAGGACAAAGGGCTCGGTTGCAACTACTCAACAGTATAGTTGTGAAATCAAAGCAGCCATACCTACACATAAATTAATCAATGTGGCTATAACCGGTTAACTGAACTATACATTTTTTAATAGTTAATATAGGAAATTTTTATGTCTATTTATAATTAAAATTAATAAGTTTTAGAAGCAAATGAAGGCCAGGCACAGTGGCTCACACCTGTAATACCAGCACTTTGGGAGGCCAAGGCAGGAGAATCATGAGGTTAGGAGTTCGAGACCAGCCTAACCAACATGGTGAAACTCCATCTCTATTAAAAATACAAAAAGTAGCCAGGCATGTGGTGCAGGCCTGTAATCCCAGCTACTCAGGAGACTGAGGCAGAAGAACTGCTTGATCACTTCAAGCGAATCCAGGAGGCGTAGGCTGCAGTGAGCTGAGATCGTGCCACTGTACTCCAGCCTGGGCGACAGTGCAAGACCAAAAAAAAAAAAAAAAGCAACTGAAATAAAAATTTTAAAATAATAAATTCCCAATGATAAATTAGTGGCATCAAGAGAAATACAGTCAATCCTCACCAATGGGTTTCACATTTGTGAATTTGCCTGCTTGCATCAAAATTCATAGTTCAGCACTTTCACAGTCACAGGCGGACGTGCACAAGACGGTGAAAAAACCTGAGGTGCCCATTGCGTGCTTACCCACCTGAAGACAAAAGACAGCATTCTGCCTTGTTTCAGCTATAGTATCATATACAAACGTCCTCTGTGTGGTCTATTAAGTGCCATGTTTTGCATGTTTGTGCTTTTTGTTGGTCATTTCACTTTTTAAAATAACACTTTATCACTATGCTTAGGGCTACCTAGTATTGCTAAGTGAAAGATGGCTGTGGAGAAAAATATGTGTGGCAAAGAAGCTTTGTTCATGAGTTTTAGTGCTGTTGACTCTAAATGTGAGATTAATGAATCAACAATATATATTAATAAGGTATCTTTAAACAGAAACACACCAAGTTACTATCGATCAGCTGACAAAAATGTCATGACCAAGACTTCCAGGAACCTAACCCTGTATTTTCCCCTAGGAGTAATGGCTGAAAATATGCTAATTGGGTGTTCAAGGTAACTTTAAAGAACATACCTACAGTGAATAATGAAAATAAGTCAAAAAAAGGGAAGAATTACAGGTAAAAGATATTAATTTATGTCAACTATTTTAATGTGATTTTGAAACTTGTGAAGACCAGAAGTTTTTTTACAGTACATGAAGTGATGATGGGGCAGGGGATATTTATTCCTAAATTTAAAAATAATTATCACCTAACCTTTGCAATTAAGCTTTTTGTTATGTGTGGAAAGCACTTAGCTCAGTGCCTACACAGAGTGAAAAATTCAGTAAAATACTGAATATTATTATTTATCTCATTAAATTATTACAACTATCAAGGTGATGGGAATCTGAGAATGTTATCCAATTGGTTAGATTTCAATTCAGTGAGGGTACAGTTAACTATATAGATGGATCTCTGATAGTTCATTCAGGCTATAACAAAATTATCAACTGTGGTCATCTGCAATGAAGTGACTAATGAAAACAAGGCTTTGGAAACCAAGTGAGGCTCTGGTAGAAAACTATGCAGGGCACGCCACAGATATACAAGGACAGTGGAGGGGATGACCGCTTCTAACAGCGTTGAAGTTAAAAAGTGACATATTCAGGTCAGGTGTGGTGGCTCACACCTGTAATCCCAGCACTTTGGGAGGCCAAGGCAGGCAAGATCACCGAGGTTGGAAATTTAAGACCAGCCTGACCAACATGGAGAAACCCCGTCTCTACAAAAAATACAAAATTAGCTGAACGTGGTGGTGCATGCCTGTAATCCCAGCTACTCAAGAGGCTGAGGCAGAACTGCTTGAACCCGGGAGGCGGAGGTTGCAATGAGCTGAGAGCATGCCACTGCAGTCCAGCCTGGGCAACAAGAGCGAAACTCGTCCCAGAAAAAAAAAAAAAAGAAAGTGGCATATTCACAGCATAAATTTTTGACTCATGGCACCGACAAAGAAGGAGGCAGTTACAACATTAAAAAATTGTTCTCCATTCTCTAAAGCAAAAGTTAGAAAATGTTTTTCTGTAAACGGCCAAACAGCAATTTTTCCAAGGCCAAAGGTCTCAGATGCAACTATTCAACTGCGCAGTTGTGAAGTGAAAGCAGCCATACCTATACATAAATTAATCAATGTGGCTATATTCCAATAAAACTTTATATATGAAAATTTGAATTTCATGTAATTTTGTCACAAAATAGTATCATTCTTTTGACCTTTTTTATTCAATTATTTTAAATTGCGGAAAATATTTTTAACTTATGGATCACAAAAAAAACAGGTTGGCCACAGACAGCCTGAAAACTGCAGTTGGCCAACCCCTGCTCTAAAGCTTTACAGCCAAAACTCAAATGCAGTCTGATTTTGTTGACTGTTTATTATAACTTCAAGTGGAACCAGGCAAGCCTACGAAGAGGAACCTGGTGGTTATCAAGCTGGTTTTTCTGCAAGAACCTTGGAAAGTCCCTAAAACCATAACATAAAGATGTTCCACAATAATCCTACGTGGTCTATACCAGAGGTATGAAAACTACAACCTGAGGCAAATCTGACCCACTGTGTCTTAGTAAATAAAGTTTTAAAGGAACAGAAGAGCTCATTTATATACTATCTACGGCTGCTTTATCACTACAACGGCGGCATTGCACTGTTTTGTTTTTTTTTCCAGTGACTGTGTATCTGGTCCCCTATAGAAAAAGTTGGCCAACTCCTAATCTGGGTAAACAAGTATGTATGGAATACAGAGACCTGACAAGAGCCACCAAGATAACAGCCTCTCAAAGTTCACAGAAACTCCAGAATGAAGGCATAAGGCAAGGTACGCTTTAGACAAAGCTCTATAATTACATCCCAAGTACTGTGATTTCCCTGTTGGCTTTCCACAAAGATCAACAGCCACTTATTAAAGTAACAATGCACTTGATAAGTATGAAACACCCAGACCTTTCTGGGACTATAAAACCTAACTCTTACATTTCTAAAGACCTAGATGGCAGCAATGTGACACATTTGTCAGAGGGATTACAGTGGTCAAATAACAAAGTCTTGGCCAAAAGTCCATTTATCAGAGAGTAGATCAACCCTCCCAATTTACTGGTTATCTTCTCCGGGTGTTGAACATATAGTTGCAAAGGGCAGTCTTAGTTTTCCAACTGACAAAATTCCCATATTGATTCCATGACAGGTAGAGTTGCAGGGTAGTTCTTTTAATCAGGAAAAATCTAATGGAGACCCCAGGAGCTCTACCTCCAAACAAAAATAATTTGGATTCCTGAAAGAATTGTCAGAGAACTGAAAGACGCAAGGATTGCAATTCCTAGCAGATACCTACTTAATACACCTGTCTGGCTAATACAGAAAACAAATATTTTTAGAGGATGACTGTGTTTTAATCTTAATGACTATAAGGCACAGCTGGTATTCAAATGTGATCTGTTTAGTTCAGTAGCTGGTATGCAGCTATCAATCATTCTGGCAAAGGTTTCTCTATCTCCACAAACAGAATTTCAGAATCAATTTGCTTTCATTTAGCTTCTACAGCAGTACATATTCACTATATTACCTCAGGTCAAGTCGGTTTTCTGGCCTTCCTATGCTTTTTTTTTTTTTTGAGATAGAGTTTTGCTCTTGTTGCCCAGGCTGGAGTGCAGTGGCATGATCTCATTTCACTGCAACCTCCGCCTCCCAAGTTCAAGTGATTCTCCTGCCTCAGGCTCCTGAGTAGCTAGGATTACAGGTGTCCACAACCACACCTAGCTACTTTTTCCTATCTTTTTGTAGAGATGGGGTCTTACCATGTTAGCCAGGCTGGTCTCGAACTCCTGACCTCAGGTGATCCTCCTGCCTCCACATCCCCAAAGTGCTAGAATTACAGGTGTGAGCCACCATGCCCGGCCTTATATGATCTTAATCATTTCACCACACCACTTGCTACACTGATAACGTCAGGCCAAAAGGGCCTAGTGAGGAGGAGGAGGCAGCAGTACTCTAGATGCCTTAGTGTAAAAGACATGTGAGCCAAAGAACAGAAGTACCCAGGGTAAACAGCACTCTGAGGCCACAAATGAGGTTCTAGGGGCAAGTAAATTGTGGCACGTCAGGATACCAGCTCCAAAGTGAAAGACAATGTCTAGCGCAGTGGCCCTCACCTGTAATCCCAGCACTTTTGGAGGCCTAACCAGAAGAACTGCTTCAGCCCAGCAACATGGTAAAACCATGTCTCTACAAAACACAAAAACTAGCCAGGCATGGTGGCACATGTCTGTAATCCCAGCTACTCAGGAGGCTGACAGGGAGGACTGCTAGAGCCCCAGACGTCAAAGCTGCAATGAGCCGTGACTGTGCCAGTGTACTCCAACTTGGGAGACAAAGTAAGACTATCTCAAAAAAAAAAAAAAAAAAAAAAGACAAAGCGAAAGAGAGTCAGTATACCTTTATGTCCTACAACTAAGAAAGAAGCAAAAAGCTTGCTGGGACTTTCTGGAAATTGGAAAGAACATATACCAATCTGTGTGTGCTGCTCTGTTCTATTCACTGAGTGATCTAATATCTTATAAAGTAGGGCCCAGAGGAAGAGAAAATTCTCCAGCCAATCCAGGTTACAATATAGTACAACTAGCTGTCACTTGACCGTAATGACTCTAAAACTGGAATCACGCTCCAAGTGTCAAAAGGTCAGGGCCATAAGAAGCCACTGGCAAACCTCTCCAGAACAATCACAGCAGAGACTCCTAGGGTAAAGCCAGGTCTTTTGTTAAACCAAGATTGTCTTCTGAACAAAGTTCTTGTACTTTTTAAAGTACTGGTAGAGAATAAAGATCTAGCCACAGGTGACTATAAAAGCTGAGCAGCACATCAGGAATTATCATCATCTGATCCACCAAGTTAAAGTGATAGAAGCAACCTGAATATGGTTTGGCTGTGTCCCCACTGCAATCCTCAATGCTGGAGGAGGGGCCTGGAGGGAGGTGACTAGATCGTGGGGACAGACTTTCCCATAGTGAATGAGTTCTCACAAGATCTCATTTGTTTCAAAGTGTGCAGCACCTCCCCTTCGCTCACTCTCTCCTGAAGACCACGTGAAGACCCTGCCTGCTTCCCCTTCGCTTTCTGCTATGATTTTAACTTTCCTGAGGCCTCCCCTGAAACAGAAGCCTGTAAAGTCTGCAGAACCATGAGCCGATTAAGTCTCTTTTCTTTCTAAATTACTCAGTTTTAGGTATGTCTTTATGACAACGTGACAATGGACTAATACACACCCCGTCATCATGCATGAATGTTATATACAAGACAGTAATCAGGCTGGTTATGAAGCATGAGCAGAGAGCTCACATTCGCAGTGTACCTATTCCTGATGCAATGCTATTTCTTCCTCAAACAAGGCCTATAACTACACAGGGGGTCCTCTATTTGCTAATTGAGAGAAAAACAAATATGAGCCTGGATTACAGATGACGCTGCACTACATGCTGGTACCATCCAGAAACTGATTCCTTCAACCACACTGTCCTATCTGGAGTAGCTCTTAAGAACAGTTAGGCTGTGAGCCAGGAAAGCAACTCACACCTGTAATCTCAGCACTTTGGGAGGCCAAGGTGGGTGAATCACTTGAGGCCAAGAGTTCGAGACCACCCTGACACACATGGCAAAACCCCGTCTCCACCAAAAATGCAAAAAATAAGCTGGACATGGTGGTACGTGCCTGTAGTCCCAGCTGCTCAGGAGGCTGAGGCAGGAGAATCGCTTAAACCCAGGAAGCAGAGGTTGCAGTGAGCCGAGATCGCATTCTAGCCTGGTGACAGAGCGAGACTCCATCTCAAAAAACAAAAATAAATTTAAAAAAAGAAAAAACTCAACAAGTGATAGTTTCTTAAAAGTTTACTGCAATGTGAAATCTTTAACCCTATCAATGAACTTTTCATACTGTTACATTAAAATCCATCAGTTTTGCAATGTTGAATAGATCTTTTACCTATGCATGATTTTGAAGGGCATGCGTCAATTAGAAAATATTGTTCCACTGAACTGGACAAATGTGCCAAATATAATCATCATGCAGCACCAAAAATATAAAAATTATATTCACCTCTGGTCAGGCACAGTGGCTCATGCCTGTAATCCCAGCACTCTGGGCGGCCAAGGCAGGCAGATCACGAGGTCAGGAGTTTGAGACCAGCATAGCCAACATGGTGAAACCCGGTCTCTACTAAAAATACAAAACTTAGCCCGGCATGGTGGCACACGCCTGCCCCAGTCCCAGCTACTCCGGAGGCTGAGGCAGGAGAATCGGCTGAACCCAGGAGGTGGAGGTTGTCGTGAGCCAACATTGCACCACTGCACTCCAGCCTGGGCGACAGAGCGAGACTCCGTCCCACAAAATATATATATATTCACTACTGATACCAACGATCATGAGGAAAAATCTATATAAAAGGAAGCTGTCAACCTCAGAGTATCTAATAATTTTCCAAAACCCAAACTTCCACGTGAAATCTCAGATTTTATCACCGGCAAGAAATACTGTCAGTTGTTTTCCTTAAAAGCTCACTATGTTTGAGAAAATCTCTCTCAAATGCCCATGTCAGAATAACCACAGTGAGTCGCTGTTTCAAGTGAAAATTTAAAAAGGCGGGTTCTGCTCATAGCTCAAACTGCCCAAGTGTTTTTTCCCTTTGAAACCATCCTACTTTTGCATTCATAAGCATTTTATGAACATTTTCCATTTCATCACAAACACCAGTAAAAAGATTCGGACTCAGATCATGATTTTTTTAGATTAATACTCTTCACTGTTTCATCAAGAATGTTCTTAAGACTTTATTTTCCCCAAGAGATGTAGTCTTACTCTATCACCCAGGCTAGACAGCAATGGCGTGATTTTGGTTCAACGCAGCCTCAACTTCCTGGGCTCAAGAGATCCCCTCCTCCTCAGCCTCCTAAGTAGCTGGGACTACCGGCACATGCCACCATGCCCAGCTAATATTTTTGGGTTTTTTGGTTTTCTTTATTATTTAATAGAGATGAGGCCTCCCTATGTTGCCCAGGTGAGTCTCAAACTCCTGTGCTCAAGCAATTCTCCGGCCTCAGCCTCTCAAAGCTCTGGGACTACAGGCACGCACCACCATGCCCAGCTTATTTTTTGCATTTTTGGTGGAGATGGGGTTTTGTCAAGTAAAACTGTACTATAAATATGCGGTGATGGTGGTGCAGAACACAGTTTGAAAAAACAATACTGATTTTTCCTAACCAGTAAATTTTCGAAAACATCAGTTTTGAGCAACAGTGCAAATGTCAACACAGTGAAAGAAAGTATTTATGATTATTAAATTATATTTAACTCTTAAAGGGTCTTGGGTTCAACAGACAGCACAAAACATATTTCTCATTTTTGTTGCTGGCTACAAGCATCTTCTTCATTCTGGAATCTGGCAAAGGAAACAGCCTTTATCTGGCACCTGTTTTCTTGGGGCAGAGGAACATAAACAAAAGTCATTCATGCAATGGCTCCGAATAAGGCTTCTGCTTAGACATGACCAGTAATCACGCCTACTCATCTTCCAGTGGCCAGAGCAAGTTCCATGGCCAAGCCTGATGTCCACAGGAACAAGGAAGTACTTCTCCACAGGTAAAAGGTAAAGAAGGGAAGCAACCGTTTTTGAAAAATGTGATCTACCATAAGCAAGAATTAACTCTCACCTCCACACCAAACAGTACCGTATTTCACAGGGGACACCAAGCTACCTGGTAGCAAGATGATAACACTCAGAATCTTTCCACCGTTAAGAAACTTATCTCTGTGAAACAGACACTTAGCTTTTGTCAACAATCTTATTCTGGCTACCGTGGAAACAAGTCCATTATTTATAACTTTTTTTAAATTCTGAATGAAAATTAAGTTTTAGGATCTAAATAACCAACACCAATTTAGAACACAAACCTTTGATAAATTGTAGATTTTTTAGATGACAGCTAGTTAAGGATGTTGGAAGTTTAAGCACAAAAGGAGGCATGTATGCTGAAAGGGGACAGGTATTTACTGCTACGGACGTCTATCAAAAATTTGAAAAGACTTTTTAATTTGTTGATATTTCCACATTCTGAAATCTACTATCTAAAGTAGAAATTAGAATTTAAAATTCCCAGCTCCCCTTATGGCTAAAGAAATGGCATATTCTTTGAGCTCAAAAACAAACCTCTACTTTAATTTAGAGTAAGCTTCCATTTCTTGCTCAGTCCCAAGGTGGCAGACACATTTGCGTTTTAATAATGGCAACAGCCAATGCTAGCCATTTCCCAGTGATTGCAATGCCGAGTGCCTGTCAATGGACCACCACCGGAGGCAACAGCAGTAGCATCTGCAATCAAACTGAGTGCTTAGTAGTTAGCGCTGGGTACCCCTGCTTTCTCAAATCTAGTTCTGCAGTATGGTTCTGGGCAACGTTCCCAGAAGCTTGGACTTAAATCTGTATCTCTAGGACTCCCCAATGACTTTCATCATATTTAATATTCCCTACTCTGATAGCCAGCATAAGTTCTGTTGTTTATAATGAAGAATGTATTTTATAATACTTATTCTCATTTTATGTGTAAGAAAACTGGGGTTTAAAATGGCTAACTTACTAACAGGCTACTTAAATTTCAAAGCTTTTTTTTTAACTAATTTTATATTATACTAATTCCACAATTAATGACTTAAACAGTACAAGGCAACTGAAACAAAATTCACCACTGCTCTGAAACAGGAGTTGACAAAATGACAGCCCGTGGACCAACTCCAATCTGCTGTCATATGGCCCACAAGCTAATTATAATTTTTACATTTTTAAATGGTTGGGGGGGCACAACAGGACTGTGAAAATCATACAAACTTCAATGTATCATAAATAACATTTTAGTGGAACACAGCTGTGCCTATTCATTTATATACTATTCATGACTGCTTCACGACAGCAGACTTCAGTAGCTGCCTCAGGTATTTACTAACTAACCCTTAAGCTTTTACAGTGTGCTGACCTCTGCTCTAAAATTATTCTAATAACTAAGGAAATGTCAATTTAAATAAATCTGTATTTATATATTTTTAACATCCCAGACTGTCTACTTTGAGAACATGACATATGTAGCATACTATAGAATTTACCCAATAATTAGACCACGAAGTCAATTTTTTTCTCTTATCTGATTCCAAACAAGAGTATCAAACTAAAATTTAGTGTCAAAAAGGGTTGTTTTCAGAACAATCAAGATGTTATCAACCAAAAGCCAAATACACCCTAATTACCTGTCTTCCCCAGAAACTGCCAAGCCCAGTAGTAGATTTTTTTTTAAATTAACTAACTGGCCTTGAGTTCCTAAAGAGATATACGGAATGGTGGTACTCAATAATACAACAGAGGAGCAAACAGTGTGGTGTCAAAGACGTGGATATTTTAGCAGAGCATAGAGTTCTCAATTCCTTAAAACTAAGCAAAATAGGCTCTCTGCTCCGCCTGTTCGACAGACAGCCGCATCTTGTCTCCCATCGCCAGCGCAGCCACATCCCTGAGACACCATGGGGAAGGTGAAGGTCGGAGTCAACGGATTTGGTCGTATTGGGCGCCTGGTCACCAGGGCTGCTTTTAACTCTGGTAAAGTGGATGTCGTCGCCATCAACGATCCCTTCATTGACCTCAACTACATGGTCTACATGTTTCAGTATGATTCCACCCATGGCAAATTCCATGGCACTGTCAAGGCTGAGAACGGGAAGCTTGTCATCAATGGAAATCCCATCACCATCTTCCAGGAGCGAGATCCCTCCAAAATCAAGTGGGGCGATGTTGGCGCTGAGTATGTGGTAGAGTCCACTGGCGTCTTCACCACCATGGAGAAAGCTGGGGCTCACTTGCAGGGGGGAGCCAAAAGGGTCATCATATCTGCCCCCTCTGCTGATGCCCCCATGTTTGTGATGGGCGTGAACCATGAGAAGTATGACAACAGCCTCAAGATCGTCAGCAATGCCTCCTGCACCACCAACTGCTTAGCGCCCCTGGCCAAGGTCATCCATGACAACTTCGGTATCGTGGAAGGACTCATGACCACGGTCCACGCCATCACTGCCACCCAGAAGACCGTGGATGGCCCCTCCGGGAAACTGTGGCGTGATGGCCGTGGGGCTCTCCAGAACATCATCCCTGCCTCTACTGGTGCTGCCAAGGCCGTGGGCAAGGTCATTCCTGAGCTGAACGGGAAGCTCACTGGCATGGCCTTCCGTGTCCCCACTGCCAACGTGTCAGTGGTGGACCTGACCTGCCGCCTGGAAAAACCTGCCAAATATGATGACATCTAGAAGGTGGTGAAGCAGGCGTCGGAGGGCCCCCTCAAGGGCATCCTGGGCTACACTGAGCACCAGGTGGTGTCCTCTGACTTCAACAGTGACACCCATTCTTCCACCTTCGATGCTGGGGCTGGCATTGCCCTCAACGACCACTTCGTCAAGCTCATTTCCTGGTATGACAATGAATTTGGCTACAGCAACAGGGTGGTGGACCTCATGTCCCACATGGCCTCCAAGGAGTAAGACCCCTGGACCACCAGCCCCAGAGAGAGCACGAGAGGAAGAGAGGCCCTCACTGCTGGGGAGTCCCTGCCACACTGAGTCCCTCACCACACTGAATTGCCCCTCCTCAGTTTCCATGCAGACCCCTTGAAGAGGGAGGGGCCTAGGGAGCCCCACCTTGTCGTGTACCATCAATAAAATCCCCTGTGCTCAAAAAAAAAAAAAAACTAAGCAAAATAAGCCAAACGACAGGAATGGGCAGCTGCTGTGAAATGCTCAGAGCAGGAGGGACGCCTTCATGCATGCCAAAATCCAGAGACCAGAAGTTAGTAGGTCACTAAAACTGGAAACTGACCAGTGTCCAATCCTTTCCTCCTGTTTCAGCAACTACAGATTGAGTTACCTACGGAAACAAAACAAAAAATCATGTCTCTCTGCAGTACTAGATTCAGGTACTGTTTCTCCATGTCACATAGTTTAATGTTGCAGGATTTTTCTTCCCATTTCTTGGTAGTATTTCCAAGCTCTACCTGACTACCCTCAACTCCCAAATTGACCTTCTGTGTGGAAAAACATGTCCCGTGTAGGCCTGTTAAGGTGCCACGCAGCAGAGAAGGCTCTAACAGAAAGTAATTATCTAAGGACGCTGACATATTTCCAGTTAAAACAAGCTGGGAAGGTAATAGAGTGAGGTATTAATAAAGAGAAACGAAGTTTTTTACTTTACCTTCGTTTAAAAATTAAGACACAAACTGGAAACAACATGTGAGAATCTGAGATCGGATCTCACTACATTGGAAGGTGAGTTGTTCACAACATAAAACACTTTCTTGCAAATAAAGTTATAATTATATGTAATATGCTTGTTTCTGAGGTAGCTCAGAAAAGCTAGCAACAATAAAACAAACAAAAAGCCATAGAATCACAGAATCAGAAGACACTTTAAACATCCTGCTCAATTCCTTTATTTACAGATAGCACCGCTGTGGTGAAGAGAAAGTTGAGTCACTTGTGAAGGGGCACAGTGGTATATAAAAGCAAAGCGAGGAAGAAAGCCCAATCTATGACTCTCAAAGCTGCACGCTTTTCACATTGAACCACCTCTACTTACAAAACTTTTTTCAAGTATTTGTGTCTCAGCATAGCTTAACGTCACCAGTGTGTATCAAAAACAGTACTAAATAGCATTAAAAACAGTTGCATCTGATTTTGTTAGTTGGTGATGGTTTACACCAGGGGTCCCCAGCCCCCAGCTGCGGGTGCAGTCCACAGCAATGGGGCCAGCATCACCACCTGAGCTCCACCTCCCGTCACATCAGCTGCAGCTTTAGATTCTCACAGGAGAAGTGCGCACTTGTGAGACTGTGTGCTCCTTATGAGAATCTAACTAATGCCTGATGAAACCACCGCCCCACCCCCTGTCAGTGGAAAAACTGTCTTCCACAAAACTGGTCCCTAGGGCCAAAAAGTTGGGTACCACTGGTTTACACAGTAAAACGGCAAACAGGCTGAACATGAAACCAGTTGTACCCCAGAATGCCTAAGGTATAGACTGTCTCAGCCACTGTGAAATCTCAGAGTAATTGTTTCATCACCCAAGGACAAAAAGAATTTTTCCATTAGAAACTGTACTCCTTTACCCTAAATACTGCTACTAAATACAGTGTGTTCCAAGTTGACCCAAAAGAGTAACAGTGTGGATGAATTTGATAAATAAAAGATGATTATAGCAAATTAAAAGTTTACTGAGTTGGCCTGGCTATGCTGAAAACTTCTTCCAAAGATGCTCCCAGCTGTCACCCCTCTTTTTGAGTCCACAGAAGCTTTTAAGTTGCTACATTCACTTTAGATTTTGCATTTTACTTTTCACTCCCAGATCTCGTTTGTTTCCAGAGAGAGCCACACAATTAACTAATTTAAGCCCCGCCCCACCCCCCCTCTTTTTTGAGACAGAATCACTCGTCACTGGAGTGCAATGTCACAATCTCAGCTCACTGCATCCTCCATCTCCTGGGTTCAAGCAATTCTCCTGCCTCAGCCTCCCAAGTAGCTGTGATTACTGGCACCCACCACCACACCCAGATAATTTTTGTATTTTTAGTAGAGACAGGGTTTCCACATGTTGACCAGGCCGGTCTCGAACTCCTGGCCTCGTGATCCACCAGCCTCAGCCTCCCAAGTGCTGGGATTACAGGTGTGGGCCACCTCGCTCAGCTGCCCCACCCTTTTTCTTAGCTTTTGCAGAACGCTGTCATCTTTATTTCCTCACTACTCAGGTGATGCCGGCCCTGGCTTCTACATATTTCAGTAAATTCTTCCTTTTTTTTTTTTTTTTTTTGAGACGGAGTTTCGCTCTTGTTACCCAGGCTGGAGTGCAATGGCGCGATCTCGGCTCACCGCAACCTCCGCCTCCTGGGTTCAGGCAATTCTCCTGCCTCAGCCTCCAGAGTAGCTGGGATTACAGGCACGCGCCACCATGCCCAGCTAATTTTTTTTGTATTTTTAGTAGAGACGGGGTTTCACCATATTGACCAGGATGGTCTCGATCTCTGGACCTCGTGATCCACCCACCTCGGCCTCCCAAAGTGCTGGGATAACAGGCGTGAGCCACCGCGCCCGGCCTCTTCCCTTATTTTCTATGTAGATCTCTGTAACCATCATTCTTAGAGTCATCTCTTTGTTTGTGATTGTCCCTAATTACCTTGTTATTGCTTCTATCTCCCATTGCTCTTTTTCCATTTTTCACACAGCTTTCCTAGAAGCCTGTTTAGATCTTTGCAATTCTAGCTCACACTTCTATTAAGCTGGTACTACTCAACAGAACCACACTGCTTGAAGACTGGTTTGTAACCAAAACATGTATCATTATTACCTTTTACAGATTCAAGGAATAATAAGTCAACTGACCTATCCCATCCCCATATTTAATTGATGGCAAGACCAAGATTTAACAGAGTACAGAGTAATTCTTCACTAAGAATTCATCTTATCTAGAGTTCTATCAACGCTTGTTTCAAAAATAATTTAGAGACGCGTAAGAATAATTAAAACAAAACTAATGCACACTACAAATAAGAGCAAAAATAAATGAAAGCAGGAAATGTGACTCGCACAAAAAAAAAGTTACAATCTTAAACCTTTCCAAAGATATATAAATCACCAATAAGCACAAACACATGAAGAAATGCTCAACATCATTACACATTAGGGAAAGACAAGTGAAAACCACCAAGAGAACAAAGCAAAGGAAAAAAAAAACAAAAAACCCACCAAGAGGGCCAGGCACGGTGGCTCACGCCTGTAAATCCCAGCACTTTTGGGAGACTGAGGTGGGCAGATCACTTGAGGTCGGGAGTTGAAGACCAACCTGACCAACATGGAGAAACTCTGTTTTTACCAAAAATATAAAATTAACCAGGCGTGGTGATGCATGCCTGTAATCCCAGCTACTTGCGAGGCTGAGACAGGAGAATCACTTCAACCTGGAAGCAGAGGTTGCGGTAAGCAAAGATCACACCATTGCACTCCAGCCTGGGCAACAAGAGCAAAACTCCCTCCCCCCAAAATAAAAAAAGAAAGAAAAAGTGCTCAGCATCACTAATCATTAGGAAAATACAAATCAAAACCATAATCAGGCATCAGTCCACACCCATCAGGATGGTTTTTTTGTTTTTGTTGTTTTGAGTCTTGCTCTGTCGCCCAGGCTATAGTACAATGGTGCGATCTTGGCTCACTGCAACCTCTGCCTCGCGGGTTCAAGAGATTCTCCTGCCTCAGCCTCCCAGGTACCTGGGACTACAGGAGCACGCGCCACCACGACCGGACAATTTTTGTATTTTTATTAGAGACGGGGTTTCACCATGTTGGCCAGACTGATCTCAAACTCCTGACTTCATGATCTGCCCACCTTGGAACCATGCCTGGCTAGGATGGTTATGATTTAAGAAAAAAAAAAAAAGAAAAAAGAAAACAAGCTTTGGTGGTGATTCGGAAAACTGGAACCTTGGTACGCTGCTGGTGAAAATGTAAAATGGTGCAGTACTATGACAAATAGTATGATGGTCCCTCAAAAAAATAAAAATAAAGTTACCATATGATCTACGAATACCACTTCTAAATATATACCCAAAGGAACTGAAATCAGGGTCTCAACGATATTTGTATACCCATGTTCACAGCACCGTTATTCACAATAGCTTTAAGGTGGATGTAACCCAAGTGTCCATCGATGGATGAATGTATAAACAATATGCAGTCTATACATACAATAGAATATTATTCAGCCTTAAAAACAGCCATGCACTGTGGCTCACTCCTGTAATTCCAATTCTTTGGGAGACCAATACAGGAGATCCCTGGAAGCCAAGAGTTCGAGACCAACCTGGTCAATACGGCAAGACTCCATCTTTATAAAAAAATAATTAGCCAGGTATCTGTAGTCCCAGCAACCTGGGTGGCTGAGCAGGAGGAAGGCCAAAGCCCAGGAGCTTGAGGCTGCAGTGAGCTATGCTTGTGCCCCCAGCCTGGGCAACAGAGCCAGACCTGTCTTTAAAAAAAAAAAAAAAAAGGAAGGAGGGCTGGGCACGGTGGCTCATGCTCATAATCCCAGAACATTGGGAAGCCAAGGTGTGCAGATCACGAGGTCAGGAGTTTGAGACCTCCCTGACCACATGGTGAAGCTCCATCTCTACTAAAAATACAAAAGTTAGCTGGGCGTGGTGGCGCACGCCTGTCTCTCAACTACTCAGGAGGCTGGGATAGGAGAACTGCTTGAACCAGGAAGGCAGAGGTTGCAGTGAGCCGAGATGGTGCCACTGCACTTAAGCCTGAGTGACAGAGTAAGACTCCATCTGGGGAAAAAAAAAAAAAAAGGAAAAAATGAAGGAAATGCCAACACATGCTACAACACAGATGAACCTTGAAGACATTATGCTAAATGAAAGAAGCCAGTCCCCAAAAGACACATACCATTATGATATTACTTATGTAAGGTATCTAGAATAGTCATGTTCATAAAAACAGAAAGTAAGGTTCTTCCCAGCGGCAAGAAGGATTTATTGAATGGGTACAGAATTTCAGTTTTTGCAAGATAAAAAAATTCTGGAAACTGGCTGCACAACAATGTAACCACACTGCTGAACTATACACTAAAAAGTGGTTAAGACAGTAAAATATATGTGTATTTTACCACAACTAAAATTCTGAAGTAAAACAGTAAAAATCAAAAATAACAAATGTTGGTGAGGATAGAGACAAATTGGAACCCTCGTGCTCAGGGAATGTAAAATGCTACAGCCACATTGGAAAACAACATGGCTGTTTCTCAAAATACAAAACAGTTACCATTTGATCCAACAATCCCGAGCATATACTCAAAAGAACTAAAGGAAGGATTGAGGTGTTTCTTCACCAATGTTCACAAAAGCATTATTTAAAATAGCCAAAAAGTAAAAATAAC
The DNA here is from genome assembly GCA_031835075.1 of Saguinus oedipus. Classification (NCBI taxonomy): domain Eukaryota; kingdom Metazoa; phylum Chordata; class Mammalia; order Primates; family Cebidae; genus Saguinus; species Saguinus oedipus. The sequence goes on from CM063185.1 coordinate 71,961,645, forward strand.
CCAAGTGTTCATTAACAAATGAACAGATAAACAATACAACAGAATATTATACTGCCACAAAAACGTGTAATTCTGCTCCAGGCCGGTGTCTCACATCTGTAATCCTAGCACTTTGGGAGGCCAAGGAGGGCAGATCACCTGAGGTCAAGACCACCCTGGCCAACATGGTGAAACTCCGTCTCTACTGAAATACAAAATTTAGCCAGGCATGATGTCAAGTGCCTATAATCCCAGCTACTTGGGAGGCTGAGACAGGAGAATCACTTGAACCAGGGAGACAGTGGTTGCAGTGAGCCAAGATCACACCAGTGCACTACAGCCTGGGCACTGAGTGAGACTCTGTCTTCAAAAGAAAAAGTGAAATTCTGATGCATACTACACATACTATGAACTCTGAAAATATGCTAAGTAAAATGAGCCAGACACAAAATGATAAATACTCTGATTCCACTTATATGAGGTAACTAGAGTAGGCAAATCTTAGAGAAAGAGTGGAATAAAGGATCTCAGAGGTTGAGGAGAAAGGGAATGAGGAGTTACTGTTTAAAGGGCATAGGGCATACATTTTTCTGTTTGAGATGACAAAAACATTCTAGAAATAGATAATGGTGAAGACTGCACAATACTATGAATGTACTGAATATCACTGAATTGTACACTGAAAAAGTTAAAAGGGTAAAATTTATGTTCTGTATATTTTTACTACATACGATTAAGTCCAGCTTTCTCACAGCAAATGAAAACAATTAAGAAAAATAAATAACAAGTAAATAAATCTTTAATTCAAAGACTCACAGTCAAAACAAGGAGAAAAAATTAGAAAGACTGCATAACAATTCCTGTTCCTAACAAGCAACACATTTTCTATCTTAAATTCATATAAAAAGGGCAATGAGACTGAGAGCGGTGGCTCACACCTGTAATCCCAGCACTTTGGGAGGCAGAGGCTGGCAGACCACAAGGTCAGGAGTTTGAGACCAGCCTGGCCAACATGGTGAGACCCCCCCATCTCTACTAAAAACACAAAAATTAGCTGGGTGTGGTGGCATACACCTGTAATCCCAGCTACTGGGAAGGCTGAAGCACAAAAATCACTTGAACCCAGGAGGCGAAGGTTGCAGAGCCAAAATCGCACCACTGCACTCTAGCCTGGGAGACAGGGTAAAACTGTGTCTCAAAAAAATAAAGTGCTCAAGTAAAAAGATAACACATGATTCTATACCCAGTGAATATATCCTTCAAAAACGAAGGGGGAAACAAAGACTCTACCAGACAAACTGAAGTTGACAGAATTCCTCACCAAGAGACCTGACGAGAAGTGCTGAAGTTCTTCAGCAGAAAGAAACAGCAGTGGAAAAGTGCAATCTTCCCAAAGGCATGTGGAGTGCCAGAACTAGTAAATACGCATGCACCTAGCAAAGGCTTTTCATTTCAAAAATTCCTCTAAATGGTAATTACCTGATTAAAGTACAAATAATATCCAGTGTTTATAGCATATACGTGAATAAAATGTACAGCAAAAATGGTACAAAAAAGGGAGAAATAGATGTATACTATTATAAAAATTCCAACACAGTATGTGAAATGGTATGATTTTACGTGAACATAGACTATAGAAAGCATGCAGGAAGTGAGCTGCAGTACAGCCACTAAAATAACCAAAGAGGTATGGCCAATAAGCCAACAGTGGAAATAATATGGAGTGCTAAAAATTACTAAATAAAGAAAACGAAAAAAGAGAACAGATAAGACAAATAGAAAACAAGTATCAATATGGTGTAAATTCAACCACATTAATAATTATGTTAGGGGCAAATTACCTAAATCCCATTATCAGCCTGGATTTAAAAACAAAAATCCAACTATATCCTGTTTAAAAGAATCCTATGGCCAGGCGCAGTGGCTCACGCCTGTAATCCTAGCACTCCGGGAGGTCGAGGTGGGTGGATCACCTGAGGTCAGGAGTTCAAGACCAGTCTGGCCATCATGGTGAAACCCCATCTTTAAAAAGATAAATAAATAAAAGAATCCTATGTTAATTATGAAAACAGATGAAAAATAAAAGAAGAGAGAAAAATATAGATATAATAAAATTAGGCATAAGAAAGCTCTAAGTGTATTCTGGTTATTAATATATTAATATCAAACAAGGTACTCTAGGACAAGGACTAAGGAACATTTCTTAATGATAAAGTGATTAATCCATCAAGATAACACAAAAATTCTAAATGTGTGTACCTAACACCTTAATTGGCAATCTGTGATCTGAAAACTGACAACTCTTTTTTAGGAGACAGAGTTTCTTAAAAACAAAGTTTCTGGCCAGGTGCTGGGATTACAGGCGCCCACCACCACACCTAGCTATTTTTTTGGATTTTTAGTAGAGACGGGGTCTCACTATATTGGCCAGGCTGGTCTCCTGATCTCAGGTGATCCACCCGCCTCAGCCTCCCAGAGTGCTGGGATTACAGGCATGAGCCACCGCACTCAGCAGATTCCTGGAATTTGATTGTTTAGCCTGAAATTTATGTTTATCTCCAGATGGAGTTTTACTCTACCACCCAGGCTGGAAGGCAGTGACACCATTTCAGCTCACTGCAACCTCTGCCTCCCCGGTTCAAGCAATCCTCCTGCCTCAGCCTCCCAAGAAACTGGGACTACAGGCATAAGCCACCTTGCCCAGCTGACATAACTTTTTAAAAGTTAAGAGATTAACACCCTTATCTCTGTAAATAATAAAACTAAAAATTAACAACACAGAAGATATGAACAACACTTGACAAATTGGACTCATATTTACAGAAACCATCCAATGAAAACAATACAAAATCCTTAAGTGCAAATAAAAACATTAACAAAAGAGATCACAGGCAGAGTACAAAACAGATGCAAATCTAAAAGATTTAAATCACAGAATATTTTCTCTGGCCCTAAAGAAAAGTCCCATACAAAGTCACCAAATAGTTGAAATTATAGAAACATACTCCTAAAATAAACAAAGGCTCAAAGAAGAAATCAAATTTATTAATTTTTAGTTCTGTACATTACAAGACTGACACAGGCCTCACTGGCCTGAAATGAAGGTGTGAACAGTGTAACCATTCCTCTCTGGGCCAGGCACAGTGCTTCACACCCGTAATCCCAACACTTGGGAGGCTAAGGCAAGAGAACTGCTTGAGCCCATGAGGTCAAAGCTGGAGTGAGCTGTGACTGTGCCACTGTACGCCAGCCTGAGTGACAGAGTGAGACCCTACCTCAAGAAACAAAGAGAGAAAACATTCCTCTCTGGAGGCTCCTGAAAGAGCCTCATCTCTTTTGACCTTTCTAGACTCTAGAGGAGCCAGGATTCCATTGGCTCAGGGCCTCGTCCTCCATCTTCCAAGCCACCAAATGTGTTTGTGTGACCATTCTTCAGCAGTCATTGGTCCTATCCTCCCTCTCACCACAGGTTTTAAGGATCTGTGTGATTAGATTAGACTTTGCTGGCATGATTCAGTATATGGTACTATAAGATTCTGAACTTAATACAAGGAAGTAGCATATTTATTCAATTGAGAGCACTCTTGGTTATAGGTGACCTTGTTTGTTTAAATGAGGATTACCCTGCCACTACTCTCTGCATCAAGGCTCTTAACCACGTGTGAAATCCCTTTTGCCGTGGAAGGCTAAATATCCACAGGTTCCAGGAATTAAGAGTATGGATGTCTTAAAGGGATCTTTATTTTCCCTACCACAAAATGGAATGAAACGCCATTCATATGAAATTTCTGAAGAAGCAAAACTAATCTGTAGCGTTATGTTACAAAGCAAACCAGTGGATTCCTGGGATGGGGGTGGAAAAGGAGACTGACTGCAATTGGGAACAAGAGAACTTTTCCAGTTTAAAACATCTGGCCCACCACGGTGGCTCACACCTGTAATCCCTGCACTTTGGGAGGCCAATGCGGGCGGATCACGAGGTCAGGAGTTCAAGACCAGCCTGGTCAACATGGTAAAACCCCATCTCTACTAAAAATACAAAAATTAGCTGGGCACGATGGCGTGTGCCTGTAATCCCAGCTACTCAGGAGGCTGAGGCAGGAGAACCACTTGAACCGGGACCCGGGAGGCAGAGGTTGCAGTGAGCTGAGATCATGCCACTGCACTCCAGCCTGGGCTACAGAGAGACTCTGTCACCCCCCCCCCCCCCCCCCCCGCCAAAAAAAAAGAATCTGGAGATGTTAAGAAAAAATTAAGAAAAAAATATATATTTGTCTTCAATTGCACAGGTATGTACATTTGTATATTATTCAATTATACTTCGAATGCATGTTATATGTAAAGTATAGCTCAAAGAAGTTTAAAGATCATAAATACTATCCTTGCAAGTATTTTATTTCACTTGTTTCCCCTCCACCCCAAGGCTAATAGATTTGCTCATAACCTCACAGTTTTCCAACCTACCTATTTCATGTATCTTAAGGTCTCACCATGGCAGTTTTCAACAAAACAATCTACATGAATAGAGAAATAAAAAACATTTAACACCGAAGAACTGAGCACTTTTTATAACAATTCTTAAATACATAATCTGCTATAAATTCCACTGTAAATATGGGATTATTTATTTATTTTGAGACAGAGTCTTGGCTCTGTCACCCAGGCTGGAGTGCTGTGGCACGATCTCAGCTCACTGCAACCTCAGCCTCCTGGGTTCAAGCCATTCTCCCGCCTCAGCCTCCCGAGTGGCTGGGATTACAGGGGCGCACCATCATGCCCAGCTAATTTTTGTATTTTTAGTAGAGACAGGGTTTCACCGAGTTGGCCAGGCTGGTCTTCAACTCCTGACCTCGTGATCTGCCTCCCAAAATGCTGGGATTACAGACATGAGCCACTGCGCCTCGCCTATATAGTAATTTAAAACAAGGCTACAACTGACAGAGGAGCCATTCATCCCTATGGTATATTCCTAGGTTTCATATTATATATTAGACCCTGAAAATCCCGTTGCTATGGTGTTGCTCCCAGGAGACAATTCAGAAGCAATAACCAGGAGGGGCTAAGAAGCTGACAGCCCTGCATATAGATTATGATGAGAAAATCATCTGTGGTGCTTCAGGGACTCTGGCTGAACACCACTAGATTTAAGAAAATTGGACAACTACTAACAGCCCTGAGGTTATACAAACCCAAGAAATCAACCTACCCTCCCCCACACCTCAAGTAATACTGAAGAGATATCATTCTTTGACAAAAGATATAAATCAAGACCATAGGCATCTATCCTAGGGGGCACATTAAACTACTAAGGCCACTAAATGGACATACTTTCCCACATCGAAAACTAAGCTGTAATACAACATGATCTCTAAAATCATTAGCATGCAAAAAGCCTCAATGTAGAGATACCCTATTTAACGTTTTAATTCTCCTAAAATGTAAGAACAAGAAGAATTTTTTTATTTTTAATTCCTGTAGTGGCAAAGATGGTTTTTACTTATGTGGAACTCAGTTGGATTTTCTCAATGCAGGGGGAAAAAATATGGAGAAATCAGTTTCTACCATAGGTTTAAAAGGCTGAGGCTGATTCTCCTGCTGCTGAGGAAAGTAAATAGCTCACTTCCGATACCGAATGAAGTAGCTACTTGAAATTATATCAATTCCCTAATGCTAAAAAAGATTACCTTAAAAATGGTAAGTAAATTACCACTTATAGCACAATTGGAGTATATATTTTATAAAATAAGGGCCCTCTATTTTAAAATAAAACACATGCAATGATGTGAGAAATTTATGATTTATTTAAAAGAAATACTATATAAAAGTCAATATATATAACTTATACACATATAAATGACAAGCTTGATCAAAGTAACTACTTGAAAAACCAAGACAAAAAATTCTCATCACATTTTCAGCAGCATGAGTTTTTATATCCATTCTCTCTTCTTTCTTAAAATAAGCACTAAATTTATAGCACCCCTTTGAAGCACTACAGATATGTCAGTCGGCAACGATCAGGTGGGAACAGAAAAAAAGTCACCCAAGTAAATGATTATAATCAGTGTTAATTTTTATGAAGTACTAGCTCCTACAAGAAAAAGAAAGTCCTCTCTAAGCAAGTAATGTCCCTGCTGCCACCTGCTGCACAGGGCTTACCAAAGATCATGGCCACGGCTTCCAAGTGAAGCAACGCTGGCCCCTGAGTTTCAAGACAATAGTTTTGCTTCTTCATTAGGATGCTACATTTTGTTTTCTGCAGTAAAATTTAGGATGTCTATTTGTTCAAAACTTTTTAAAGCTTTATTAGTAGATCAAGGTCACTGACACCACCACATTAATGAATTCAACCTCATGATAGTTTAATTTAACTTAATATAAAGTAGCAGTTAATGGCAAGACTAGAGCTGGGCACAGTGGCTCACACCTGTAATCCCAGCACTTTGGGAGGCCGAAGCGGGTGGATCACGAGGTCAGGAGTTCAATACCAGCCTGACCAACATGGTGAAACCCCGTCTCTACTAAAAATACAAAAATATAGCTGCGTGTGGTAGCGCATGCCTGTAATCCCAGCTACTCAGGAGGCTTAGGCAGGAGAATCGCTTGAAACCAGGAGGCGGAAGTTGCAGTGAGCTAAGATCGCACCACTGTACTCGACAGAGTGAGACTGTCTCAAAAAAAAATAAATAAATAAAAGGATGGAGAGAGCAAACCACACTGCCATGTATGTACCTATGCAACAATCCTGCATGTTCTGCACATGTACTCCAGAACATAAAGTGCAATTAATATACATATAAGTGCTAAAACAAAGCCAGTTAGTGTTAGATACATAAATGTGCACAAACACACCTAGGTTTGTTGTATTTGTTTTGGAAATCTGGTAAATGCTGAACACTGTAAATTTCCATTTGTTATAGTCTAATTTGTTTTCCCGTTTTTCTGACTGTTTTGCCTATTATCTTAGACAACCCCTGTGCCAGTCCTCGATTCCTTACTTCTCCATGTGTCTAGTCTACATGCCCCTTAGGTTCTCTTTTCCCGAAAATCCTGACTAGCAGTCAGCAGATTATTTCCCACACACACCTCACATTGTTATTTACCTTATGAACCACTTAGATCATTTCCATTTTTCAATGAATAACATGCAAGAAAAGATTCTGAACTCAGCCCTAAGAATGTCAAACCCTGCATAAAAGGCAATAATTGGCCAGGCGTGATAGTTCACACCTGGAATCCTAGCACTTTGGGAGACTGAGGCAGGTGGATCACCTGAGGTCAAGAATTCAAGACCAGCCTGGCCAACATAGTGAAACCCCGTCTCTACTAAAAACACAAAAATTATCTGGGCTTGGTGGCACATGCCTGTAATCCTAGTTACTCGAGAGGCTGAGAAAGGAGAATTGCTTGAACCTGGGATGTGGAGATTGGTGAGCCAAGATCGTGCCACTGCACTCCAGCCTGTGTGATGGGAGCAAGACTCCATCCATCAAAGAAAAAAAAAAGGCAGTAATTATAAAATGACCATCAGCAGCAGATTGATTCCCCAAAGCAGCACTGATGAGCACATGAATGTTTAGAAGGCAGTAAATAATTAAGCTACATACTTGGTAGGGTTTTTTTCCTTCTCTGAGCAAAGTTTTATACACACGAAAACAGAGTGACGAATGTGTGCACATCATACACATGCACCAAGTAACAACAGTTCAGTCAACAGACCACATATTCAATAGTCCCGATTTTAATACAGTATTTTTACTGCACCTCTTCTATGTTTAGATACACAATTACTTGCCATTGTGTTACAACTACCTACAGTATTCAGAACAGTAACATGCTGTATACAGATTTGCAGCATAAGAGCAATAGACTATTCTATATAGCATAGGTGTGTAGTGGACACAGCATTTGAGTTTAACACATTCTATAATGTTCAAGCAATGACAACTTCTCAGATAGTATTCCAGTCATGAAGTGACACATGAATGTCACACACATACACCCCTATATACCTTCAAACACACAAACTACAGTTACTAAGTAGGACAAATACTATGATTTCCTTAAGCCAGAGCAGTAATTCTTCAAATGGATCAATATGGAAAAATGCATTACTCTGACTTCACACTGTATTAATTGTAAGACACACAATCTGAAATCAGAATTCATCTTAAAATTAGTGTTGGCCAAGTATCACTCATATTTGGAATTGCTTGTAAATATGCAACCAGCATCAACATTTGCAGAACAGAGGTTAGAAACTTCGGAGGAAAACTGAAGCAATCAATACTGGGCTCATCTTTTAACCTCTGAACACCAATTAACTAATAATGGGAAGAGGTACAGGAGCTAGAGAATCAGGACAGTCTACCAAAATTCCTAAAACTACAGTAAAAAAATACAGGCTGGTTCTACAATTTACAAAATCGGCTCAAGAGCACAGCACCAATGGCTCTTAGTTTTTTTCTGAATCCTTTTAAGAAATGCACACCCTCCGCCCCCAACACTCTTCATGATACAGAAGTCAATGAAGAAACACACTCTAAAGGCAAAGTAATTCAGGGGAGTTCTAAACGTGAAAAATGTGGGACAATACTTTCACCAATTTATTTCATTTATATTTTCCCTCTCATAGATGTAGAAGAGTAGAACATAAGCAAAAAAAAAAGTATGTCTAAAAGCATAAGATAAATATTCTAAGTTTGTTTTTGAAATGGAGACTCACCCTGTCACCCAGGCTGGAGTGCCCTAGTGCGATCTCGGCTCACTGCAACCTCCACCTTCTGGGTTCCGTGATTCTCATGCTTCAGCCTCCCGAGCAGCTGGGACTGCAGGCCTGCGCCACCACACCTGGCTAATTTTTGTAGTACTAGTAGAGATGGGATTTCACCATGTTGGCCAGGCTAGTCTTAAACTCCCAGCCTCAAGTGATCTGCCCACCTCGGCCTTCCAAATGCTGGGATTACAGGCGTGAGCCACCGCACTCAGCCTAGTATCAGTTTAATCAAGATTTTTCCTGTTTTATGCAGGCACATAAGAAAACATCGTATGTTTGATGGCATGTTATATTAAAATATTGTAACTGGAAAATGGAGAAGGCCTTTCAAAAAGTATACTACCAGAATCATAGACAATTTTAGGTTGGGAACAGTGGCTCTTGCCTGTTCCCAACCTGTTCCCAGGCCAAGGCAAGCGGATCACCTGAGGTCAAGACCAGCCTGGCCAACATGGTGAAACCTCATCTTACAAAAAAAAATACAAAAATTAGCCGAGCACAATGGTGGGTGCCTGTAATCCCAGCTACTGGGGAGGCCGAGGCAGCAGGATTTGCTTGAACCTGGGAGGTAGAGAGGTTGCAGTGAGTCAAGATCATGCCAGTGCACTCCAGCCTGGCAACAGAGTGAGGCTGTCTCAAAAAAAAAAAAAAAAAAATTATTCTAACACCCATCACTCAGTTAAGAAGCACATGCAAAGATTCTCAACATCATTTGTCATAGGAAATTCAAATTATAACCACAATGAGATACCACACATTCCCATCCAAATAGCTGAAACTAAAAAAGAGCAAATATTAATTGTTGGCAAAGATATAGAGCGACTAGAAATTACAAACATTGCTAGTGAAAGTGCAGACTGGTACAACCCCTTTGAGGAACGATTATGGCAATTTCTAAAATGAAACATCTATCTATATCCTATTATCAATTCCACTTCTAACACACCAAAAAGATGTTAAATACTTTAGAATATTCACAGCAGTTTAATTCAGAATAGCACAATGTTGAAAAATACACATCTGTTCAAAAGAGTAAAATAGTAACAGTATTACATTCGTGTGTATCTATCAATGAGAAAGAAACTGCTGCTTGATACAATAAATGATGAAGCACAGATTTACATGACTGGTCTTTAGTGAACTCAGGTCAACACGGTGGTGACCATTGGTGGGCACGACACTGACCGGGAGAGAGAAAGGACAAGGGCGCCTGCAGGAAGGCATGGCATGTTCCGTATCTCCATCTTGTTCATAGTTAAATGGGTGTATAATATGTTTTAACTTAAAAAGATCATCGGCACAACTAACTTATGGTAACAGAAATCAGAAAACCTATTGCCTAAGATGGAGAGAATGGAAAACTGAATGCAAATGGGGCCTGAGGAAATTTCCTGAGTGATGGAAATGTTCTAAATCTTGAGTGGGATAGGTTACATGGTCAGACAAGGCAGTTAAAACTCATCAAAACAGTACACTTAACATCTGCTCATTTTATTGAAAGTAAATCATACCTCAACTAAAAGAAAGTTTATAGAGTTATACATCTCAAAGTATGTACTCAACCTTATGTAAATTACAGTACAATAAAAAATGGAGAGCCCAAAACAGTCTAAGAAATAACTCAAATATATATTTTAAAAAATGCTCAATCTTATTCAAAATTAAAAAAAAAATTTGGAAAGAAAAGAAATTAGACACTAATATCTTCACTAGTAGATTAGCAAAGAGCAAAATATTTGGTAACACTATGTTGGCAAGAATGTGGGCAGAGACACACTGAGAGCAGGAATGGAAACTGGTTACAGCCTCTGTGAGGTCAGTCTGGCAATCACTACCCTCATTACTTACAACGCACATATCCTTTGACCTAGCAATTCCAATCATTTATCATATAGATATCCTTTTACGAACAGGGAATGATATATATACCAAGGTTATTCACTCAACAGACTGAGTCAATCTAAATATCCATCAGTGAAGGGACCAGTTAAACTATGGAGTACCCATACAGTAAAATGTCTTGCAGCCATTTAAAAGAAAAAAAAAAGAAAGCTCTTTGTATAGATGTGAGATGTGAAACACAGAAGGTAAAAAGAGCAAAATACATGAAAGTGACTAGTACCTATCATTTGTGTTTAAAACAATACTGGAGAGAGTGTAAAGTATACACTTAGTTACTTTTATGTTTAAAACAATACTGGAGAGAGAGTGTAAAGTATACACTTAGTTACTTTTATGTTTAATTAAAACAATACTGGAGAGAGAGTGTAAAGTATACACTTAGTTACTTTTATGTATATAAAATATCTGTAAGGATACAAAGAAAACTAATGACAGTGGCTGGCTCCAGGAAAATAACTTGGTGATCAGGGGTAGGGAAGAAAATACTTATGAGTTTTGAACAATGTGAATATATCACCTAGTCAACAAATCTTCTCTGAAGCAGTTATCAGCTTCAATTCCTATGTATCACTTTCTATACATACTTGCATAAATATGCAAAATGTATCAATTGTTTGTTATTACAATTAAAGTAAAAAAACCCAACACTTTTTGCCAAAACACAAAAATATTTACCTTTACTCACCTCAAACATATCCCCAATACATTCCTGAAAAGAAAATAATTTTCTTCGACCAGAGAATTCTTAGCAATAAATCAACAATAAAGAAGGCCAAGCAGATCATATGCCCTTCTTAACAGCAATCTTACACATGCATACACTCAGCAACATACTGTAAAACAATGTAACATTTCAAAATTCTCATTCCAAGGCTGAGGAAAATAGATTATTGTGGCTTGGTGAGGGCTGACTTGACATTAAAAACTGTTTCTGTTTAAAACCACCACAATGTTTGCTATCAAAGTATTCTTTCCTCCAAGGACCTTCAAATGGCCCCTAAACTGTTAAAACCTGAATGGCTTAATTTATACATCACTCCCTATTTTTAGTTACTTTTAATTTTTGAAGAAAAAAAATTGAAAAAGATACAAATAAATGGAAAGATATCTCATGTTCATGAACTGAAAGAATATTGTTAAAATGTCCATACTCCCCAAAGTGATCTGCAGTCAATGAAATTCCTATCAAAATTTCAATGACATTTTTCACATTTTCTGGAGCTGGGCTAAACAGAGATTATGAACTAGAAGACTCTGGTGTCCCTATAAATTTTAAATACTCTACAGCATTGTAGGAAAAAATATATATTTACTTTAAAATATTTTAAAACATTTTCGTGGGTTTCTTTTGGGGGGTAGAGAGAGCTTCACCCTGTCGCCAGGCTGGAGTGCAGTGGTGCGATCTCCGCTCATTGCAACCTCCACCACCTGGGTTCAAGTGATTCTCCTGCCCCAGACTTCCAAGTAGCTGGGACTACAGGCATGCACCAGCACGTCTGGTGAATTTTTAGATGGTCTCGATCTCCTGACATCGTAACCGCACCTCGGCCTCCCAAAGTGCTGGGATTACAGGAGAGAGCCACCATGCCCATCTTGTATTATTATTATTATTTTTTTTTTTTTTTTTTTTTTTTTAATTTAGAGATGGAGTTTCGCTGTTGCTACCCAGACGGGAGTGCAATGGCACGATCTCGGCTCACCACAACCTCTGCCTCCTGGGTTCAAGCAATTCTCCTGCCTCAGCCTCCCGAGTAGCTGGGACTACAGGTGCACACCACCATGCCCAGCTAATTTTTGTGTTTTTAGTAGAGACGGGGTTTCACCTTGTTGACCAGGATGGTCTCGATCTCTTAACCTTGTGATCCACCCACCTCGGCCTCCCAAAGTGCTGGGATTATAGGGGTGAGCCACCACGCCTGGCCTATTTTTTTAAAGACAGAGTTTTGCTCTTGTTGCTGAGGCCAGAATGCAGTAGTGTGATCTCGGCTCACTGGAACCTCCGCCTCCCAGGTTTCAAGTGATTTTCCCGTCTTAGCTTCCCAAGTAGCTGGCATTACAGGTACACACCGCCATGCCTGGCTTTCTATATTTTAGTAGAGACAGAGTTTCATATTGCCCAGCCTGGTCTCAAACGCCTGAGCTCAGGCAATCCACCCACCTCAGCCTCTGAAAGTGCTAGGATTACAGGTGTTAGCCACCACTTCCGGCCTAATTTTGTTTTTACAGAGGCAAATAAATGTCTAACAGTATTATAATTTTAGTTAACCTTAATGCCTTTCTTCTAGTATCTAAAAATTTGTTCCCACCCAAAGCTCATCTTGAATGGGTCCTAGCTAATACAGTTAGAAAAGGTATAGATTGGAAGGAAGAAATAAAACTATCTTTGTTCACAGACAGCATGACTGTCTCCACAGAAAATCTGAAAAGAACTGACAAAAATAAAACAGAAAAAAAAAGAACTGATTAAAAAAAAACTCCAGGAAGTAATAAGCAATTACAGTAAGCTTGCAGGATACAAGGTTAACATACAAAAGTCAATCGCTTTCCAATTTGAAGTGAAAAACACAAATCATTTATATTACACTTAGGCACAAATCTAACAAAGCATGGATAAGAGCTATATGAAGAAAACTACAAAAGTCTGATGAAATAAAGAACTAAACAAATGGAGAAATAGTCCATTTCCTTGGATAAGGAAGACTCAATACTGTTCAATATGTATTGTCTTCCCAACTTGATCTGCAAATTCAACACAGCGTCAATCAAAATCCCAGCAAATTTTGTGGATAGCAACAAACTAAGTCTGAAGTTCATATCAAGTTTTTTTTTTTTAAAGGAGAGAACAATCTGAAAGGACTTGCCCTACTTGATCTTGAGACTTCCCAAAAAGTTACCGTTATCAAGACAACATGCTATTAGTGAAAGAACAAATCGATCAAGGGAACAAAATAGCCCAGAATGCATCCATAGACAGAAAACTGATCTCTGACAAAGTAACAAAAGGAATACAATGGAGCAAAGCTCGTCTATCAACCAACAGTGCTGGAACAAGTAAGCATCCACAGGCCAAAATCCAATCCAGACCCAGACCTCACACTCTTCACAAAAAGTAACTCAAAATGGATCATACAGCCAGGTTCAGTGGCTCACACCTGTAATCCCACCACTTTGGGAGGCTGAGTAGGAGGATCACTTGAGGCCAGGAGTACAAGACCAGCCTGGACAACATGGCAAAAGCCTATCTCTACAAAAAAAAAAAAAATTAGCTCGGCATGGTGGTATGCCCCTGCAGACCCAACTACCAGAAGGCTAAGGCGGGAGGACTGTTTGAGCCTGGAAGGCGGAGGGCAGGGAGCCAAAATCACCTCACTGCACTCCAGCCTAGGTAACAGAAGCAGACCCTATCTTAAAAAAAATACTCGTAGGCAAGACACAGTGGTTCATACCTTTAATCCCAGCACTCTGGGAGGCCAAGGTAGGTGGACTGCCTGAGCTTCGGAGTTTCAGACTAGCTCGAGGAACATAGTGAAACTCTCATCTCTAAAAACAACAATGAGATAAATAAAATGTAATAAAGAAAAAATATAAAGAACTCTTAAAACTCACCAATAAGGAAACATACAACCCTATTTTTAAAATAGACTAAAGGTATTTAACAGAAACCTTATTCAAAGAAGACATACATATGTAAATATGCATATAAGATGTTCCACATCATATAATGATATGGCTTGGCTTTGTGTTCCCACCCAAAGCTCATCTCGAATAGTAATCCCCAGGTGTTAAGGGAGAGACCTCATGGGAGGTGACAGGATCATGGGGGCAGCTTCCCCCCTGCTGTTCTCATGAAATCTGATGGTTTTATATGGGACTCTTCCTCCTCTTCCTTCACACTCTCTTGCGTGCTGCCATGTTAGAAGTGCCTGCTTCCAGGCCTGGTGCAGTGGCTCACACCTGTAATTCCGGGCAGGAGAATTGCTTGAATCCGGGAGGCAAAGATTGCAGAGCTGAGACTGTGCCACTGTACTCCCGCCTCAGCTGGAGTACAGTGAAGTGCAGAGTGAGACTCTGTCTCAATTTAAAAAAAAAGACAGACATGAATATACTGAACTTTTTCTCTCTACAAAGTTGTGTACATTTGCTGCTACAATAAATATATACTTTAAAGAACAGCCAGGCACAGTGGCTCATACCTGTAATCCCAGCACTTCGGGAGGCTGAGGTGGGTGGATCACCTGAGGTTGGGATTTCTAGACCAGCCTGATCAACATAGAGAAACCCCACCTCTACTAAAAAAAAAAAAAAAAAAAAACTTAGCCAGGTGTGGTGGCACACACCTGTAATCCCAGCTACTCAGGAGGCTGAGGCAGAAGAATCACTTGAACCTGGGAGGCGGAGGTTGCATTGAGCCAAGGAGGTTGCTGGAGTACCCCTGCACTCCAGCCTGGGTAACAAGAGCCAAACTCCATCTCAAAAAAAAAAAAAAAAAAGACAAGAAAAATTAAGAATTAAAATAAAAAGCCAGTCACTTCTGAATTACATTTACTTATTAAACCTAAAAGCTGCATTATTTGTTTTACAATTATTTAAAGTATCCACTTCACTGAAATCTTTAGCCATTTTATTGTTTTCCGTAACAGAAAAATACAGATTTGAAGAGGGGGAACAAATGTTGGTTTGCCCTGTCTTTGCCTTACCAATCAAATTACTCACTAGTTATCATCTTAAACTAACTGATTAGCTTTTCTTTTCTTATTATTTTAAAATTATTAAATCCCTAAAGCTTGACTACATACTTACAAAAACGAAAACTCCATTTCAGTTGTTAAGGTGGTAATAGTAAATTACATGTTATTTTCTTAATATTGTTCATTAATCAATAAAGTGGGGATTTATCACTTCAATATGTTCCAACGTCAGGAGACCAAATTCCACAGATACCAATTTCTTAGACTTAAAATCTAGAATTTACACCTTTTGTAATCATTAGCCTAAAGGAGAAATAACAGTTATAATCACTTTGCAGTCACAAAAGTAGATAAACCTTTGAATTTTACCATCATTTCTGCTTTTTAAAAAGCACTATTTCATTATGTTAAGTTTCACGGCTATAAAAACAATCAAATTTACATTTCAGTTACTATCTCAAGAGTTCCAGGAGATACTAAAGAGTTAAAGCTAAGACAAGCATGATCGGCCAGGCACGGTGGCTCGTATGGGTAATCCCAGCACTTTGGGAGGCTGAGGTGGTGGATCACCTCAGGTTGAGAGTTCAAGACCAGCCTGACCAACATGGAGAAACCCCGTCTCTACTAAAAATACAAAAGTTGGTCGGGCATGGTTTCCCATGCCTGTAAATCCCAGCTACTCAGGAGGCTGAAGCAGGAGAATCCCTTGAACCTGAGAGGCAGAGGTTGTGGTGAGCTGAGATCACACCATTGCACTCCAGCCTGAGCAGTAACAGCAAAAATCCATCTCAAAAAAAAAGGGAAGAAAAGCAAAGCATGATCATGGCAGATACACAGAATAAGAAACTATTCAAAATAATGCTACACATTAGAACATCTTGAAAACTATGCATTATATGTATACTAGGGCAATGCTACTATAAAACCACTGTTATAACTGGAGCTCAATAGAGAAATGACAAAGATCTCCAGTAACAGAGTGGTACAACTTTTCCAAAGGTAACACACAGGACAAATTGCATGAATACCTTTATAAATGCTTCCAAAAACTAATCCTCACGCTTTCCTCACTGGTCAAAAAAGTCAGCAGCTCTAAAGGATGTAACAGGGACAAAGACCAAACGTGCATGAGCACTGCCAACAAAAAAATCACTTGAAGAGATCAGCAATGACTGCTTCCTTAAATCCTTCCACCCAGCTGACTCCCTTTATCACACCCAGTGGCTCCTAAATACTCCTTCTACCAGCAGTATCAGGACCACCTGGGAAACTGCTAAAAATGCACATTATCAGGTCCTAACCTAAGACCTGCTGAGTCAGAAATTAGGGGGCAGGGTTGAGCAGTCTGTTTTAAACAGCCCTCCAAGTGATTCTGATGCACACAAGTCTGAGAACCACTGTTCCACTGTCCCTAGTTAAGACTTTCACTTCTCACCTCTATCATGACAATAGCCTCCTGAATCCCAATGCATTCTCTAAGGTGCTGCCAGGATTATCTGATTACACTTCAGTCCCACTCAAATTCCTTCACTAGGTCCCTCAACTTTCCAAAGCTTGGCTTATCCACAAGCCTCATGACCTGAAATCCTGCCACCACTACCTCCAACTCCCACACCAACCATCCCACACACACACATACTTATCTCTACACCTAATTCATAGATTACTGTCCCTGGTGCTAATATTCCTCTTCTTGGAATGTCCTTCTTCCCCTACCCCTCCACTCAACCCCGTATCTATCAATTAAGCCTGTGCTATGCTTACCCAGTTCTTATTTCCTGTTGACATATGGCACAGTGCCTGGCATGTAATAGGCACTCACTGAAATCAAATGGGGGCAGGGAAAAAAAATCTTTCTCACATCTACATTCTAAAGTCCTTAAGATCAATCGTTTTTTTGTTTCTGTTTTTGTTTTTTTTGAGACATGGTCTCACTGTGTCACTCAGGCTGGAGTAGTGTTGTGATCTCAGCTCACTACTGTCTCCCACTCCCGCAGCTGAAGCAATCTTCCACCTCTGCACCCGAAGTAGTTCCATGCCCAGCTAATTTTTGTATTTTTTGTAGAGATGGGGTTTTGCCATGTTGTCCAGCCTGGTCTCAAACTCATGAGCTCAAGCGATCCACCCACGTTGGCCTCCCAAAGTGCTGCAATTGCAGGCATGAGCCACCATGCCCAGCCAATGATCCTGTCTTACCTGTCCCTGAAGCCCTAGTTCTAATAATGCCAGCATGTAACAAACACCTTTTTGAAGTCTGCTGAGTGAATAACTGTGGTCCAAAAGTCTTAAGAAAAAACTATTATACAATCACATACAAGCAAATATTGACACCTTATAAAACCTATATGAAGACATTACTTCCTGAATTAGAGTAAAAGTTTATTATGATTCCAATGAAACAAATCCAGGGCTTTTTGGAGAAATGGCTGACTCTAGGGCTAGGGAAGAAAAATACAAGATTCAGTCTGCAGCAAACTGTTATGTCAGAAAGTAAGAAACTGCTTAACAATCAAAGGACAGAGCACGTTGAAAGGGCCCAGGAGGTCAGCCTGGAAGAGGTGCCAGTAGCCAAAGGCAGAGCAATTGGAGGAACAAAGCAAGTAGTGATAACATGAAATTATAACCCAAACAACAAAAACATGCACAAGTCCACACTGATGTAAGTCATGAAATGAGTGAATAATAAACAGGAGAAAAGGAACTAATCTCCTGTAAAGAAAAATAAATCCAATTAATGCATGTAGAAAGGAATGAGGGAACGAGAAAAATCACACCTTTAGAAAACCACAGTAATTGGCCAGGTGCAGCGGCTCATGCCTCTAATCCCAGCATTTTGGGAGGCCAAGGCAGGAGGACCACATGAGCCCAGGAGTTGAAGGTTAGTGAGCCATGATCGTACCACTGCACTCCAGCCTGAGTGACAAGGCAAGACCCCTTGTCTCAAGGAGAGAGAAATTCAGGAGAGGAAGAGAGGAGGAGGGGAGGTGAAGACAAGAGCCATAATAAGTATTGCTCCAAATAAGATCCACGGATGAATGCTAAAATTATTGGACAAAACTTTCAAGGAAAAAAAAGGCTATCTCCACAGCCTCAAAGTATCTCCCCAAAATATTCCTTAATTACCACAGTGTTCAACATATTTCTTAATTACCATGATTTTCCAACATGTCCACAAATTTTTCCATGCTTCTCCCTCTGGTACGAGGAACATTACATAATGTCCCTTTGCCTTGCATGAGGGCTGGATTTTTAGTAGACTCACTTCTAAGGAGCAGTCTGAGAAGTGAAAAACAGTCATTTCAGAGCGAAGGAACTAGGCATACATTACCTTAACCAAGAGATGAGATTAACATCACCAAATTAGGATATACCAGTAAGTACCTCCTGTTTGACATGATGTGATAAGACAGGCGCATCAACTCTACAGTATTCTACCTACAACCTCAGTCTAATCGTTCCAAGTATCAGACAAACCAGTACTCTTCAAAATTGTCAAGGTCATGAAAAAGCGGAAAGACTGAGGAGGAACTGTCAAGGTCAGGAGACTAGGGAGACAACGAAATGCAACGTGAGAACGCGGACTCAACACCAAACAGAAAAAAAGACATTCACGGGAAGAACCAGGGAAATACAAATAAAACCCATAGCGTAGTATTGAATCAATGTTCATTTCTTAGCTTTGATAAATACACCTGGTTAGGTAAGACTAACACTGAGGAAGCAGGGTGAGGGTACACTGGAACTTTGTACTATCTTTGCTGTAAGTCTAAAATTATTTCAAAATAGTCAATATTTTTAATTATAATCAATGATACATTACTTAATCCAGACTAATGTGCCAATGTTAGAGATTCTAATGACTTTTATATTAATGTAAAATCTTTAGAAATGTTGTGAAAATATATAAAAAAGTGACTAACCTAAAATTCAAAAATTACATCCACTAGCAACTTCATGATCCACTTATACCATAGCAATCTATTTTTCACATGACTATTCTCAAATAAGCATCTAACTTATTTACCCCTTAGTTAAGGTCATGATGAAAAACAAAGGATTCCTCATTCTCAATAGCAACTTGGCTTCTGTCCACTAGCTATTCAGATAGCAAATTAATTCCCCATCCCAACAAACTCCCAATCTTTATACTCCTGTTCCCCAGAAAAAGAGGAGCAGCAGCAAGCCAGGAAGGAGACCTGGATGCTTAGCTCTTTTCGATACCATTCTCTCCCAAATCTCTAATTGCTTTTCTGCAGATTTCAGAAACATGAACTAGTTTCCAATACTCCCAGAATTACATGGCATCATTCACACCTACAACACCAGCGGCTCAACTTTCTCCCCGTCTTCACACACTACACATCCAAGGTTAAAACATAATCCTGGGCCAGGCACGGTGGCTTATGCCTGCAATCCCAACACTTTGGGAGGCTGAGGTAGTTGGATCCTGAGGTCGAAGAGTTCAAGACCAGCCTGACCAAGATGGTGAAATGAAACCCTGTCTCGCTGGGTGTGGTGGTGGGTGCCTGCAATCCCAGCTACTCGAGAGGCTGAGGCAGAAAACTGCTTGAACCCAGGAGGCAAAGCAGAGGTTGCAGTGAGCCGATATCCTCCCACTGCACTCCAGCCTGGGTAACAGAGCAAGACTCTGTCTTAAAAAAACAAAAAGAAAAAAAATCCTCGCAGGGCACAGTGGCTCACATCTGTAATCCCAGCACCTTGGGAGGCCGAGGTGGGCAAATCACCTCAGGTCAGGAGTTCGAGACCAGCCTCAACAACATGGTAAAATGCCATTTCTACTAAAAATACAAAAAATTAGCTGGGCGTGGTGGCACGTGACTGAAATCCCAGCTACCTGGGAGGCTGAGACAGGAGACCCACTTGAACCCAGCAGGTGGAGGTTGCTGTGAGCCGAGATCACACCATTGCACTCCAGCTTGGGCGACAGACAGAGTGAGACTCCATCTCAAAAAAAAAAAACACGATCACAGGTAAATATAATTTAAAAACTACAAAATTCTCTTAAACCTGAACCTAGATTTAGACATAAATGAGAGTATATACCCTGATTGATTAAATATGTATCTTTAAGAAAAACAAAACATGGCCAGGAGAGGTGGCTCACACCTGTAATCCCAGCACTTTGGGAGGCCAAGGTGGGAGCATCACTAGGTCAGGAGTTTGAGACCAGCCTGACCAACACAGTGAAACCCTGTCTCTACTAATAATACAAAAATTAACTGGGCATGGTGACGCGAGCCTATAATCCCAGCTACGCAGAAGGCTGAGGGAAGAGAATCACTTGAACCCAGATGGAGGAGGTTGCAGTGAGCACAAATGGAGCCACTGTACTCCAGCCTGGGCGACAAGAACGAAACTCCATCTCAAAAATAAGTAAAAAGAAAACATTAACTTCTCAAAGTCTAACATTTATGATTATCAGTACAAAGCACATTTTCAGATTGGTCCATCAATTACCTATTTACCTGTTCTTGCTATTATTTGACTCAACTGCCATCTTTAACAGTCCTCCAAGGAAAGCAGATGGCACTCACATATGTCCCCAGGCTTCCAAATTTAAACATTCAGTAAAACCTCTTCTGACCCTCCCCTAAATGCTAAACTTTTAATAAATTATTTCCAGTATTCTAATTATAAGGATGAACCAGTTTAAGACTAACAGCTAATCATGAAAACATACCTAAGACAACAATCCACTCAAATATTTATTACGAACCTGCCAGGTCCTGTTCTAGGTAGCTGCAGACAGAATGACACATAAGACAGAGCTGCCCATCCCTGTTCTCATGGAGTTTAAATTCTGGAAGGAAGTTAAAAAAAAAAAAAAAAGATCAAAGATCAGAGAGAAAATTGCAATGTGGAGAATAGGGGTCTTATGGCTGAAAATTGCTGGGGGTGGGCAGTAATTTCAGTGTAACCTCTCTGAGGTGCTGGCAATGGAACTGAGAATGAATGGCATAAAAGAATCAGCTAGATAACAATCTCAGGACAGAGTATGAGGCAAAGAACAAAGCAATTAAGATGCTGAAACAGGAATAAGCTTGTTCAGTGGGTGTGGAGCTGAACAGCTGGGCACAGTGAACAAAGTGAAACAAGATAAAGTTAGTGAGGTGGCCAGGGGCCAGATCACAGGGCAGAAGTGGGGGAGGAGGGACCCCTCACAGACCAAGATGTTTGAATTTTATGCTGAGTGTGATCAAAACTTCTTAAGGAACAGGAAAAGAAGGAAACGACATTTACTGGGCATCCAACGTAGTACTAGATTAAGTATAAATGTGTCTTCCGTGTATTTTTTTGAGACACAGTTTCACTCTTGTTGCCCAAGCTGGAGTGCAATGGCGCCATCTCAGCTCACTGCAACCTCTGCCTCCTGGGTTTAAGCGATTCTCCTGTCTCAGCCTCCCAAGTAGCTGGGATTACAAGCGAGCCCAGCTAATTTTTTGTATTTTTAGTAGAAACGGGTTTTCACCATGTTGGCCAGGCTGGTCTCGAACTCCTGACCTCAGGTTATCGACCCGTCTCAGCCTCCCAAAGTGCTGGGATTACAGGTGTGAGCCACCACGCCCGGCATCTTCTGTGTTTTCTATAAAACAACTACACATTCCTGGAAAACTTCACTTTATACAGTCACACGCTAAAAGTAAAACTTTCATGAGAAAAGAAAAAGTTAAGGAAGACCATCCCTATGGCACTTTGTAGCCAAAATATTAACAAAAGCAATCTGAATAAAAATGCAAATAAAAATGGTTAATAATAAGTTCCTAATAAAGATAAAACTTTCAGTTGAAGGAAGCACATATAACCATTTAAGTTAAGGCTTAAGGAATAAGAACATTAGAATGGCAGTTTCAGCAAAACCCAGTTTCAGCAAAAACAACATAAATTTTTTTTTTTTTTTTTTTTTTTTTGAGACGGAGTTTCGCTGTTGTTACTCAGACCGGATTGCAATGGCGCGATCTTGGCTCACCGAAACCTCCACCTTCTGGGTTCAAGCAATTCTCCTGCCTCAGCCTCCCAAGTAGCTGGGAGTACAGGCGCGCACCACCATGCCCAGCTAATTTTTGTATTTTTATTAGAGACGGGGTTTCACCTTTTTGACCAGTGTGGTCTCGATCTCTTGACCTCGTGATCCACCCTCCTTGGCCTCCCAAAGTGCTGGGATTATAGGCATGAGCCACCGAGCCCCGCATTAACATAAATTTTCAGTTTGTCAACTAACCTATAGTTCTCTTCTCATAAAATGTATTCAACAATACAAAAGTTGGATTGCTTTAAATAAGAGTAATCTAGCCAGGCGTGGTGGCTCACACCGATAATCTCAGCACTTTGGGAGGCGAAAGAGGCAGGCAGATCACCTGAGGTTGAGAGTTAGAAACCAGCTGACCAACACGGAGAAACTCATCTCTACTAAAAATTCAAAATTAGCTGGCATGGTGGCACATTCCTGTAATCTCAGCTACTCGAGAGGCTGAGGCAGGAGAATTGCTTGAACCCGGGAAACAGAGATTGCGGTGAGCCAAGATCGCATCGCTGCACTCGTTTCAAGGACTGGAACGTGGCCAAACTAAGCCAGAAGGAAAAATTCACAAGTGATCACCATGGCTTGTTTCCCTCAGCTCTTAGTATCCTTTGAGCTCAACTATTGTTACCTGACACAAAACATAAATAGGCTGGGGAAAATCATGTATGAGCCAGAGCAGTTTCCTTGTTATACTGACATAATTCCCCTATTTACCAATTCCATGAGCCTATTCCAGATACAGACACACGCTGGAGCACAACCAAGTATTCTTTTAGCTTACGGTATCTCTTTTATTCTAATTACATTCTTAAGAAATAAGACATGGCATTTTGCAAATACGGGAACCGAAGCTCAAGAGAGGCAAGTAAAATGTATCCAAAGATTCCCACCACCTCCCACAACCTAACCTCAAACTTGCAAATCTTCTTGGGAGGGCTTCAAACCAAGACCTTTAAATTCTGCCACATGCATTCACCATATTTACCAAAAGACCATTAGTGTGCTCTTATGGTTCTCCTGTCATTACCAGTTTTCGCTTGTGAAAAGTCACTTCTATGTTGATTTGTCAGAACAAAGGAGCCAAGCAGCCAATGTACCTACTAACAAAATACACGAGTCATCTGGAAGAAAACACAAGGAAGGCCAATGAGGCTAGATAAAACAAGGTAGCCAGATTCACCAGCATATCTGACACACAAAAAAAGGGAACCAACCAAATAGAGACGCAACAAACTAGAACACATACCCACTATAGGCCGGGCTGGTGGCTCCCGCCTGTCATCCCAGCACTTTGGGAGGCCGAGGCAGGCGGATCACGAGGTCAGGAGTTCGAGACCATCCTGGCCAACATGGTGAAACACCATCTCTGATAAAATACAAGAAATCAGCCAGGTGTGGTGGTGGCACAAGCTACCAGTAGCTGTGGTCCCAGCTACTCGGGAGGCTGAGGCAGGGGAAGCACTTGAACCCAGGAGGCAGAGTTTGCAGTAAGCACCACTGCACTCCAGCCTGGAGACAGAGCACGACTCTGTCGCCAAAAAAAAAAAAAAAGAGAGAGAGAGAGATAAAGAAAACATACCCACTACAAGAAAGAGCCCAGAGTTACAATAGATGAAAGTACCTACTTTAATCTGCAGACAAGTAAACAAAGGGTAAAAAAGGGAAAAGCCCGTAAAATATACTCATTCCTCCCCCATTTAATAGTACTTGGTCTGTCTGAACAACATTCAGAGGAAAATGAAAATGTTAATCATCTAAATGTTACTATCCTTGGAGCTTTTTTAAATCTGCTGATGAATTTTTAAAACTTTTAAAGTATTTTTTAGAATATCGCTCAAATATTGCTACAATCATTTTAAGTTCAAAGTTTAAAAACTGAAAATCCTATATTCTCTGATAATAAATTCTGGTTTCTAGAAAGTAACTCAAAGACAAAGGATCATCTTCTACTTTGGAAGGCTCCAAATGATAACACAAATCTACCAAGACCCTGTCCCAACTAAATGTCTCTAAAATATCCAAGATCTCAGATCACACTGGGTATTTTCTTTTTTTTTTTTTTGAGATGGAGTCTTGCTCTTGTTGCCCAGGCTAGAGTGCATTGGTGTTATCTCAGCTCACTGCAACCTCCACCTCTGGGTTCAAGTGATTCTCCTGCCTCAGCCTCCCGAGTAGCTGTGCTTACAGATGCCCACCACGCCCAGCTAATTTTTTTGTATTTTTAGTAGAGACAAGGTTTCACTATGTTGCTCAGGCTGGTCTTGAACTCCTGACCTCAGGTGATCCATCCACCTCGGCCTCCCAAAGTGCTGGGATTACACACCGGCCCCAGACCCACTATCCTGGATATTTTCATCAGTTAGCTAGAAGTGGAGGATGTTACCCCAGGCTCACTCTGACAACTCAATATTACCATCACCTACTCCTACTTCTTCCAATCCTGAACCTCCTCTATTTTCCAACTCTGGCTTGTTCCAACTCATTGTCATTAAATGAAAATCTGACCTGGCTCAGGTGTAATCCCAGCACTCTAGAGTCCCAGGCAGGTGGATCACCTGAGGTCAAGAGTTTGAGACCAGCCTGGCCAACATGGTGAAACTCCATCTCTACGAATAATACAAAAATTAGCCAGGCACGGTGGCACAGGCCTGTAATCCCAGCTACTTGGGAGACCTGGGCAGGAGAACTGCCTGGACCTGGGAGGTGGAGGTTACAGTGAGCCAAGATCATGACACCACACTCCAGCCTGGGCGACAGAGCAAGACTCGGTCTTTTAAAAAAAAAAAAAAAAAAAAATGCCCCTGCCAGCCTACATTCAACAGTAGAAAACACAGGAAAATACAAGATGTCCCCATGCTAGACTGTGAGACTGTGACAGCAGATCTTCAGAGGAGGAGGTCAGAAAGAACCAATCAGGGCCACAGAATCCACTGTGCAACAATGACTGGTTTAAAGAGACACAGGGCATAGAGTGTACACATCCTTTGACCTCTGAGGAAAAACCACAGTCAAACAGAAGGGCAGTAGTAGATGTATGGACCGACATGCAAGACCACAAATCAGAAAAAAAAGCCAGGCAAGAATCATATGCCAGTTAAGGTAAGGGTTCACATTAGGGGGAAAAAAAACCATGACCAAGGGGAAAGAGACTGCAGAGTACGTAAGTATCAGGAAGAAGTGGGCAAGTCCAAACAACACCCCAATTCAGGTTTAACTGCTATGGTCAGGCCGAGGTCTCTGAATCTTTTACCCACGTTTCGAGTATTTTCCTTGTTTCTCCTAGCAAGTGCTACACTGTTATCCAGCCAAAAGGATTCTGCAGCTAACAAAAAAACAAAGACCGAATGCTAGGTTATCAAGCAGACCCTCAAAATTCTTACAGCACAGCCAGTCCCAGTGGCTCATGCCTGTAATCCCAGCACTTTGGGAAGCCAAAAGCAGGAGGATCACTTGAGCCCAGGAGTTCAAGACCAGCCTGGGCAACATAGTGAGACCCCATCTCTATCAACAAACACAAAAATCAGCAAGGTGGCGTGTACCTGTAGTCCCAGAAACTCAGGAGGCTGAGGTGAAAGGATCACCTGAGCCCAGGGAGGTTGGGAATGCAGCGAGCCACGACCACGTGTCCGTGCATTCCAGCCCAGGTAACAGAGTTAAGACCCTGTCTCAAAAAAAGAAACATTTTTACAGCAGGAACACAGTAAGTCCAAAGGACAACTAATGTGTGAAACTTGATGTACCTCCTTTCCAGTTTTGTATATGTGAATCACTCACAAAAGCAACAAGGGTCTACTGTATTAGCAAACCTACACCTCAGTCAGAGCCTCGTGGGATTCAACTTAAGAGAGAGGCTGAAGATTGCCAGGCACTACCCCAGATGCAGAGGATCAAGATGGGTGACCTGGGCTAGAAACAGATGACTAGTGGTCATCAGAGGCCAGGATATTAATTTAAGATTGTCACAGAGAGTTAATCTTCAGTCAAATAGTATAACTTCATGCAGGCAGCGGGTTATGGCAAGTAATTTTTTCTTTTTTTTTGAGACGGAGTTTCGCTCTTGTTACCCAGGCTGGAGTGCAATGGCACGATCTCAGCTCACCGCAACCTCTGCCTCCTGGGTTCAAGCAATTCTCCTGCCTCAGCCTCCCGAGTAGCTGGGACTACAGGTGCGCACCACCATGCCCAGCTAATTTTTTGTATTTTTAGTAGAGACAGGTTTTCACCACGTTGACCAGGATGGTCTCGATCTCTTGACCTCTTGATCCACCTGCCTCGGCCTCCCAAAGTGCTGGGATTACAGGCTTGAGCCTCCACGCCCGGCCAGCATGTAAATTTTTGTTTAAAACAATATAAAACAACTATATAAATTTCTTCTCAAATGGGATGTGAGAAACTTTATATAATGGTCATTCTTCTGTTTGTAATTACAGTCCTTTATGAGAAGCATTCAGGGTTCTTAAAAGCTAGAGCTAGGCCGGGTGTGGTGGCTCACGCCTACAATCCCAGCACTCTGGGAGGCCCATATGGGCGGATCATCTGAGGTCAGGAGTTCAAGACCAGCCTGGCCAACATGGTAAAACCACATCTCTACTAAAAATACAAAAATTAGCTGGGCACAGTGGCAGGCACCTATAACCTCAGCTACTTGGAAGGCTGAAACAGGAGAATTGCTTCAGCCGGGGGAGTCAGATATTGCAGTGAGCCAAGATCTCACCACTGCATTCCAGCCTGGGCAACAGAGCAAGACTCTGTCTTAACAAAAAAAAAAAAAAAAAAAAAGCTAGAGCAGTTCAGATTTTCCCTCCAAAAAACTCTTATATGTACATTTAAGAGCAACCAAAATTCTTTATCATTTGTATCTTCTTTTTCCTTTTTTTTGAGACAAAGTCTCATTCTGTCACCAGGCGCCAGGCTGGAGTGCAGTGGTGCGATCTTGGCTCACCGCAACCTCCGCCTCCCGGGTTCAAGCAATTCTTCTGCCTCAGCCTCACAAGTAGGTGAGACTACAGGTGCGCACCACCATGCCCAGCTAATTTTTTGTATATTTTAGTAGAGACAGGGTTTCACCATGTTGGCCTGGATGGTCTCGATCTCTTGACCTTGTGATCCGCCCACCTCGGCTTCCCAAATTGCTAGGATTACAGGCATGAGCCACTGAGCCCGGCCTGCATCTTACTTCTTATGTATGCCTACGAAATTGAGGCACCAGAACTTCAGAATCCTCATACAGCTTCAGAATACTACCTGAAGACATTAGTCACTAATCCATGCTCCGTCATTCAGAATGTCAATGTTTCTCATTCTGAGTACTAATTCTAAATCCATAAAAGTAGAAAAGTACATTTCTATACTCCTTTGAACGAGTATTTCTAAATTAACTTAATAAAATTATTAAGAAATAATGTCCATTAAACGCATGTTTTTAAATGAAAAATAAAGAGTATAGAAAATGCATGTGTATTAAAACAAGTTCCTCAAAAGTTTTGAGTTATTTCTGCACGTATACATATCCTGTGTTGTGCCATATGGATTTTTAGTGAGAATCCATGTTAATGTTTGTGTAAAATTTAACACGCTTATTTGAAGTGACTGATCTGAGCAGTAGCCACTGACAACGGGAGCAGTGTTGCCTCAAGAAAAAGTAGGGATTCCACTCCAGAGAGCTAAAAAAAAAAATTGTTTTGACACAGAGTTCGCTCTTTTGCCCAGGCTGGAGTGCAGGGCACCATCTTGGCTTACAGCAACCTCTGCCTCTTGGGTTCAAGCCATTCTCGTGCCTCGGCCTCGCAAGTAGTTGGGATTATAGGTGCCTGCCACAACACCCTGCTGATTTTTTCTATTTTTAGTAGAGGCAGGGTTTCACCATATTGGTCAGGCTGGTCTCAAACTCCTGACCTCAGGTGGCCCACCCGCCTCAGCCTCCCAAAGTGCTGCGGATTACAGGCATGAGCCACCGCACCCTGCCAAAAACTTTAAGAAAAGTATTTTGCATTGGAACCAAATTAAAAAATAAAGAAAAAGTACAGGCCAGGAGTGATGGCTCACACCTGTACTCCCAGCACTTTGGGAGTCCAAGGTGGGCAGATCACCCGAGGTTGAGAGTTTGAGACCAACCTGACCAACATGGAGAAACCCTGTCTCCACTAAAACTACAAAAATTGGCCAGGTGTTGTGGTGGGTGCCTGTAATCCCAGATACTTGGAAGGCTGGGATAGGATAATCGCTTGAACCCAGGAGACAGTGGAGGTTGCAATGAACCAAGATGGCACCATTGCACTCCAGCCTGGGCAACAAGAGCAGACTCCATCTGGAAAAAAAAAAAAAAAAAAAGTACGTTATCTTTTTTGTGGTTGTTTTTCTTGAAACTCTAATCTACAGGGCACAGTGGCTCACTCCCGTAATCCGAGGACTTTGGGAGGCCAAAGAGAGTGGATCACTTGAGGTCAGGAGTTCGAGACCAGCCTGGCCAATATGGTGAAACGCCGTCTCTACTAAAAATACAAAAATTAGCCAGGTGTGGTGGCTCACACTGGTAATCCCAGCACTTGAACCAGGGAGGCAGAGGTTGAGGTGTGATTGCGCCACTGCCCTCCAGCCTGGGG
Organism: Saguinus oedipus; assembly: GCA_031835075.1. Taxonomy (NCBI): domain Eukaryota; kingdom Metazoa; phylum Chordata; class Mammalia; order Primates; family Cebidae; genus Saguinus; species Saguinus oedipus. The sequence continues at coordinate 71,990,634 of CM063185.1, forward strand.
AACAAGAGCAAAACTCAATCTCAAAAAAAAAAAAAAATACTTAGCAGACACATAACAAAGCTCCACAGCATGCATTCTCATCCTAGAGTAACAGAAGTCACCAAATGCAGTGCTAGCCTTCTGAACTGAAAAGTCTAATCAACTCATCTTTGCTATTGTCACAGTAAGCCATGACAGGTTTACAAAATAAGCTGTCAGGAGGGGTATATGTTGCCTCTCTGTACAGATGTTGCCACTGCAGCTAACAAAGGCAACCAAGTATTAGCTGGCATTTATTATTTCCTATTTGCCAGGCCCTATGCTACCTGCTTTACATGCCTTCCCACTTCAATCCTCACAAATGCTTTATGAAAAATGTACTAACTGGCACGGCGCAGTGGCTCACACCTGTAATCACAGCTACTTGGGAGGCTAAGGCAGGGAATTGCTTGAACCCGGGAGGCGGAAGTTGCAGTGAGCTGAGATCGCGCCACTACACTCCAGCCTGGGAAACAGAGCAAGACTTTGTCTCAAAAAAAAGAAAAAGAAAGAAGTATTAAATATGCTTTACTCTCACTTGAACCCAGGAAGCAGAGGTTGCAGTGAGCCAAGATGGTGCCCCTGCACTCCAGCCTGGGTTAGAGGGAGAATCCCTCTCAAAAAAAAAAAAAAAAAAAAAAAAAAGATCCTTTATTACCATTTTTCAGATGTGGAAACCTAGCAGGATGGCTACTTAAGTCTCCAAAGTCACATAATTAGTAAGTACAAGGGTCAGGATTCAACCATCCAGGTATGTCTGGCTCCAGCTCTTCATCACAGTAACATCCTGAGAGTTCACTGCCAGAAATGAAACACAGGCTCTCCTACCTAGTCTCCTGTTACTGCTAAGCAAAGGGCCACTGCCCTCAAAGGGAGGCTAGTGTCAAGTCACAGTGCAGCGAATTATGTGCACAAAAACAGGTGCTCCTTTCTCTTGAGGTTGCTCCAGTTAAAGCTGAAAATGAGCCCAACTAGAAGACAAACCCCTTTATGGTTAACTAACCAATGAAAACCAAATGACACCAACTGCAACCAAAAATAGCATTAAAATCCAACGGATCTGTCACCTTGGCATCAATAACACATACATATAAGTTATTAAGTCATGAGAGGATCTGTGCAATATCAGAAGCCATAGTTCCACAAATCCCATTGTGCCAAAGACTATCATAATTATTAAATCAACTACTATGAGCCGGGCGCGGTGGCTCATGCCTGTAATCCCAGCACTTTGGGAGGCCGAGGCAGGTGGATCAACTGAGGTTAGGAGTTTGAGACCAGCTTGACCAACATGGAGAAACCCTCTCTCTTCTAAAAATACAAAATTAGCTGGGCGCAGCTACTCTGGAGGCTGAGGGAAGAGAATCGCTTGAACCCGGGAGGTGGAAGCTGCAGTGAGCTGAGATTATACCACTGCACTACAGCCTGGACAATAAGAGCAAAATTCCATCTCAATATTCACTTAATGTCCAAACCCTTGGCAAAGCAATACCTTTAAAATAATACAAAATGGATGTACTTCTGGACAACCAAAACCTCCTAAAATATCCACTAATTTATTTTCTAAGCATCAAGCCTGGATAGGCAGGTGCAGTGGCTCACGCCTGTAATCTCAGCATTTTGGGAGGCTGAGGCCAGTGGATCACCTTAGGTCAGGAGTTCTAATAACCCAGCCAACATGGTGAAACCCTGTCTCTACTAAAAATACAAAATTAGCCGGGCGTGGTGGCTCACGCCTGTAATCCAAGCACTTTGGAGGCCAAGGCGGGGGGATCACCTGAGGTAGAGAGTTCAAGACCAGCCTGACCAATATGGTGAAACCCCGTCTTTAAAAAAAAAAAAAAAAAAAAAAAAAAAGGCCGGGCATGGTGGCTCACGCCTATAATCCCAGCACTTTGGGAGGCCAAGGTGGGTGGATCATGAGGTCAAGAGATCAAGACCATCCTGGTCAACAAGGTGAAACACCGTCTCTACTAAAAATACAAAAAATTAGCTGGGCATGGTGGTGCGCACCTGTAGTCCCAGCTACTCGGGAGGCTGAGGCAGGAGAATTGATTGAACCCAGGAGGTGGAAGTTGCGGTGGAGGTTGCGGTGAGCCGAGATTGCGCCATCGCACTCCAGCCTGGGTAACAAGAGCAAAACTCCGTCTCAAGAAAAAAAAAAAAAATTAGCCATGTGTTGGGGTACAACCCTGTAGTTCCAGTACTCAGGAGGATGAGACAAGAAAATCACTTGAACCTGGGAGATGGAAGCTGCAGTGAGCCAATATCGTGCCACTGCACCCCAGCCTGAATGAGACAGAGCAAGACTCTATCAATAAATCAATCAATCACCAGTTCAACACCAGTCTAATAACCCAGTCATGCAACAGAAACAACACTTGTTAATCATACAACTACTCTAGTTCTGCTACCAATGAAAGTAAGTGTTTACAGAAATATATAGTACCAGCTCTAAGAACCGACTGAAAAGCATGGGAGAAGATAACAACGTCTCCCCCATTTTTTGACCATCCTATCCAAATTCAAAGTAATAAAGATTTTAAAAGCTTAACCAGATGCCTCAATTTTTCAATCATTATTTTTCAAAACGGTAATGCGAACATATTCAAACAGTTCAAAAAGGTTACACGTGAAAATAAGTCTCTCCCACATCTGACTACATAATGTGCCCACCCCAATGCCAGTTATCAGTCTCTGCTCCAGCTTTGTAGCGTGACTGTAAGCACACACAAGCAGCACATATAAATACACACATACTCGTACACACTGTATTGTATGTGTCCTCTCCAGTCTTCCACCCCTTAAGTTAAAATAGCAACCAACCAGTCAGGGGCGGTGGCTCATGCCAGTAATCCCAGCACTCTGGAAGGCCAAGGAGTGTAGATCACTTCTGGTCAGGAGTTCAAGACCAGCCTGGCCAACATGGTGAAACACCATTTCTACTAAAAGTACAAAAAACTTAGCAGGCATGGTGGCACAAGCCTGTAATCCTAACCACTTGGGAGGCTGAGGCAGGAGTATCATTTAGACCTAGGAGGCGGAGGTTGCAGTGAGCCAAGATCACGCCATTGCACTCCAGCCTGGGTGACAAAGCGAGACTCTGTCTCAAAACAAACAAACAAAACAGCAGCCCATCATACAGTATTTTCTGACCCTTTGTATTTTCACTTAAATGTATCTTTGAGAAGGTCCTTTAAATATTAACAAGGAAGTCACAAACACCAAATCTAAACAAATATATAAAAGAATCATTGGCTGGGCGTAGCAGCTCACACTAATAATCCCTATTTTGGGAGGTGGGAGGACTGCTTTAGCCCAGAAGTTTGAGACCAGCCTGGGCAACATATTGAGATCCTGTCTCTACAAAAAATTAAAAATAAAAAAATTGGCTGGGCATGGTGCAGCTCATCTGTAGTCCTAGCTACTCAGGAGGCTGAGATGGGAAGACGGCTTGAGCCCAGGAGGTTGAGGCTGAAGTGAGCCAGGATCACACCACTGCACTCCAGCCTGAGTGACAGAGCAAGGCTCTGCCTCAAACAAACAAATAAAGGAACAAGTCACACAAAGACATCTCTCACCAGGTATCAAAACTGGTAACCTCTGCTAGCAGGACACAAGGAAGTCTGAAGTCAAAGATGCATTCCAATGATACATCTGGGGTTTTTTGTACAGGAACACAATACAGTAACAGACTGCACTCCTAACCCCAGTCTATGATTTTACAAATGCATATCAGTTACTAAAGATGACAGAGAAGGGTAATTTAAAGAAAACCCATCATTTTACTAGAAGAAAATTTTTAAGCATATATCATATTACATTTTCATATAAATGAGTGCCAAAGAACATAGCTAACAGCTACAAATAGTATCTAAAATCCCTTTTGATAAGTTCTACCTCATAAAAAGATAATTGCAGAAAAAGAAAAAAAAGATAAATTCATTCATAGCCAGGCTCGGTGGCTCACGCCTGTAATCCCTGCACTTTGGGAGGCCAAGGCAGGAGGATCACTTGAGGCCAGTAGTTCGAGGCCAGCCTGGCCAATGTGGTGACACCCTGCCTTAATTAAAAAAAAAAAATTTGGCTGGGCACGGTGGCTCACACCTATAATCCCAGCACTTTGGGAGGCTGAGGCAGGTAGATCACAAGGTCAAGAGATCGAGACCATCCTGGTCAACATGGTGAAACCCCGTCTCTACTAAAAATACAAAAATTAGCCAGGCATGGTGGCATGTGCCTGTAGTCCCAGCTACTCGGGAGGCTGAGGCAGGAGAATTGCTTGAACCCAGGAGGCAGAGGTTGTGGTGGGCCGAGATCGCGCAATTGCACTCCAGCCTGGGTAACAAGAGTGAAACTCCGTCTCAAAAAAAAAAAAAAAAAAATTTAAATTAAAAAAAGAAATTCATTCATTATCTATTCTCATTACCTTATTTCACAAACCCAAAGTACATGTCTCAATTGCCTTATACTGTGAGTTAATGACATATGATAGCCACTAAATAGAAATGTAACATGATTAGTATATACTCTTCCCAATTAGCCTGTTCAAATTTAAGAAAAAGAATAGAATACCTCTCCCTAACTCGTAAACTGTGTTCTATTCACAGCTGAAGGTAACCACCAAAACATGTTATTACTAACCACATCTGGCAGGGTGTTTTCTTATGCTCATGTCACATACTTTCCAAACTATTATTCTAATTAAGACTGTAGATTTTTAGTACTTAAATATTCCTAAGAAAATTTTCCATGTAGATCCCTCTCAAAAGTGATAAAGTTAAATGACAGAATCCTGGCCAGGCGAAGTGGCTCACGCCTATAATCCCAGCATTTTGGGAGGCTGAGGCAGGCAGATCCCTTGAAGTCAGGAGTTCAAGACCAGCCTGGCAACGCAGTGAAACCCCATCTCTACTACTGGACAACATGGCAAAAATCTCTAATAAAAATACAAAAATTAGCCAGATGTGGTGGCAGGCAGCTGTAATCCCAGCTGCTTGGGAGGCTGAGGCAGGGAGAATCGCTTGAACCAGGAGGTGGAGGTTGCAATGAGCCAAGATCACACTATTACACTCCAGCCTGGATGACAGAGTGAAACTCCATCTCCAAATTTAAAAAAGACCAGGTGCAGTGGCTCACCCCTGCACACAGCACTTTATGAGGCCAGGTGGGTGGATCACAAGGTCAGAAGTTCAAGACCAGCCTGGGCAAGATGGTGAAACCCCATCTCTACTAAAACCGCAACAATTACCCAAGCATGGTGGCAGATACCTGTAATCCCAGCTACTCGAGAGGCAAGGAGAATCCCTTGAACGTGGGTGGCAGAGGTTGCAGTGAGCCAAGATCACGCCAATGCACTCCAGCCTGGGCAAGAGTGAGACTCCGTCTCAAAACAAGAACAAAGAATCCACCGGGCTCGGTGGCTCACACCTGTAATCTCAGCACTTTGGGAGGTCAAGGCAGGTGGATCTCAAGGTCAGGAGTTCAAGACTCAGCCTGGCCAGGACGGTGAAACCCGTCTCTACTAAAAATACAGAAATTAGCCAGGCGTGGTGGCGGGTGCCTGTAATCTCAGCTACTTGGGAGACTGAGGCAGAAAATTGCTTGAACCTGGGAGGCAGAAGTTGCAGTGAGCCGAGATCATGCTGCTGCACTCCAACCTGGGCGTCAGAGCGAGACTCCGTCTAAAAAAAACAAAAAGAATCCTAGAATCTTAAAGAAATTGAAATATCTCTTAGACTCAATTCAAGTATTTGAACAAATAAAAGAACTTCAGATAACAGTTCACGTGATCATCTTCTTAACAGACATTTACAGAAACTAAGTGATTTACTCATGCAACCATGGCTTTACAAAGAATTGGTTTAAAAATACTTGTTTGGTTAACATTAGACGCAGGCTAAAATGCTACCCCATTCAGGCAGATGCAAACTTAAGAACAAAAAACGTTAAGCATTCACTCAAAAACTGAGTCACTGATTGTCTCTTTACAATGTCCTGCTCTTCACTGTGCTAAAAAGACACAATGAAAAGAGAAACAGGTAGTGGGGGGAAAGGCACTTATTTATACATCTGATCTCAGAAAAAATACTGAAGATATCAAATAGACTGATATCTAGTTTGTTAAAAGGTTAAAAAAAAATCCACCATTTTAAGGTAATTAATTTTTTTTTTTTTTTTTTTAAAGACGGGGTTTCACCATGTTGGTCAGGCTGGTCTTGAACTCCCAACCTCAGGTGATCCGCCCGCCTTGGCCTCCAAAGTGCCTGGATTACCGGTGTGAGCCACCATGCCTGGCCTAAAAATTTTAAACATCTATTTAAAAAAGGGAGGGGCAGGCACAGTGGCTCACGCCTGTAATTCCAACACTTTGGGAGGCTGAGTGGGGAGGTGGATCACCTGAGGTCGGGAATTCAAGACCAGCCTGAACAACATGGAGAAAGCCCGTCTCTACTAATAATACAAAATTAGCGGGCATGGTGGCACATGCCTGTAATCCCAGCTACTCAGGAGGCTGAGGCAGGAGAATCAAGTGAACCCGGTAAGTGGAAGCTGTAATGAGCTGAGATCGTGCCACTGCACTGCAGCCTGGGCGACAAGAGCAAAACTCCATCTCAAAAAAAAAAAAAAAAAAAGCCTTGAGAGTCCAGGGTTCAATTTCCTACAAGAAACTCCTGAAATACCATGGGGGCGGGGGCTGGGGGGAGAGGTGGGAAGGATTACTGGCCAGACGAAGTTGCTCACAAATGTTATCACAGCACTTTGGGAGGCCAAGGTGGGTGGATCACCTGAGATCAGAGCTAAACCAGCCTGGCCATCACAGAGAAACCCCACCTTTACTAAAAATACAAAAATTAGCCAGGTGTAGTGACAGGCACCTGTAATCTCAGCTACTAAGGAGGCTAAGCCAGGAGAATCACTTGAACCCAGGAGGCGGAGGTTGCCATGAGCCAACATGGCGCCACTGTACTCCAGCCTGGGCGACAGAGCGAGACTGTCTCAAAAAAGAAAAAAAAAATTAAAAATTTCAAAAGGATGTAACACCAGATTAGTTGCCTTTATAGTCAATTGCCCTGGCTGGCTAGAACCAATACAGCAGTCTTACCATAAAAACTTACTGAAGGGAGATGGTTAAGATGACACTCTTCTGGTAGATTAAACCCATTTACATTGTATAATACATATACCCTATGCTGAATGTTAATACATTAATAGTAAGGGTTCAAATGAAACTCCAGTGTGGTCAGAATGCTGTAAAACAGTGAGAGCTAAAAACACTATCTTAACTCAGGTACACTACTGAGGAAATAATGAGCAGAAAAACCTAGCAGATTAAGAAAATAAAGTCCAAGAAGAGCATGGTGGCTCACGCCTGTAATCCCAGCACTTTGGGAGGCCAAGGCAGGTTGATCAGGAGGTCAGGAGTTCAAGACCAGCCTGACCAATATGGTGAAACCCCGTCTCAATTTAAAAAAAAAAAAAAAATTAAGGGGAAAAAAAAGAAAATAAAGTCCAAAATCTTAAGCATCATTATATCTGACACATATATAACCAGATAATATCAACTGAGTGTGACACGATTCCTAACTAGACTAGGTTTCCCCCCAGTACTGTGGCTACTATTCTAGAATTAAAAGGGCAAAACTATCCATTTTCATCTGACTCTAAGAATCGACCAGTTTTTCTTCCGGGTCAACTCTGGCAGCATTCAAATTCAAATGAACAGTTAAATGTGACTATGGAACACCTAAATCTTGAAGGTCTTAACTCAAAAAGATTCTGCCACATTGACAGTGCAACAGGGCTGTCACTGCTCCCATTTTAACACAGGCCCTTGTAGAAACAATCCATTTTAACACAAAAATGGTATTAAGAAATCTGCCAAATGCTAGAAGGAAAAAGGTCCACCCCTTCAAGAAATGTAACATTGGCCGGGCGCAGTGGCTCACGCCTGTAATCCAAGGACACTTTGGAGGCCAAGGCGGCGGATCACCTGAGGTCGGGAGTTCATGACCAGCCTGACCAACATGGTGAAACCCCGTCTTTATATTAAAAATAAATAAATAATAGGAAAAAAAAAGAAATGTAACATTGCAGTTGGGAAAACAAAACAATAAACAGTTATGGGATTTGTGATCTTCATTCAACGCAACGGGGTCTCATAATATCCTGAGTCAGGATGGCCAGAAAAGGACTCATGGAAGGAGGAGGACTGAAACTAGGCTATAAAAAGGACAAAGGGAAGAACCGCATGCACAAAAGCAAAGTAGTGAGTATGGCAAAAAAAAAACCACAGTATCTGAGAGGCAGGCAAGAATCCCAGTTGGGGAAGAATGGGAAATAAAGCTGAATAGGTAGAATGGAACCTTCTTAAAAGCCAGACCGAAGCATATAAATTCAATCCAGTTGGCAAAGAGAATCCATTATGGGTTCTCCAGCAGGGGAACTGACAAGATGAAACCAGTACTTTAAATAAATTACACTGTCAGTAGTTACAGAAGATAAAATGAATAAGAAAGGTTGCTCAGGGCAACCAAATAAAAACTTAATAACCTGGACCTACAACCATTCATTCATTCACTGAGAAGACAGACTGCTAGGTAACAACACTGGCCCAGAATTCACACAAACTTGGCCTAAATTCCTGCTCTGTCCCCTCCTACCTGAACCTCAATTTTCTCACTGCTCGATTCAGGGCATCAACACTCAGACTGCCACAGGTACTTGTCAGAGCACCTGTACAGTCCCGACATATAGAACTTTGACTATTAGGGAAGTGAACACTACTGCTAAAGTACGGTTAAAAATGGGAAGTGGGTTGGGCACGGTGGCTCACGCCTGTAATCCCAGCACTTTGGGAGGCCAAGGCGGGTGGATCAACTGAGGTCAGGAGTTCAAGACCAGCCTGACCAACATGGTGAAACCCTGTCTCCACTGGAAAAAAAAAACTGTGTGTGTGTGTGTGTGTGTGTGTGTGTGTGTAAATAAAAATTAGGCCGGGCGCAGTGGCTCACACCTATAATCCCAGCACTTTGGGAGGCTGAGGCGGGTAGATCACGAGATCAAGAGATCGAGACAATCCTGGTCAACAAGGTGAAACCCCATCTCTACTAAAAATACAAAAATTAGCTGGGCATGGTGGCGCGCACCTGTAGTCCCAGCTACTCGGGAGGCTGAGGCAGGAGAACTGCTTGAACCCAGAAGGCGGAAGTTGCAGTGAGCCGAGATCACACCATTGCACTCTAGCCTGGGTAACAAGAGTGAAACTTCATCTCAAAAAAAAAAAAAAAAAAAAAATTAGCCAGGCATCTGTAATCCTAGCTACTTGCCAGAGGCTGAGGCAGAGAATTGCCTGAACCTGGGAGGCAGAGGTTGCAGTGAGCAGACATCAAGCCAATGCACTCCAGCATGGGCAACAGAGACCCTATCTCAAAAATAAATAAAGATAAAATAAAGAAAAATTTAAAAATGGGAAGTGGGCCAAGCAGGGTGGCTCACACCTGTCATCCCATCATCATTTTGGGAAGCCAAGGAAGGTGGATTATCTGAGGTCAGGTGTTCAAGACAAGCCTGGTCAAGGTGAAACCCTGTCTCTACTAAAAATGCAAAAATTAGCCAGGTGTGGTGGCATGCACCTGTAGTCCCAGCTATTCGGGAGGTTGAGGCAGGAGAATAGCTTGCACCTTGGAGTCAGAGGTTTTAGTGAGCTGAGATGGTTCCACTTCACTCCCCCTTGGGCAACAGAGTAAGACTGTCTCGAAGAAAAAAAAAAAAAATGGGAAGTGAAAATAAGGCTCACAGAGGAACAGAACTTCCAAGGACAACTATCTTAACAGCAGCTGATAATACTGAAAAGAACACAGGTATAAAAGGCCAGGGATAGAGGGAAAAAGAAAATAAAACCACCTACCCAAAGTAATCACTACAGCCTAAAAGGCAAACCCTAAGTTCTGCTGGACCCAGCCTTGAAAGAGTTCTCTTTTTATTTAAAGAGTTAAAAAATGTTTCAAATGGTGCACGTAAGTTTAAGAACCCAGATGACAGAACAGCAACAAAGGCATGCAAAATACCCTCCACTGTACCTCTACCAACCACGTCACTCAGTACTGTTCCCACTCGGAGTTCAAATTCTAATCATAATGTATGTAAGCTTTAAACCCCAACTTTAAAAGTAAAAAACTAAGCTAAATTTACTTCAAACAGGTTGCCCAGGAACTCAGGAAATGGAGCTACCAAACGCTTTCTATGACGTTATGCCCCAACTAAAATAAATAACAAGCAAATTAAATGTAATACAAAGAAATGAACTTCAAAAATCAAACCAATCAGGGGCAAATTACATGATGCTTAGAATGTCAACCATTGTTCTAAGGACCTCACACATACTAACTCAATCTTCTCCACTCTATGAAGCTGACTGTCCCCCTTACACAGGGGAAGAAACTAAAACATGTTGCAGGCCAAGCTTGGTGGCTCACGCCTGAAATCCCAATAGGAAGCCGAGGCAGCCGGATTACCTGAAGTCAACAGTTCAAGACCAGCCTGGCCAACATGGTGAAACTCCATCTCTACTGAAAATACATAAATTAGCTGGGTGTGGTAGTGGGTGCCTACAATCCCAGCTACTCAGGAGGCTGAGGCAGGAGAACTGCTTGAACCCAAGAGGCAGAGGTTCCAATGAGATCCCGCCACTGCACTCCAGCCTGGGCAAGTGAGCAAGACTCCATCTCAAAAAAATTAAAATATAATTTTAAAAAATTAAAAAAATAGGCTGCGCGCAGTGGCTCATGCCTGTAATCCCATCACTTTGGAAAGCCAAGGCGGGTGGATCACCTGAGGTAGGGAGTTTGAGACCAGCCTGACCAACATAGAGAAGCCCTCAACTCTAGATCATCAACTTCATTAGATCTCTCCTCCTTAGTATGATTGTAAAAAAAAAAGAAAGAAAGAAAGAAACCCCATCTCCATTGAAAATACAAAATTAGTCGGACATGGTGGTGCATGCCTGTAATCCCAGCTACCTGGGAGGCTGAGGCAGGAGAATTGCTTCAGTCAGGAGGTGGAGGTTGCAGTAAGCTGCAATCACGCCATTGCACTCCAGCCTAGGCAAGAGTGAAACCCCGTCTCAAAATAAAAAATAAAATAATAATTAAACACTAGGAACTACTACCCCAACATCACAACTAGTAAGGGATACCACCTGAGTCTGAACTCACTGTAACCACTATATTATAACACAAAGACTTTAATGGACATTAATGATTTTTCTTACATACGTTTTTAAGAACATACACTGGGAGGATAGTTAGACATACTATTATTTGCTACTGCTTATTAAGTATAGGCATGGAACTTAATCTCCGTTGGTAGTATTTCACCACTGCCAATCTTAAAGTAGGAAATACAGCAGCTCCCAAGAAGATAGGTGTTTTTTTTTTTTTTTTTTTTTGGTTTTTTTTTTTGAGACAGATTGATTCTCTGTCCCCAGGCTGGAGTGAAGTGGCTAGGTGTCAACTCACTGCAACCTCCGCCTCCCAGCTCAAGTGATTCTCCTGCCTCAGCCTCCCAAATAGCTGGGCCTATGGGTGCACACCACTGCGCCCACCTAATTTTTGTATTTTTAGTAGAGACAGGGTTTCACTGTGTTGGCCAGGATGGTCTCCATATCTTGACCTAGAGATCCGCCCAGCTCAGTCTCCTTGAGTGCTGAGATTACAGACATGAACCACCGCACGCAGCAAGACCGCATCTTAGTCAATGGTGCTAGGGAGTTCAGCACAATGATCTGAGTCCTGTGAATTTCATTTACCCATGCAATCACTTGACCCAGTTAGTGGAGATGCTCAACTGTAACCTCATCAACTTGACTAAAAACACAAGCTTTTGGAAGAGCTACACAGATCAAGACTAACAAAACAGCTGGGAAAATTCCGCAGATGTAGTCATCTAAGACAGACCCAGGTTTGAATCCCAGTGCTCATTTAACCATTTTGTGGCCTCGAACAAGTGAATTGACTTCTTTGCACCTCTATTTCATCTACAAAAAGAGCCCAACACTACCTCACAGGATTAGCCTGGGGAATAAATGGCAGAGAAAGCACCTCACACCTCCTAGAGCATAGCTATGAGCACCTAGTCCCTCTCCTCTGGCTCTCTGGTAACAGGGCAATTAACTATACTCTTTACAGAATCCAATCTCAGAGGAGTAAGTAGCCAAATCTTTCCAGGATCAGATCTCTCATAGAGCCTTTTCTCTTTAAGTTTCTGTTGGTGGCAGAGCAGGAGATGGTACTTAAACTGAAGGATACTCAGCAATTCTTTACTCCACAGCTTTAGGGTCCTGGCCCTTCTCTTCTACCAGAATGTCTGAGCACAAAGTATAAATGTCTCATGTTCGCTGCTTTCCTTTTTTGCATTTCAGTGACTTACACTGTAAATGCTATTTGTGAAATGAGTCCAATTCACATGAACTAGAAAAATACACGTTCTAGTGAGTGCCAATGTTTCTGCCATCTCTCCCCTGACTTCCTACCATTCACATTCCTCTGTTCTTTTTATATAAATGACACCAAAATTCAACAAATTATTTCAACCAACTTCATCAAAATGTGTCAAGTCAGAAATTCTTTATAATAGTACTTGCTACAAATTGTAGAAGGGAGATTCCTTTGTCAGCTGCTCATCTGACAAGGTTGTATACATACTGCACTGCTATATATGAACTGATGGATTTAATCAACAGGTTGAGGTTCAAAAGGTCTACTAATCATATTTCCTTTTATCAGTAACCCCTATGTATATTATCTTCTGCCCTTTCTACATGTTAGCTTGAAAGGCTCCTAATACACAGGAAGCTGGTGTCAAGGTAATCATGCAAAACCTTTAATTAGTGTTGAGAACGCAGTATCAAAAAGATTACTGGACATACGTTTTAAAATCATTAACACTTCTTTGAAGCAACTAACGCAAAAATATCTCTGCAAGGGGCCACTCCATTTATCACCAATGTCACCCACATTAGTAAACCACAGCTGGTATATGTTAAAAAAATATATATCTTATAAACTGATTTGGTAAGCTTTGCAACCATTTTTATGCCATTAACATGTCACTTTATTAAGTTCCTTAACAGTAAGAAAAACTTTTCCCAGGCACGTAATTCTCATGCCCCATGCAGTTTAGTATTTTGTCCTGTAGGTCTGATTCTAACAACGCAAACGGCAAAAAAAAAAAAAAAAAAAAAAATAGGAGTTATTACGACTGTAATGATTGTGATTACATACATCTCAGTGCAGGACAGGGGTGAAAAGAAAATCATTCCAAACGAACAAGAAAACCTGGATTTACGAGCAAGAAGCCCAATCACACATCACAGGCCTAACTGCTCAGAGTTTCTTCCTGCAGCCCCTCCCCCACAGGTAAATGCTAACTATTTCTAGAACTCTCAGCAACAATTTGGGAAGCTTGCCATTAACTCCCATGATACCACCCAACATACACCATGTTTTGGGGAGACAAAGCTGCCCTACTTCCCCCGACTATAAACTTATTAAAACTATGAGAACATACAATCCCAGGAAGTCAGGATTACGAAAATACATCCATGTAGCATAGGTCTTATTTTAATAAAAATGAAAATGAATCACACTGGAAAACCCAAACAGTCATTTTATCTTCAATGTGTAATCGGAATTATTTATTCAAAGTTGTTGCAGGTTAAGTGGATGAAAACACCACGAGGGCCTTATTACTATCCAAACTGGTGAAGGAGCCTTTAAGGAAAAAAGGAGGGGGTAGAAGATCACTTAATTACATGAGGTGGGGAATGGAAAAACCATTCAGTCTTAAAATTCAGACTAAAAATAACCTGTCATTTTCACCCACCACATTTTATTAACAAGCTTGTTTAGATCAGCATAAGGTTCCTGTTTGCGAAATAAGAAAGTGAATAGTAAACTTTCCTAAGACAACTGTAAATCACATAGGTACGAAAACTCCTCACCCCCGGTGCCTGCACAGGCCAAGATTTTAAGTAAACTACAGACGCTGAGAACACCCTAATTTTTAACTAGGTCCCAACATTTCTCATTTGTAATGATCAAATTATCTTAGAGACACTTAGATAACCTAACAAAGAGAGCATTTTTAAAAGCCACAACCCAAATTTTACATGAAACACACCATTTTCACAGCCTAAATTTAATCCCGGTTGCCACTGCGAAGTGATGCCTGTTTCAGCAAATTAAGAACTTCCAAAAATACTGAACACGTTAACACATGCATGGCTTCCCTCGAGCTGCCATTTAAGACTAATATTCCACGTAAATAAAATTCTGCTTCTGCTCAAAAAATTAAATCGGTTGCAAAGAGGAAGTTACAGAGAAACCACCCTCACAACGTGGCCTTTACACTGTCAGAAAATAACGTGACTCTGTGCCACCCAAACTTACCAGGAAGCTGGCAATAACTTTGCCAATTCTACACTCCTGAACCCAACTTCAAAGAGCCTCCACCAAATACCTCCTTAAGAGGATAAAAAGCACTAAGTTACAAATAAACACGTCCCGGAGCAAGGCCCGGCGGCCGCGCGCCCCTCCCCCGGCCGGCGCCCCCGCCCCGGACGCGCGGCCCCAACAGCCGCCCGCAGCCCCTCGCACGCCGGCCGGGGTCGCCGCGCCCGGACCGGGGACGCGCCCGGGGAGGGGACATTTTCATTGCTGCCCGAGGTTTCACAAAATAGCATGCACCGAAAAGCTCCTTCTCCTCTGCTAAAAATAGGCTATAAAGGAGTCGGCCTCATGATGGCTCCTTGATTCAATTTGCTGCAAATCCTTTCCTGAAAGCCTCCCCGCTCATACACACACGCACAAAAAGGGGGTGTAGATGCACGAAGGGTGGAACGGGGGAGAAGGCCGAGGTGCACATTTTCGGGGACAACATAATTAGGGTGAGGATCCCCCGAGACCAGGAAAGGGCAGGGGGTGGGCAAGCACGTGAACATTTCAAAGAAACCTGAGGAAAACGGGGGGATGGGGGCGCCCCAAGTGCCCTCCCTGCCTTCCCCTCCCCCACGCAAGCCCAGTTCCCCCAAGGGCCAAGTTGAAAAATGCATGTTCCACTCGCGCCCATCCCCCCGCGGCCCAGCGCCCCCGGCCGTCTCCAGCCCGCGCCCCCAGCCCAGGCCCGCGGCCGCCCCCACTCCGGGGTCCGGCCCCCAGCGCTTACCTGGAAACGGTGGCCTCCAACGCCGCTCCCCCCTCCCAGGAATGGAGGCACAAGGAAATTCCCCTCCTCGCCGCCGCCGCCACCGCCTCCAACCACCCCCAAAATAACCCCTCCGGGGGGTGAGAGGCAATTATAACCCCAGCGAGCGGAGGGCGCGGGGGATGGGCGCCGGGCGGGCGGGGGCGGGGAGCGCGGCGCGGGTCCCCAGGTGGCGAGCGGAGGTGCTCCCGCCGCGGGGGGAGGGGCGGGGGCGCACGCGGCCGGCGGCGGGGGGAGGCGGCGCGCGGGGGAAGGGCGCGAGCGGGGAGAGGAATTGAGGCAGAAGGTAAAAGCTGTTACTAAGGGAAAGAGCCAAACGGTTCGGAGCAGCCAACGGCTCAGACACTCAACACTGGGGAGAGAGGAATGGGGACCAGCCAGGCACAAATGAGCTCGCGAGGCCCGCGGCGGCGGCGGCGGCGGCGGCGGCCGCGCAGCAAAACAAACCCGAGCGGCCTGCGCCGGGCGGGCGGGCGAGCGGGCGGGCGCGCGGGGGAGGGGCCGGCGGGGGAGGGGCGCCGCGGACGCGGGGAGGCGGTGGCGCGGCGGGGGGGGCTCCGGCGGCGACGCTCTCCTCCCTCCCTGCCGGCTCCGGCGGCGCTGGGGGCTGGGCGTGTGCGGCGCATTCTTTTAAAAATCGGGCGAACCCCGCGGGCGCTCGGAGGCGCCTCGAGGCCCAGCCGCCCGCCCCGCCCCCACCCCACCGCCGCGGGCCGGCCTGGGCGTGCTCGGGTGTGGGCCGCTCGGCCCCGGGCGGGTGGGGGTGGGGAGGTCCGCGTTGCGGCCGGGGTGGAAACGCCGGCGAAGTTTCCTAAGGAGGCCGCGGGCTCCCGCGTGTCCGGGGGGCCGCCCGGCAGCGCTGGGGGCTGGGCGCACACGCGGCGGCATGTGCGGGAGCGCGGCGCAGCATCATATGGACATTTGTTGTGAAAATCTCTGTGCATACCTTTGTGTGCGTAAATACATATGGTTCTCCGAAGCATACCTGGAAAGGTGCTTTATCTGTAATAAGCGACTTTCGAAATGTGATCCAGAGCACCGGATCTGGAGAGAAAACACACGCACACAAGAAAAGGTTTTTGATACTAAACACAAAGCTGAAATTGAAGTGTTTATGCCCAAATGTACTGCGAAGCAAGCATATGGTGGTATTTATCATCTGGTGGGTCTGTTTGAAAGGTTTGGTCGATCAGTTCTTATTTCACAAAAATAATGTAACTAAATGTTTACTAAATATATACCTCCACGGCGGCATCCACAGTAGAAGTTTATCCACTTTGTGTACTTTTTGCATGTGTGAAGCACAGGAAGACGATTTATAAAGTATAATTTAGATGAGTGACAGTGTGACAGTCTGATTGAGGGAGGGTCTTTAAAGAAGGGCAGCACCTCACAGGTTTTGAGGCAAATGGGGTGGTAATCTTTCTAAGACTTTCAGAAAGCTGGGGTGGGGGTGCTTCTTAGAGTTCTGTATAAGCTCAGCGCTGGAGAAGCAGCCACCCTTTTAGTTAAGATACGACTTGAAACCTTTTTGTTATTTTGGTTATTAGTGCCTTCAAAGCAAAATAATGTTTGCAGCTTTCTTAAAGGTGAAGGGTACTGTTTTTATACTTTCATCACAATATTTTAAATAGGTGTAGTGATCATTCTAAAGCAACCATCTTTTCATGTCAATATCAGAAGCCTAAAGTTGTGTACACACACACACACGTGTTAATTGAAGTAACTTGCACCAGTCTGGACTCCCGGTGGCCTAATAAGTTCAGTGATTAGACAGGTGCTTACTTAGCCAAGGTCAATGTCTCTTTTCCCCATGAGCCCTCGCTTGGGGGAGCTGCCAGAGGCCTTTCTTGAATGACACAGTGGGGAAAGGAGCAGGAAAACCATCAGAGGAAAGGGAGTGGGATTGGAAACTCCCTTCCAACCACCAGAAAGAGTTCAAAGCGTATCAGTGGTGTGTCCTGAGAGGTATTTTCATGTATGAAAGAGGGAATGTTGGATTAAACAATGTCACCCGATGGGAATTTAGATAACTGCAGGTTTCCAAAACACTGTGTCGAGTGTACTGGGAAACAGCACAAAGCAAGTTTTGCAATTCAGTTGGATTCTGAAGCTGAGGCTTGTTTACCTCAGAACTAACACCTTTGAAAAGACTTTATTTTAGAATTGATGAGTATTGTAGCTTCCTTTTGTTTTTTTGAGTTGATTAATGACGTGTATATCACTAATCATACCCTGTCTTCAATAAGTGCACTGTCTGTAAGTTGAACCACCCAGTGAAACATATCTATTGGATTACTTGGATTGTTTTTGAAGTTTCATATTGTAACACCACAGGCAGGTCTTCTCCATATGCAGTGACCATAAAATCAAACCACACTTTCAGTGAATGAGGATTTCTCAAGCATACCAGTTTTTAAAGAGTCATATTCAAAGCTGTTCACCCCACCTTTTCTCTTTCCCCTAAATGACCTCTATCCCTTACTCCACAAGGGGGGAGACACCCTCTGATCACACCTTCCAGCCTCAAGTTCTTACACCCTACACCAAGCTGCCTCCTAAAGTTGTTCTGTGTTAGTTGAGCCTCGTTACAATGATAATAAAAATGTATGCATTTGTTTATATCCCTGTAGTTTATAAGATGTTTCTGTGCATAAATTACTGCCTTTGAATATCGTGAAGATCATTGAGGTTGGGGACTTGTACCATAAATTCATTCCAATAAAATGTACTTTCGGATCATACTAATTGAAGAGAGACCTGGAGTACTTTTAAACAAAAAAAAAGCGAGGGGGAGGCACCCAAATGTGGAAAGGCCTTGATTCCTCCAGCAAAGGGGGTTTTAAGTAAGATCATATTTTGATCACTTTGATTTCTATATTCTGGAAACTATCTGAAACAACAGTGTGGCTTCAACATCAAATAATCAGAGAAATAAAGCATCACTCAAAGGTGACATGTATTGTTGCCTCACCCTGTAGCTCTCCCAACATATACAGCATAAAAGATCAGGGCTGCACCAAAATACAAGCAATGATAAGACTCACTGGGCAAGGAAAGGACAAGGAAGGAACGATTTTACTAATTTTCATTACTTTGTCCTCATCTAAAAGTGTTATTACACTTTGAATTAAATGTCAATATGTTTCTAGAAAGGAAAGATTGCTACTAAGAAATTGTAAAGCAAAGGAATGCGTGAAGAATTTCTTGGCCACAGGTGTGGTGGCTCACACCTGTAATCCTAGCACTTTGGGAGTCCAAGGCAGGCAGATCATGAGATCAGGAGACCATCCTTGCTAACATGGTGAAACCCTGTCTCTACTAAAAATAGAAAAAATTAGCCAGGCATGGGAGCATGTACCTGTAGTCCCAGCTACCGGGGAGGCTGAGGCAGGAGAATCACTTGAACCCAGGAGGCGGAGGTTGCAATGAGCCAAGATCGCTCTACTGCACTCCAGCCTGGGCAACAGAGTGAGACTTGGTCTCAAAAAAAAAAAAAGTTCTCATGGACTTTCTAGCTAATTAATAAAGGGAAGCCTCATACCAGTACTGTTATCAGAAGTTCCATATGTAGCTATGTATTGTAAAATGACTAAACAAATATTTCAGTAATATTATTCTCAGAGGAGTGCGGTATGGCATGATAGCCTACGTCTTTGCAACTTTCATCACTCAAGACATGGACTATTTTAAAGTTAAACTGGTTTAATTCCAGGACTATAGGGTCTCATTACTGTATATATTTTTAAATCATCATGATGTTTTAAACTGTTTACATTAGATCTACATAAAGTATTCAAAACAAACTTAATTGCATAAAAAAGACATTTGATACCAAAAATATTCTCCTAGTGCTATAACTCATTTTACAGTCTTTACTTACCCTGGAACTCAGTGGCTTTTACCCCGGGCGTCTTGATGATTCCCTCGGATGTTTCCGTTTCATTTTGACTTACATTGTGCAATTCTTTGTGGTTCTTCCGAGATGAGGCACATGCCAGCTACACATCTCGAGATATCAGTAGAAAAGCTGCTTTTCTCCTTCAATGCATAGTGTGTTGCTTGTGACCTTTCCTCATCGGTGTGAACCTCGTCACAGTTTTCCGTGCTTCTGTGACCCAATTTCATTACCACAATAAACTTTACTTGAGAGTCTTCATTTAACTTACTAAAGAAATACACAACTATGTTACAAGTGTTTCTGCCTCTCAGATAATGAAAATAGCAGGTCATATTCTGCGATTCTGATTCAGTCAAAACAAAAAAACCAGCCACACACCCAGCCACACACGCAGCATGTTGCTGTACCAATCGCTTACTTATACTGACCAGCCACATTCTTCCTCGGGGGAGCACTCAAGGCCTACTACTATGTTGATGGTTTTGCTATTCATTCATTCAATGTTTATTGAATGTTTAGTGTGTCAGGCACTGTTTCAGTGAAGCAAAAAGCCCCTACTCTTCACGGGGCTTACATTCCAGTCCCACATTGGGTGAGAGTTGGGAGTACAGACAGACTTTCAAAAACTATGTCTATATTAGGCTATTGTTTGACCACTGTAAAAAACAAACAAAGCAATATAAAAAGCTTAAACGGCTGGGCGTGGTGGCTCACACCTGTAATCCAGGCATTTTGGAGGCCAAGGTGGGCGGATCACCTGAGGTCGGGAGTTCAAGACCAGCCTGACCAACATGGTGAAACCCTGCCTTAAAAATACATAATAATAAAAAAATGAAAATAAAAATAAATGGCTTAAACAAGATAAAAGTGTATCTTGTTTGCCATGTGACTGGCATTCTGGAGTGAGATGTCAAAGACCCAGATTGTTCTATCTGAGCATATATCTTCAATCCAGTGGTCTAAGTTGGTCTTTCTTGCTCCTGCCATTATTTCCAAATTTCAGCCATTGGCAAGGGCCATGCCTTTCCTTTCAAGGCACATCTTGGCAGTTGCATTTATCACTTCCTCTAATATTCCATTGGCCAGTGCTTGGTCTTATGACCACAACTAGCTGCTAGAAAGGCAGGTAAAAGAAAACGAAGCTTATGCCCATCAATGATAAACTGGACAAAGAAAATGTGGCACATATACACCATGGAATACTACGCAGCCATAAAAAATGATGAGTTCATGTCCTTGGTAGGGACATGTAAAGAATCTGGAAACCATCATTCTCAGCAAACTGACACAAGAACAGAAAATCAAACACAGCATGTTCTCACTCATAGGCCGGTGTTGGACAATGAGAACACATGGACACAGGTTGGGGAGCATCACACACTGGGGTCTGTTGTGGGGATCGGGGAGGGACAGCGGGGGGGCAGTGGGGAGTGTGGGCAAAGATAACATGGCAAGAAATGCCAGGTATAGGTGATGGGGGGTTGGAGGCAGCAAACCACATTGCCATATGTGTACCTATGCAACGATCCTGCATGATCTGCACATGTACCCCAGAACCTAAAGTACAATAAAAAAGTATATATATATATTTAAAAAAAGAAAGAAGAAGAAAATCAAGCTTAAATAAAATAAAGTGGGGTAATGGGTATATATGTTATTTTATTTTCTTGTGTTTTAGAAATAAGGTCTTCAGGAGGCTGAGGCAGGAGAATTGCCTGAACCCAGGAGGCGGAGGTTGCAGTGAGCTGAGATTGCGCCATTGCACTCCAGCCTGGGTAACAAGAGCAAAACTCCGTCTCAAAAAAAAAAAAAAAAAGAAATAAGGTCTTATTATGTCACCCAGACTCCAGTGCAATGGTATGATCATAGCTTATTGTAACCTTAAACTCCTGGGCTCACCAACCCTCCCACCTCACCTCCCAAAGTGCCAGGATTACAGGCATGAGCCACCACCTAGCCAGTTTATGTTATTTTAGATATGGAGTTTAGAGAAGGCTGTTAAGGTGACATGTGAGCAAAAAACTAAAGAAAGTGGCAGGGGGAGTATGCCACTATCAGAAAAAGGAATGTTCTTGACAGAAGGAATATTACATACAAAAGAACAATGTAGCAAGTGTGCTATATTCTAGGAATAAAAAATGATGGCAGTTAATTGGCTTGAAGTAAGCAAAGGAGTGGCAGGAGAGGGGGACAGGGACCAGAGGGGAAGGACCTTTTTCTTCTCATGTCATGGAAAGCCATCAGAAGACTTTGAGCAAAGAAGTGACTTAAACCACACCCCCATTTTAAAGGACCAACTGAGGCTGAGTGTGATGGCTCATACCAGTAATCCCAACATTTTAAAAGGCTTAGGTGTAAGCCACCTGATACCCCAGCACTTTGGGAGGCTGAGGCGGGTGGATCACCTGAGGTCAGGAATTTAAGACCACCCTGGCCAACGTAGTGAAACCCCATCTTTACTAATAATATTAAAAAATTAGCGAGGTGTCGTGGCACACATTTGTAATCCCAACTACTCTGGAGACTGAGGCAGGAGAATCGCTTTATTTGTTTGTTTGTTTTTTTGAGATGGAGTTTCGCTGTTGTTACCCAGACTGGAGCGCAATGGCACGATCTTGGCTCACCACAACCTCTGCCTCCTGGGTTCAAGCAATTCTCCTGCCTCAGCCTCCCGAGTAGCTGGGACTACAGGTGCATGCCATCATGCCCAGCTAATTTTTTATATTTTTAGTAGAGACGGAGTTTCACCTTGTTGACCAGGATGGTCTCGATATCTTGACCTCGTGATCCACCCGCCTCAGCCTCCCAAAGTGCTGGGATTACAGGAGTGAGCTACCGTGCCCGGCCCAGGAGAATTGCTTTAACCGGGAGGCAGAGGTCACCGTGAGCCAAGATTGCACCATTGCACTCCAGCCTGGGTGACGAGCGAAACTCTGTCTCAAAAGAAAAAAAATTATTCCAAGATTTTAAATCAAACGAGTAGAAGAATGGAGTTGCCAATTACTGAGATGGGAAAGGCTGGGAGAGAACCTAGTCTGTGAGGGGAGTGTCAAGAGTTTTGTTTTAGCATTTGGTGAGCCTATGATACATCCCCATAATATTGTTGAATAGGCAACTAGATACACAAATCTGATGTGGAGTTGTTACTGGAACTGGAGCTGTAAATTTGAGACTCATTAGTAAAGCAATGAGATTCGAAATCATGGCCCAGGTGCAGTCACCTAGAGAGTGAGTATAGGTAAAAAACCATTGACTTTTCTGTCACCTCAATTGTCTCCTACCTTGGATGTTGTCTTTCCAGTGCTCCTCTGCTCTTTTTTTTTTTCCTTTTGAGACAGAGTCTTGCTCAGTCACCAGGCACCAGGCTGGAGTGCACTGGTTCGATCTTGGCTCACTGCAACCTCCGCCTCCCGGGTTCAAGCAATTCTCATGCCCCAGCCTCCCGACTAGCTGGGACCATAGGCGCATGCCACCATGCCCAGCTAATTTTTATATTTTTAGTAGAGACGGGGTTTCACCATGTTGGCCAGGATGGTCTCAGTCTCTTGACCTCGTGATCAAGAGGTAATCCCAAAATGCTGGGATTACAGGCATCAGCCACCACACCCGGCCTGCTTCTTTGCTCTTGATGTAGTGAAAACTCTAAACATATTAAATCATGGGTCAGGTTAAGGTGACTTTTTTTTTTTTTAATAAAGACAGGGTTTCACCATGTTGGTCAGACTGGTCGTGAACTCCCGACCACAGGTGATCCGCCCGCCTTGGCCTCCAAAGTGCCTGGATTACAGGCATGAGCCACCACGCCCGGCCAGGTTAAGGTGACTTTCTAACCATGAGGACAATGATGAAAACCATAGGTAATGTTAATTACTGCTATTTATTAAGCATGCTGTCAACCCTTTTCAAAGTATATTAATACGTATTGTCTCTAATTTTCTCAACAACCTTTAAAGGTACTGCCTCAGTCAATCTGGAGTGCTATAACAAAAACACCATAGACTCAGTGGCTTGAACGACACATTTCTCACAGTTCTGGAAACTGGGAAGTCTGACAGCCAAGTGCCAGCATGATCAAGTTGTGGTGAGGGCCTCTTCCTGGGTGCTGACTGTCTTCTTGCTGTGTGTAAGTGGGGTAAAACAGAGAGACAAGAAGCAAGCTCTCTTCTGTCTCTTCTTACAAGGTCACTAATCCCATCATGTAGGCTCAGCCCTGTGACCTAATTACATTCTGAAGGCCCCACCTCCTAATACCATACCATTTGGGGCTAGTGTTTCCATATATGAATTCTGGAGAAACACAAACATGTAGTTCATAATGGGTAAAGAATATTATTATCTCAGCCAGGCATAGTGGCTCAGGCCTGTAATCCCAGCACTTTTGGAGGCTGAGGTGGGCAGATCACTTGAGGTCAGGAGTTCGAGACCAGCCTGGCCAACTTGGTAAAACTTCATCTCTACTAAAAATACAAGAAAATTAGCCAGGTGTGGTGGTGTGTGCCTATAATCCCAGATACTCAGGAGGCTGAGGCAGGAGAATCACTGGAACCCAGGAGGTTGCAGTGAGCCAAGATGGTGCTACTGTTCTCCAGCCTCTGCAACAGAGGGAGACTCCATCTCAAAATAATAATAATATCTCTCTTTGATTGATTAAGAAACTGAAGTAATAAGACCATGTAGTTTGTCTAAGGTCATGCAGCAAATGGCAAAACAAGGATTTGAACTCGAGGCCAAGTGCAGTATCTGCTTTTCCAATGAATAAAACTAAGTAGATCAGCCGGGCATGGTGGCTCACGCCTGTAATCCAAGCACTTTGGAGGCCAAGGTGGGCTGCTCACCTGCAGTCAGGAGTTCAAGACCAGTCTGACCAACATGGTGAAACCCCGTCTTTAAAAAAAATAAAAATAAAAATAAGTAGTTCAAGTCAGGAAAATTCAAATGTTTGCTCTAAAGTACTTCAATGAATGAGGTGAACAGAGCAATGCGAAGTGGAAAAAAGGAGAAACTGCTTGAGGAGAACAACCAAATCTTTTTTTTTTTTTTTTTTTGAGACAGAGTTTCGCTCTTGTTACCCAGACTGGAGTGCAATGGCACAATCTTGGCTCACCACAACCTCCGCCTCCTGGGTTCAAGCAATTCTCCCGTCTCAGCCTCCTGAGTAGCTGGGATTACAGGCACGCACCGCCATGCCCAGCTAATTTTTTGTATTTTTAGTAGAGACGGAGTTTCACCATGTTGACCAGGATGGTCTCAATCTCTTGACCTCATGATCCACCCGCCTCGGCCTCCCAAAGTGCCGGGATTACAGGCTTGAGCCACTGCGCCCGGCCGAACAACCACATCTTAATCACATTTATATGACCCACTTGTCTTAGGCTAGATCTAGAAAAATGTTTATTGAACTTTGAACATTGATTGCAACATAGTTACAATCAATCAGTTGAATTCCTCTGTTGCATGCTTTGATACTATTAGTGTATGTACTGATTACAAAAAGAAGACTTTGTCTCACTCCCTACCTCTCACCATCACCTCCCCTGCCACCTCATGGCAATTTGAGGATAGGATATTCTTTTTTTTTTTTTTTTTTTGAGACAGAATCTCACTTTTGTCACTGAGGCTGGAGTGCACAATCTCGGCTCACTGCAACCTCGACCTTCCAGATTCAAGCGATTCTCCTGCCTCAGCCTCCTAAGTAGCTGGGACTACAGGCACACACCACCATACCTGGCTAATTTTTTTTTGTATTTTTGGTAGAGACATGGTTTCACAATGTTGGCTAGGCTGATCTCGAACTCCTGACCTCAGGTGATCCACCCACCTTGGCCTCCCAAAGTGCTGGGATTACAGGCATGAGCCACTGCGTCCAACTGGTATAAGGTATTTTTTTCCCCCTAGATGGAGTATCTTTCTTGTCGCTCAGGCTGGAGTGCAGTGGTGCAATCTTGGCTCACTGCAACCTCCACCTCCCAGGTTCAAGCTATTCTCATGCCTCAGCCTCCTGAGTATCTGGGATTATAGGTGCCCACCACCACACCCGGCTAATTTTTGTCCTTTTAGTAGAGATGGGGTTTTACCATTTTGGCCAGGCTGGTCTTGAACTCCTGACCTCAGGTGATCTGCCCACCTGGCCTCCCAAAGTGCTGGGATTGTAGGCATGAGCCACTGTGCCTGGCTGGTATAGTATATTCTTGAAGACAGGTTTTCTGGGCAAAGAAGACAACATATGGTAATTCCATTTCATTTATTACAAATTTGAAAACCTAGTTTTCCTTTGAGCTTTGAAATTCAGGTTACAAATCCAACTCTCTTTTTTAAGAGAATGTTTACAATTTGGTTAATTACATTTTCTTCAATTATTAAACTATATTAATTCATTTAATGTATTCAGTCTTTTTAAAATACTTCAGTTGCTCAACAAAGAATCACAAGGCTGGGTGAGGATCATCTGAGGTCAGAAGTTCAAGACCAGCCTGACCAACAGAGTGAAACCCGTCTCCACTAAAAATACAAAACTAGCCGGATATGGTGGCACATGCCTGTAATCCTAGCTACTGAGGAGGCTGAGGCAGGAGAATCGCTTGAACCCAGGAGGCGGAGGTTGCAGCGAGCTGAGATCTCGACATTGCACTCCAGCCTGGTCAACAAGAGCAAAATGCCATCTCAATAAAAGCAAAAAAAAAAAAAGAATCACATGTATTTAAGTAATGCTCATAAATATGATAAACTATAAAATATTATGAATCAAGTTATGACCATTACAAAAATATTTACAGATTTAATAAAATTCTCATATATTTTCACTTAAAATTACAAATTTAAATTAATTACAGTTCTCACTTAGGTGTTTTCTCTTTATTTTTATCTTATTTTATTTTATTTTTTTGAGACTGAGTTTCCCTCTTGATGACCAGGCTGGAGTGCAGTGGCACAATCTCGGCTCACCGCAACCTCTGCCTCCCGGGTTCAAGCAATTCTCCTGCCTCAGCCTCCTGAGTAGCTGGGATTACAGGTGCATGCCACCACATCCAGCTAATTTTTGTATTTTTAGTAGAGACAGGGTTTCACTATGTTGGTCAGGCTGGTCTCAAACTCCTGACCTTGTGATCCACCCACCTCGGCCTCCCAAAGTGCTGGGATTACAGGCGTGAGCCACCGCACCCGGCTGTTTGGGATCAGTGCCATGATCTTGGGTCACTGCAACCTCTGCCTTCTGGGCTCAAGCCATTCTCCCACCAAAGCCTCCCAAGTAGCTGGGACTACAGGCGTGCATGACCACACCCAGCTAATTTTTTATTTTTCTGTAGAGATGGGGTCTTGTCATGTTGCCCAGGCTGGTCTTGAACTCCTATGCTCAAGCAATCTGCCCACCTCAGCCCCTCAAAGTGCTGGAATGACAGGTATGGGCCACCATGCCTAGCCTGATTTTCTCATAGTTCTCTTTCACCAAACTTATCCTACCTAGCCATAGGCATCCCTTCCCTCCAAAGGAAACTGCTTATCTAAGGGCAGAGGGCAAGAGAAACTATGTGTCCTGAGGCGGGTCTCCTCCAAAGAGAGGGAAAGTCACTGAGCACTTGGGCTCACTCACGTCCTTCCTACAGTCTTGTAAATCACTTGTTCTCTGAGGAAAGGGGGACCCTGCAAAGACCACAGAGAACTCCTCCTGAGGCATAAGAGCTTTCTCTTTGCTATGGTCTGAATATGGTTTGTCCGCACCAGAGCTCGTGTTTATAAATTCGATCCACAATGGGCTGCATTGGAAGGCGGTGTCTAGTAGGAGGTGCTTGGCTCTTGTGGGTGGATTCCTCATGAACGGCTCCGAGCTGTTCTCTGTGCGGAAAGTTTTGCTCTCTTCAGACTGGTTTAGTTCTTGGGGGAATGGATTAGTTCTCACAAGAACAGGTTTTTTTTTTTTTTTTTTTTTTTTTTGATACGGAGTTTCGCTCTTGTTACCCAGGCTGGAGTGTAATGGCACGATCTCAGCTCACCGCAACCTCCGCCTTCTGGATTCAAGCAA
The DNA here is from genome assembly GCA_031835075.1 of Saguinus oedipus. Classification (NCBI taxonomy): domain Eukaryota; kingdom Metazoa; phylum Chordata; class Mammalia; order Primates; family Cebidae; genus Saguinus; species Saguinus oedipus. Next base: position 72,017,834 of record CM063185.1, read on the forward strand.
TTCTCCTGCCTCAGCCTCCCGAGTAGCTGGGACTACGGGCACGCACCACCGTGCCCAGCTAATTTTTTGTATCTTTAGTAGAGACGGGGTTTCACCTTGTTGACCAGGATGGTCTTGATCTCTTTTTTTTTTTTTTTTTTTTTTTTTTTTGAGACGGAGTTTCGCTCTTGTTACCCAGGCTGGAGTGCAATGGCGCGATCTCGGCTCACCGCAACCTCCGCCTCCTGGGTTCAGGCAATTCTCCTGCCTCAGCCTCCTGAGTAGCTGGGATTACAGGCCCACGCCACCGTGCCCAGCTAATTTTTTGTATCTTTAGTAGAGATGGGGTTTCACCATGTTGACCAGGATGGTCTCGATCTCTTGACCTCGTGATCCACCCGCCTCGGCCTCCCAAAGTGCTGGGATTACAGGCGTGAGCCACAGCGCCCAGCCAAGAACAGGTTTTTATAAACAAAGATGCCCTCGGGTTTTACTTATTGCCCCGTGTCCACTCCCCTTTGACCTTTCTCCATGTTATGATGCAGCAGGAAAGCCCTCCAGGGCAGATGCTGGCACCATGCTTCTTGCATTTCCCAGCCTGCAAAACCGCGAGCAAAATTAATCTCTTGTCTTTATAAATTATCCAGTTTCCAGTGTTCTGTTATAGCAACACAAAACAAAGACCCTCCCCTTAATACATAACCTGCTAATATTGTGAGTCTTCACTGAGCAACAGACTAGGAAGACAGGGCGTGCCAGTCTTGAGTTCATTTTTGCAATTGAACAAAACAAACTTGATATATGTAGAGTTAGCAATAGGTGTAACAGCCACAGGGATAGATTATAGGCCAGAAGAACTGGGCTCTAGACACAGCTCTACCTCCACTGCTGTGTGTTCTTAGGCATTAAATGGCCGAGAAACACAGTTTCCTTATTGATAAAGTCGGGACCACATTAACAACGCATTTCCAGAGTGGATAGTCAAAATACTTACTGACCAGTTCTGCAGGCCTAGCAACCAATCAGAACAGAGAGCAGAGGGTACACCACACCCGATCATAAAGCTCATTTGCAGCCTCCCGGTTCATTTCCCCCACTCAGTCAATATTTGCAGTTGCCAGCCATGTGAGGTCTCTGTACCGGGGCTCTTGTGTGTGTCGAATGCAGTGTTTGTGAAAGCAGATCATAACCTTCATATGTAGATGTTTTTAGTCATTATTTTCTGCAGTGAAAGGCACAGAGTAAAGAAGTGGAAGCCTCTCATAACATGCCACCTGTTTCACTTTTGTCTACCCTATTGGGTGGCCTTGCCTCAGTGTAAGAGCTGACCTCTCCTTGAACTATAGAATGAGCCTGAAGACCTGGAGAGCTGGGTCCAGACCAGCCAAGACACAGCTTAACCTCAGAACCTCAAACAATAGCGAGAGCTAGCACTGTCTTCAGTGTATCCTTGCAGAAGCCCCTGGCTGATAGAAACACTTACTATGTGTCAGGCCGTGTTCAAAACAATTTCATGCAGATCAACTCATTTAAACCTCATCACAGCCTCAAGTAGGGACTATTACTTTTTTGTTTTTTTATTGAGACTGAGTTTCACTCTTGTTGCCCAGGCTGGAAAATGGCACAATCTTGGCTCACTACGGCCTCCACCTCCTGGATTTAAGCAATTCCCCTGCCTCAGCCTCCCGAATAGCTGGGATTACAGGCATGCACCACCACACCCGGCTTATTTTGTATTTTTAGTGGGGATGGCCATGTTGATCAGACTGGTCTCAAACTCCCGACCTCAGTTGATCTGCCTTCCTCAGCCTCCCAAAGTGCTGGGATTACAGGCGTGAGCCACCGAACGTGGCCAGGAAGTAGGGACTATTATTATCTCCTCTCCACAGGTGAGGAAACCCAACCACACACGGATTAAACGACCAAGGTTCCTTAGCTAATAAATTTCAGAGGTGGATTTTTATCTACGTGGATGAGGTCATGCTTTTAACTACCACTCTATACTACAAATGGATCCAAGCCTGGCAAGGGAGAAAGAAAACTTTAAGGGCTGGCATCCAGAGAGCATTATGGGTCACCAAGCTGAGCCCAGAGGTGTTTTTTTTGTTTTGTTTTGTTTTTTGTTTTTCTTGAGATGCAGTTTTGCTCTTGTTGCCCAGACTGGAGTGCAGTGGTATGATCTCAGCTCACTGCAACCTCAGCCACCCAGATTCAAGCGATACTCCTGTCTCAGCCTCCAGAGTAGCTGGGATTACAGGCATGTACCACCACACCCAGCTAACTTTGTATTTTTAGTGGAGACGGGGTTTCTCCATGTTAGTCAGGCTGGCCTCGAATTCCCAATCTGAGGTGATCCACGCACCTTGGCCTCCCAAAGTGCTGGGATTACAGGCACGAGCCACTGTGCCTGGCAGAGCCCAGAGTTCTCATAAATCTTCTCTTAGGACCACAGGTGTCATAACCCAAAGGGGTCCTAAGAAGCAAACCTCTCCAATGCTCTTGCCCAGATATGTCTCCAGAAGCCCCTGGCTGATAGGAACCCCTTCCCCCAGGCCCTGAGAACCGGGATATCCACTGCCTGGGTGCCTGGGGAGGGGCAGCTGTGTTCCTTGGCCCAGTAGTCAGGGGAGAGTAGGGGAAAAGGAGAAGAAGCAGAACAGGGGCCCCTCCCTCTAGCTGGAAAAAAAGCTGTCAGGTCAATGGGTTTGCCTTTGAATAGGAGGATTCACTCTAATTGTGGCATAAATAAAGCAGGACCGGAGGGCTTGGCTGGGACTCCTTGAGAAAGGGAGGCATGAGGGATCTGAAGGAGGTGCCAGCACACTTTGACTGTAAAGGGCCGGATGGTAAGCACGTGAAGCTCTGTAGGTCAGGTTCTCTGTTGTCTCCCTCTTCCCCCTCCCACAATCATTTAAAAACGTGTAAACTAATCAGAGCTCCGGCTTCAGCTGGATTTGGTATGTGGGTTAGACTTGCTGGTTCCTGCCCTAAAGGAATAATCTATAAACCTCCTCATTTTACCTGAGTCTGATCCTGCCCTCCCTGGAAGGAGGGCCTCCCAGGGAATGAGAGAGGCAGTCAGATGAGGAAATGAGCATAAAGTTCTGACTGTGGTGATGCTTCATGAAATTTGAGGTATGTTCCACTGAGGTACTTTAGGACTAACGCTGGCGACCTGGATGTTTGCTCTGGGGATTTTTATGCCATGCACAGTTGCATGCATGAGCTATTCTGCAAGAATTATGTTTCATTCCACATTCCATTTGGGAGCTGATGCCCAAGACAATATTGCAGAGCAATGAAGTCCGGCATTACTCTATTCCAGGGAAAATGGAGTAGCAACCTTGCTCTCTCAGAAGCCAAAAATGGAATATCTCAATGTCTTCACGAAGAGCTTGCCCTCAGTAAGAAGAATTTTACCTGTTGGTAAACTTGCTTCTCAGATAAAATGCCATCTTTACAGAGCCTGGCTTTGCAATAAAAATAGACAGATGGAAGTTCAGGCGTGGTGGCTCATGTCTATAATCCCGGTACTTTGGGAAGTCAAGGCAGGCAGGCAGGAGTTCAAGGTTCAAGACCAGCCTGGCCAAAGTCTTTTCCCACCTTAAATTTGAGCTACTAAGCATTAAAGCTTTTTTTTTTTTTTTTTTTTTTTTTTGGAGAAGGAGTCTTGCTCTGTTGCCCAGACTGGAGTGCAATGGTGCAATCTTGGCTCACTGCAACCTCCACCTCCCAGGTTCAAGCGATTCTCCTGCCTCAGCCTCCCAAGTAGCTGGGACTAAAGGTGCATGCAAGCACACCTGGCTAATTTTTGTATTTTTAGTAGAGGCGGGGTTTCACCATTTTGGCCAGGCTGGTCTCAAACTCCTGACCTCATGATCGGTCCTCCTCAACCTCCTAAAGTGCTGGGATTACAGGCATGAGCGACCTCAGGGGTCCAAAAGCTATTCTTAAAAAACAAAAAGAAATGGCTTGGTGGGGGAGGGAGGGGAACAAAAAGAAATGGCTTTAAGGCAGGGAGGTGAGAGAACGGGAGAGAATTTATAAAACACTTCTTTACCTAAAAATTGACAGAAAGCCATGACTTCCAAATACTTACTAGAACTTTACAATACATTTAGGCTGGGCTTGGTGCCTCATGCCTGTGATCCCAGCACTTTGGGAGGCAGAGCGGGGGTGGATCACCTTAGGTTGGGAGTTCAAGACCAACCTGACCAACATGGTGAAACCCCATCTCTACTAAAAATATGAAAATTAGCTGTTTGTGGTGGCAGGTGCCTGTAATTCTAGCTACTTGAGAGACTGAGGCAGGAGAATCACTTGAACCCAGGAGGCGGAGGCTGCAGTGAGCCGAGATCACGCCATTGCACTCCAGCCTGGGCAACAGGAGCTGAACTGTTTCAAAAAAAAAAAAAAGAAAGAACTTTACGGTACATTTAATGTGAGTTAATGTGTCAGAGAGGCTACTTGTAAGGAATACAGGGGAAGGTTACTGTTGTAAAACAAAGGACAAAAGGGTTTTCAACAGGAACATGACCTTTAGGAAGAAAAAATAAGATGGGAGAGGGGCTGAGAGAAGCAGCATGTGGGGACGCTATGGTCCCCATGGCCTAGAGGCCTGAAGTGGGCCACTGGCCAGGCAGGGAAGGCTTGGAAATTATTTCACCTGTTTTGCAATTGCCTAGAGCCTGCCTCTCCTGGGGAAGTGCCCACTGAGCTCATACACTAGCCCTTTCCTGGGGAAACTCAGGGAGATGTCTCTGATACAGGCTCCCCTGTTGAACAAGGCATGTGACTCAACAGTAGTAAGGGAATCATCCCACAATAAATTTTGGGAATATGTTCTGTGGAGGTTGTGAATTATAAATAATTTTCTACTTTTAATAGTATAGGTAAATAAATACCTGGAAGCTTTGACATGAATTTCATCCTGTTTTTTTTTTTTTTAGAAACAGGGTTTCACCATGTTGGTCAGGCTGGTCTTGAACTCCTGACCTTAGGTGATCCGCCTGCCTTGGCCTCCCAAAGTGCTGGGATTACAGGCGTGAGCCACTGCGCCCGGTGAGATTTTTTTTTTTTTTTTTGAGATGGAGTCTTGCTCTGTAGCCCAGCCTGGAATGCAGTGGTGCGATCTCGGCTCACTACAATCTGCCTCCCAGGTTCCAGTTCAAGCAGTTCTCCTACCTCAGCCTCCCAAATAGCTGAGATTACAGGCACCAGCCACTGTGCCCAGCTAATTTTTGTATTTTTTAGTAGAGATGGGGGTTTCACCATGTTGGCCAGTCTGGTCTTGAACTCCAGACCTCCTGATCCACCCGCCTCAGCCTCCCAAAGTGCTGGGATTACAAGCGTAAGCCACTATGCCTGGAATTTTTTTTTTTTTTTTTTTTTTGAGACAGATTCTGTTGCCCAGGCTAGAGTGCAGTGGCACGATCTTGGTGCACTGCAATCTCCACCTCTCCAGTTCAAGCAATTCTGCCTCAACCTTCTGAGTAGCTGGAATTACAGGCATGTGCCACCATGCCAAGCTAATTTTGCATTTTTAGTAGAGACAGGGTTTCACCATGTTAGCTAGGCTGGTCTTGAACTCCTGACCTCATGATCCACCTGCTTCAGCCTCCCAAAGTGCTGGGATTGCAGGTGTGAGCCACCACGCCCGACCACATCTTTTTAAATCCTATGAATTGATTAAAATATGCATATTTACAAATTAGGCCTAGTAACACCATCTGTCATCTCCAATAACCTCCTGACCAATCGCCTACCTATTTGCTGGCTTTTCTCCAAAACGTTTGCACAAAACAACTTTTAGAAACCTCCAATGCCGGCCAGGGGTGGTGGGTCACAAGATCAGGTGGTTGAGATCATCCTGGCTAACACGGTGAAACCTCGTCTACTAAAAATACAAAAAATTAGCCTGGCGTGGTGGCATGCACCTGTAGTCCCAGCTACTCAGGAGGCTGAGTCAGGAGAACCACTTGAACCCGGGAGGCAAAGGTTGCAGTGAGCCAAGATTGCTATTGCACTCCAGACTCGTAACAGAGCGAGACTCAGTTGCCCAGAAAATGACTTATGGGGGCTAATATGAAATAAGGGTAAACATGGTGAATATGAACATGTGGTAAAACATTGTGCTCTTTTCTTTCTTTTTTTTTTTTAAAGACAGGGTTTCACCATGTTGGTCAGGCTGGTCTTGAACTCCCGACCTGAGGTGATCTGCCCGCCTTGGCCTCCAAAGTGCTTGGATTACAGGCGTGAGCCACCATGCCCTGTCACTCTTTTCTTTCTTTTTTGTCTTTTTTCTTTCTGAGACAGAGTCTCACTATGTAACACAGGCTAAAGAGTGGAAGCACAATCATGGCTCACTGCAGCCTCAGCCTCCTCAGGCTCAGGTGATCCTCCCATCTCAGCCTCCCAAAGTGCTGGAATTACAGGTGTGAGCCACTGCACCTGGTCACAACATTGTTTTTGAAAGTGCGTAGTCTTGACTTAAAAAATATATATACCTATATCCTGGATTTATAGAGGAAATATTTGACCTAGTGAAGTGTTAGGGAAAGTCCAGTACTGTATTGGAGACTTGCATTTGATTAAACACCTCAAAAGAACTTCAGTTGATCTAAATGAGGCACATAAGCAAATGTTAACAAAAGGCCCACTATAACCAAAAAGTTTAATACATTGTATTTTTTTATTTTTCACAGAAATATGCCAGAGAAATTTGAAAATGCCAAGAAAAGTAGGAATAGTGTTTAGGGCTCTGGCAAGCTTTGGATTCGAATTGAAGTTTTTGACCTCAAGGCCGGGCATGGTGGCTCAGGCCTGTAACCCCAGCACTTTGCGAGGCTGAGGCAGGCAGATCACCTGAGACCAGGAGTTCAAGACCAGCCTGACCAACATGGTGAAACCCCGTTTCTACAAAATTACAAAATTAGCAGGGCGTGGTGGCGCATTCCTATAATCCCAGCTACTCGAGAGGCTGAGGCAGGAGAATTGCTTGAACCCGGGATGTGGAAGTTGCAGTGAGCCAAGATCATGCCACTGCACTCCAGCCTGGGCAACAAGAGCGAAACTCTGTCTCAAAAACAAAGAAAAAAAAAGGCTTCTCAAAACTTGTGTTTTGTCGGGCATGGTGGCTCATGCCTGTAATCCCAGCACTTTGGGAGGCTGAGGCAGGTGGATCACCTGAGGTCAGGAGTTTGAGACCAACCTGGCTAACATGGTGAAACCCCATTTCTGCTAAAAATACAAAAATTAGCTGGGTGTGGTAGCGGGTGCCTATAATCCCAGCTACTCCGGAGGCTGAGGCAGGAGAATTGCCTGAACCGGGAGACAGAGGTTGCAGTGAGCTGAGATTGTGCCACTGCACTCCAGCCTGGGCGACGGAGTGAGACTTCGTGTCAAATAAACAAACAAAAACCTTGTGTTTTAAAGAAAATGCTGATATCTGGAATAGATGCTAATACACACACACACACACACACACACACACACATACACACACGCATGCACACACAAGGGAGAAAAATAAAAATGTAGGTTACAGGTTAGGGGTTCATTTCTTTTATATGGAGGTGCTTTTCTTCAGCCATAGTCCTGTGATTCAGCATTCATAAAATACAGCATTTACAATTTGGGCAAAATAACATCGGGTTCCTGCAGAGCTATAGAAAATGGCTTGTGGGGCTAATATGAAATAAGGGTTGAAACAGTATGCAGCCTTTGTTCTATGCCAAGGGGTCGACGGTCTTTAGAAGGTTCACAAACCGCTGTTTGACTCACTCCCTCCGCCTACACTTTCTCTCCAAGTTCTCCACATCACTAGGGCTTCTTATCCTCGTTGTTGAAATCCGCTGCTTCCCACTGTTCTCCAGTCAAATGCCTTCTCTGTTTGTAGGGACCTTGAGAAAGATACACTAAGGCTTGATGAGCCAGGGCATTCTCCACCCAAAGTGTCCTAGTTCTCCTAAGTGGCTAATTCCTTGGTCGCCTTTGAAGTACCAGTCCCTTCTACTGGCCTTGTGTACCCCATCCTTCTCTGCTCTCAGCTAACTCAAAGCAAGCTTCCAGCTTGTTGCAGGCATTTTTTTTTTTAATTATATGAGAATTTTATTTCAATAAAGCTGCAAGAAAACAATCTATTATGATACACAATTTTGATAATTTTTTTGTTTGTTTTTTTGTATTTGTTTGTTTTTTTTTTTTTTTTGAGACGGAGTCTCGCTCTGTTGCCCAGGCTGGAGGGCAGTGGCATGAAATCAGCTCACTGCAACTTCCGCCTCCTGGGTTCAAGCAATTTGTTCCTGCCTCAGCCTCCCAAGTAGCTGGGACTACAGGTGCCCCCCACCACACCCGGCTACAGGCGTGTTTTTTCCTCCAAACTCTCAGGGCTTAACAGAATTTGAAACTTGTTTTGATTGCTCCAATCTGAATATATCCTCAAATCTATCCAGTGTACTTACTCCATCCAGCTACATTGCATCCTAAGCCCCCAGCAGAGAGGCCGGGCCACCTCCCTCCCCTCCTTCTGCCTTGAACCCCTGATCCCAGCATTCCTGCTGGTCTCCCTGCAGTCCATGAAGGACGTGGACAGAGTGTGGTCCGACCCATATCCTACCTAGAGGGTTGAAGCCTGCTTCTGAACTGGATCCTGCCAACCTATTTTCTTGGAGGCAGAATTCCTTGTCACCTCTTCCAGTGCAGATATCTGCACAGCCCTACTTTCTCTGGCCTGTACTTCCCCACTTATTCTCCGGGCACCTTGCCTTCCCCCTTCCTCTTCTAGGCTTTCACTGAATTTGCAGTTCTCTGTTTGAGCATGAGGTCTGATTTTCAGCCCTAATCACAATCCCTTGCCTGAGTCTGCTTTGTCAGAGAGGTTGCAAGTTTCCTATTAACACTTCCCTCGTTCACCTCCTGTCACTCTAGCTAGCACACACCAGCCAAGTTTCTTCACGCACATGTACATACTCGTGTGTGTACACTCCTACACATGCACCCTTGCAGAGGAAGTATTCAGATTGCTTTTTACACATCTAGGGTATGCAGATTCTCTTTTTTTTTTTTTGAGACAGAGGTTTTGTTTGTTTGTTGAGACGGAGTTTCTTTCGCTCTTGTTGCCTAGGCTGGAGTGCAATGGTGTGATCTCGGCTCACCACAACCTCCACCTCCCAGGGTCAAGCAATTGTCCTGCCTCAGCCTCCTGAGTAGCTAGGATTACAAATGAGCCACTACACCTGGCTAATGTTGTATTTTTAGTAGAGATGGGGTTTCTCCATGTTGGCCAGGCTGGTCTTGAACTCCTGACCTCAGGTGATTCTCCCACCTTGGCCTCCCAAAGTGCTGGAATTACAGGTGTGAGGCACCTCACCTGGCCCAAGACAGAGTTTTCCTCTTGCCCAGACCGGAGTGCAATGGTATGATCTCGGCTCACTGCAACCTTTGCCTCCCAGGTTCACGAGATTTTCCTGCCTCATCCTCCTGAGGAGATGGGATTACAGGCACTTGCCGCCATGCCTGGCTAATTTTTTGTGTTTTTAGTAGAGATGAGGCTTTACCGTGTTGGCCAGGCTGACTTTGAACTCCTGATCTCAAGTGATTCACCTGCCTCAGCCTCCCAAAGTGCTGAGGTGTGAGCCACAGTGCCCTGCCTGTGGATTCCTTTCTATTAACAGAAACTAACCCTGGTGTCCAGAAAATAACCATGGGTAATAGTAACAGCAGTTTTATCCTCATAGGGAGAATACTTCAGGGAGGGGTATAAAAAGCTGGAGAGCCAATGGCAGACTTGCCTTCCCCCATTACAGAGCTCTCCCCAAGGCCGGCCGCGGTGGCTCACACCTATAATCCCAGCACTTTGGGAGGCCAAGGTGGGTGGATCACAAGGTCAAGAGATCAAGACCATCCTGGTTAGCATGGTGAAACCTCGTCTCTACTAAAAATACAAAAATTAAGGCCGGGCGCGGTGGCTCAAGCCTGTAATCCCAGCGCTTTGGGAGGCCGAGGCGGGTGGATCACGAGGTCAAGAGATTGAGACCATCCTGGTCAATACGGTGAAACCCCGTCTCTACTAAAAATACAAAAAATTAGCTGGGCATGGTGGCACGTGCCTGTAATCCCAGCTACTCAGGAGGCTGAGGCAGGAGAATTGCTTGAACCCAGGAGGCGGAGGTTGCAGTGAGCCGAGATTGCGCCATTGCACTCCAGCCTGGGTAACAAGAGCAAAACTCCGTCTCAAAAAGAAAGAGAGAGAGAGAGAGATTGTTCTAAACATTTTTTCTCTTTTTTTTTTTTCCTTTTTTTATAAAGACGGGGCTTCACCATGTTGGTCAGGCTGGTCTTGAACTCCCGACCTCAGGTGATCCGCCCATCTTGGCCTCCAAAGTGCTTGGATTACAGGCGTGAGCCACCAAGCCCGGCCTCTAAACATTTTTTCTCATAGAACCAAGAGAAAAAAAAAGAGCTCTCCCCAACTCTGCAACTTCCTGACTGCTACCCCTCTCAAATCCCATCAACCCTGGACAGCTCTCCTAACAAGTGTGTATGACGCAGCTTCCTCTGAGCAGGAAAGGAACCTACTCTCTGCGCTTTTTCTTGCTCACCTGGCTGCCTTCCCCACGAGCACCCACCTAGGCTCCCACACTTCTCCCTCCTCCCAGGGTAGTTCCTAGTAGTAATTCAAGTGACTGGCTCCAGTGCCTTCAGCATTTACTATGTATCATTCCTAAATGCCCCCTTCTTGGGAAGAATCTTCCGGCAGACACGAAGGCTTATTAGACCCTGAAATGAGTTATGGAAGAAGGTTTAGATTCTCACTCCCTGGAGATCTTTAAAAGCAAGGATGGATTCTCATCTGTCTGGGACGATTATATGGGATATTCCTGGTAGGCCAGGGAATAGACCTGCTCATCACTAACAAATAATTTATTAAACTCCTGGGCATTCATGATACTGTACTGCCTTCCATATATATTAAAAGATAATTTTAAAAACACAGCCCCTCTCAAGGAAGTATTTTTTACTAATGAAACAAAAGGTTTATGTAGTGTACAAATCATACAATGAGTGTCAACAGTGCTTTAAGTTCTCAAAGCATATAGTCTTCTTTCTCTTATACTCCTTAGTGTGGGTTTGGGGCTATGCAGAGCAAGATTTTCAGTGAACAAGGGTTTCTTGCTCATATTTTCTTGCTCAGGAGGTTGTGCATGATGGAAAATGTGAACAGATATCAGAAGAATGAAGTGGGGCAGAAAGCACGAAGCAGCCTGTGTTCTGTCATGCAGAAGGCAAGAGGCTGATAGGCTTCACCTCAGAGGATCCTTCCCTTTTTCACACCCTGGGATTCTAGTTCAGGCAGTAATGAGGGTCAAGTGGGATTATACGAAGGTGTGAAGAGTTCACCATGTTGGCCAGGCTGGTCTTGAACTCCTGATCTCACGTGATTGGCCCGCCTCCCAAAGTGCTGAGATTACAGGCGTGAGCCACCACACCTGGCCCCGCCTTTTTTTTTTTTTTTTTTTTTTTTGAGATGGACTCTTGCTCTGTCACCAGGCTGGAGTGCAGTGGCGCAATCTTGGCTCACTGCAACCTCTGCCTCCTGGGTTGAAGCGATTCTTTCACCTCAGCCTCCTGAGTAGCTGGGACCACAGGCACCCACCACCACGCCTGGCTAATTTTTTGTATTTTTAGTAGAGACGGGGTTTCACCATGTTGGCCAGGATGGTCTCGATCTCTTGACCTCATGGTCTGTCCGCCTCTGCCTCCCAAAGTTCTTGGATTACAGGCATGAGCCACCATGCCTGGCCGTAAATTATTAAATATTTTTCCCATCGGAGCCATAAAATGTTATTGGCCAAGGGTCTATTTAGGGCCAGATTGTTTTTTTTTTTTTTTTTTTTTTTTTTTGACATGGAGTTTTGCTCTTATTGCCCAAGCTGGAGTGCAGCGGTGCAATCTTGGCTCACCACCACCTCCGTCTCCCAGGTTAAAGCCATTTTCCTGCCTCAGCCTCTCAGGTAGCTGGGGTTATAGGCACAGGCCACCATGCCTGGCTAACTTTGTATTTTTAGTAGAGACGGGATTTCTCCATGTTGGTCACGCTGGTCTCGAACTCCTGACCTCAGGTGATCTGCCCACCTCAGCTTCTTAAAGTGCTAGGATTACAGATGTGAGCCACCACATGTGGCCGAAGCCAGATTTTTGATAGACAAATCCAGTTATATTCTTTGAGGGACAAGAGGATTGTGTAAATGCTCTGTGGCTAAGTGTGCAAACATAGCTAGTACTTGATTATACTCCATCCGAATCCCTTTAGCAAAACACAGATGCTATGGCTCTGCTCTCTGTAGGCTTAGATATGTGCCTTCAAGAATGCACAGAAGGGCCAGGCATGATGGCTCATGCCTGTAATCCCAGCACTTTGGGAAGCCAAGGCAGGTAGATCAACTGAGGTTAGGAGTTCAAGACCAGCCTGACCAACATGGAGAAACCCCGTCTCTACTAAAAATACAAAATTAGCTGGGTGTGGTGGCGCATGCCTGTAATTTCAGCTACTCAGGAGGCTGAGGCAGAATCGCTTGAACCTGGGAGGTAGAGGTTTCGGTGAGCCGAGATCGTGCCATTGCACTCCAGCCTGGTCAACAAGAGCGAAACTTTGTCTCAAAAAAAAAAAAAAAATGTACAGAAGCTGTTGGTGGCGGTTCACACCTATAATCCCAGCACTTTGGGAGGCCAAGGCAGGTGGATCACCTGTGGTTCAAGACCAGCCTGGCCAAAATGGTGAAACCCTAAAAATACAAAAATTAGCTGGGTGTGGTGGTGCATGCCTGAAATCCCAGCTACTTTGGAGGCCGAGGAGGGAGAATTGCTCGAACCTGGGAAATGGAGGTTGCAGTGAGTCAAGACAGCAGCACTGCACTTCAGCCTGGGTGAGAGAGCAAGACTCTATCTCAAAAAAAATAATGTACTAGGCCAGGCACGGTGGCTCACACCTGTAATCCCAGTATTTAGGGAGGCTGAGATGGATGGATCACCTGAGGTCAGGAGTTTGAGGCCAGCCTGGCCAACATGGCAAAACTTCATCTCTACTAAAAATAGAAAATTAGCTGGGTGTGGTGGTGCACACCTGTAATCCCAACTACTTGGGAGGCTGAGGCAGGAGAATGGTTTGAACCCAGGAGGCGGAGGTTGCAGTGAGCTGAGATTGTGCCATTGCACTCTAGCCTGGCACTAAGAGTGAAACACCGTCTCAAAAATTAATTAATTAAACCACTAGGCCGGGCACAGTGACTCATGTCTGTAACTTCAGCATTTTGGGAGGCCAAAGCTGGAGGACTGCTTGAGCCCAGGAGTTTCACACCAGCTTGGGTAACTTAGGGAGACCCCTGTCGCTACAAAAAAATTTAAAAATTAGGCATGGTGACATGCGCCTGTAGTTCCAGCTACTTACGTGGGAGGATTGACCCACTGTACTCCAGCCTGGACAACAGGGAGACCCTGCCTCAAAAAAACAAACAAAAAATTTTAAGCTTCTAAACACATCATATAACTAAGTTATTTTCAATATTAAAGAGTTGATATTTTTTTTTTTTTTGAGACAAAGTCTCGGTCTTGTCCCCCAGGCTGGAGTGCAGTGGTGCAATCTCGGCTCACGGCAACCTTTGCCTCCTGGCTTCAAGCAATTCTTTTGCCTCAGCATCCCGGGTAGCTGGGATTGATTACAGGTGCCTACCGCCACACCTGGCTAATTTTTTTTTTTTTTTTTGAGATGGAGTCTTGCTCTGTCTCCAGGCTGGAATGCAGTGGCGCTATCTCGGCTCACTGCAACGTCCACCTCCCGGGTTCAAGCGATTCTTCCGCCTCAGCCTCCCGAGTAGCTGGGACCACAGGCGCATGCCACCACGCCCTGCTAATTTTTGTATTTTTAGTAGAGATGGGGTTTCACCATATTGGCCAGGCTGGTCTTGAACTTCTGACCTCAGGTGATCCACCCGCCTCAGCCTCCCAAAGTGCTGGGATTACAGGCCTGAGCCACCACGCCTGGCCGAGTTGATCTACATTTAAAAATATATAACTTCTCTTAGGATGGTAAGGTACAATTTTTTTTTACCCATCCTGTCATTAAACAGTTGTATTTCAAGTGAGGATTTTCCAAAGTTCCTGACAGTTCAGGAGATTTTAAATATAGAACGATTGATAAGGGTAAGCCTTTCAATTAATTGATTCTCCTAGAAAATTTAGCGGATATTCTCAATTTCAAGGATGAAACCAATTTTATTCCTTTGCAGTCAGCTGTTAATAGTTGCCCATTTTAAGGGATAAATACATACAAATAAACTACTGGTGCTCTTGAGTACACAGGAGAGAAGCAGAAGAGAGCGAACCTCCCTTTGTGTCTTAACAGGACCCTGAGATCAAGGGGATTGAATAGTGCAAGAGGAATGGGGCTGGAGCTGTGATTTCCTCACGAGCTGAGTCTTTGAGCAATTTACTTAACCAGTCGAAACATTTAATCTCTTTGTTTGTTAACTGAAGGTAGTATCTTCCTTGCAGAGTATTTGTAAATATTATAAATATTATATAAATTATGAATCATTGTTTTTCACAGTAGATGTTCAATAAACAGTGACCGGGTACCTGGGAGCTTAATTCATTTTCCTCCCTCCACAGACTGTAAATTCTCTGTGAGAATTACAGTCCCTGGTCGTAGTGATCAATAAATATTTGTTGAGTTGAAAATGTCAGTTTTTCTTTCTTTCTTTCTTTTTTTTCGAGACGGAGTTTCGCTCTTGTTGTCCAGGCTGGAGTGCAATGGCGTGATCTCAGTTCACCGCAACCTCCACCTCCCAGGTTCAAGCGATTCTCTTGCCTCAGGCTCCTGAGTAGCTGGGATTACAGGCGTGCACCACTACGCCCAACTAATTTTTGTGTTTTTAGTAGAGACGGAGTTTCTCCATGTTGGTCAGGCTAGTCTGGAACCCCCGACCTCAGGTGATTGGCCCACCACAGCCTCACAAAGTGCTGGGATTACAGGCATGAGCCAGAAAATGTCACTTTTTAAGGCTTTTAAAATAATCTTTCCTGTAGAATTTTAGACCTTTGCATCTGACTTATTTTTCCCTTCAACTTTTTTTTTTTTCTTTCTGAGACAGAGTCTTGCTCTGTTGCCCAGGCTGGAGTGCAGTGGCACAATCTCAGCTGACCGAAACCTCCATCTCCTGGGTTCAAGAGATTCTCCTGCCTCAGCCTCCTGTGTAGCTGGGATTACAGGCGCCCGCCACACCTGGCTAATTTTTGTATTTTTAGTAGAGATGGAGTTTCACCATGTTGGCCAGGCTGGTCTCGAACTCCTGACCTCAGGTGACCTGTCTGCCTCGGCCTCCCAAAGTGCTGGAATTACAGGCATGAGCCACCATGCCCGGCCCCTTCAGCGTCTTAAAATCTAATTTCCTGCTGTCTAAAAGCACATTTGACATCACTGACTATCAGAAAATCTAAGGTGACCTGGACACTTTCTTCTCAGACCCCATATCCATTTTACAACGAGTTTCTCTTTCCCGTGAGAATTAAATTCAAAGTAGCAGTTATCCCGGTTGTTTCTTCTACTCTGTAAAAAATAAAATTATCAGAAAAAGAAGTTACTAATTTATCAGAGGCTTTGCTTTTTACCACCAGGAAACCTCCAACAGACGCCCTGACGGCTGAAGCCCCATTTATTTATTTATTTTATTTCATTTTTGTTTGAGAGCAGGTCTCACTCTGTCATCCAGGCTGGATTGCAGTCGTGCAATCATGGCTCACTGCAGCCTCGAACTCTTGGGTTCAGGTGATCTTCCTACCTCAGCCCTGAGTAGCTGGGACTACAGACTCACACTACCACTTTGGGAAGTTTTTGCTTTTTTTTTTTTTTTTGAGACAGAGTCTTGGTCCTTCGCCTGGCGCCAGGCTGAAGTACAATGGCGTGATCTTGGCTCACTGCAACCTCCGCCTCCCAGATTCAAGCAATTCTCCTGCCTTAGCCTCAGGAGTAGCTGGGGACTACAGGTGCACACCACCACGCCCAGCTAATTTTTGTATTTTTAGTAGAGATGGGGTTTCACCATGTTGCCCAGGATGGTTTCGATCTCTTGACCTCGTATCCGCCCGCCTCGGCCTCCCAAAGTGCGGGGATAACAGGCGTGAGCCACCGCGCCCGGCCAATTTTTGCACTTTTTTTTTTGAGGCGGAGTTTCGCTCTTGTTACCCAGGCTGGAGTGCAATGGCGGGATCTCGGCTCACCACAACCTCCGCCTCCTGGGTTCAGGCAATTCGCCTGCCTCAGCCTCCTGAGTAGCTGGGATTACAGGCACGTGCCACCATGCCCAGCTAATTTTTTGTATTTTTAGTAGAGACGGGGTTTCACCATGTTGACCAGGATGGTCTCGATCTCTTGACCTCATGATCTGCGCAACTGGGCCTCCCAAAGTTCTGGGATAACAGGCGTGAGCCACCACGCCTGGCCAATTTTTGCACTTTTTTATAGAGATTGGATTTCACCATGTTGCCTAGGCTGTTCTCAAAGCCCTGGGCTTCAGCAATCTGCCCATCGTGGCCTCCCAAAGTGCTGGGATTACAGGTGGGAGCCACCGCGCCCTGCCTGATGCCCCCTTTACTACTATATCTTGCCTGGGCCAATTTTGCATTTTGTTGATGGAATATGAAATCATTTAAAACATTCTGTTAAGGCAAATTAATTTTGCCTTATTCTAGGCAAATATCCTATTATTAGGGTAGCACAGGTCTAAAGTGTCAACTTTATCTGTTCTATTCCCTTTCTGGAGCTGTCCCTCTGACTCAGAATCTAGGGTTCACTGTCATTGCACTCTTGCTCTCATCCATGAGAAATGGAAAAATTCCTCCCATTTTTAGAAACTGGAAAAATTCAGGCATCCATATTTTTCTTAGACGGAGTTTCACTCTTGTTGCCCAGGCTGGAGTGCAATGGTGTGATCTCAGCTCACTGCAACCTCTGCCTCCCAGGTTCAAATGATTCTTCTGCCTCAGCCTCCCAAGTAGGTGGGATTACAGGTGCATGTCACCACGCCTAGATAATTTTTGTATTTTTAGTACAGATGGGTTTTCACCACCTTGGCCAGGCTAGTCCCGAACTCTTGACCTAATGATCCACATGCCTCAGCCTCCCAATGTGCTGGGATTATAGGTGTGAGCCTCCGCACCCAGTTCAGGCATGTATATTTCTAAAGATGAGTGATTTTTTTCTTGTCTTAGGACTGGGCTTACTCCAGTTTTCCTCTATTCAGCTAGAAGTGCTTTCATGTGAAAGTAAAGGAAAAACCAATTTTATTTTATTTCATTTTTGAGATGGAGTCTTGCTCTGTTGCCCAGGCTAGAGTGCAGTGGCGCAATCTCGGCTCGCTGTAACCTCCGCCTCCCAGGTTCAAGAGATCCTCCTGTCTCAGTCTCCCAAGTAGCTGGGGTTACAGGTGCACGCTGCCATGCCTGGTTAAATTTTTGTGTTTTAGTAGAGATAGGGGTTCACCATGTTGCTCAGGCTGGTCTTGAACTCCTGAGCTCAGGCAATCCACCTGCCTCAGCCTCCCAAAGTGCTAGGATTATAGGCATGAGCCACAGCGCCCAGTCAGAAAACCAATTTCTTAAAGGGCTTTAAAAAATAGAGTTGTTTTGCTGTTGCTCTTCTTCCTCCTCCTCTTCCTCCCACTCCTCCTACTCCTACTTCTAGCAATCTATATTCACAATTTTTAGGTAATGTCTTTCTTGACTCTTCCTTTGTACTGTTGCCTTTCATCTTAGTGGTTGCTGTGATTTGAGAGGCACTATAGGCACTATACATATCTTCAAAGCAGGAATAAAGCATAGAGTGCTCTTGACATCACTTTTTTTTTTTTTGAGACAAAGTCTTGGTCTGTTGGCCAGGCTGGAGTGCAGTGGGTGGCACAATCTCGGCTCACTGCAACCTCTGCCTGCTGGGTTTAAGAGATTCTCCTGCCTCAGCCTCCCGAGTAGCTGGGATTACAGGTATGTGCCATCACGCCAGGCTATTTTATATTTTTAGTAGACACGGGTTTTCACCATGTTGACCAGGATGATCTTGAACACCTGACCTCAAGAGATCCACCCACCTCTGCCTCCCAAAGTGCTGGGATTACAGGCATGAGCCACCACACCCGGCCCACATCACTCTTTTACACCAAGAAAACACAAGCAGCTGGGAGCGGTGGCTCACGCCTGTAATCCCAGCACTTTGGGAGGCCAAGGTGGGTGGATCACAAGGTCAAGAGATCGAGACCATCCTGGTCAACATGGTGAAACCTGGTCTCTACTAAAAATACAAAAATTAGCTGGGCATGGTGGCGCACACCTGTAGTTCCAGCTACTCGGGAGGCTGAGGCAGGAGAATTGCTTGAACCCAGGAGGCGGAGGTTGCAGTGAGCCGAGATCACACCATTGCACTCCAGCCTGGGTAACAAGAGTGAAACTCCGTCTCAAGAAAGAAAGAAAGAAAGAAAGAAAGAGAGAGAGAGAGAGAGAGAGAGAGAAAGAAAGAAAGAAAGAAAGAAAGAAAGAAAGAAAGAAAGAAAGAAAGAAAGAAGGAAAGAAAGAAACACAAGCATTCCCAGAAGCCTCCTGGAAATCTCCACTTACCTCTAATTGACCAATATGTGTCACACGGACATGCCTAGTAGCAAGGGTATCTGGGAAAGTGAGCATTTAGCTATTTCAGACTCGATGGTGAAAATGGCAAGGGAGTCTGAAATGAGTGTTGGGTCAGTCTTCAATACCATCAACCACAACTTTCAAATACAGTCATCCCTTGGTATACACCAGGGTTCTGGCTCTCCATATATGTGGGTTTTACATCTCAGGAATACTGTATTTTTTATTGGTGTTTGATTAAAAAAAATACACAAAAGTCATCCAGGGCAGTTCAAACCTGTGTTGTTCAAGAACCATTGTATAAACTGGCAGAGACTTGACAACAGAATCTGGCCGGGCACAGTGGCTCACGCCTGTAATCCCAGCACTTTGGAAGACTGAGGTGGGTGGATCACTTGAGGCCAGGAGTTCAAGACCAGCCTGGCCAACATGGTGAAAACCTGTCTCTAATAAAAATACAAAAATTAGCTGGGCATGGTGGCGCACCCCATAATCCCAGCCACTCGGGAGGCTGAGGCAGGAAAATTGCTTGAACCTGGGAGGCGGAGGCTGCACTGAGCCAAGATGATGCACTGTACCCCAGCTTGGATGACACAGCAACTCTGTCTCGGAAAAAAAAAAAAAAATAGTGAAATCTGATACCCACTGCCATAAGCTTTGCTAAGCCATGTTTGCCAAACTTGCTAGATCAAAAGAGTCACTTAGAATATATATTAAATAAAAACATGAATTTCTCAGATTTTTCTCAGGCGAGTCTGATTCTCAGGGGAGTCTAAGAGGTAGACACAGGAGTTTGTTCCCTAAAAACACACCACTGGATTTTTCTGATCAACCAAATCTGAGAATTGGTCTAAAGGATGTCTCTGATTAGCCCTGCCCTAGTAATAAATATTTAGCTCCTTAAGATGCTGTTATTATTATTTTTATATTTGACACAGAGTCCCACTCTGTCACGCAGGCTGGAGTGCAGTGGCACAATTTTGGCTTATTGCAAGCTTTGCATCCTGGGTTCAAGTGATTCTCATGCCTCAGCCTCCTGAGTACCTGGGATTACTGGCACATGCCACCATGCATGGCTAATTTTGGTATTTTTAGTGGAGACAGGGTTTCGCTATGTTGGCCAGGCTGCTCTCGAACTCCTGACCTCAGTGATCCGTAGGACACTATTATGAATGGAGCTGTATCAACACATTCTTTTCCTTCAGATGGTGCTCCACCAGTTCCCTGTCTACATCTTCATGTTCTTTCCCTTAAGCCTTCCTCTCACAATGTCGGTCTCAAAATATTCTACTCCAGATAAATCCCTCTATCTACTTTTTTCTCCTGTCTCTATGATTTCCTTAAAAAGACCTCTTTACGCTTATAAATCTGTCCCAATTCAGCTTTGACCCCTAGTCTCTCCCTTTACTTTCCTAACCGTCAATTGCTAATACTAGTCACTGTATTTTTTGTTTCCAAGTGTTTCTTTATGACTTCAGATACATCAATTCAATTATTATAAAATGTTATCATCCTGCTACGGCAGTCATATGATCTCACTGAACATTTACAGGAAAAATTCTCAAGCTCCTATGTTACATGTGACCACATTGATTCCATACCATCCTGTTTGGAAGAGGGAAGTGTTGTATCGTGAACAGTACACAGAGACGTGCTGCAGACAGTACGAGGGTTGAACGGGATGGGTTGTGCTGAAGGGGCTTGGGCAAGGCACAGACTACAAGGAAAATGTTTTCTGAATGTTGAGAAGAAGATTGAGTTTGGCCAGGTGCGGTGGCTCGCACATATAATCCTAGCACTTTGGGAGGCCGAGGTGGGTGGATCACCTGAGGTCAGGAGTTCAAGACCAGCCTGGCCATCATGGTGAAACCCCATCTTTATTTTAAAAGAAAAAAAAAATTGAGTTTAGAAGCTAACAACAACAGCAACAAAAAGAAAAAAAAAAAGAGGGAGAGAGAAATAATTCCATAAAGATGAAGATGGTATTACAGTATTTTTCTTCCCTGCACTTACCTTCTTTGTTGTTATATTTTCCTGCTTTAGGCTCATAATAGGTCTCTGCTAAATATCTGTCTAATCTATTCCATCTGTAGGTTTAGCTTTCCCTCCCTTCCTTCCCCCTTTCTCCAGCTCTCTTAACCAGCAGTTTTCTTCATACATATTTAATGTTTATATTGTAGTCAAACAGAGCTACTCTTATTGATTTGTTAATACACCAAGTGGGCCAGATACTGTCTATAGGCATCTGGCACATTTTATGCTGTTCTGTCTCCCCTGTTTTGCAGGGGCTGGAAACCTGGGAAAGATTTCTCTTTTTTTTTTCTTTTTTTAACATTTTTCTTTTTTTTTAAGAAAATAGAGACGGAGTCTCGCTATGTTGCCCAGGCTGGAGTGCAGTGGCTATTCACAGGCGCGATCCCACTACTGATCAGCACGGGAGTTTTGACCTGCTCCGTTTCCGACCTGGGCCGGCTCACCCCTCCTTAGGCAAGCTGGTGGTCCCCCGCTCCAGGGAGGTCACCATATTGATGGCGAACTTAGTGCGGACACCTGATCGGCATAGCGCACTACATCCCAGAACTCCTGGGCTCAAGAGATCCTCCCACCTCAGCCTCCTGGGTACCTGGGACTGTAGGCACGTGCCACTGTGCCCGGCAAGATTTCTCATATTCCCTTGCCAGCACAGTTTCAGACACAGTCTGACTTCTGCCGATCAGATATCCTGGTGAGAGACTTGGAAGGTAGAGGGAGACGGCAGCCACCATTGGCTTTTTCCTTTGTTGCTGGTGGGCAGCCGCGGAAGTCAGCAGGGTCTCCAGCAGCCTCCAGCCTCCAGCCTCCAGCCTCCAGCAAGCAAATGGACCCGGTGCTAAGATCCTTAGCTTTCAGAGAGGGGAGAGACACGGTCAGGGGACTTTTACTTGATCTCTGTTGTTCCCAATTTTTGCAATGTGAATGTGTTCCTGTATTCTTTAGGTATTTTGTAATAAATTTAAATTAATTTCTACTTTTATTTTTTGAGATAAAATCTCCATCTGTCACCCAGGCTAGAGTTCGGTGGCGCAATCTTGACTCACTGCAGCCTCCGTGTCTCCAGGGTTCAAGCGATTTTCCTGTCTCAGCCTCCAGAGTAGTTGGGATTACAGGCATTCACCACCATGCCCTGCTAATTTTTGTATTTTTAGTAGAGATGGGATTTCACCATATTGGTCAGGCTGGTCTCGAACCCCGCCTCAACCTCCCAAAGTGCTGGGATTACAGATGTGAGCAACCGTGCCTGGCCAAATTTCTACTTTTTATTTTTTAAAAAAGACGGGGTTTTACCATGTTGGTCAGGCTGGTCTCGAACTCCCGACCTCAGGTGATCCACCCGCCTTGGCCTCCAAAGTGCTTGGATTACAAGCGTGAGCCACTGCACCCGACCCCACAATTCTACTTTTTAAGGAAAAGTAGGGGAATACTTTTTTGAAACCCCTCAAAGACCTGCGGGGCATGGTGGCTCATGTCTGTAATCTCAGCACTTTGGGAAGCCGCGGCAAGCAGATCATGAGGTCAGGAGTTTGAGACCAGCCTGGCCAAGATGGTGAAACCCCGTCTCTACTAAAAATACAAAAATTAGCTGGGACTGTGTCGTGTGCCTGCAATCCCAGCTACTCTGGAGGCTGAGGCAGGAGAACTGCTTGAACCCGGAAGGTGGGGGTTGCAGTGAGCCGAGATCGCACCATTGCCCTCTAGCCTGGGCAACAAAAGAGAAACTGTATCAAAAAAAAAAAAAGGTTGTCAAAGACCTAAATATCTTGATATATACCTGTGAATGTATTTTTAAATCTAATTATCTGGAAAATCCTGTCTATTTTCCTTTTTAGGTGTGTAAAGTAGAATCATCACTAAAATATATTTTTCAAATGTTCCCGAGTATATCCATATAAAGAATTCAGTGTCCCTCTTTAATTTCCCCATTCAGATCAATATCTATTAAAGTAACAAATTTGAAATTTCTGTAATATTTAATATAATGCCAAATGAGAAAAACAGAAAAGAAACATTACCCTAATATGATTTGAAAAGCACTTAATGACCTAATATGATTACTTCTTAAGCCCCAATTATAATACATTATTATCCTTACCAAAAAGCCAACTGTCTTGAGTTACAGATAAAAGTGGTAGCATTGGCCGGGTGCAGTGGCTCAAGCCTGTAATCCCAGCACTTTGGGAGGCCAAGGTGGGTGGATCACAAGGTCAAGAGATTGAGACCATCCTGGTCAACATGGTGAAACCCCGTCTCTACTAAAAATACAAAAAATTAGCTGGGCATAGTGGTGTGTGCCTGTAATCCCAGCTACTTGGGAGGCTGAGGCAGGAGAATTGCCTGAACCCAGAAGGCGGAGGTTGCGGTGAGCTGAGAATGTGCCATTGCACTCCAGCCTGGGTAATGAGCGAAACTCCGTCTCAAAAAAAAAAAAAAAAAAAGTGGTAGCATTAAAAAAAAAATGGCCTGGCACGGTAGCTCATGCCTGTAATCCCAGCACTTTGGGAGGCCGAGGTTGGCGGATCACAAGGTCAAGAGATCGAGACCATTCTGGCCAACATGGTGAAACCCTGTCTCTACTAAAAATACAAAAATTAGCTGGGCATGGTGGCGTGTGCCTGTAATCCCAGCTACTCAGGGGGCTGAGGTAGGAGAATTGCCCGAACCCAGGAGGCGGAGGTTGCAATGAGCCAAGATTGTGCCACTGCACTCCAGCCTGGCGCCTGGCGACAGAGTGAGACTCTGTCTAAAAAAAAAAATAATAATAAATAAATAAGTAAATAGCACTTAAATGATCATGACTATGTAAATACTATTCATTGCAGAGATAAACAATGTGATGTATTTCCTGTTCTATTGTTCCAATACGACAACACTGGTAATATTCAAAGAATGAATACAATGAGTTCTCCCTGTTGCAGTCTACTGATAGCTCAAAATCATGACATATTTAAAAATATTAGCATCCATACCTTTTCTTACGGAGTTTTTGCTTTTCCTGAAGTTTCTAATTACATTCCTCTCATTCTTTTTTACTGCTTTGTGTGAGTCTCTGGCATCTGCGCACTGTAATTTACTTCACACTCCACTGTTGTTGAGGACTTACATTGTTTTCATTTCTTCCTACTGTGAATAATGCTCCAGTGAATATCCTGCCTATACATTTTTGTGTGCATACAAACTTCTGTAAGATGCAAAGCTAGAGGTGAATCGCTGGGTTGCAGAGAATATGCATGTTTAAGAACTATTGCTGGGGAAGGGCGACAAAAACAAAAAAACAAACAAAATTATCGCCAAACAGCTCTCAGAAAGAGGCACGGCCGTCTACCTTCCTACCAACACTCTAAGGGAAGGTATAATTCTTTTTCTAAGACAGAGTCTTGCTCTGTCACTCAGGCTGGAGTGCAATGGCACGATCTCGGCTCACGACAACCTCCACCTCCTGGATTCAAGCAATTCTCCTGCTTCAGCCTTTGAAGTAGCTGGGATTACGGACATGTACCACCATGCCCGGCTAATTTTTTGTATTTTTAGTAGAGATAGGGTTTCATCATGTTGGTCAGGCTGGTCTCGAACTCCAAACCTCAGGTGATCCTCCCATCTCAACCTGCCAAAGTGCTGGGATTACAGGCATGAGCCACTGTGCCTGCCTTTTTTTTTTTTTTTAATGTTTAGGGTTCCTTATGTATTTTGGACACTAATTCTTTTTTCTGTTGAAAAAGTTGTAAATATATTCTCCCAGTATATCAATTGTCTTTCATCTCTGTGTCTTCTGTCAAAGAGAAGCTTTAATTTTCATGTAGTTAAAAAAATCACTCTCTTTTCTCTACAGATTTTATACTTTGTTTTGCTTAACATGGGCTTCCCTAGCCTAAGGTAATAATCATGCTTTCTGTGTGTTGGAAAATACCTTTATAGGTTTCTTCCCCCCCCCCTTTTTTTTTTTAAGTTGGGGTTTCACCGTGATGGCCAGCCTGGTCTTGAACTCCTGACCTCGGGTGATCCACCCACCTCAGCCTCCCAAAGTTCTAGGATTACAGGCGTTAGCCATCGCGCCCAGCCAGTTTTCTTTTTATGTCTCTTTACCCCATTTAAAATGTTTTGTTTGTACATGATGAGGTAATTTTCCTCATTCTGTGTGTATGACAAACTACAAGTTCTCTAGCTCATGAGCAGAAAGGTGGTATGATAAATTTTTCCCTGCACTTTTTTTTTGAGACACAGTGTCACTGTGTTGCCCAGCCTGGAGTGCAGTGGCGCGATCTCAGCTCGCTGCAACCTCTACCTCCTCAGTTCCAGCGATTCTCCTGCCTCGGCCTTCCAAGTAGCTGGAATTACAGGCACACGTCACCACACCTGGCTAGTTTTTGTATTTTTAGTAGAGACAGGGTTTCACCATGTTGGCCAGGCTGGTCTTGAACTCTTGACCTCAAGCGATCCACCCATCTCGGCCTCCCAAAGTGCTGGGATTACAGGCATGAGCCACTGCACCCGGCCTTCCCTGCACATTTTAAATTATCCATCCCTCTCTTCTCTCTTTCTCTCCTACCTTGAAGTCATTGGTCAGTGTGTGACACACTTCAATAGGCCTTTCTAATGTTATGAATAACCCCAGCACCTATGAAATATCCATTGCTTTCTCTCTCTTTTTTATTTTATTTTATTTTTGAGTTGGAGTTTCCCTTGTTATCAGGCTGGAGTGCAATGGCGTGATCTCGGTTCACCGCAACCTCCGCCTCCTGGGTTCAAGCGATTCTCCTGCCTCAGCCTCCCAAGTATCTGGGACTACAGGCATGTGCCACCACGCCCAGCTAATTTTTGTATTTTTAGTAGAAACAGGGTTTCACCATGTTGACCAGGATGGTCTCGATCATTTGACCTCGTGATCCACCTGCCTCAGCCTCCCAAAGTGCTGGGATTATAGGCATGAGCCATCGCGCCTGGCCTTTCTTTTTTTTTTTTCTTTTTTGAGACAAAATCTTGGTCTGTTGCCCAGGCCGGAGTGCAGTGGCCTGATCTCGGCTCACTGCAACCTACGCCTCCCAGGTTCAAGCAATTCTCCTGCCTCAGCCTCCCAAGTAGCTGGGACTACAGGTGTATGCCACCACGCCCGGCCATTTTTATATTTTTAGTAGAGATGGGGTTTCATTATATTGGCCAGGCTGGTCTTGAACTCCTAGCCTTGTGATTCACCTGCCTGGGCCTCCCAGAGTTCTGGCATTACAGGCATGAGCCACCATGCCCAGCTGCTTTCTCTCTACAGAAGCAGCCATAGGGCTTACCCACATCTGGTTCTCCTCTCCTCCTAGGGCACATGGAAGACTGGCCGTCTCAGATCCCATGCTTAGTGATCTGTGATTCATTCTGGCCAGTAACTTCTGAGTGGAAACGATGCATCACCGACATGTCATTTCAGGCTGAGGAGTAGAGCCCCACCTGATTGTGCAGCTTCTTTCCTGAGCTCTTGTGTTGGGACAGTGGCACCTGTGTACCGAGACACTGTAAGGACAAGCTGATCTGCTGACTTGCTCAGAGGACTTGGTGTAAGTGAGAAATAAACTCTTCATGCCTGTAATCCCAGCACTTTGGGAGGCCGAGGCGGGTGGGTCACGAGGTCAGGAGATCGAGACCATCCTGGCCAACATGATGAAACCCCATCTCTACTAAAAAAAATACTAAAATTAGCTGGGCGTGGTGGCGTGCGCCTTTAGTCCCAGCTACTCGGGCGGCTGAGGCAGGAGAATTGCTTGAACCCAGGAGGTGGAAATTGCAGTGAGCCAAGATTGCAGCATTGCACTCCAGCCTGGCACCTGGCGACGCAGCGAGACTCTCTGTCTCAAAAAAAATAAAAAGAAACAAAGTCTTTTGTTCTAAGCCACTAAGATATTTTGCTTGTTTTTTACCACATAAGAAGACCAACGAGGAAAGTGTGACTCTATTTCCCAGTCAACCTTGATTCTGCTATTTTATTTTTTAGTTGACAGTTTACAAACCTTGATCCTTTATCATTTGAAACAAGTCATTAACAAAGTATCTTGCAATTGATCTGAGAAATACCAGTATAATTTATTCGTTATTTAGGGTTGTTAATTGTGCATAAACCCAGAGGCTCTGTGAATGAGATGTGAGTACAGAGACCAGCTCTGTGAGCAGAGTGGCAGTGATCTCACAGAGATGGCTGTGCAGGGAATGCCTAAGGGTGTGGCTTTGGAGTCAGATGCCCTACATTTGAATCTCAGCCTTGCCTCTTACCAGCTGAGTAGATTTAGTCAAGTCAATTAATCTCTCAGTGCTTCATTTCCTAATCAATACAATTAAAAGTACAGGAGTTAATGCATGTAAAATATTTAGCACAGGGCTTGACAAGCAATAAGCACTAAACAAATACTGGTTATCACCCCTACTGCAATCATGGGACTAGAATACACCCAGGTGTGTGAGGGGTAGACAGAACTAGACTCCAGAAACATAAAGCCAAAGTCACCACATCACATTCCCAACCTAGTAATTTGCCTCATGCTTCAATAGGGTGTCCTCACCATTAGAAAACTAGCAAAATAGTTCTAGGGCAGTAAGAAGCAGGTATTATAAAAAGCACCTGGCCGGGCGCGGTGGCTCATGCCTGTAATCCCAGCACTTTGGGAGGCCAAGGTGGGTGGATCACGAGGTCAAGACATCGAGACCATCCTGGTCAACATGGTGAAACCCCCGTCTCTACTAAAAATACAAAAAATTAGCTGCGCACGGTGGTGCGTGCCTGTAATCCCAGCTGCTCAGGAGGCTGAGGCAGGAGAATTGCCTGAACCCAGGAGGCGGAGGTTGCGGTGAGCCGAGATTGTGGCATCGCACTCCAGC
Source organism: Saguinus oedipus (assembly GCA_031835075.1). Lineage (NCBI taxonomy): Eukaryota > Metazoa > Chordata > Mammalia > Primates > Cebidae > Saguinus > Saguinus oedipus. The sequence goes on from CM063185.1 coordinate 72,045,371, forward strand.
CTGGGTAACAAGAGCGAAACTCCGTCTCAAAAAAATAAAAAATAAAAATAAAATGACATCTAGATCATAGACTCTGAAATTCTTAGTATATGAATGTGTGTGTGTGTGTGTGTGTGTGTATATACACACACACACACAATATGTATATATTTGAGACAGAGTTTTGCTCTGTCGCCCAGGCTGCAGTGCAGTGGTGCAATTTGGCTCACTGCAACCTCTTCCCCCACAGGTTCAAGCAATTCTCCTGCCTCAGCCTCCTGAGTAGCTGGGATTATAGGTGCCTGCCACCACACCCAGACAATTTTTGTATTTTTAGTAAAGATGGGGTTTCGCCATGTTGGCCTGGCTGTTCTCAAACTCCAGAACTTGTGATCCACCCGCTCCCAAAATGCTGGGATTAGAGGCATGAGCCACCATGCCCAGCCAGTAGATGAATATAAGAACTTTGTACATTTCTCTTGTGGCTAAATATCACATATATACACATGTACTTAAACTTGTAGAAATACGCGCATATCTAAATGCACTTTCTATAAAGAGAGCCAGATTGTTTTGAACCCTGAACTTTAAATGTAGCTGCTACCCAAGATCACAGAACAAGTCAGTAGCAGAGACAAGATTAGAATCATAAAATCAGCAAATGTTCTTTACATCACAAGCCTGTCTCATGGAAGAAATAACCACCTTTGACTTACGAGAGCTGCAGTCAACTCGGAAAACACAGTAACATATTGCACATGCATACATTTTTATTGCTAGACTGTATAACCTTATCTTCAATGGAGGTTTCAATATTTTCTCAGTAAACAGAAACCACTTCCTTTGTGTACCACTATAGCTAAATTATTAATAAACGCAGTAGGCAGCAAGGTCTTCGGTAAAGCTGTAGCGCTAATATCAGGTCAATTACAGAATCTCACTCCTTGCTTTTTACAAAAAACTGCTCTACCTTTTTATTACCATAGCCCTCTGTACCATGTCCTCCTAAACCACTAATCAAATCCCCAAGGGAAAGAAAAATGAACATTTATTATGACACTCACATTTTTAGGCTAGGAAGAGTCTTCACGTAAGCACAGACATCCAACAAATATACAATCAATTCAAATACAGACATGGTGCAGAATTTTATCTCAGTTTTATGAAACCCCGAAGTGCTCACAGAAAAGCAGGCAAAGGAAAAGGCCTGTGACCTTCTTATCATCTTTATTCTTGTTTGGATTGGTATCTGGTTCAACAAAGAATCAATGAACTGTAACCAATTGCCAAAACCATAAAAACCTCTGGTTTTAGATGTGAATGTGTTGTGTGTATGTGTTATTTGTTGTGAAAAATATGTGAAATATGATTAGTAAAATTTTGAAAAATTCCTATGATCTCAATTACCCAGAGAAGCCCACTGTCAATATTTTTATTATTATTATTATTTTAAATTTAGAGATGGGGTCTCGCTATGTTGCCCAGGCTGAAGTACAGTGGCTATTCACAGACGCAATCCCACTGCTGATCAGCACGGGAGTTTTGACCTGCTCTGTTTCCGACCTGGGCCGGTTCACCCCTCCTTAGGCAAACTGGTGGTCCCCCGCTCCCGGGAGGTCACCATATTGATGTTGAACTTAGTGTGGACACCGGATCGGCATAGCGCACTACAGCCCAGCACTCCTGGGCTCAAGCAATCCTCTCACCTCAGCCTCCCGAGTATCTGGGAATACAGGCACGCGCCACCGTGGCCGGCCACTGTCAATATTTTGAGGTATATACTTCAGAACTTTTTTCTCTGTGTGTATGTGTATTGTGACTATATTTTCTTTTTCTTTCTTTCTTTTTTTTTTTTTTTTTTTGAGACGGAGGTTCGCTCTTGTTACCCAGGCTGGAGTGCAATGGCGCGATCTCGGCTCACCGCAACCTCCGCCTCCTGGGTTCAGGCAATTCTTCTGCCTCAGCCTCCTGAGTAGCTGGGATTACAGGCACGTGCCACCATGCCCAGCTAATTTTTTGTATTTTTAGTAGAGACGGGGTTTCACCATGTTGACCAGGATGGTCTTGATCTCTTGACCTCGTGATCCACTCGCCTCAGCCTCCCAAAGTGCTGGGATTACAGGCTTGAGCCATCGCACCCTGCCTGTGACTATATTTTCATGCTAAAAGTACACATCTATATACTTTTATACAGATGAATAATTGTTAAAGGTCTAAATCACAAACACACAGATAATGCAAATAAAACGGCCGAGTTTCGTGGCTCACGCCTGGAATCCAAGCACTTTGGAGGCCAAGTCAGTGGATCATCTGAGGTCGGGAGTTCAAGACCAGCCTGACCAACATGGTGAAACCCCGTCTTTATTTTTTTAAAAAAAGATAATGCAAATGAAACTCCATGGAGGCTACACAGATTAATTCTCGTTCCTCATTGAAATGCATACCTTGGTACAACAGTGATGATAGAACACGTAGTGAAGCCAAACTCGTTTTACACTTAAGATAGTAGCCTCGACATCACACATCAGGGAGTGAGGGTAGGCATCAAGCTCATTGTTAAAGCCCACGTATTGAGGGTTCTGGGCGGGGGTCTGGGGAGCGCAGCAGCGATGGCCGGCCACCTCGTGCTCTATAACGGCGCCAAGATGCCCATCCTCGGGCTGGGCACCTGGAAGTCCCCTCCAGGCCAAGTGACCGAGGCTGTGAAGGTGGCCATCGACGTTGGGTACCGCCACATCGACTGTGCCCACGTGTACCACAATGAGAATGAGGTGGGGGTAGCCATTCAGGAGAAGCTCAAGGAGCAGGTGGTGAAGCATGAGGAGCTCTTCATCAGCAGCAAGCTGTGGTGCACATACCATGAGAAGGGCCTGGTGAAAGGAGCCTGCCTGAAGACGCTCAGCGACCTGAAGCTGGACTACCTGGACCTCTACCTTATTCACTGGCCAACTGGCTTTAAGCCTGGGAAGGAATTTTTCCCATTGGATGAGTCGGGCAACGTGATTCCCAGTGACACCAACATTCTGGACACGTGGGCGGCCATGGAAGAGCTGGTGGATGAAGGGCTGGTGAAAGCTATTGGCGTCTCCAACTTCAACCATCTCCAGGTGGAGAGGATCTTAAACAAACCTGGCTTAAAGTATAAGCCTGCAGTTAACCAGATTGAGTGCCACCCGTACCTCACTCAGGAGAAGTTAATCCAGTACTGCCAGTCCAAAGGCATCGTGGTGACTGCCTACAGCCCCCTAGGCTCTCCCGACAGGCCCTGGGCCAAGCCTGAGGACCCTTCCCTCCTGGAGGATCCCAGGATCAAGGCGATCGCAGACAAGCACAATAAAACCACAGCCCAGGTGCTGATCCGGTTCCCCATGCAGAGGAACTTGGTGGTGATCCCCAAGTCTGTGACACCAGAACGCATTGCTGAGAACTTTAAGGTCTTTGACTTTGAACTGAGCAGCGAGGATATGACCACCTTACTCGGCTACAACAGGAACTGGAGGGTCTGTGCCTTGGTGAGTGGTATCTCCCACAAGGATTACCCCTTCCATGAAGAGTTTTGAAGCTGTGGATGCCTGCTCATCCCTAAGTGACCTATACCTGTGTTTCCTGCCTCATTTTTTTCCTTGCAAATGTAGTATAGCCTGTGTGATTCAGCAGTGGGACAGCAGCTTATAGAGTGGCAAGTGAGAGTGTGTCTGGCTTGATGTTGGATCTGACGAGGCCTGCCCGTAGAGTAGAAGTCTCTTCCAGTTTGCTTTGCCCTTGTCTGCCCCACTGGGGAAAGTACAACCTGAATACCCTTTTCTGACCAAAGAGAAGCAAAATCTGCCAAGTCAAAATGGTGCCACTAACAGCTGAGTTTTGCTGCTTGGAACTGTCATCCTTTCAGCAAGACTTCTCTTTGCCTCAAATAAAAAGTGCTTTTGTGGAAAAAAAAAAAAAAAAAAAAAAATATATATATATATATATATATATATATATATATATATATATATAAAGCCCACGTATTTTCCCTTGTACCATAACTATGGACTGTAATTTATATATCCGGTATCCTATTGTTGGTCAATTAAGTTGTTTCTAACTTTCGCTATCATAATACCCCAATGGAACTGCTGAGTCAGACTCTTCAGAACAGGCTATCAGGGCTATTCAAGGTAAAGGCATGTAGCCAGGTCCTCTGTATTTCTCACTGTTCGGCCTATGGGCCCTTCATTCCTCTCTTCCTTGAGTATGGTAACGTTGAAGGAACATGGGGAATCCATGGGATTCGGATGCTTGGATTCCAACCTCAGTTCTGATTACTAATTAATTTTGTGAAAGCCACTTCTGGTCATTTGCCCTGTAGAATGGAAGAACTGAACTGACTGGAGATGCAGCAGGTTGGCTGATCATCAGAATTACCAGATAAATTTAATTCATGTTCCTGGGTCACGACTTACAACTTTTGAATCTAAATCTCCCTAGTAGAACTTGCCGAGCGTGGTGGCTCATGCCTGTAATCCCAGCACTTTGGGAGGCCAAGGTGGGCAGATCACTTGAGGTCAGGACTTTAAGACCAGCCTGACCAACATGGAGAAACCCCATCTCTGCTAAAAATACAAAATGAGCCGGGCGCAGTTGCGGGTGCCTGTAATCCCAGCTACTTGGGAGGCTGAGACAGAAGAATCTCTTGAACCCGGGGAGGTGGAGGTTGCGGTGAGCCAAGTTTGCATTATTGCATTCCAGACTGGGCAACAAGAGTAAAATTCCGAGTAGGTGGAACTACAGGCACATGCTGTCACCGCCCAGCGAATTTTTTTGTACTGTTAGTAGACACAGGGTTTCACCATGTTAGCCAGAACTGTCTGGATCTCCTGACCTCGTGATCCACGCGCCTCGGCCTCCCAAAGTGCTGGGATTCCTGAGCCACTGCACCCAGCATGGTGCTGAGTTGTTTTCTAGGTTGTACTTTACTTAAAATGAGATACTCAAGAATAGAGGTGCCAAAGGTTGCTATTGCTGAGAGTCATTTATAGCCTCAATAACAAAGCTAGTGTTAAATATGAAATCATTCGTAATACTCAGCAAAAAAAGTATACTCGAGGGCTCCAATTTAAGCCCTCATAGCAAAAAGAAACCTAGAATTGGAATTGTCTTGATAGCGTCAATTTACTATTTGAGGGGTTGGAGTGGAAGAGTTAGGATTTAATTCTACTTCCACAGGGAGAGAGAAGACTGTCATGAAGTTAGGAAGCCATAGACCAAAAATTCTTCCCCTTTTGTGGGGGGAAACTACCGTAATTTCCCTAAAGTGCAGAGACCTTCCTTCTCAAGTGAACGAAGCAGAGAGAAACCATGCCAGCTTTGCTCCTTTCTCCTGTAATCCTGGGGTGTGGAAGAAGTAACATGGTAGTAATTGTGTGTGTGTGGTTTTTTTTTTTTTTTTTTTTTTTTGGTATGTCTTCGAGAAAAGGACCCTTGAAATACAGTGAGTCAGCCAGGCATGGTTGCTCATGCCTGTAATCCCAGCACTTTGAGAGGCAGATGTGGGCGATCGCCTCAGGTCAGGAGTTCGAGAACAGCCTGGCCAACACAGCAAAACTCCGTCTCTACTAAAAATACAAAAATGAGCTGGGTTTGATGGTGCACACCTGTAATCCCAGCTCTGTCTACGTTCAAGCCTCCCAGGTTCAAGCAATTCTCCTGCCTCAGCCTCCCAAGCAGCTGGGATTACAGGCTCTCACCACCATGCTCGGCTAATTTTTATACTTTTAGTAGAGACAGAGTTTCACCATGTTGGCCAGGCTGGTCTCAAACTCCTGACCTCGAGTGATCCTCCTGCCTTCGCCTCTCAAAGTGCTGGGATTATAGGCATGAGCCACCCTGCCTGGCCTTTTGTTTCTTTTGAGACAGGGTCTAACTCTGTCGTTCAGGCTGGAGTGCAGTGGCACGATCATAGCTCACTGCAGCCTCTGCCTCTTGGGCTCAGGTGATTCTTCTACCTAGCCTCTCAAGCAGTTAGAACCACAAGGCATGCATCACTATGCCAGCTATTTTTTTTTTTTTTTTTTGTATTTTTTGTACAGATGAGCTTTTGCCATGATGCCCAGGCTGGTCTAGAACTCCTGTGCTCAAGCAATCTACCTGCCTTGGCCTCCCAAAGTGGTGAAATTACAGCTGCAAGCCACCATGCCCAGCCCAAAGGTAGTTTTATATACATAGTAATAGCATTTATCGAGCTGCTTAGTGATGAAGCCCCATTAAAGTGATTCGTAGGCTCCAATTTAAATTCACGTAACGAAGAGAAACCTCAGGTTGGAACTAGGGGAGGTGGAGGCTCTGCTCTGTGCAGTCACTTAAGAGACCTTCTTTCTGAAGTTTTTACGACACCCAGGACATCGGAGCCCTCCAACAGAGCCTCAGATAAGGGACAAAGGAGAGTGCCTGTAGAAAACACACCTGTCAACTGCCATGGCCCAAAAGTGCCTCCCGTCACTCACTCACAACACACTGGAGAGAGCTCCTCATGGTTCCTTCCTAGATTCAAGGCGCCTGGGCTGTGCAAGCCAGAAGAATGGGAAACAGCTAGCCAATCTCAGAAGTTCTCAGTCAGTATTTGTTAGACTGAATGAACTACTTTTTTTTTTTTGAGACTGAGTCATGCTCTGTCACCCAGGCTGGAGTGTAATGGTGCCATCTCCGCTCACCACGAACTCTGCCTCCCGGGTTCATGAGATTCTCCTGCCTCAGCCTCCTGAGTAGCTGGGATTACAGGCACGCGCCACCACGCCCAGCTAATTTTTTGTATTTTTAGTAGAGACAGCCTTCACCACATTGGCCAGGCTGGTCTTGAACTTCTGACCTTGTAATCTGCCTGCCTCGGCCTCCCAAAGTGCTGGGATTACAGGCTTGAGCCACCGTGTCCCGCCCTAAATGAACTACTTCTTTCTGACTTCTGTATATTGAAATGAATCATCCTAGACCTTACACTTGGACCTTGCTAAAGGTGTGGTAATAGCTCCCTGTTTATAGCTACCGGAAAACATCTATATAGAACAAGCCTTGGTGACACAATTTCTTAACCCACGACAATGGATTAAGAATGGTGAGAAGGGCGTAGCCCGGACCTATACCCTCTGAAGTGGCATTTATGTATCTAATACTTGACTACTGTGACTAGTAATATAGTTTCACCTCTTTGGGAACAGCAGCTCCCATGAAGTGTGTGTTTATTTACATCTATGTTGTGTTTGCCTTCTTGCAGGCAGCCCTTTACTAAAGAGAAATGATTGAATTCTTATAAGCCTATGAGGCACTGTTTAGCTCCATGTTGCAGCTGGGAAAACTGAGGCACAGAGAAAACGGGAAAGTTGGGGGGCGGGGCAAAAAAAAGAAAAGAAGAGAAAACAGGAAAGTGCCTAAGAATAATAGCTTATAAACAACAGGGCAGAGATTCAAAACCAGACAGCTGGGTTCCAAAGGCTGAGCTCGTAACCACCATACCATGCTCGGTCCTCATGTAAGCCTCTCTCTCTCTTTTGCCACATTTGAGTTTGCACTCCAGGACATCATGTACACAAGTAGGGGTTTGCCTAACTTTTTTTGGGGGTGGGGGATGGAGTCTTACTCTGTTGCCAGACTGGAGTGCAGTGGCATGATCTCAGCTCACTGCAACCTCCACCTCCTGGGTTCAAACGATTCTCCTGCCTCAGCTTCCCGAGCAGCTGGGATTTCAGGTGCGCACCACCACACCTAGCTAATTTTTGTATTTTTAGTAGAGACAGGTAACATTTCACAATTGCCTAACATTTTTATAGGGCCAATGCTCTTTCATATTGTTGGTAGTTACAGATAAAAATGAAGCCTGATGGCCGGGTGTGGTGGCTCACTCCTGTAATCTCAGCCCTTTGGAAGGCTGATGTGGGCAGATCCCCTGAGGTCAGGAGTTCGAGACCAGTCTGGCCAATATGGAGAAACCCCGTCTCTACTAAAAATACAAAAATCAACTGGGAGTGGTGACACATGCCTGGAATCCCAGCTACCCAGGAGGCTGAGGCAGGAGAATCGCTTGAATAGGAGAGGTGGAGGTTGCAGTGAGCTGAGATCACGCCATTGCACTAAAGCCTGGGCAACAAGAGTGAAACAGTGAAACTCCATCACACACACACACAAAGGGCTGGGTTTGGTGGCTCACGCCTCAATCCCAACACTTTGGGAGGCAGAGGCAAGTGGATCAGGAGGTCAGGAGTTTAAGAACAGCCTGGCCAACATTGTGAAACCCCATCTCTACTAAAAGTACAAAAATTAGCCAGATGTGGTGACAGGTGCCTGGAATCCTGCTAATCTCAGCTATTTGGGAGGCTGAGGCAGAAAATTTCTTGAACCCAGAAGGTGGAGGCTGCAGTGAGCCGAGATCGTGCCACTGCACTCCAGCCTGGTGACAAAGGGAGACTATCAAAAAAAAAAAAAAAAAAGAAAAAGAAAAAGAAATTTTTTTTTTTGAGACAGGGTTTCACCAAATTGGTCAGGTTGGTCTCAAACTCCTGACCTTGTGATCCACCTGCCTTAGCCTCCCAAAGTGCTGGGATTACAGGCGTTAGCCACCACGCCCGGCTTTTTTTTTTTTTCTTTTGGAAAAAGAAAAAATTTTAAGCAGGGTAAGCGAGTTGATCCTTTTCATTTTAGAAAGAACTTTCTGGCAGACAGATTTGAGGAGTTGACAGTGGAAACAGGTAGATGAATTAAGAGGCCAGTGCAATGGTCCATACATACTTACATTTATGCAACCGGCCACCAAAAGTACATGTAAAGTTGTCCTTATCAGTCCCTCTTGAAACTTGAGATACAATAAGAAACCTTCCATACTGACTTGTATCTTGCTTGTTTCGGCATGGATGGCCCATCTCTCCTTGGAAGAGGACACCTTTAGGACTCCAAATATAACTGTAAGAACGCATTTTGCAGGTATATCTTCTTTTTCCATTATAATTTAAGATTGATAACATGGAAGCGGCAGGTCTTATAGAGGACATCCAGATAACTGGATAATAAAAAATTGAGAGGTTATACAAATAGATCATTGAATATTATATATATATATATATTTTTTTTTTGAGACAGAGTTTCGCTCTTGTTACCCAGGCTGGAGTGCAATGGCGCGATCTCGGCTCACTGCAACCTCCGCCTCCTGGGTTCAGGCAATTCTCCTGCCTCAGCCTCCTAAGTAGCTGGGATTACAGGCACGCGCCACCATGCCCAGCTAATTTTTTGTATTTTTAGTAGAGACGGGGTCTCACCATGTTGACCAGGATGGTCTCAATCTCTTGACTTCGTGATCCACCTGCCTCGGCCTCCCAAAGTGCTGGGATTACAGGCTTGAGCCACCGCGCCCGGCCTATAATAAATATTTATAGTACCCATGAGTGAAAGGAAAAAGCGCATAGCCATCAGTGAAATGAGAGGTGATTCTAGAGTTTTTTCTTTGGGTATAAGGATGCTATTTTTCAGAAGGGAGGCTGGGTTCTGGCAATGTAATCTGGAGTATTTTTCTTTTTTAAACTCATGTAACAAGTAGTTCAAGAATGTTATTATTTGCCAGGCGCGGTGGCTCACGCCTATAATCCCAGCACTTTGGGAGGCCGAGGCGGGTGGATCACGAGGTCAAGAGATCAGGACTATCCTGGTCAACAAGGTGAAACCCCTACTAAAGATACAAAAAATTAGCTGGGCATGGTGGCGCGTGCCTGTAATTCCAGCTACTCAGGAGGCTGAGGCAGGAGAATTGCTTGAACCCAGGAGGCGGAGGTTGCGGTGAGCCGAGCGCCATTGCGCTCCAGCCTGGGTAACCAGAGCGAAACTCCGCCTCAAAAAAAAAAAAAAAAAAGTTATTATCTGTCTATCTATATTTCTTTTTTTTTTTTTTTGAGATGAGTCTCACTTTGTCACCAGGCTGGAGTGTAGTGGGATGATCTTGGCTCACTGCAACCTCCACCTCCCAGGTTCAAGCGATTCTTCTGCCTCTCGAGTAACTGGTACTACAGGTGCCTGCCACCGTGCCTAGCTAATTTTTGTATTTTTAGGAGAGACAGGGTTTCACCACGTTGGCCAGGCTGGTCTCAAACTCCTGACCTCGTGATCCACCTGCCTTGGCCTCCCAAAGTGCTAGGATTACAGGCGTGAGCCACCGCTCCTGGCCCAAAAATATTATTTGAGGACAGGTACGAGGTGGCCTCTCAATCAGAGATACTTGTTCCTGTGTTATTGACCATTCATCCCTAAGGTGGTATTGACCTTAGTCAAGTTTTCTTTTTTTGAGACAGAGTCTTGATCTGTCACCCAGGCTGGGGTGCAGTGGCTCTATCTCCGCTCACTGCAACCTTCTGGGTTCAAGTGATTCTCCTGCTTCAGTCTCCCAAGTTGAGTAGCTGGGATTACAGGCACGTGCCACCACACCCAGCTAATTTTTGTGTCTTTTTTTTTTTTTTTGAGACGGAGTTTCGCTCTTGTTACCCAGGCTGGAGTGCAATGGCGCGATCTCGGCTCACCGCAACCTCCGCCTCCTGGGTTCAGGCGATTCTCCTGCCTCAGCCTCCTGAGTAGCTGGGATTACAGGCACGCGCCACCATGCCCAGCTCATTTTTTTGTATCTTTAGTAGAGACTGGGTTTTACCATGTTGACCAGGATGGTCTCGATATCTTAACCTCGTGATCCACCCGCTTCGGCCTCCCAAAGTGCTGGGATTACAGGCTTGAGCCACCGCACCCGGCCATTTTTGTGTCTTTAGTAGAGACCAGGTTTCGCCATGTTGGCCAGACTGGTCTCGAACTCCTGACCACAGGTAATCCACCCACCTCAGCCTTTCAGAGTGCTGGGATTACAGGTGTGAGCCACAGCACCTGGCCTACCTCAGTAAGGTTGGTAATAGTTAACTAGCCAGCAGAAAGGAAGCCAGAAGTGAAGAAGTGAAGATCAAACATACTTCCTTTAATAACACACCCCACAAGTTGTACATGATGCTCTGCTCACACCTCATTAGGCAGCGCTTAGTCACATAGCCAAGAGAGACCGGAAAATCTAGTCTGTTACTGGAAGAGTGGAAAACATATATTGAGGCTCGACTGAGCACAGTGGCTCATGTCCGTAATCCCAGCACTTTTGGAGGACAAGGAAGGAAAATCACTTGAGCCCACGAGTTAGAGCCTAGCCTGGGCAACATAGGGCGCCCTCATTTATATTAAAAAATTTGATGAATGTCGGGGCTTATGCCTGTATTTCTAGCTGCTCAGGAGGCTGAAGCTGGAGGATTGCTTCAGCCCAGGAGCTCAAGGCTACAGTGAGCACTGATTGTGCTATTGCACTCCAGCCTAGGTGATAGAGCTAGCCCTTGTCAAACACACACACACACACACACACACACACACACGAGCATGCACGTGCACTCAGAAGAAAAGAAGGTCAAGAAAAGATTACATGCCTGTAATCCCAACACTTTGGGAGGCTGAGGTGGGTGGATTACCTGAGGTCAGGAGTTCGAGAACAGCCTGGCCAACATGGTGAAACCCTGACTCTACCAAAAACTAGCCAGGCGTGGTGGTGCATGCCTGTAATCCCAGCTACTTAGGAGGCTGAGGAAGGAGAATCACTTGAACCCGGGAGGTGGAGGTTGCAGTGACCCAAGATGGTGCCATGGCATTCCAGCCTGGTGGACACAGTAAGACTTCATCTCCAAAAATAAAAAATAAAACAAAGGCTGGGCGGGGTGGCTCACGCCTATAATCCCAGCACTTTGGGAGGGCGAGGCGGGTGGATCACAAGGTCAAGAGATCGAGACCATCCTGGTCAACATGGTGAAACCCCATCTCTACTAAAAATACAAAAAATTAGCTGGGCATGGTGGCGTGTGCCTGTAATCCCAGCTACTCAGGAGGCTGAGGCAGGAGAATTGCCTGAACCCAGGAGACAGAGGTTGCAGTGAGCCGAGATCACACCATTGCACTCCAGCAACTGGGTAAAATGAGCAAAACTCTGTCTCAAAAAATAAAATAAAATAAAACAAAGAAAGAAAAGAAAAAGAAATTAGACATTGGAAACAGACAGACAGCATTCTCACCCACGGAGCTCTAGGTTAAATGAGGCTACATATATGGAGCTTAATGCCTATTGAGAAAAAAGACGTCAAACAACTAATTATACAAATTATAGCTGTCTATACAATTACTATAGTTATAAGCACAGGTGCTATTAGGGTTACTAACAAAGGAGTCGAACTTAATCTGCTGGAGTGATGGGAATGGGAGTGAGGGTCCATGGAATACTTTCCTTTTTCTTTCTTTCTTTTTCTTTTTTTTTAAAAGAATGTTAAGTAAACAGATTTTATTCAATCTTTCCTAGAGTTTATAATGAATACATGTTATTTAATATGATAGTTACATTACAGTTTTTATCTCATGAGTGATAGAACATTTGGTGAATCAGATTATCAAACTGAAAATGATGATACTGTCTAAGAAACTCTTCTGGAGTCACACCAGTCCCACTGACTCATTTTTTTTGAGATGGAATTTCACTCTTGTTACCCAGGCTGGAGTGCAATGGTGCGATCTTGGCTTACCGCAACCTCCGCCTCCTGGGTTCAGGCAATTCTCCTGACAGCCTCCCGAGTAGCTGGGATTACAGGCACGTGCTACCATGCCCAGCTAATTTTTGTATTTTTAGTAGAGACGGGGTTTCACCTTGTTGACCAGGATGATCTTGATCTATTGACCTCGTGATCCACCCGCCTGGCCTCCCAAAGTGCTGGGATCATAGGCGTGAGCCACCGTGCCCGGCCCTCCACTGACTCATTTTACAAATTCAAGTTGGCATCCAACTGATTTGTAGAATGTGTTATCTTGATGTTTCTGCATTTATAACACCTGAAGAGGGTCCCTGTCAGTCTCTGATAAGATAATATTTATCTTATTCTCCAAGTGAGAGCCCAGCATGTCTCGAAGTTCAGAAAGAAAGCCTCGTTCAGTGTTGCTATGTTCACAGAGGATGACATTTATTCCTTGGGAAGCAGCATCCAAAATATCATGATGGGACATCTCACCTGTGAAGTAAAGGTCAGCCTCTACACCCTGCAGAACGCTGCTCCCAGAACCAGCACACAGGGCCACAACTCTGATCTGGGACTCTGAGGTTCTCCCCACCCCAAGGGTAAGCGAATGTAAGATAGTTTTAGGTGCCTTTTGATTCGATCAATCATGTTGCCAGGGAGACAGATTCATCCAGCGTGCATAACCATCCCATTCCAGTATGTTGAAGCAAAGCCTTCTCTAGTGACAGAATTTCTGTCTTCTGATAAAGTTGTTTGTTCTGGGAAAGAAAATCTCCCACCTGCATCAAAGCCTTCTGAGTACAATTCAAACTAATCCGTGTTTTTTCCTCATCATCAATCCTAGCAGAGAAAGAAGTGACAGAAACATCTTCAATTCCTTTCACTGCAGACATGACTTTGTCCAGGTCTTGGCTGTGATTAATGCTGAATTCTATTCGCTGGTTTCCCTCTGTAGGGTAGTTGGGAGCTTTGGAAGGATGTATGGGCCTGGAGTTACAATCTCCAAGCCCTTTAACCAACCAGTTGTTGACTCCCTGGGGTGCGGCGTCATAGGCTGTGTGAGGAGAGTAGATAGCCACTCTTTCTCCAGAGCCCGGATCACCAGGCGCTCCTTCCAGGTGTTCCAGGTTATACGTTTCATGGGTCGGAAGATAGGTGGATGGTAGGAGAGAGTGAGGTCTGCCTTCTTCTGCAGCACCTCCTCCATCACTTCCTCAGTCAGGTCATTCGTCAGGAAGAGGGTATTTACAGCATGTGGTGGGCTTGGTTCCATCAGTAATCCAACATTGTCCCAATTCTCCGCAAAGGAGAGGGATGCAAAGCCATTGAAGGAAGAAAGGAGAGCCTTCAAATCCATGAAGGAACGGGAAGAATTGCAGATCAGGGAATCTATAAACTGGACAGTCCCGGAAACTTCGCGGAATACTTTTCTACGGAAATAATATCAAGACTAAGACCTGAAGGAAGATAAAGAATGAGCCAGGAGAAGGGCATCTTTTGCAGAGGGAATCAGAAGGGACCATGGTACATTCTAGAGACTCAGAAAGAAAGGGTGGAGAAGGAAGGGCTCCCGTGTGTCCAGAAGTAGCTGGCGGGAAAAACAGAGTGACTGGAGCTGAGTGTGGAAAATAAATTCCCTGAGGAGTTAACGATGCAATTTGCCTGACAAAAAGATTATCCACCTGCAAAGTAGAGAAGTATGGGCTGAGACAAGACCGGAAGCAGAGCGATCAGGTGGCAGTAAACCACATGGGGATGGGAAGATCTTGTACGTCTGACAAGGTCTTTATTCTGCCATTGTAAGTAAATGCTGCTTAGACTTGATTCAAAATTTTAGACTTCAGCCAGGTACAGTGGGCACACCTGTAGTCCCAGCTACTTGGGAGGGATCACTTGAGCCCAGAAGTTTGAGGCCAGTCTGAGCAACACAGCAAGACTATCTCCAAAAATAAAAAAGAAAAGAAAAAAATTAGACTTCAAATCATGATACATTTGGTCTCAGAATACTGAAGACATTGCTTAACTATCTTCTTCTTTTTTTTTTTTTTTGAGACAGAGTTTTGCTCCTGTTGCCCAGGCTGGAGTGCAATGGCGCAATCTCGCCTCACTGCAACCTCCGCTCCCTGGATTCAAGTGATTCTCCTGCCTCAGCCTCCCAAGTAGCTGATATTATAGGCGCTCACCGCCTCGCCCAGCTAATTTTTGTATTTTTAGTAGAGATCACCACATTGGCCAGGGTGGTTTTGAATTCCTGACCTCAGGTGATCCACCCACCTCAGCTTCCCAAAGTGCTGGGATTACAGGCGTGAGCCACCATGCCCGGCCTGCTTAACTAACTTCTAATAATCAATGTTGCCAATGTACATCTGATTCCAGTCAAATCCTTATTCCTTTGTAGACTGTGTCTAGAATTTTCTGGTTTTCCTGAGAATCTTGAAATTCAACCAGCATTTCTGTCGGTTAAATCGCGTGGCCAGGCGCAGTGGCTCACGCCTGTAATCCCAGCAGTTTGGAAGACTGAGGTGAGCAGATCACCTGAGGTCAAGTCTGAGACCGGCCTGAGCAAATGGAGAAACCTCATCTCTACTAAAAATACAAAACATTAGGTGGGCATGGCGGTGCATGCCTGTAATCCCAGCTACTTGGGAGGCTGAGGCAGGAGAATCGCTTGAACCTTGGAGACGGAGGTCGTGCTCAGCCAAGATGGTGCCATTGCACTCTGGACTGAGCAACAGAAAAAGACTCCAAAAAAAATTTTTTTTAAAAAATTTGTTCTGCTTGGTCTGCAGCCAGTGGTACTTGGAGTGTGAAGCTCCTTGACTTTCTTCAACTCTGGGAAACTGTACTTTTCTTCTAAAAAATTCCATATTCTTTATTTCTGTTTCCTCTTTCTAGAGCTGCTGATGAAACTTTTTAATTATCTGAATATTCAGCTGTTCTATAATACTTGATATTGCTAATCAAGTATTCTTTTCTGGCTAAGAAACATTACTTTGGACATTTTAGTTAACTAATTTGATCTCCAGCTGAGTCCATTCTATATTTATCCCGCCTATTAAATTTCACAGACACTTTTTTTTTTCATTTGTAAGATGAGAGTTTTATTTTATTTTATTTTATTTATTTGAGACAGAGTCTCTCTCTGTCTCCCAGGTCGAGGGCAGTGGTGCCATGTTGGCTCAGTGCAACCTCTACCTTCTGGATTCAAGTGATTCTCCTGCCTCGGCCTCCCAAGTAGCTGGGACTACAGGCACCCGCCATCGTGCCCGGCTAATTTTTGTATTTTTAGTAGAGATGGGGTTTCATCACGTTGGCCAGGCGGATCTCAAACTCCTGGCCTCAGGTGATCTGCCTGCCTCAGCCTCCCAAAGTGCTAGGATTACAGGTGTGAGCCATGGCGCCCGGCCCAACTTTGGCAACTTTGTAAGAATATGATCTGACTATATATTTGTGGATCTATTTCTAGACTTTCAATCTGGATTCATTAATCCCATAGGCCCATCTTTACACCAGTCTTTTTTTTTTTGAAATGGAGTTTTGTTTTGTCACCCAGGCTGGAGTGCAGTGAGTGATGTGATCTCTGCTCACTGCAACCTCCACCTCCCAGGTTCAAGTGATTCTTCTGCCACAGCCTCTTGAGTAGCTGGGATTACAGGCACATGCCACCATGCCTGGCTAATTTTGTATGCTTAGTAGAGAGGCGTTTCACCAAGTTGGCTAGGCTGGTCTCAAACTCCTGACCTCAATTGATCTGCCCACCTTAGCCTCCCAAAGTGCTGAGATTACTACTTTTGCTTTGGTGAAGGTCCTGAAACAAGTTGGTATGAGTCCTCTTAATTTTTTCTTTCGAAATGACTATTTTCTGGTGATTCTTCATCTTTAGCATTTTAATATAAATTTAAAAATCAGCTTGTCAATTGATGCAAAAACATCTTCTCAGGTTTTGATTGAGATTGCATTAAATCGGCTGGGTGCTGTGGCTCATGCCTGTAATCCCAGCTCTTAGGGAAGGAGAGGTGGGAGGATAGCTTGAGCTCAGGAGTTCGAGACCTGCCTGGGCAATATAACGAGATTTAATTTCTGTTCTCCACAAAAAGGAAAAAAATTTTTTTTTTAAATCATAAAAGTGAGATTGCATTAAATCCCTAAGTATCTTGGGGAAAATTAATATCATAACAGTATTTAATCTTGCAAGACATGAACATGGCGTACCTCTCTGTTTATTTAGGATTATTCTAATCTCTTTTCAGCCACGTTTTACAGTTTTCAGTATATAGGTCTTACAAATACTTTTAAGTATTTTATGTGTTTTGGTGGTATTTGAAATGGTTTTATTTACTTTTCATTTTCCAATTACGTGCGCTAGTACGTATGAATACACGTGAATTTAGTATATCAACCTGTATTTTGCTACTATGCCAATTTAACTTACCGGTTCTTTTTTTTTTTTGAGATGGAGTTTCGCTCTTGTTACCCAGGCTGGAGTGCAATGGCGTGATCTCGGCTCACCGCAACCTCCACCTCCTGGGTTCAGGTAATTCTCCTGCCTCAGCCTCCTGAGAAGCTGGGATTACAGGCACGCGCTACCATGCCCAGCTAATTTTTTGTATTTTTAGTAGAGTCTGGGTTTCACAATGTTGACCAGGATGGTCTTGATCTCTTGACCTTGTGATCCACCCACCTCAGCCTCCCAAGGTGCTGGGATTACAGGCGTGAGCCATCGAGCCCGGCCTAGTTCTATTAATTTTAAAAAATATTCCTTCAGATTTCCTAAATATCTGATTAGGTCATCTGCAAATAGGCAGTTTTACCTAATTCTTTTCAAGTTACATGCTTTTTTATTTTCTTTACCTTATTTTATTACCAAGCTAGATCCCCCAGCACACTGTGACTAGAAATTGTAAGAATTGTCATCTTAGCCTTTTTTCAAACTTGGAGAGAACAATAAATCTTTTATCATTAAGTTTAACGTTATCTGAGGGCTTTCTCATCAAATTTAAGAAGTTACTTTCCCTTTCCAGTTTACTGAATCATTTTAAAATCGTGAATAGGTATTGTATTTTGTTAATTCTTATTTTACAGCTATCGATACGATCATGGTTTTCCTCCTGTGTTCTGCAAACTGATTTTCAATTTTTAAATATTGTATTCATTGTATAAATGTCACTTGTATTTCTTTGCAATTTTGAAATGTACCTCTTTTTTATTTTTTTTTCCAGAGTCTCACTCTGTCGCCGCCCAGGCTGGAGTGCAGTGGCACAATCACCGCTCACTGTAACTTCCGCCTCCTGGGTTTAAGCGATTCACTATGTTGGTCAGGCTGGTCTCGAACTCCTGACCTTGTGATCCGCTCACCTTGGCCTCCCAAAGTGCTGGGATTACAGGCATGAGCCACGGCACCTGACTTATTTTCTCTGTTAAGTTTTATTTCATCTTTTTTTTAGATTCATAAGGTAGAATCTTGGATGACTGTTTTAAAACTTCATTTTTAGCTGGGCACGGTGGCTCAAGCCTGTAATCCCAGCACTTTGGGAGTCCGAGGTGGGTAGATCACGAGGTCAAGAGATCGAGGCCATCCTGGTCAACATGGTGAAACCCCATCTCTACTAAAAATACAAAAAAATTAGCTGGGCATGGTGGCGTGTGCCTGTAAGCCCAGCTACTCAGGAGGCTGAGGCAGGAGAATTGCCTGAACCCAGGAGGCGGAGGTTGTGGTGAGCCGAGATCACGCCATTGCACTCCAGCCTGGGTAACAAGAGCGAAACTCCGTCTCAAAAAAAAAAAAAAAAAAAGTTCACTTTTTAATGTACTTAAAGCTATACATTTCTCCTTTGTCATTAATTTTACTTATTTATGTATGTATTTATTTATTTCTATTTTATTATTATTTTTAAAGATGGGGTTTCACCATGTTGGCCAGGCTGGTCTTAAACTCCCAACCTCAGGTGATCCGCCCACATTGGCCTCCAAAGTGCTTGGATTACAGGCGTGAGCCACCACACCCAGTCTTATTTATTTTTGTTTTTTGTAGAGATGGGGTTACCCTGGCTGGTCTGAAACTCTGATCCTTAAGTGATCCTCCCTCTTCAACCTCCCTAAGTTCTGGGATCACAGGCATAAGCTACTGCACCTGGCTCCCACACATTGATTTAGCTACATCCTAAACAGTTTGACATACTATGCTTTTATTATAATTCAGTTTAAATACCTTTCTACATTCCTTCCCAATTTCTTCTTTGACCCCTAAGTAGTTTGGAAACATGTTATTTAATTTCCAAAACTTTGAGAATATTCCACATATCTATTTGTTGTCATTTTATAGTTTAATTTCATCGTGGTCAGAGAACATGCTCTGTGGAATTTCATTCTTTTAACATTTATTGAGATGTGGCCCAGATAGGCTCTTTTGCGGTGAAGTACCATAAACCTTTATAAAGAATGACTGTTTGGCCAGGCGCGATGGCTCAAGCCCGTAATCCCAGCACTTTGGGAGGCCGAGGCGGGTGGATCACGCGGTCAAGAGATCGAGACCATCCTGGTCAACGTGGTGAAACCCCGTCTCTACTAAAAATACAAAAAATAGCTGGGCACGGTGGCGCGCGCCTGTGGTCCCAGCTGCTCGGGAGGCTGAGGCAGGAGAATTGCCTGAACCCAGGAGGTGGAGGTTGCGGTGAGCCGAGATGGCGCCATTGCACTCCAGCCTGGGTAACAAGAGCGAAACTCCGTCTCAAAAAAAAAAAAAAAAAAAAAAAAAAAGAATGACTGTTCGGCAGTTGTTGAGTATAACGTTTAACTTTGTCGTGGTGATTAGTTTTGTTGTTCAAGTCTTCTGTCTCTACTATATACTGCTGGCTTACCTTGCTGGTCTGGGTCAACAGCCAGGCATGCCGCTGCTCTACTTCCTCTATCCCTGGTGCTCCTTCAGTTTCTCTGACTCTTGGTCAACTGTGTGTTTAGGTCCCTGACAAAGGGTGCTAACTTCTTTTGCAGAAAACTCTTCATTAACTTTGGAGGTGCGGAGCGACCGGTCTAACTGCTAGTTCATCCAGATTATAATTGTGGGTTCTAATTAGTCCTTACTCCCCACACCCCAGTATTTTTTTTCCAATGCCTTTCCTGCAGACTTCAAATTCAAGTGCCAGACACAAAGACAATAGCCTTAGCAGGATGATTTAGCTAGCTGCCCATATTACTTAATGTTTTTTCCCAGGCTGGGCGTGGTGGCTCACGCCTGTAATCCAAGCACTTTGGAGGCCAAGGTGGGCGGATCACCTGAGGTCGGGAGTTCAAGACCAGCCTGACCAACGTGGTGAAACCCTATCTTAAAAAAAAGGTTTTTTCCCTAAAATAAAATGTAAGCTTTAAAATCTGTATGAGTTATCTACTGCTGTGTAACAAATTACATCAAAACTTAGTGTGTGAAAACAATAGACTTTTTTTTTTTTTGAGATGGAGTCTCCTTCTGTCACCTAGGCTGGAGTGCAGTGGCGTGATCTTGGCTTACTGCAACCTCTGCCTCCTGGGTTCAATAATTTCTCCTACCTCAGCCCTGAGTAGCTGGGACTACAGGCATGTGCCACGATGCCCAGCTAATTTTTTTTTATTATTATTTTTAGTAGAAACAAGGTTTCACTATGTATGTTGGCCAGGCTGATCTAACTCTTGACTTTAGGTGATCCACCCACCTCAGCCTCCCAAAGTACTGCAATTACAGGCGTGAGCCACACAGCCTAGCCAATTTTTTTTTTTTTTTTGAGATGGAGTTTCACTCTTGTTAACCCAGGCTGGAGTGATCTCAGCTCACCGAAACCTCTGCCTCCTGGGTTCAAGCAATTCTCCTGCCTCAGCCTCCCAAGTAGCTGGGACTACAGGCGTGCACCACCATGTCCAGCTAATTTTTGTATTTTTAGTAGAGACAGGGTTTCACCATGTTGACCAGGATGGTCTCGATCTCTTGACCTCATGATCCACCCGCCTCGGCCTCCCAAAGTGCTGGGATTATAGGCATGAGCCACCGCTCCTGGCCTTTTTTTTTTTTTTTAAAGATGGAATCTTGCTCTGTTGCCCAGGATGGCGGACATTGGTACAATCACAGCTCCCTGCAGCCTTGAACTCCTAGGCTCAAGGGATCCTCATACCTCAGCTTCTTGAGTACCTGGGACTACAGATGCGTGCCACCATGTCTGGCTAATTTAAAAAAATTTTGGAAAGATGGGGTCTCACATCTTTCCCAGCCTGATCTCAAACTCCTGGGCTGAAGCAATCCTCCTGCCTCAGCCTTTCAACCTGCTGGGATTACAGGCATGAGCCACTGTGCCCAGACACACAGACATTTTTTTTAAAATCACACTTTCTATGGGGTCAGGAAATTGCAAGTGGCTTAACTGAGCATTTCTACCTTGGGGCTTATGGTGAGGCTGTAGTCAAGATTGCAGTCGTCTGAAGGCTTTATTGCAGCTGGAAAGAAGTGCTTCTGAGTTGCTCAACTCACATGGCTGGCAAAATGGGGCCCATTATTGGTGAAAGGCCTTAGTGCTTCTCCATGGGGATTACTCTGCATAGCTAATTGAGTGTCCTCATGAAATGCTGACAGTCTTCACCTATAACAAGTATTTCAAGAGAAAAAGCTAGAAACCATAGTGGTTTTTTGTTTGTTTGTTTGTTTGTTTGTTTGTTTTGAGACAGGGTCTCTCTTGTACTCCACTTCAGGCTGGAGTGCAGTGGTGTGATCACAGCTCATTATAGCCTTGATCTCCTGGGCTCAAGTGATCCTCTCACCTCAGCCTCCACAGCAGCTGGGTAGTCTACAGGTGCGTGCCAGCATGCCCAGCTAATTTTTTCAATCTTTGTTTTTAGTAGAGAAGAGGTCTTGCTGTGTTGCCCATGCTGGTCTCGAACTCCTGAGCTTCTGCCTCGGCCTCCCAAAGTGCTAGGATTACGGGTGTGAATCACAGCAGCTGGCCTGGTATCTTAAAATTTCATCCAAGAGATGAATGCCTGCTTTCTCTGCTCTCCTTTTTCCTTCTCTTCCTTTCCTCACTGTGGAGGTCTGGAGTCACTTCAGCCCTCTTCTTTCTCTAGCTCAATGCTCATTACGCTCACACTCCAGGCAGCTCCTTCACCTTGGGTAGTGGGGGAAAGCAGAGGTAGCTACCCTTTTTTTTTTTTTTTTTTTGAGATGGAGTCTTGCTCTGTTGCCAGGCTGGAGTGCAGTGGTGCAATCTCAGCTCACCACAACCTCCGCCTCCTGGGTTCAAGCAATTCTCCTGCCTCAGCCTCCCGAGTAGCTGGGACCACAGGTGCACACCACCACGCCTGGCTAATTTTTGTATTTTTAGTAGAGACGGGGTTTTACCATGTTGGCCAGGGTGGTCTCGATCTCTTGACCTCGTGATCCACCCGCCTTGGCCTCCCAAAGTGGTGGGATTACAGGCGTGAGCCACCGTGCCCGGCTACCCTTTACTAATTATAGTGGAAGAGGA
This sequence comes from Saguinus oedipus, assembly GCA_031835075.1. Lineage (NCBI taxonomy): Eukaryota > Metazoa > Chordata > Mammalia > Primates > Cebidae > Saguinus > Saguinus oedipus. Next base: position 72,067,413 of record CM063185.1, read on the forward strand.
AAACTCTGACTCACATAGCTTATCTAAAACTCACAATTTAATGAATTACTCTGACGATTATGTTAAAGCTACTCTACTTTGCATTTTTGTTGCCTCTGAGCTTAGAGTTTACCTGGAATGGTTCTTTTGCAGCTGACAGGGAGGGGAAATGGAGTCTTGCTCTGTGGCCCAGGCTGGACTGCAGTGGTGCAAACTCGGTTCACTGCAACCTCCACTTCTCAGGTTCAAGTGATGCTTCTGCCTCAGCCTCCTGAGCAGCTGGGACTACAGGCACACACCACCATGCCCGGCTAATTTTTGTACTTTTTTAGTAGAGATGGGGTTTCTCCGTGCTGGCCAGGCTGGTCTCAAACTCCTGACCTCAAGTGATCCATCCGCCTTGGCCTCCCAAAGTACTGGGATTACAGGCTTGAGCCACCAAGCCCAGCCTATGACTCTTAATTTTAAAGTGGATTTATATTATACTCTTATTTAATTTTTCAGAATTCAATTAGATTACATGGTAAAAATCTTGAAAAATAAGTTTTGAAATGTGGCAGATGATTTTGCCTGTCATTCAACTCAATGAGTTTTGTACCAGAATGAGCATGTGCCTCTTGTAGTAAAAGCATTCACCACATTTAATATGACAATAATGATTAAAGATATAGCGTTGTTTCTATGGCACAGCTTCTAAATATAAGCTAAGCAAGTTTCCATCAGGTGTTTAATTAAAGAAATGTCTGTTCCAATGTTGAGGAAAAATCAGTTGTGCTGGATGCTTATGGCTGTCTGCCATGTGGCCTTATTCCCAAGAACTCTTCAAGGATATTTATTTATTTATTTATTTACTTACTTATTTTTGAGACATAGTCTCACTCTATTGCCCACACTGGAGTACAGTGGCACAATCTTGGCTCACTGCAACCTCCACCTCCTGGGTTCAAGCGATTCTCCTGTTTCAGCCTCCCAGGTAGCTGGGGTTACAGGCATGCGCCACCACACCTAGCTAATTTTTGTATTTTCAGTAGCGATGGGGTTTTGCCATGTTGGCCAGACTGGTCTGAAACTCCTTACCTCAACTGATCTGTCTGCTCGACCTCCCAAAGTGCTGGGATGACAGGCATAAGCCATCATGCCCAGACTATTCATTTTTTAAATTATTTTATTTTATTTATTTCTGAGACAGAGTCTCGCTCTATCACCCAGGCTGGAGTGCAGTGGTGCAATCTTGGCTCACTGAAACGTCCACCTCCTTGGTTCAAATGATTCTTCTGACTCAGTCTCCCAGGTAGCTGGGATTGCAGGAACACACCACCATGCCTGGTTAATTTTTTGTATTTTTAGTAGAGACAGGGTTTCGCCATGCTGGCCAGGCTGGTCTCAAACTCCTGACCTCATGATCTGCTCGCCTCAGCCTCCCAAAGTGCCGGGATTACAGGCATGAGCCACCGCAGCCGGCTCATTTATTTTAAAAGATAATGTAACTATGAAGTTTTTGTAAAGATGACTGTGTTAGTTGGAACATAGTAAAGTGCCAAGTAAATAACATGAATACCTTGAACGGAAATAGAAAAGGTATAGGTTGCTACATCCACACAGCTATATGGAGCAAAAGGCACAGCAGCCACCTCCCTGTTGGAGGGGAAACTCACCTGGCTGTCCTCTCCCACAGAGGGGTCTTGCTGCTGGTGGCACCACCTGTTGATGGATAGAATCTTCAGGGTCTTTTTTTTTTTTTTTTTGAGACGGAGTTTCGCTCTTGTAACCCAGGCTGGAGTGCAATGGCGCCATCTCGGCTCACCGCAACCTCCGCCTCCTGGGTTCAGGCAATTCTCCTCCCTCAGCCTCCTCTTGTTGCCATTCTCTCAGAGGCTTTACTCCTTCTTGATCCCTTTCAACTGTCCTGCATCCTTTGGTTACATTTCTAATGGTCACCAGATGCAAACTAACTGGTGACCCCCAGCACATTCCTGAATGCTTACTGTCAGAAGAGGAGAATTGGAGATCAATTGCCCAGGGTTGTTTTTCCAGGTGTACTAACCCTCCAGCAGACCCAGCTGGGCCTCCTGAAACCATTCCCAATGTAATACATGCATAATGTACAGCATTTTAAATGGACGAAAGAGTGCAGTGAAAATAAATACCTTGTAAATGCAAATTATAGACAATTTTTGCTTGTGAAATACAAATTCACTGAAATACTCTTGTGTCTGTGCTGTGGACTGGTGGGTTTTTTGTTTTCTTTTTGGTTATTGGCTATTTCCCTTTAATTTCACATCACTTTATTTCTTCCTCAAATTTCTGGTCAGATGATGGTGCAATATGTTTTTTAAGCACAATTACCCTTTATAAGGTTACCCTTCATAAGATAAATGCTTTTTCTTTTCTTTTTTTGAGACAGAGTTTCCCTTTTGTTGCTCAAGCTGGAGTGCAATGGTGCAATCTCAGCTCACTGCAACCTCCGCCTCCCGGGTTCAAACGATTCTCCTGCCTCAGCCTCCCTAGTAGCTGGGATTACAGGCACCTGCCATGATGCCCAGCTAATTTTTTGTATTTTTAGTAAAGATGGGGTTTCACTATGTTGGCCAAGTTGGTCTCCAACTCCTGACTTCAGGCAATCCACCCACCTCGGCCTCCCAAACTGTTGGAATTACAGGCATGAGCCACCGTACCCGGCCTTTTTTTTTTTTTTTTTTTTTTCGATAAGGTCTCACCCTATTTACTTGGCTGGAATGTAGTCACAAAATCATGGCTCACCTCCCTGGGCTCAGGTGATCCTCCCACTTCAGCCTCCCCAGTAGCTGGGACTGCAGGCATATGCCACCATGCCTGGCTACTTCTTGTACATTTTGTAGAGAGGGGGGTTTGCCATGTTGCCCAGGCTGGTCTTGAACTCGTGGGCTCAAGCAACCTACCTGTCTTAGCCTCCCAAAGTGCTGGGAATACAGATGAGAGCCACCACACCTGGCCAAAGGAAAATTTAAACTTTTTTTTTTTTTTTTTTGGTCGGTTAAAGGGATTTGGGAGAGAAGCCTAGATAGATGTATGCGTTTGGTCTGACAGCTTGATCTAAACTACGTATTTGTCTTTGGTTTTGCTGTTTCTGTGTCTGGACTCCTAGTTTTTGGCTGTGGCACAAGGACCTTGGCTTGGGTTTCGTCTCCATTCTCCTTGCTTTTACTGTTTCTGATGGAATTCCTGCACTGGCTGTGGTTGCTGAACCTAATTTCTGTTCTTGCTATTGTGTTTAATGTTGTGATGACCTGTCCAATCCCTCAGGACGGGGGAGAGGACCTGGGCGAGGCCTCTGCAGTGTCTGGTGGCGGTGGTAGCTGCCTCTCCAGCCCCTACTTGTCCCCTTCTCCGTTGCTCTCGCTGCAGTCACACAGTCTCCTCTCAGGGCCTGGAGCTAAAACGAAAGCCCAGTTTTGCGTCACAGGCCTCTTCATGCTTTCCTCTGTGTCTAGAGCAGGCCCTTTTATACACTCTAACACTCAGACATTGCAGGCCTCGGTTCTGATACCACATCCTCAAGAAGATCTTCCCTGACTCCCTGTGCAATCTAGCACCTGGAGCATGTAGCAGTTTTCTCAGGGAACTCATTACAGTTTGTAGTTGTGTTTATTTGTATTGTAATTTAATTAACACATTTTTTGAGACCACTAGACTCACAATTACGTCCAAAGGATCATGTCTGTTTTGCTCATTTCATCTCAGCTAAGAGCAGTGCCTATATGAATTGCCAAAGAGGAAGTCAAGTGCCAGTGAGTCTTCAGTAACATGGTTTCAATGAAGACATTGAAATGGTAAATAAGACTGATGTTTAATTCTTCTTGGATTTCTGACATTAATAGTATTATAGGACAGATGTTTATATTTATAGCATAGAACAATACACATAGAGCTATATATGTATCATAAAATAATTTATATTTACGGCACAGAAATTAGATGGTGACAATTTTGAAACACACCAACTTATAGATTTCTTAAAGTATACATTTTGTCCTAATAATATATATACATATTTTAAAGACAGGGTGTCCCTTTGTTACCCAGGCTAGAGTACAATGGTTCATTGCAGCCTCAACTTCCCAGACATAAGCAATCCTCCCACCTCAGCCTCCCAAGTAGCTGGGACCACGGGTGTGCACCACCACACCTGGCTAATTAAAAAAAAAATTGTTTTTCTTTTTAAAGATGAGGTCTCACTATTTTGCCTAGGCTGCTCTTGAACTCCTGAGCTCAAACGATCATCCTGTTTCAGCCTTTCAAAGTGCTGGGATTACAGACAACAGCCACCATGTCTGGCCTATTAATATTTTATTTATTTATTTAGTTAGTTTTTAAGACAGGGTTTCACCATGTTGGCCAGGCTGGTATTGAACTCCTGACCTCAGGTGATTCACGCCCCCTCGGCCTCCCAAAGTGCTGAGATTACAGGCCTGAGCCACCACGCCTGGCCTAATATTTTATTTAACAACCTCAACTCATATATATGTCAACATTATGAGATACTTTGTTTCCATTTTGTAGGCTTTATTAACAACATAACCTCAGTGTGAGTCACAGTTCTTTAGGCAACAACGATGTGGCTACAATAAGTTAACTATTATTGCTGTAACAGATTCTACGAATTTAAATTCATCTGAATTTGCTTTATGAAAATGTAGACTAGAATATTTTCTCCTGTGTTGTAGACACAACATAGTAAACATCGTCCACCTATATATTAGGTTGGTGCAAAAGTAAATTGCCATTAAAATTTTTGAGAGAGGGCCAGTGGTGGTGGCTCACGCTTGTAATCACAGCACTTTGGGAGGCTGAGGTAGGTGGATCACTTGAGGTCAGAAGTTCGAGACCAGCCCGGTCAACATGGTGAAAACCTGTCTCTACTACAAATACAAAAAAGCCAGCTGTGGTGGTGCGCGCCTATAATCCCAGCTACTCAGGAGGCTGAGGCAGAGAATCGCTTGAACCCAGGAGGCAGAGGTTGCAGTGAGCTGAGAAGGTGCCACTGCATTCCAGCCTGGGCAACAGAACAAGACTCTGTCTAAAAACCAAAAAATTTAAGAGAGACACTGTCTGCTATGTTGCCCAGGGTAGTCTCAAACTTCTGACCCCAAGCTATTCTCCCACCTCGGCCTCCCAAAATGCTGATATTATAGATGTGAGCCACTGCACTTAGTCTATCTTATTAAATAATTTTATAATACTAAAAATCCTAAATTATGTTGGTTACGGTTTTTAGTGAAAAACAGATAAGTCTATTCTCACTAATTTAAGCAGCAAATGCTAGTAAGTAAATCATAGTATTAAGGTGATTGTCAGGCTCATCTGTTTAGTACAGTTCTGGTTTACCCTTGAAATTGTTAATAGCAGGCTGGCCGAGGTGGCTCATGCCTGTAATCCCAGCACTTTGGGAGGCTGAGGCACATGGATCATTTGAGGTCAGGAGTTCCAGACCAGCCTGACCAACATGGTGAAACCCTGTCTCTACTAAAAATACAAAAATTAGCCAGGCATGGTGATGCATGCCTGTCAGCTACAGGGGAGGCTGAAGCAGGAGAATCGCTTGAACTCGGGAGGCAGAGGTTGCAGAGAGCTGAGATCGTGCCACTGCACTCCAGCCTGAGCAACAGAGCGAGACTCTGTCTTAAAAAAAAAAAAAAAAATTAGCTGGGCGTGGTGACAGGTACCTGTAATCCCAGCTACATGGGAAGCTGAGGCAGGAGAATTGCTGAAACTGGGAGGCAGAGGTTGCAGTGAGCTGAGATCGTGCCACTGCATTCCAGCCTGCGTGAGACAAAGCAAGACTCTGTCTCAAAAACAAAAAACAGAAAACCATCACAGCAACATCAGACTAGCATTTGACCAAATATTTGGGAACTGTAACCTAGCAATGGCATATAACATTATCATCCCACTGCCTTTTTTGTTCTTATTCAATTAAAAGCATCCAGCTCCATCTTCCACATGCCTTCCTACTCTTATGATTATTTGGTCCCTGAAACGATTGTCTTTGATAAGTTCCTCATTCCACATGGCCAAGTGATCATTTAGGTAACCGTCTCTCCCTGCTGCGGTGGTCTGGATCCTCGCTGCCTTTTAACCTGACCACATCACATGAGCATTTCCTGAAAGGTCTGTTGCCCATCACCGCATCTGCTATTAATTACTACATTGGTCAAGGCTCTTGTTTTCAAATAACACAGTTCACTCTGGCTAATTTTAGCTGAAATAGATTTAATAAAAGATGTTAGGTAGTTGACGGGATAATTGAGAAGGCTGGGTAAACGGCTAAGTCTCCATAAATACGGTCTAGAGCCATCCTGAAGTACTGCCCTAATGAGAGAGTCGCCACTGTTGCTGCCAGTTCCAGACCACACAGCGGAACCAGCCTGATGAGAAAACTCCCGGGTGCCAGCCCCAAGGGTGGAGGTCTGAAAGTGCATTGCTTATGACGTCTATACAGAAGGATGGAATAGCAACAGTGCGTCTCTGTTTATTCTAGTTTGAAGGAATAGCCGTCTTCAAGTGTTGAATATCTAACTTCATTTTTTTTTTTTTTTTTTTAAGAAGGGGCTTTACCTTGTTGGCCAGGCTGGTCTTGAACTCCTAACCTCAGGTGATCTGCCCACCTCGGCCTCCCAAAGTGCTGAGATTACAGGCATGAGCCCCGAATATCTAACTTCAAAACAGTGGTGACAGTGCAGTGTCGACACTGACACTTCCAGATAATTAGGTAAGAATCTAGGCTCGGCCTCCCTCTTAAGGGCTGTGAATTTAAAGTAATCACGATAACTTCAAGCAACAAAATGCTCTAGGTTGTTGGGGTAGAAGGATTTGGAGATGGCCCCCAGGATTCTGTCCCCTGATACACGCGCCCTGTAAAACCCCCTTCCCTGGAGTGTGAGTGGGAACAGTCACTGTGATGGAATCAGAGTCGGTGATTCCCAGGACCCCACAATGAGGTTGCTAATGGGTTCACCTTGACTTTATCACAAGGGAGATGGTCCTTGGAGGACCTGGCCTAATCAAAGGAGCTCTTTAAAAGAAGGTGGGCCGGGCCGGTGGCTCTCACCTGTAATCCCAGCATGCTGGGAGGCTGAGGCAGGCGGATCATGAGGTCAAGAGATCGAGACCATCCTGGCCTCCATGGTGAAACTCCATCTCTACTAAAAATACAAACATTAGCCTGGCATGGTGGTTCGCACCTATAGTCCCAACTACTTGGGAGGCTGAGGCAGGAGAATTGCTTGAACCCGGGAGGCAAAGGCTGCAGTGAGCTGAGATTGTGCCGTTGCACCCCAGCCTGGTGACAGAGGGAGACCCTGTCTCAAAAAAACAAAACAAAACAAAACCACAAAAATTAGCCAGGCATGGTGGTGTGCACTTGTAATCCCAGCTACTCAGGAGACTGAGGCAGGAGAATCACTTGAACCCAGGAGGCGGAGGTTGCAGTGAGCAGAGATGGCGCCACTGCACTCCAGCCTAACAGTGGGAGACTCCATTAAAAAAAAATAATAATAAATAAATAAAGAAGGTGATGCATCGGTGAAATACTCTCCTGCCGGCTTGAAGACAAGCAAACTGCCAGGTTGTGAGAGAAGGCAGTCGCATAGCTGAAACCTGCGGGTTATCTCGTTACTTGAGGATACAGCCTGGCCAACAGCCAGCCAGAAAATGGTGACTGCAGTCCTATATAGCAAGGAACTGACCTTTTACCAGCCCTCTAAGGAAGCTTGGAAGAAAGTCCTAATCTTGAGATGAGGACATGGCTTGACCAACACCCTGATTTCAGCCTTGTGAGGCCCACGCAAGTACCCAGCATGCCACACCAGACTTTCACCTTACAGAAAGTTTCAGGTGATAAATGGGGATTGTTTAAGCCACTAAGTTTGTGGTAATCTGTTATACACATAGAAAATGATACAGTTGTGGTTAGGAGCTACTGAGAAAATTCTTAGTGGCATAAAAATGCCTCTCAAAATCTCATCACTTTTTGGAATGAAGACTTTTTTGAAGATATGGGAGAAGAGAAGAAAAATACCCAGCAATGCATCAGTGAATCCACTGAATACATTTCTTCAAGTACAGGATTCTTATGCTCTCACCAGTGATTTAAAGAAACAAAGCCCAGATTAGGGTGTAAATCAAAAGGCCTGTCTCCAAGTGCCAAGATCTGCTATAGAACTTGGCCTGTTATTGGTACGTTTAAATAGTAGCTTATCATTATTATGAAATATATATTGGTACATATTTTTAAAATCTCTCTTTCTTTTTTTTTTTTTGAGATGAGATCTCACTCTGTTGCCCAGGCTGGAGTGCAGTGGTGCAGTCTCAGCTCACTGCAACCTCTGCCTCCCAGGTTTAAGCAATCCTCCCATCTCAGCCTCCTGAGTAACTGGGACCACAGGGGCACACCACCACGCCCAGCTAATTTTTTGTATTTTTGGTAGAGATGAGGTTTCGCCATGTTGCTCAGGCTGGTCTCGAACTCCTGAGGTCAAGTGATTCATTTGCCTCTGTCTCCCAAAGTGCTGGGATTACAGGCATAAGCCACTGGCCTGGCCTAAAATCTCATTCAGTTCTACAATTGAGAAGTTCCTACTGCTTCCTTTGTTAAAGCTAAAACCCATTCCCCTGAGTGAGCAATACTGCCCATATGCATATTTCTAACCACTGAATTCTTTATTTAAAAAAAAATCAAAATACTTTATGTACTTCTTGTCAATTTTAAAATTAAAAAAAAAATCAGTGAATGTCTTCTTTTCTATATCCAAATTAATTTTACTGAAATAAATGGAGAGAGGATAGTAGCATTAGTGTTTTTTCTTTCTTAATAATGGAATCTTATTTCGAATGATTGATCTGATTCACCAACAGATGATTGAATTTCAGATACTGTTTGAAAATACCTAGTGGCTGTAGAACAGAATGTCTGACCATGCTTTGTAGACCTATCCCAATTTTTAAGCTTCAGGATACTGAAAAGCTTTATAGCCTCTGCTGCTATTTATCTAATCACTGGCAATTTAGAAATTTCTTTTGGTTGTTAAAGAAACCAGAAAAACAGAATTTTAAAGAAGATACTTTTGTGTTCTTCCTTTTTTTTTTTAAAGACAGGGTTTCACCATGTTGGCCAGGCTGGTCTTGAACTCCTGACTTCAGGATCCACTTGCCTTGGCCTCCCAAAGTGCTGAGATTACAGGCGTGAGCCACTGCGCCCGGCGTGTTCTTCCCATTATGTGATGTCTGGAGCTAGGCATTTCAGGGCTGGCATGTGGCTTCCAGTCCAGGCTCCTTCTGTGCTTCCCCTCAGCCATCCTTAGTGTCTGTTTATTGCCTCCTAAGCACAAGCTCCCTGCACCATCTCTGCCATCATGTCTGCCCTCAAAGACAGGAGAGAAAGGGCAATGGAAAATATTTGTTAGCTGAGAGTATGCTTTTTTTAAAGAGGTTACCTAAGAATCCCAGCCAACGGCATCCACTTACATTATTATATTTTTTTTTGAGATGGAGTCTTGCTCTGTCACCATGACTGAAACGCAATGGCGTGCTCTTGACTCATTGCAACCTCTGTATCCGGGTTCAAGTGTTTCTTCTGCCTCAGCCTCTTGAATAGCTAAGACTACAGGCGTGCGCCAACATGCCTGGATAATTTTTGTATTTTTAGTAGGGATGAGGGTTTTACCATATTGGCCAGGCTGGTCTTGAACTGCTGACCTTGTGATCTGTCGCCAGGCTGGTCTTGAACTGCTGACCTTGTGACCTGCCTGCCTCGGCCTCCCAAAGTGTTGGGATTACAGGCGTGAGCCACTGCGTCTGGCCAACATCTTTTTTGTTGTTGTTGCTTTATTATTATTATTTTTTATTTTGAGACAGAGTGTCACTCTGTCACCCAGGAGTACAATGGTGTGATCTTGGCTCACTGCAACCTCCGCCTCCTGGGTTCAAGCCATTCTCTGACCTCAGGCGCCCATGTAGCTGGGATTACAGGTGCTGGCCACCATGCCTGGCTAATTTTTTGTATTATTATAATAATAAGTATTTTTTGAGATGGAGTTTCGCTCTTGTTGTCCAGGCTGGAGTACAATGGCACAATCTTGGCTCACCGCAACCTCAGCCTCCCAGGTTCAAGCCATTTTCCTGCCTCAGCCTCCTGAGTAGCTGGGATTACAGGCATGTACCACCACACCCAACTAATTTTTTGTATTTTTAGTAGAGATGGGGTTTCTCCCTGTTGGTCAGGTTGGTCTTGAACTCCTGACCTCAGGTGATCCACCCGCCTTGGCCTCTCAAGGTGCTGGGATTACAGGTGTGAGCCACTGTGCCTGGCAGTACTTTAGTGCTTAAGAACATTTATATAGCAATAAACAAAGAAAATTTGTTCTAAGGAAAACAAAACTGGAGTTACAATAAAGAGATGAACAACTTGGTGAACATTTTCAACACTGAAATAGATTTTATACAACATGGAGACACTGTTTTCCTGGTTAGAAGAACAGTTGATCCAGCTGAGGATAACTTGCCTTTTGCGTATTAGCTCAGAATAGTCAGAGTTTTGCCCACTGAGGAAGCAGGTTAATTTCAGAGGAGTGCAATGTTAGGTGGGAGAGAACTGATGAGTGAACACACTTCATAACCATTGTCATTCAGCACACCATCCACATAGAATCTCTAGAAGATGGCATTTTTATGCCAACCAAAATATATTTACTCTACTTATAGGCATGTAAAATACATTTGTGCCTTTGTTCCCTGTCTGTAAAATAGGAAAAATAATTATACCTACCTTAACTCAGACTTCCGACTTAATATGGGAAAATCATGTAGAATGCTGTGTGGTATGTACCAAATGCTTTATGAATTTGCTATTGTTTGTTATTTAAGCATATTAGAAAATAGAGTTAATAACATCTGTTCTTCGGATGAAGTTCATATAGAGCTGTCAAACGGTGATTTATTCTTCCTGGGGAGAGTGAAGAACGATGGCTTGAAGTCAAATTTCTGCCTCCCTGTGTTTTTGTTGGCTATGATAAGATTGTTTCACTTTCATTCGAAAGTGGACCTTAGCAGGATTATCAGAGAGGATCGAGGGAGGGAGGTGCAGACACTGAGTCCATAGCAACTAGCTCTCATTACCTGGATCCTCCATTTCCTCTGTGTATTTGTAAAGCCTCTTTTATCCTTGTTGGATACAAGTTTTCTGCCTGTAAGTTTCAAGCCAGCAAATTACCTGATGAACCTATTAAAGTGAAAGAAAGCATTGCTTCCAGGAAATGTTTTGTGACCTCCTCTTCCACAGACTTTCCACTGAGCCCATGGCTGCCTAAAGACCACTACTTTACCTCACCACACCTGCAGCTAGAGGTGGCCATATGACTAAGTTTTAGCCATGAAATGTTGAGAAGGTAATAGGTGACTTTTTCTCAGCTTTGCCCTTACAAAGATTGCGTATGCTTGACCCTTTACTCTCTTCCTGCTGGCTATGAGATGGACAGAACAAAAGCAGGCATCTTAAATCCAGAGACAGCCAGGCATGGTGGCTCATGCCTGTAATCCTAGCACTTTGGGAGGCCAAGAAGGGTGGATCACGAGGTCAGGAGTTCGAGACCAGCCTGGACAACATGGTGAAACCCCGTCTCTACTAAAAATACAAAAATCAGCCCGGGGTAGTGGCACGTGCCTGTAGTCCCAGCTATTTGAGAGGCTGAGGCAGGAGAATCACTGGAATCCGGGAGGCGGAGGCTGCAATGAGCTGAGATCATGCCACTGCCCTCCAGGCTGGGCGACAGAGAAAGACTCTGTCTCAAAAATAAAAACCCAAAGATGAACTTCCTATTTCTGGATGTCTACAGAGAAAGAGACAAGCACCTACTGGAGGCTAAGGCAGGAGAATCGCTGCCTTAGAGAGTTGGAGGGTGCTGTGAGCCGAGATCATGCCACTGCTCTCCAGCCTGGGTGACAGAGCCAGACTCCATCTCAAAACAAACAAACAAAAAGCCAGAGATGAAATACCTATTTCCAGACGTCTACGGAGAAAGAAACAAGCATCTACTTGTTTTTCTCTCTCTCTCTCTTTTTTTTTTTAAATAGAAATGGGGTTTCGCCATGTTGGCCAGGCTAGTCTTGAACTCCTGATCTCAGTTGATCCACCCGCCTCTGCCTCTCAAAGTGCTGGGATTACAGGTGTGAGCCACCACACCCAGCCAAGCATCTACCTTATTGAAGCCAATGTATTTTGGCATTCTCTGCTACAGACGCTTAGGTGGAACCCAGTTAAATACAGGGACTGGCAATATGCCTTGTCTTGGGAGTACTTGGAGTATTTGGAATATCTCACAGTACTTGAGAGAAGATAAAAGGAAAACCCAGTAGAAAAAGCACAGGACTGATTTTAATTCTATTTTTGTGGTGCCACGGATGGCAATCCACTCAGCCTGATAGCTGTGGCCAGGAAGGCAGGAGTTGCAGCAAAGGAGGCTGGGCTGAAGGCATCTGTCATTTTTCTGCCTTAGTGTACAATGGGATATTTTTCTCTTAGGGTTAAAAATATTTTGCAGACTAGGTTGGCTTTAGGAAAATGTTTTTGTTTCCTCTCGAGAGGTGTGCGTGTGTGTATATGTGTGTATGTTGTTTAAAAGTGACCCTGAGGGCTGGGCTCAGTGGCTCATGCCTATAATCCCAGCACTTTGGGAGGCTGAGGTGGGTGGATCATCAGGTCAAGAGATCAAGATCATCCTGGTCAACACGGTGAAAACCCGTCTCTACTAAAAATATAAAAATTGGTCTGGCGTGGTGGCTCACGCCTGTAATCCTAGCACTTTGGGAGGCCGAGGTGGGTGGATCACCCGAAGTGAGGAGTTCAAAACCAGCCTGGCCATCATGGTGAAACCCCATCTTAAAAAAAAAAAAAAGTTTAAAAAGAAAAAATATATAAAAATTAGCTGGGCATGGTGGCGCACACCTGTAGTCCCATCTGGGCTGAGGCAGGAGAATTGCTCGAACCCAGGAGGTGGAGGTTGCTGTGAGCTGAGATCGCGCCACTGCACTCCAGCCTGGGTAACAAGGGCAAAATTCCATCTCAAAAAAAAAAAAAAAGTGACCCTGAGATAAGTAGGAGCAGAGGGAGGGAATAAAGAGGTGTGGTTTCATCTTACACTTGCAGAGTGACCTTGAAATAGAAGAGCTATGGATCCCTGGAGCCACCCTAAATGGTCTTCATGTCCGTGTGCTCCCCACTGTTGGTGATATTCTCAGAGTGCTGCTATGGATTATTTACACTGTGGATTGTCCAGGTGTGTGTGTGTGTATGTGTGTGTGTGTGTGTGTGTGTGTGGTGTGTGTGCCGATGTGTGTATTGGGGAGCAATGAGGGTGCGGTAGGGACAAATTCTAGGGTACATATATTTAATCTATGGGGTAGGAGGGTCCTTTTCATGCAGTGAAGAATTGTGGAGGGGACTCCCTCTGAAGATTCCAGGAGATAGAAACAAAGCTGGGGACTGGAGTTTGTCCACAGGGAAAGCCCTATCATGGGGTTTGAAATCCCCTTTTCTTGGACTCTGGAAACAATCAAATTCAGCATCCGGTGTAGACATGTTCCCACTAATTGTCTGGCAGTATTCCGGACTGTCTGTTCATTAAGTAGTCGTGTGTTACTAATACGTAGGGAACTAAGGGATGTGTGATGCTGACAAGACTGGTGTTCTCTGTGACTCCATTTTCTGATGCTGTCATCACCAATGACAGCATTATTTCAAGGGAAAGTATGGTCTTATTTTTCCATGGCAAGCAAAAAGGGAACCAGAAACCAAGTCAGAATTGATTGGAGTCAGGGTCGCTGAGGAGACAGGTTATAGCCAGATGGTCTCAAGGACGGAAATGAGATGGGCCCCGTAGTTTGAAAGATAAATATTTAATTACCTACCTTTCCTATAACAAAGTGTGTGTGTTGGTGGAGTGCTGGGTGCAAATCTCATTTAGAAGTGGGGAGGGGACTCAAGCTGTTTATGTAAATATCAAGGGAAAGGGTGACTCCTGCAGACCGGAAGGTTGGGAGCTTCCAGGGAGCATCCCGTGTTTGTACATCCTGTTTGTACACACAAACAAGTAGACAAACCAGGACAGTGAGTTTAGAGCGTGTAAGTGAGTGAACGGTGAATGTAGCTGATCCTCGAGTCCAGGCTGCTTTGGGAGGCTAGGAATAGGGTGTTGGATAAAGTACATTTTCAATTTGGAATCAAGGACTTGGAGTAGACCCTTTTGGCAAAGAGCAAGTCGCATGGGAGTGTCTGGGCAGAAGTGGACGGTCAGGAGCTGGTGGTCAGTGAGAGAGCAGAGATCAATATATTTTTTTATTTTTTATTTTTATATTTTTAGAAACGGGGTCTCGCTATGTTGCCCAGGCTGGAGTGCAGTGGCTATTCACAGGTGCAATCCCACTACTGATCAGCACGGGAGTTTTGACCTGCTCCGTTTCTGACCTGGGCCGGTTCACCCCTCCTTAGGCAACCTGGTGGTCGCCCGCTCTGGGAGGTCACCGTATTGATGCCAAACTTAGTGCGGACACCTGATCGGCATAGCGCACGCACTACAACCCAGAACTCCTGGGTTCAAGAGATCCTCCAGCCTCAGCCTCCCGGTACTGGGATTACAGGCACGCGCCACCACGCCCGGCAGAGATCAACATCTTAAAGCCACGTGCCTACCGAAGCAAGTCCGGCACGACATTACAGAGTGACACACCTTTACAAACCTGTGGGCTGAAAAAGGAATGGATTGTTTTTCCCCTTTACAACAGACACTTCTGGATCATGAAGAGAGAACACTTAGCTCTTCTCTGGCTTTAAAACAAAATAAATAGATGAATGAAGAATAAAAGAAGGAAGATCTTTGGCTTTACAGGCGATGAATGGCCTACCTGGTGATACTCTTTACCTGCTCTGTAAAAGAACATCGCTAGCCCATTCCATCCAGCAAGTGTTTCCCAAACTTCACTGGTCAAAAGCACGACCTGAGGTTCATCCCAAGCCAATTGACCCAGAACTGCAAAGAAGGGAATCTAAGACTGAACGTCTTTAACAAGGGCTCCTGTGCATTCTTTTGACCAAGGACATTTGGGAAATACCGTGTTTTCTAAGCAGTGGTGGTCATGTTAGACTGCTGGGGTACTTCTGTATGCAGAGAGCAGGTGTACTTAAAACAGGACAGGACTGGGCTGGGTGTGGTGGCTCACACCTGTGATCCAAGCACTTTGGAGGCCAAGGCAGGCGGATCACCTGAGGTCAGGAGTTCAAGACCAGCCTGACCAACATGGTGAAACCCCATCTTTACAAAACAAAAAACAAAACAAAACAAAAAAAACTTTAGGACAGGATATTAGAGGAGAAGGGAAATTAAAGTGAAGCTGAGATGAGAAACAGGAATTCAAAGAGCAGCGGAACCACATTAGTGGATTTCTAAGTTCTTTATCTGAGTTATTTTGTTTTCTGGGCCTCTTTTTCCTCATCTGTAAAAGGAAGGGGTTAATCTAGTTTTAGGGCCCTGGAGGATGTCCACAGGACCATTCTTAAGGGGAGAAGGCCTTAATCTGTTTGTGTTGCTATGAAGGAATAACTGGCTGGGTGCGGTGGCTCATTCCTGTAATTCCAGCACTTTGGGAGGCAGAGGCGGGTGGATCACCTGAGGTCAGGAGTTTGAGACCAGCCTGGCCAACATGGTGAAATCCCATCTCTACTAAAAATACAAAAATTAACCAGGTTTGGCGGGCACCTGTAATCCCAGCTACTCAGGAGGCTGAGGCAGGAGAATTGCTCGAACCTGGGAGGTGGAGGCTGCAGTGAGCTGAGATCGCACTTCAGCCTGGGTAACAAAGTGAGACTGTCTCAAAAAACAAACAACAAACAAAAACAGGAATAACTGAGGCTGGGTAATAGATGCAGAAAGGAGGTGTATTCGGCTCACAGTTCTGCAGATTATACAAGAAGCATGATGCCAGTATCTGCTTCTGATGAGGGTCTCAGGCTGCTGCTACTCATGACCAAAGGCTAAGGGGAAACAGTGTGCAGAGGTCACGTGGTGAGAGAGGAAACGAGAGAGAGAGAGAGAGAGAGACGGGGCGGGGGGGTGGGGGGAGGTGCCAGGCTCTCCTTAACAACCAGCTCTCACAGGGACACATAGACCAAGAACACATCATTCACCCCCAACCCTACCCAAGAAAGGGCATCAATCTATTAATGAGGGATCTTCCCCACGACCCAAACACCTCCCATTAGGCCCCGCGTTCAATCTTGGGGATGAAATTTCAACAGGATGGGTTTGGCGTGGTGACTCATACCTGTAATCCTAGCATTTTGAGAGGCCGAGGTGGCTGGATTACGAAGTCAGGAGTTTGAGACCAGCCTTACCAACATGGTGGAAACCCCTTCTCTAAAAGTAGAAAAATTAGCTGGGCGTGGTGGCACGCACCTGTAGTCCCAGCTACTCAGGAGGCTAAGGCAGGAGAATCGCTTGAACGCAGGAGGTGCAGGTTGCAGTGAGCCTTGATCATACCACTGCACTCCAGCCTGGGTGACAGAGCGAGATTCCGTCTCAAAAAAAAAACAAAAAAAAACAAAAAAAAAAACATTTCAACGTGATTACTGGAGAGGACAAACATCCAAACTACAGCAGGCTCCCTCAGGCTTATCACAATCTCCTCTTCAGCCAGAGCAAACCTGCTTGGATTTGCTTTGCTGATTGGGCTTCTATGTTAGATTTCATTTAAGTAAAATATTCAGTACGATTTAAAAACAAAATCTGAAAACGACTGCACTAAATGATTTCTAAGGTCCTTACAGCTCTAGGGTACTTCAGCAGCCGTGCCAACAACAGAGATCATTAGCGCAGAGAAGAGCATCAGGGGCCTTAGGACGCAGGCTACATTTTGAGACCTAGCTTTTAAATAGTGACTCCTGCTGTTCAAGCCTGCTGGCTTCCTTGTTGTGGGCTGACATTCAAGTGGAGAAGAAATAACTGTGGTGTTTCCATGAATATCCCAACTTAAAGACAAAAAAATCAAACACAAAGATTGTTTGTCATTGTGTAGACAAAATAATCACTGGTTAATGGCCTGAATTTTCTTCCTTTTCACTGATTGTTTTGGTATCAAGTAGCTATAGCCAGATGTAAGTTCTGTTGAGTGACTGGGCGTAAGACCAGCTGTGCATTCAAAAGCAGGTGTACCCTGCGACAAGCCAGGTGCCTGGTGGGAGAGCCTGCCAGGAGTTGAGAGATGCCACTTCCCCTATTTAGGCAGGGCATGCTATATGGTATCTTTAGAAACAAGCATCTGTTTACAAATGAATATAACCTTTGCCTACCTACTCACCTTTCAATCTAGAGGAAAGGACTGCTATGATGTCTGTGGCAAAACTTGGATTCAAGTCCAGCTCTGTCCTCGCTGTGTACTTTGGACAAATCACCTATCTTATCTAAACTGGGAGGCTATAATATCTACTTTGTAGCACTGCTGTGAGGATTAAATAAGATAATGTATGTGAAAGCGTTTGGTAAATAGCGCGGTCTTAAAAATGTAAAGATACATTTATCATAATGAATAATGGCACCATATTCAGGCAAACAACATTAGGAAGAAAACACTGTTACATTCACAAAGTATACAAATGCTTTTATGTATAATCACACAATAGATAGCATGATTATTAACACATCCGTTTATTCATTTATTCATTCATTCACTCATTCCTGCCTAGTCCCTGGGGAGATAAGAAGTAAATTAAGGGAAAATGGTTAGATAAAAAATACATTTAGAATTTGATGATCAAACAGTTCGGTGTCTATTGAGCCAGTACTGTGTTCCCGGAGCTCGGTTCCTTTCCCGGGGAGCACAGTTCTCCAGTGGAGAGGCTTACAGTCACGAAGAGAGGATAATGGCTTGGTGAAGTCTGAAAAATCCAGAGGATATCCAGAGCTTGCTCCCAGCTTGGCAGACTGATGCTGACTCAGCACAGATTTGATCTCAAGGCCACTTTCCAGGACGTTCACTGCTCTCCCCATTTCCATTCAATCACACTCATGTCCTGCCTGGGTGCTCAGGACTCTCCCAAATGCGCTGAATGAACTTCACATGAGCCCAGTTTAGCCTTTCAGAGTAGAATGACTAGACTTGCGGATGACTAGACTAGTATACTAGTAGAGAGATGGTTCCTCAGAGCCTCTCTAACATAGTACTGAAGGAAAAGTCTTTTTTTTTTTTGAGACGGAGTCTCACTCTATCACCCAGGCTAGAGTGCAGTGACGCGATCTCAGCTCACTGCAAACTCCGCCTCCCCGGTTCAAGCGATTCTCCTGCCTCAGCCTCCCGAGTAGCTGGGATTACAAGCACGCACCACCATGCCCAGCTAATTTTTGTATTTTTGGTAGAGACAGGGTTTCACCATGTTGGTCAGGCTGGTCTTGAACTCCTGACCTCAACTGATCCACCCACCTCAGCCTCCCAAAGTGCTGGGATTATAAGCGTGAGCCACTGCGCCCAGCCAGGAAAAGACTTTTTAAATAAAAAATAAAATAAAGACGGTGTGCCTCCTTTGAGCACGTTCTTTTTAAATGGTAGTAGCCAACACAAATGATTTAGCATATATGTTGAGACGATATGCAAGATGAAATAGCTTTAAGCAGCAGAGATAAAGGGACGGGGCTGCCAGTTACAGAGTTAACCACACCCTTTGGTTACCTGTGTAACATTGCATCATGCTGCACAAGCATGCGTCTCTCACAGGCGGATCATTTAGGTCACTGCCCACGGTTAATTCCAAACTTGCTCCTCTCGCTTTTACTGAACGTAAATAAAAACGAATTTAAGATTGGCCACTTACTCCCCTGCAGAAGGCTGGAAGTGGATGGGACCTACAGCTTTCCAGTCTAAGGGAAACCCTCGCCTTTGATCTCTCTCACGTCTCTCAGAAAATGGTAACAAAGAAGATTAAAGTTTTTCCCCTGTTGAGTGCTCCTCCTCCCTCCCACCCTTCCCTCTTTCTGAAGGGCTCTTAGGTCAGACAAGAGCATTGCATATATGTCGCAATCCGAAGCGATCAAGCAGGGATAAAGGGCGTGGTTTCCTGCCCGGGGAAGAAGGCTCTGCTGGCGGCCTCCCCTCTGAGTCTTAGTAAGAGGCTCCTTGACAAGCCCTGACTTTCTCCGTGCCTTTGACATTGATTAGTTCCAGGGACTCCTGTTGGGGGAGCCACCTGGTGTGTATTTTTCCTCTGCGTGTCAGAAAGACTTTCAGGCACCATGTGACTTTGAAGTGGGTGCCTCGTGGCCTGTTATAGAGATTCCTCAGAAAAAGACTGTGTCCTCTTCCACAGCCTGGTGGCAGGCAGATGTCTTCTTGCTTTGGATACTGTTTTGCCCAGGCCCATGGTGACATCCGTGCCTTGTTTCATGATATCTTGTAATCTTTTGTTCATTTATCTAGCAGTTTTACTCAGCTCTTGAGTATACACAAAATGTATATTTCCTTTACTGTTCTTCAATATAATATTAGTGGAACATGCTTTCTACTCTCTTTAAAATTCTTATTTATTTATTGAGGTGAAGTGTCACTCTGTTGCAATGGCGCAATCTCAGCTCACTGCAACCTCCGCCTCCGGGTTCAAGTAATTCTCCTGCCTCAGCCTCCCAAGTAGCTAGGACTACAGGCACTCACCACCACATCCGGCTAATTTTTTTAGGAGAGACGAGGTTTCACCTTATTGGCCAGGCTGGTCTCAAACTCCTGACCTTGTGATCCGCCCACCTCAGCCTCCCAAAGTGATGGGATTACAGGCATGAGCCACCACGCCCAGGTTAGAATTTTTTTTTTTTTTTTTTTGAGACGGAGTTTCGCTCTTGTTACCCAGGCTGGAGTGCAATGGCGCGATCTCGGCTCACCGCAACCTCCGCCTCCTGGGTTCAGGCAATTCTCCTGCCTCAGCCTCCTGAGTAGCTGGGATTACAGGCACGCACCACCGTGCCCAGCTAATTTTTTGTATTTTTAGTAGAGACAGGGTTTCACCGTATTGACCAGGATGGTCTCGATCTCTTGACCTCGTGATCCACCCGCCTCGGCCTCCCAAAGTGCTGGGATTACAGGCTTGAGCCACCGTAGAATTCTTTTTTAATACGCAAGGTTGTATAGATTTACAGTTTCATAAAAGTTACGTGGAAAACTAACTTTTGGAACTTAGATTATGTATTTTTTTTGTTTTTGTTTTTTTGTTTTGTTTGGTGAGATGGAGTTTTGCTCTGATGTTCAGGCTGGAATGCAGTGGTGCCATCTTAACTCACTGCAATCTCTGCCTGCTGGGTTCAGGCCATTCTCCTGCCTCAGTCTTCTGAGTAGCTGGGATTACAGGTGCCCACTACCACATCTGGCTAATTTTTGTAAGTTTAGTAGAGACATGATTTTATCATGTTAACCAGGCTGGTCTCAAACTCTAGACCTCAGGTGATTTGCCTGCTTTGGCCTGCCAAAGTGCTAGGATTATAGGTGTGAGCCACTGCATCCCGCCTAGATTATGTATTCCTTGTGACTAAACACCATTACAAATTAGTGATCTTCTAATAAATCTCATAATAATTCTAAGACCAAGGTTGTCCTGAACAAAGCATGGTCATCTCCACCACCAACACCATAATAATAATGACAACATGGCCGGGCGCGGTGGCTCATGCCTATAATCCCAGCACTTTGGGAGGCTGAGGCGGGTGGATCACGAGGTCAAG
Organism: Saguinus oedipus; assembly: GCA_031835075.1. NCBI lineage: Eukaryota > Metazoa > Chordata > Mammalia > Primates > Cebidae > Saguinus > Saguinus oedipus. Next base: position 72,088,169 of record CM063185.1, read on the forward strand.
AGATCGAGACCATCCTGGTCAACAAGGTGAAACCCTGTCTCCACTAAAAATACAAAAATTAGCTGGGCATGGTGGTGCGTGCCTGTAATCCCAGCTACTCGGGAGGCTGAGGCAGGAGAATTGCTTGAACCCAGAAGGCGGAGGTTGCGGTGAGCCGAGATCGCACCATTGCACACCAGCCTGGGTAACAAGAGCAAAACTCCGTCTCAAAAATAATAATAATAATAATAATAATAATAATAATAATGACAACTATAGCATTCACCGAAGGCATAGAAGTTTAAAAAGTAGATTCTCTAAATGACCCATTTTGTTCTTCATACCAGTATCCATATCATTTTACAGGCACATAACCAAGACTTAGAGAAGAGGAGAAGAGATTTGCCCAGGATCACTCAAGGGTACATGAAGGAGGCAGGATTTGAAGCCAGGTTTCCGACCGCAGAGCCACAGGGCCTGCCCAACATGTACAAATTTCATACATTTCTCTAAGAGTCATGCGATCTGGCCACAAGTGGCAATAAATGTACGAGAATGGGCATCCAGGCACCATGGTTTGGTCATGATGTTGCTGCCTGTCACTATGCGGTACTCTGTAAATCTCTTCACTCATCCAGGCCTCAGGTCACTCATCTCAAATCCCAAGAGCCTGAACAAGATGGGTGTCTGTCAACAGGGCTGACTCTATGCAGGTATGTCAGATTCTGCAAATGCCTGGCTGATTTCATGGAGGTGGAGGCTGACCTTTGATCACAGCAATCTTTTTTTTTTTTTGAGATACAGTCTCTGTCCCTCAGGCTAAAGGGCAGTGATGTGATCAGCTCACTGTAATCTCAAATTCTTGGGCTCAAGGGGTCCTCCTGCCTCCGCCTCCAGAGTAACTGGGACTACAGGCTTGCACCACCATGTCCAGCTAATTTAAAATATCTTTTTTGTAGAAACAGGGTTATGTTTTGTTGCTCAGGCTGGTCTCAAACTCCTGGTCTTAAGTGATCTTCCTGTCTCAGCCTCCCAAAATGCTGGGATTGTAGGTGTGAGCCACCATGCCTGGCAATAATTATTCTTAACTCTTATTTTCAAATTCCTAAATGTTTAGAGTTCATCTAAACATTATCTTAGTTCGAATGTTACAATGTGAACTCAAAACGTATTGTAGGAGAAACCTATTAGGCAGAACCAATAAAAAGATGTTGAAAACTAGTTTTTTTTTTTTTAGACAAAGTCTCGCTCTGTCACTCAGGCTGGAGTACAGTGGCACGTTCTCTGTTCACTGCAACCTCTGCCTCCCGAATTCAAGTGATTCATGTACCTCAGTCTCCTGAGTAGTTCGGGTTACATGTGTGTACCACCACACACAGCTAGCTAATTTTTGTATTTTTAGTAGAGATGGGGATTCATCATGTTGGCCAGGCTGGTCTCGAACTCCTGATCTCACGGTGATCTGCCTGCCTTGGCCTCCCGAAGTGCTGGGGTTACAGGCGTGAGCCACCATGCCCAGCCTGAAAACTAGTTTTGCAATCTGCCACTCTGTCATTCTTGGAATGAAACAAGATTGGAGTTGAAGAGGCCAGGAATGGTTGGAAATGGGAAGATTGCTAGATCTTTATAGAGAGTTGTCAGTGTGCTATTAGTCCCCTTTACCCTCGAAGGACGGAAAAGGGGGTGCTTTCTCTTACCCTATGACCCATGGAAAGGGCTTGCCCTGACCACTTAGAGTGCATGATTTGTGTCCCTTGCAGTGTGAGGGGAACCAGTGCACCAGGATCTGACTGACTTTATCTTGAGAAGGCTGGAGCAGGGGGCTATGCACATGGCCTGGAGCACTGTGACTGAGGTAGTAACTGTCAACCCTTTGTAAGAAAGAGAAAGAGCTAGCATGGGGGGGGTGCCTTAGATTCTACCTCAGAGAGCTACCTAGAAGAGCAAGGAGACCCCAATAGAGAAAGGCTGGAGGAGCCGGGTGCAGTGGCTCACCCCTGTAATCCCAGCACTTTGGGAGGCCAAGGCGGGTGGATCACCTGAGGTCAGGAGTTCAAGACCAGCTTGGGCCGGGCGCGGTGGCTCACGTCTGTAATCCCAGCACTTTGGGAAGCTGAGGCGGGCGGATCACAAGGTCAAGAGATCGAGACTATCCTGGCAAACATGGTGAAACCCTGTCTCTACTAAAAATACAAAAAAAATAGCTGGGTATGGTGGCGTGCACCTGTAGTCCCAGCTCTTCGGGAGGCTGAGGCAGGAGAATTGCTTGAATATGGGAGGCAGAGGTTGCAGTGAGCTGAGATTGTGCCTTTGTACTCTAGCCTGGGTAACAAGAGTGAAACTCCGTCTCAAAAAAAAAAAAAAAGTGAGGAGTTTGAGAAAGATCAAGGTAGGGACTGATGGAAGACTCAAGTCACCCATCTTGAAGACATCCACTTATGAAAGTCAAAAAAACAGCAAATGAAAGTCATAGAAGTGAGAGTCTCCCAAGAACCCACGAGAGGAAGAGTTATCTTCGGAAACACCATCCTAATGGCTAAACAGCAGAAAGGAGAGCTTTACTGGGGACATCAGTTTGCAAACAGGAAGAGGGAGTTTCTGGCATGTACCGAAGGCACTCTCTAGGCCAGGTGCAGTGGGTCACACCTGTAATCCCAGCACGTTGGGAGGCCAAGGTGGGCGGATTGCTTGAGCCCAGGAGTTTGAGACCAGTCTAGGCAACGTGGCGAAACGTCATCTCTACAAAAAATGCAAAACTTAGCTGGGTGTGGTGCCATAGCCTGCAGGAGGCTGAGGTAGGAGATAGGCTTGAAACTGGGAGGCGGAGTTTGCAGTGAGCTATAAAGTCTCACTGCCGCACTCCCGCCTGGGTGACAGAGGAAGGCCCCGTATCAAAAAAAAGAAAAGAAAAAAAAAGCCCAAAGCCCTTCTCCTTTCTCATTGCTGGAGCTTAGCCTCAGGCAGTGCTAACTGTGGAGCAGAGAAGCATAAATTTTGAAAGGAACTGAGAATTTTCATTCCACTGGACGCATCGGATTAATAACTGAACTGAAACTGAGGGAATGTGGGCGAAGGACTTTCTTTTTCTCTCCTTTTTTTTTTTTGTTTGAGACAGAGTTTCACTCTTGTTGCTCAGGTGGAGTGCAATTGTGCCATCTCGGCTCACTGCAACCTCCGCCTCCCAAGTTTAAGCTTTTCTCCTGCCTCAGCTTCCCAAGTAGCTGGAATTACAGGCATGTGCCAGCGCATCTGACTAATTTTGTATTTTTAGTAGAGGCGGGGTTTCTCCATGTTGGTCAGGCTGGTCTCGAACTCCCCATCTCAGGTGATGCACCCACTCCGACTTCCCAAAGTGCTGGGGTTACAGGCATGAGCCACCATGCCTGGCCATCGTCTTCCTTTTTAGATCTAAGAGAGGGATCAGAAAAAGCTGGCACTAAGTTACATCCAAAGGAAGAGAAATAGCAGCCTCATAGAATGGGCATGCAGGGGCAGAAGGGAGACACAGATGAAGACGTTTTTCTGCTGCGTTTCATGGGTCCCAAATATTTAATATAATGGTCACATCTATACACTTAAAAAATACAGCCATTAGGGCCGGGCGCGGTGGCTCAAGCCTGTAATCCCAGCACTTTGGGAGGCAGAGGCAGGTGGATCACGAGGTCAAGAGATCGAGACCATCCTGGTCAACATGGTGAAACCCCGTCTCTACTAATAATACAAAAAATTAGCTGGGCATGGTGGTGCGTGCCTGTAATCCCAGCTACTCAGGAGGCTGAGGCAGGAGAATTGCCTGAACCCAGGAGGTGGAGGTTGCGGTGAGCCGAAATCGCGCCATTGCACTCCAGCCTGGGTAACGAGAGCAAAATTCCGTCTAAAAAAAAAAAAAAAATACAGACGTTATTTTTCTTTGTTACAAGTAACTTGATTTTAGGCCCGGTGCAGTGGTTCACTCCTGTACTCCCAGCACTTTGGGAGGCTGAAGCGGGTGGATAACAAGGTCAGGAGTTCGAGACCAGCCTGGACAATATGGTGAAACCCTGTCTCTACTAAAAATACAAAAATTAGCCAGGCATGATGGCGGGCGCCTGTAGTCCCAGCAAGTCAGGTGGCTGAGGCAGGATAATTGCTTGAATCTGGAAAGTGGAGGTTGCAGTGAGCCAAGATTGTGCCATTGCACTCCAGCCTGGGCGACAGAGTGCGACTCCATCTCCAAAAAACAAAACAAAACAAGTAAGTTGATTTGACAGTGTTCCTCAATTTCAAAAGCTTGAAAACCACCAGAACTTGATGATGTTGAAAGCCACTTCCAACACTGGCATCAATACCATTAATTACAGAGTGGAAGAAAAGGTGGCTGAATGTAATTCCCCTAGCCCTTCACCATTGTGTTACTATCCTTTTTTTTTTTTTTAAAGAAATGGGGTTTCACCACATTGGCCAGGCTGGTCTTGAACTCCTGGCCTCAGGTGATCCGCCCGCCTCGGCCTCCCAAAGTGCTGGGATTACAGGCATGAGCCACTGTGCCCGGCCCCGTTTAGATCTTATGGCTTGATATTAAAGAAACTGGAATTTTCTTCTTCACAAAGAGACGGGAAATCTTTGATCCTGGTCACTCCCATCAGCCCATCCACCACCCCTAGACAATGGTCACTCTTACACGGATTGGCAGAGAGTAGAAGAGAAAATAAAGAAAATGGGTGGGGAGGGGTAACAAAAATGAGGCTGAGGAACAGAAAAGGAAAGAGGAAGTCTCGAGAAAGGTTACTGTGGGCACAGAGCGGCTTCCTTATCAGAAGGAGGAAAGGGAAACAGAGCCTGCTGAGGGAGGACCCGTTACTGCTTCAGGTACTGGCTGGGCACTGCCACCTCTCACTTGAATGAGGCTGCACACAATTACAGAAACATCTGCTGGTGTTTTTTTTTTTTTTTTTTTTGAGATGGAGCCTTGGTTCAAGCAGTTCTCTGCCTCAGCCTCCCATGTAGCTGGGATTACAGGCCCACACCACCATGCTGGGCTAAGTTTTGTATTTTTAGTGGAGACGGGGTTTTATCATCTTGGCCAGGTTGGTCTTGAACTCCTGTCCTCGTGATCTACCTGCCTCAGCCTCCCAAAGTACTGGGATTACAGGCATGAGCCACCGTGCCTGGCCGTCTTCCCGCTTTGTACACATGCCTTGGTACTGACCTACCACCCCTTCCAGTGTCTTTCCCCTCTCACGGGGACGCTGACATCCTCCTTGAGGCCTCACCCATGCCCCTTCCCCAAGGCCTGTCCCTAAACCAGCTGTACAATGTGTCACAGGGTTACCTACAGCCACAGGCTATGACTTGGTGCATATTCTCACAGTGCGAACTCTGTTTGCTGCCAAGTCATTTAAAATAGTGTGTATTGACCAGGTACGGCGTTTCATGCCTGTAATCCCAGCACTCTGGGAGGCCGAGGCGGACAGATCACCTGAAGTCAGGAGGTTGAGACCAGCCTGGTCAACATGGTGAAACCCTGTCTCTACTGAAAATATAAAAATTAGCCAGGTGTGGCAGTGGGCGCCTGTAATCCCAGATGCTCGGGAGGCTGAGGCAGCGGAATCCCTTGAGCCAGCATGTGGAGGTTGCAGTCAGCAGAGATCTCACCGCACTCCAGCCTGCGTGACAAAGTGAGACTCTGTCTCAAAAAACAAACAAACAGTATATTAAAGCAAACGGATATATTATGGTATAGGGTGTTGGATTCGTACAAATGCTTAATCCAGCTGGAGACTTGGAAATGCTGAGCATCTGGCTGCTGCAGACTTAGTTCACTCAGCGTTATTAATTCACTCTGATCTCCTATTAGAGATATTTTTTCCCCCTGGAAATGATTGAGGAAATTTGGCCTAATTTGCTCATCTTCTGAGGAGCGTCTATATTGGGCACTCCATTAACAAAAGTATTAGCAAAAAACCAGACATGGCACTTTATATTTTATTTTTGAGATGGGGTCTCCCTCTGTGGCCCAGGCTGGAGTGCAGTGGTGCAATCTCAGCTCACTGCAGCCTCTGTCTCCCAGGTTCAAGCAATTCTCCTGCCTCAGCCTCCTGAGTAGCTGGGATTACAGGCACACCACCATGCCCAGCTAATTTTTTGTATTTTTAGTAGACACGGGGTTTCACCATGTTGACCAGGATGGTCTTGATCTCTTGACCTCGTGATCCGCCCACCTCGGCCTCCCAAAGTGCTGGGATTACAGGCGTGAGCCACCTCACCAGGCCGACGTGGCATTTTAATGACAGAAATGAAGGCAGTTTGATGGGAGGTGGAAGAGCCCTGCAGGCGGTAGGTGAAGTGGTTCTGCCAGCTGACGGAGCCAGCTCTGTTAATCAGTGTCTGTGTGGGCCAGGTCATAAAAATAGGAAGCACCCAATGAGCGTTTTTTAGACCAGCTTTTCCCAAAGTCTATTTCAAGGAATCTTAGTCTTATGAAATGCCTCAAACAAGAAGGGTTCTGTGGTCAGATAAGTCTGGGAGACAGACACTCTTGGAGATTCACAAAGTACAAGGTGTTAACGGCTCTGAGAAATCATACAAGGAAACAAACAAATTGGTTTGGCTCAGTGTTGCCAAGTATAATGGACCCCTTTAAAACACACGTGACTCTTCCCTTTATAACTCTTATAATACCCCAGAATCTGTATTCTAGGGAACCCGCCAAAGGAGACGCCTTCCTATTTAGGTGTCAGATAATATTATAGACCAGAAGTTGCCATTCCTCACTCAAGGGCCCTTTTGTTTTTCTCCCATCCCACCCTATCCTTTTCTCTTTTTTTTGAGATGGAGTCTTGCTCTGTTGCCCAGGCTGGAGTGCAGTAGTATGAATGTGGCTCACTGCAACCTCCACCTCCTGGGTTCAAGCGATTCTCCTGCCTCAGGCTCCCCAGTAGCTGGGACTACAGGCATGTGCCACCACGCCCGACTAATTTTTGAATTTTTAGTAGAGACTAGGCTGGTCTCGAACTCTTGACCTCAAGTAATCCACCCGCCTCGGCCTCCCGAGTGCTGGGATTACAGGTGTGAGCCACCACAGCTGGCCTGCTCTCTTCTTTTGTCTCATGCTTTGGACACCTTTTCTTAGCAAATCGAACCATATTTATCTCATTCACAGTGATATGTAAACATAGCAATGTATAGGCAGTATTCGCTGGCACAGGTTCCTTCATTTCAGCTTTCCGCCCCTGTGCTCCCCTGCTGGGCTGTTCTGCTTTGGGTACTTTCTAGATATCACCACCTGATAACAGTCGGATCCACAAGTTTCACCAGAGCAATGCCAGAGGTGTCATCAACAGCCAGTTAGGACTTGGGCAACATGAACTAGTCTGCTGGCACACTGAATTGATCTAATTTTAGCCCAGAGCAAAGAAATAGGATGCTTTGGCTGACTTGTATAAATAGGTATATGGTGCGCGTACAATTGTTGTTAGAGATTTTTAAATGGTAAAATAGCGCTGGAATGTCTTGCCCACTTCACAAATCCCTAAGAGTCTGGTATTAGGCGTGGGAAAGTTCCACAGTAAGTCATTCTACAAATGGTATTATCGTGCCTATGTAACATGTACTGTGTTTGTATTCAAGGTTCTATTAATCTAAAGGAGACCGTATTAGGTAATGCTCAAGATTTCAAAATAAGTGATATAAACAAACATTATGAAAAAGTAAGAAAATTATAAAGCATGGCAAAGCCTCTGGTCTTTAAGCTTCAGTCAGTTGAATGTAGGAGCTTCAGAAGAGTCACATCAATGAATCATGTTTTGTAGATGACAAAGCCTTCCTAAGTTCATTATATCACTGTCTTCTCCCAATAATCAGGTGACGTCTTCATTAGTACACAATCTGAGCATTGAAAAGCACCACATTCTATAATTTTCAGGAACTTTTTGTCGTAGATGTTAGAAACCCAACATAAACTACCTCATGCCAGAAGCGCAATTGATCGCAAGAATTCTAGTACTTTCTTTTCTTTCTTTTTCTTTTTTTGAGACAGAGTTTCACTCTTGTTGCCCAGGCTGGAGTGCAGTGGTGATCTCAGCTCACTGCAGCCTCTGCCTCCCGAGTTCAAGCGATTCTCCTGCCTCAGCCTCTTGAGTAGCTGGGATTACAGGTGCATGCCACCAGGTCTGGCCAATTTTGTATTTTTAACAGAGACAGGGTTTCTCCATGTTGGTCAGGCTGGACTCAAACTCCCGACCTCAAGTAATCCACCCACCTCGGCCTCCCAAAGTGCTGGGATTATAGGCATGAGCCACCGCACCCAGCTGATTCCAGTATTTTCTTTTGATTTTTTTTTTTAAAATAGAATTCTAGGAATAATTGAATAATGAAGACACAGGAAGAGCAGAGATGCAGCTGAGAGCCAGACACTAGAAGGCTGTCAGAATTCTTCTCATGTTCCCCTCTGAATGTTGGCTTCAGGCTCATTTCAGAGTGGCTTTCTCCTCTTAACGGAGGCCATGCTTGCCAGAAGCATGTGAGTTCATATCTATTAATAAATGTGGAGCTGGTGAAGAGAGATTAGTCCAGCTTGCCCGTCATCCCTAGGCTATGAGCCTCGAAGAGGGACTGTGGCCCAGCTTAAGTCCAGTGCTCACCTGTGGATGAATGAACAATGAGGTATGGGTAGGGTGACTCCTACGATAAAATGTACCTGAGTGGGAGTTGTGAGAATGGGGGTGGGGAGGAAATAAATTCTTAGAAAAGGCGTGGTAGGCAGGTCATTCTGTAGGTATGCACTCCAGATTTATGCATTCTGGATGGGCATATTATGCACATATTATGGAGGCCTGTCAGCAGAACCCCAAATCCGTGCTGGCTGAATTTATGCTCAACTATATGAGGAGAATGATTACATTTTTTTTTTTTTTTGAGATGGGGTCTCACTCTGTTGCCTGGGCTGGAGTGCAGCGGTTCAATCACTGCAACATCTCCTGGGTTCAAGTGATTCTCCTGCCTCAGCCTCCCAAGTAGCTGGGATTACAAGCGTGCACCACCATGGCTAGCTAATTTTTTGTGTTTGGTAGAGACAGGGTTTCACCATAACTCCTGACCTCAGGTGATCCACCCGCCTCAGCCTCCCAAAGTGCTGGGATTACAGGCATGAGCCACCACTCCTGGCTACGTATTAGTGGAAACTCTGCATTTCGTTACCTCCAAATCTTCCCGATCTCACAACAAGAATGGCAGAGGTTTGCTCTTCAGTGTCTATTATAAGGGTAAGACTGGTTAGAAAAGATCTGTAAGGAAACAACGCAAGACCTGACGGAAGAAAAGACATTGTAGGCTGGCCTGTTTCCTTATAAGACAATTGACATGAGATAAGGACGAGGGTGTGGGCTGGACTTTAGACTCCCGCTCTGGAGCTGGTTACCTTCCCCATAAGGTCTATCTGCCGAAGTCTCAACTCCTCCTCCAGGAGGGCGGGGGAGTAAAAAAAGATGTTGGAAAGAAAAGCAGCCACGACTCTAGGCATTAAAAGGAGGAATTCATTGGTGGGAATTGTTTGGTTCCCATGTAGGTGTTGGGTGTAACCAGGCCTTCACACCTCCACAGAAACACATTGAGAGGCAGCTATAGGACCAGAAATCACTTCTTTAGGAATTTGATGTCTTGTGCTGTTTGAATTTTCTCTAATCATATCCTTTTACTTAGTTTTAGTTTATTTATTATTTTTGAGACAGAGTCTCACTGTCGCCCAGGCTGGAGTACCGCAGAGCCATCTTGGCTCACTGCAACCTCCGCCTCCTGGGCTCAAGAGATTCTCCTGCCTCACCCTCCCAAGTAGCTGGGATTACAGGTGCCCATGACCATGCCCATCTAATTTTTATATTTTTAGTAGAGATGGAGTTTCACCATGTTGGCCAGGCTGTACTTGAACTTCTGACCTCCTGATCTGCCCACCTTGGCCTCCCAAAGAGCTGGGACTACAGGTGTGAGCCACCATGCCCAGCCTTTTAAGAGCATTTTTAAGTTCACAGAAAAATTGAAAAAAGGTAGAGAGATTTTCCATAAGCCTCCTTCCCCTACACATGCACAACTTCGTCCATTATAGACATTCCTTACTGTAGTGGAACAGTAGTTCCCATCGGTGGACCTCCACTGACACGTCACTGTTACCCAGAGTTTACAGTTGTGTATGAGGGTATTGTGTATTCTTTTTTTTTTTTTTTTGAGATGGAGTCTTGCTCTGTTACCCAGGCTGGAGTGCAGTGGCACCATCTCGGCTCACCACAACCTCTGCCTCCTTGGTTCAAGCAATTCTTCTGCTTCAGCCTCCAGAATAGCTGGGACTACAGGCACGCACCATCACGACTTGCTAATTTTTGTATTTTTAGTAGAGACGGGGGTTTCACTATGTTGGCCAGGCTGGTCTCGAACTCCCAACTTCATGATCTGCCCGCCTCGGCTTCCCAAAGTGCCGGGATTACAGGTGTGAGCCACTGTGCCTGGCCTGGGTGTTGCACATTCTGTGAAATTGGACAAATGCATGACATGCCTTGAATTACTGAGCATTATTGAATTATACAGATTATTTTCACTGCCCTAAAAATTCTCTGTGCTCTGCCTGTTCATTCTCTCCCAACCCCCAACTCCTGACAACCACTAATCTTTTTAGTGTCTCCACAGTTTTGCCTTTCCCAGAATGTCATATAGTTAGAATCATACAATATGTAGTCATTTCAGATTGGTATTTTTCATTTAGTAATATGCATTTGAGTTTCCTCCATGTCTTTTTTTTTTTTAAAAGATGAGGTTTCACCATAATGGCCAGGCTGGTCTTGAAATCCTGACCTCAGATGATCCACCCACCTCGGCCTCCCAAAGTGTTAGGATTACAGGCGTGAGCCCCCGGCCTGGCCTCCTCCATGTCTTTTCATGCTTGATAGCTCATTTCTGCTTGGAGCTAAATAATGTTCCATTGTCTAGATGTACCAGAGTTTATTTATCCATTCACCTACCGAAAGACATCTTGGCAGGGCACAGTGGCTCATGCCTGAAATCCGAGCACTTTGGGAGGTCAAAGCAGGTGGATCACCTGAGGTCAGGAGTTCGACACCACTCTGGCTGAGATAGTGAAACCCTGTCTTTACTAAAAATACGGGGGCATGGTGGCGCATGCCTGTAATATCAGCCACTTGGGAGCCTGAGGCAGGAGAACCCCTTGAACCCGGGAGGCAGAGGTGGCAGTGAGCCACGTTCTTGTGTGGTCGTACGTTTTCAGTTCATTTGGGTAGCTACCCAAGAGCGTGACTGCTGAGTTGTGAGGTAAAAGTGTGTTTAGCTTTGTTGGAAACTGCAAACTGTCTTCCAAAGTGGCTGTACCGTTTCGCATTTCCGCACGCAGTGAATGATCGTCCTCTTGCTCCACATCCTGGCCAGCATTTGGTGTTTGCAGTGTTCCAGGTTTTGGCCATTCTGACAGGTGTGTATCTTGTTTTAATTTGTATCTCCCTGATGACATATGACGAGGAGCATCTGTCATATGCTTATCTTCCTGTAAATCTACTTCTTTATTAAATGTATCTTTTTAAAATTGTCATTTCACAGCTCCTCACTGCAGCTACCCCCCACCCTTCCCTTCGCTGACCACTTTCGCAGGCTTCAGGGGGACCAGGGACCAAACTGGGGCCTGGCAGCTCCACTCCGCTACCAGCTGGGGAGAACAAGTCACAATTACAGATTATCACAACAATTAGTGTCAGTACTTGGGCGATCTGCAGAGTGAGGATGCCCCAGCTCCTCACTGGACAGGGTCTATTTGGCAGTGACCTTTCTCTGGTGATATTCCTTCAGCCTGAGGGAATTGATGTTGATGAAACCGGTGGCATCGATGGCATCGATTGGCTCCTGGTCACCCCGCACATTCAAGCTCACCAGCTCCTCGTTGTAGAGCGGCAGTGGGGACTCCCGGCGGAGGAAGTACACTTGGCCCTTAAGAGGACACCTGTACTTTCCCTTCCACCGGCTCCTGGGACTTGGTGATGCAGTGGTGGACGAATTCACACTCGGCCGTGCCAGAAACTGGTGTATACCAGCTTGGCCAGTGTCAAGTCCAGGCCTTCTTTGATTTTGCCCACTTTCCGATCCGTGGTGAACGCCTGGATGTCTAATGAGCACGGTAAAGGATGCTGCCTGCTGGGGTCTGGTAGATATCTTGGGACTTCATTCCACAATGTCAATACGCCCCATGCCGTGCTTGCCCGCGACTTCGTTCAGGTATACCAAGAGCTCCAAGGAGGTCTGCTGGGTGGTGCCATCCTTGACGTTGGTCACCTTCATGGGGACCCCTTTTTTGAACTCAATCTCAAGAATGTCAGGGGTGTTGGGGCTCTGGCCGGGTGCTGGGTCTTCCTGTAGAGACCTGGAGGCGCTTGGTTCTTGGGACTCTCCACGATTCCAGCCTCATAGCTGATGTGCATGACGTTCTCATCCGTGCCGCACGGGTTCCTGGGGGTGACTGGGAAGGGAATCCCGTGTTGCTTTGTGTATTCCATCAGATTACTGCGGATCTTGAACTGACTGTAGGACCAGGACATCCTCCCGGAGCAATGACCTTTATCTGGGGGGCCAGCGAGTAGCAGGTGAACTCCAACCGGACCGATCACTGCCCGTTTCCATGGCGCCAGAGGATGCTTACCTGGTCCCCTCCCGCTGGGCAATTTCCACTTGTTTGCGGGCGATGCGATGCAGGGCCGGGGGAGAGAGGTGCCCAGGAGGTAGTGGTCCTCGTACAGCGCACTGGACTGGATGGCCAGCCAGATGAACTCCTCCAAAACCCCCTGCTGACACCCTCAGTGAACACCTTTTCGGGCCCAAGCTTCAGTGCGTTCTTCCTGGCTCCCTTGAAGTCTTCCTTCTCTCCGATGGTGACCACGTAGGCGATGATGTCATAGCCTCCTTCCTTCAGCCACAAGAGGATGCAGGAGGGTCAAGCCCGCCGCTGTGGGCCAGAACCACGGAGCCTTTGCTGGATACAGCGTCTGGGATTGGAGGTGTGAGTTCCCGGTGTCTGGACTCTGTCTTCACAGCTCAGTGAACCATCTGGGCCCGGGCAGTGGTGGCAGGAGATAGAGCCTAAATCTTCTTTAGTATGCACCTGTTAAAGTCCTTGGTTCATTTTATTTTATGTTTTAAATTTTTGGGTGGTACATAGTAGGTGTATATATTTATGAGGAACATGAGCTATTTTGATACAGGTACACAATTCATAATAATCATATCAGGTAAATAGGGTATCATCACATCAAGCATTTATCCTTTGTTTTACAAACAATCCAATTATTATTATTTATTTTTTAATGTTTATTTATTTATTTATTATTATTTATTATTTTTTTTTAAAGACGGGGTTTCACCATATTGGTCAGGGTGGTCTTGAACTCCTGACCTCAGGTGATCTGCCCGCCTCAGCCTCCCAAAGTGCTAGGATTACAGGTGTGAGCCACCGTGCCCGGCTATTTATTTATTTTTTGAGACGGAGTCTTGCTGTGTCACCCAGGCTGGAGTGCAGAGGCTCACTGCAACCTCTGCCTCCTAGGTTCAAGCGATTCTCCTGCCTTAGCCTCCAAGTAGCTGGAATTACAGGCGGGCACCACCACATCTGTCTGAGTTTTGTATTTACTGGAGATGGAGTTTCACCATGTTGGCCAGGCTGGTCTCAAACTCCTGACCTCAGGTGATCCACCCACCTTGGCCTTCTAAAGTCCTGGGATTACAAGCGTGAACCACCATGCCTGGCCTATAAATAATCCAATTATACTATTTAGTTCCTGGATAATTTTTATTTAGAAAAAGTTTTTCTTTTTTTAGAAAGACAGGGTCTGGCTATGCTGCCCAGGCTGGTCTTGAACTCCTGGACTCAAGTGATCTACTCACCTTGGCCTCCAAAAGTGCTGGGAGTACAGGCATGAACCACCATGTTCAACCCTTTTTACTTAGTTTTAAATGTACAATAAATCACTGATGACATCTTGTAGTCATGTTGTGCTATCAAATGCTGGCTCTTATTCATTCTATCTAAATGTTTTTGTGCCCATTAATCATCCCCACTCCCATGCAGTCCCCCAGCCTACTACCTCTCCAGCCTCTGCTAACCATCGTTCTACTCTCTATCTCCATGAGCTCAGTTGTTTTAATTTTTGGCTCCTACAAATAAGTGAGAACATGGGAAGTTTGTCTTTCTGTGTCTGGCTTATTTCAGTTTTCATAATGTCCTGCAGTTTCATCCATGTTGTTGGAAAAGACAGAATCTCATTCTTCTTTATGGCTGAATAGTCCTCTATTATGTATACATACCACGTTTTCTTTTTTTTTTTTTTGAGACCGAGTTTCACTCTTGTTACCCAGGCTGGAGTGCTATGGCGCGATCTCGGCTCACCGCAACCTCCGCCTCCTGGGTTCAGGCAATTCTCCTGCCTCAGCCTCCTGAGTAGCTGGGATTACAGGCACGCGCCACCATGCCCAGCTAATTTTTTGTATTTTTAGTAGAGTCGGGGTTTCACCATGTTGACCAGGATGGTCTCGATCTGTTGACCTTGTGATCCACCTGCCTTGGCCTCCCAAAGTGTTGGGATTACAGGCTTGAGCCACCGCGCCCGGCCGTTTTCTTCATCTATTTGTTGATGGACACTTAGGTTGCTTCCAAGTCTCAGCTACTGGGAGCAGCGATGCAGTAAACATGGGAGGGCAGGCATCTCTTTAAGATACCCATTTCCTTTCTTTTGGATATATACCCCGCAGTAAGATTGCTGGATCATAGGATAGCTCTATTTTTAGGTTTTTGGGGAACATCTAAACTATTGTTCATAGTGGCTGTACTCATGACATTTCCACTAACAGTGTATGAGGGTTCCCTTTTCTCCACACCCTCACCAGCATTTGTTATTGCCTGTCGTTGATAAAAGCCATTTTAACTGGGGTGAGTCTCATTGTAGTTTTTATTTGCATTTCTCTGATGATCAGTGATGTTGAGCTCCCTTTCATATGCCTGTCATTTTTATGACTTTGCTTGAGAAATGTCTACTCAGATCTTCTGTTTCCCCACAGCCTCCCTGCTTTTTTTTTTTTTTTAAGATGGAGTCCTGCTTTCTCTCCCAGGCTGGAGTGTAGTGTAGCAATCTTGGCTCACCGCAACCTCTGCCTCCCGGGTTCAAGCAATTCTCTACCTCAGTCTACCGAGTAGCTGGGATTACAGGTGCCCACCACTATGCCGGGCTAATTTTTGTATTTTCAGTAGAGATAGCATTTTACCATGTTGGCCAGACTGATCTTGAACTCCTGACCTCATGATCTGCCTGCCTCAGACTTCCAAAGTGCTGGGATTACAGGCATGAGCCACCGCATTCGGCCTCTTTTGCCCATTTTTAAATTGGATTATTTGGTTTCTTCCTATTGAGTTGTTTGAGCTCTTTATATATTTTGTTTTTTGTTTTCGTTTTTTTGAGATGGAGTCTTGGCTCTGTTGCCCAGGCTGAAGTGCGATGGTGCGATCTTGGCTCACCGCAACCTCTGCCTCCTGGGTTCAAAGCAATTCTCCTGCCTCAGCGTCAGAGTAGCTGGGATTACAGGCATGCGCCACCACGCCCGGCTGATTTTTGTATTTTTAGTAGAGATGGGTTTTCACCATGTTGGTCCCGCTAGTCTTGAACTCCTGACTTTGTGATCTGCCCACCTTGGCCTCCCAAAGTGCTGGGATTACAGACGTGAGCCACCGCGCCCAGTGAGCTCTTTATGTGTTTTGGTTAATAATCCCTTGTCAGATGGATAGTTTGCAAATACTTTCTTCCATTCTGTGGGTTGTTCATTGTTTCCCTTGCTGTGCAGAAGCTTTTCAATTTAATGTGAAAAAGTGAGAGAATTTTAAGGAGAAGCTTCCCCTTTCGTGGCTGGTAAGGTAATGGTGTAGGTGGGAGGAGCCTCTGGTGGTGTTCGGAAACTGTGATGATTAATGTTGTGTGCCAATTTGGCTGGGCCATGGTGCGCAGATATTTGGCCAAACATTATTCTGGATGTTTCTATGAAGGTTTTTTTTTTTTGGTTGAGATTAACATTTAAACCAGTGGATTTTAAATACGGTAGATAACCCTCCATAATTTGGTGAGCCATATACAATCAGTTGAAGAATTTAATGGAACAAAGGTGGAGTAGGAAGTTATTCTGCCAGCAAACTGCCTCTGGCCTCTTCCTTTAGTTTCCAGGCTATCAGCCTACCCTACAGAGTTTGGTTTTACCAAGCCTCATGATTTCATGAGCCAATGCCTTCTCTTTCTCTCTCACCCCCACCTCCTCCCTCTCTCTCTCTCTTTAGGTCTCTGCACATCTCGTGCGTGGTTCTGTTTCTCTGGATAACACTGACTGATACAGAAGCTATTCCTACCATCAAGCATCATATGGATTTTTCCCACTCAGACCTCTTTTTTTTTTTTTTTTTTGAGACGGAGTCTCATTCTGTCACCCAGGCTGGAGTGCAGTGGCCCTATCTCAGCTCACTGCAACCTCCACTTCCCAGGTTCAAGCGATTCTCTTGCCTCAGCCTCCTGAGTAGCTGGGATTACAGGCACGTGCCACCGCACCCAGCTAATTTTTGTATTTTTAGTAGAGACGGGGTTTCAACATCTTGGCCAGGCTGGTCTCGAACTCCCGACCTCATGATCCATCCGCCTCAGCCTCCGAAAGTGCTGGGATTACAGGCATGAGCCACCGCGCCCGGCCGAGACCTCTTCTTAAATCATGGGTGCTGCTGGTGTTCACAGCCCTGCGCTTTAAGAGTATAATGAAAGAGAAGAAATTAATTTCCCAAATATCAGAGATGATTTATCATTTATCGAGGACCTTTTTCTGTAGAGGTTTTCAAACACAGCAAGGTGAAATGTATTTGGGTAGGAATAGAGTGAAAGGGGGTTCTCTTTTTGTAGTGGGGACCTACAGGGTTGGGTGGGGACATGAGGAGGGGATGGACATGTTTGATAGGTACCCAGGAAATAGGAAGGGAAATATAAAAATGGGCTGTTGGAAAAGGTTTGTATGGCCTCGATTGCCAGGCTAGTGAGTTGGGCTTTTTCTGTGTAGGCAAATGGCTGTTACTGAGTTTTGAATGAAGGAGTGAGATATTCAAAAGGGAGGAAGCTGGCAGTGCAGCATACAGTAGCTTGGAAGGGGAAGACTGAGATTAGGAGTCAGTCTGGAAAGTTATTTTAATTATCTCTGTATTAATTCCTTTATTCTTTATTCCTTTATTAATTTTTTAATTTTGTCTTATTTTTTTCCAATATAATAATTCCTTTATTCTTTTACTCACTGAACATTTATTGAGGCTCTGTTAGTGCCAGGCACTGCACAGCTTAAGACAAATCAAACAGGGACTGTGCCTGGGGGAGACGTGTGCAGGGAGAGAAATGTAAGTAAATGCTTATGGAAGTAGTTCCCAATTTTTTTATTGTGCTTTAAGTTCTGGGGTACATGTGCAGATCATGCAAGATTGTTGCATAGGTACACCATGCCATGGACGTTTGCTGCCTCCATCCCCCTGTCACCTACATTAGGCATTTCTCCCAATGTTAGCCATCCCCAACCTCCCCACCCCCCACTGTCCCTGCCCTACCCCTCGCTCCCCAACAGACCCCAGTGTGTGATGCTCCCTTCCTCATGTCCATGTGTTCTCATTGTTCAACACCCACCTATGAATGAGAACATGCAGTGTTTGGTTTTCTGTTCTTGTATCAGTTTGCTGAGAAGGATGGTTTCCAGCTTCATCCATGTCCCTACAAAGGACATGAACTCATCATTTTTTATGGCTGCATAGTATTCCATGGTGTGTATGTGCCACATTTTCTTTATCCAGTCTATCATGGATGGGCATTTGGGTTGGTTCCAGCATTTCCCAATTTTTGGTTCTCAGGCCTGCAGCCTGGCCCACATCAGATTTTGACACTGAACTGAGAGTTCGCACTTTTTTGCAGGGTGCCTGACAGAGCGGTGTAAAGTGCAGTTATTCCTTGCCCTCTGTCCTCTCTAAATAATAGAAGATAAAGAGCCAGAGTGAATGGGAAAAAGTCACCCCAGCAATTATGGACCCGATATACATTTGGCCCATCAGCTCCTGACGCCGAAGTTGGGGGTGGCGAGTATGCTGTCTAGGCTAACTTGGGATTAGAATCAGAGCCTGAGAGAATGCCCTAACTGGTAAGGACTGGTCAACTACATGCTGATGACTCCAAGGATGGGCCCTGTGAGTGTAAGGGATTGGACTTGGACCTGTCGTGAGGACACAATAGTTTCTTATCTTTAACTTCCGAGCTTGTGTTCATTCTTCTCTCACAAAAGCCAAGCCTAAAGTGCGATGCTGGAGTCATTCCTCTTTGGACAGCTGTGTGTGCCCTATAAATGCCCTCCAGAGATGGAGAGGAGGAGCTACGTGCATAGCGCTGTGAGCTGGACTGGAAAGCATTTCTGCAGCCCAGTGATACATGTACAGTGTGACACAGTCGAGAGCCACGGTTCAGTGAAGGGCTAGGAAGGGCTTTCCTTTCGGTCATTCATTCACCCGGAAAGGCTAAGCCCTATCTCAAGAACCTGGTTTCCGGGAAGTCAGGCAACCTGATTGCAATTACAGCTTGGTAAATGATATACTCCACGGGCTCATAAAAATTAACCCAGACGCGTGACACTGCACAGCTGATACCATGAAATCACGAGCACAGACCTCCTTCTATTTGAGTCCAGAAATGGCCAGGCTTTGTGTGGGTCTGCACAGTGCCAAGGAGGAAAGAGACTCTACTACCAGTTTTCATTGCTGAAACTGTCCATTCTCAGCCCCTCTGGAAACGGCCCTCATACTCCTGCCATAGACAACGAAAAAGTAATATATGTCATGGAAATGGGGAAAGTTGCCTTTGGAGAAGTTTCCAGAATGTTTTCCAATTTGGTCCTCTTTCCAAGTCCCTCCTTTTGAGTTAATGAAATAATTAATTATTTTGAAAATAATAGTAGCTGCCATTTACCAAGGATCTAATATGTACCAATTTATTTACATATGTTGTCTGTTTAATTCTTCCCATCACATACTGTGTTCTGTGGTCATATGTCCTGGGAATCAGAAAGAAGAACTTGGCAAAATCACACAGCTATAAAATGAGAATCAGTATTCAAGCCTAAATTTCCAAGGGTCAGTATTTAAACCAACGTTTCTATTCAAACCTAGAAATGAGAGTTAGTGTTCAAACCTAGTATCATGGCTCACACTGGCTCATTGAAGACAGGTGTGGCTCATTAATGGACTGCAGTCATGTATGTTTCAAGTGGGAGAAAGTAAAAGGCTTAATTTTTTTTTTTTTTTTTTTTTTGGTTGAGTCAGAATCTTTATTTGTCACCCAGGCTGGAGTGCAGTGGTATGATCTTGGCTCACTGCAGCCTCCGCCTCCTGGGTTTAAGCGATTCTGCAGCCTCCCAAGTAGGTGGGACTACAGGGTTCTGCCATCACCCCCAGCTAATTTTTGTATTTTTAGTAGATACAGGGTTTCACCATATTAGTCAGGCTGGTCTCGAATTCCTGACCTCAGGTGATCCACCTGCCTTGGCCTCCCAAAGTGCTGGGATTATAGGCATGTGTCACCACGTTCAGCAATTTTTTTTCCTTTCTTCCTTTCTAAGATTCTCTAGCTCTCTTCGATTGAGAGAGAGTACAGGTAAGGGTGCATGAAAGAATTTTGAGTCATTTTTTTGTAAGCAGTGCATCAAATATTTGCAAGCACTGCAAGAAGATAACTAGGGGGCAACATGATATTTTTAGAAATTGAAAATTTATTTTAGAAAAACAAAGAACAGTTAGGTATATATTAGGTAATTTGCATTTTAGCTTCTAGTATTAATTAATATATATTTTTTTGAGACAGAGTCTGACTCTGTGGCCCAGGCTGGAATACAGGGGTGTGATCTCTGCTCACTATAACCTCTGCCTCCCAGGTTCAAGCAATCCTCCTGCCTCAGCCTCCCAAGTAGCTGGGATTACAGGTGTGTACCACCATGCCCAGCTAATTTTTGTATTTTTAGTAGATACAAGATTTCACCACATTGGCCAGGCTGGTCTTGAACCCCTGACCTCAAGTGATCTACCCGCCTCAGCCTCCCAAAGTGCTGGGATTACAGGCATGAGCCACTGCACCTGGCCTAGTATTTTTTTTTTTTTAAGTGCTTAACTGTTTTGAAAAATAATTCAAACTAGGATAGTAAAAACGAAAAGTAAGAGTGAATCATCTAAAATACCAACACCTAGACACTGCAACAGTTAACACCAAAGGGACTTGCCTCTTTCTATGCAAAATAGTGATATCGTGTAAAAAATGTCCTTATGGCATAAATACTATCTCTCAGCAAAAAACTGTTGAATTCAATAGAAGAAAAATAAAATGAAACATAACTGGAGGAATTGTTGAACTTCAAAAAAATATTTCTCCTCCCTGAGAAATATTTCCTAAAATATTCCTCTAAAGTTATAAAAGAGGTTATGAAGAACATTTAAAAGTCTTTTCCGGCCCGGTGCGGTGGCTTACGCCTTAATCTCAGTTTTTGGAGGCCTAGGTGGGTGGATCACCTGAAGTCGGGAGTTTGAGACCAGCCTGGCCAAAATAGCTAAATCCCGTCTCTACTAAAAATACAAAAATTCTCCGGGTGTGGTGGTGTATGCCTGTAAACCCAGCCACTCAGGACGTTAAGGCGGGAGAATCGCTTTAACTCGGGAGGCAGAGGTTGCAGTGAGCCGAGATCATGCCACTGCACTCCAGCCTGGGTGACAGAGTGAGACTCTGTCACCAAAAAAAAAAAAATTTTTAAAAAAGTATTTTCCTCTCAATTTTAGGTAGTATAAAGTGTGAACATTATCAGCATTTTGCCTCCTCTTTTGCCCATCTTCATTGGCTGTTATATTATTATTTTCAAGTTGTCCAGATTTACAGTGTTTACTTTCTGTAATTACAGTTTCCACGATTTTAGTATAACTTCTTGGTTTAAACAGAAGTATTGTTCTCCACCAATCTTTGTACCAAAGCTTCTCTGATCTTTACTTTGATTCACCTCTTATTTGCTTAGATTTCATTGTTGGATATTTTTTCAAGAAGGCACTTTGGTGATATTACCGGTTCTTTTATGTTTAAAACTATCTTTATACTAGAAAAATTGTCTTTATACTAGAAAGATGCCATGACTGAATCTGTGCTCCTGAGTCACGTTTCTTTTCCTTGTTTTTTCCTCTTTTTTTGAGATGGTGTCTTGCTTTGTTGCCCAGGCTGGAGTGCAGTGGTGTGATCTCGGCTCACTGCAGCCTCTGCCTCCCAGGTTCAAGCAATTCTCCCACCTTAGCCTCCCGAATAGCTGGGATTACAGGTGCACTACCACGCCTGGCTAATTTTTGTATTTTTAGTAGAGACAGAGTTTCACGATATTGGCTAGGCTGGTCCGGAACTCCTGACCTCAGGTGATCCACCCTCCTTGGCCTCCCAAAGTTACCCAGTCTGGAGTGCAATGGCACTATCTCGGCTCACCGAAACCTCCGCCTCCTGGGTTCAGGCAATTCTCCTGCCTCAGCCTCCCGAGTAGCTGGGATTACAGGCACACGCCACCATGCCCAGCTATTTTTGTATTTTTAGTAGAGACGGGGTTTCACCATGTTGACCAGGATGGTCTTGATCTCTTGACCTCATAATCCACCCACCTCAGCCTCCCAAAGTGCTGGGATTATAGGCGTGAGCCACCGCACCGGGCCAGTATCATCTTTATTGAATTAATAGTCTCATTAATGTATGTTATGGCATAAAACAAATGTTAATAATTTCCTTCTGATCTTCAAGTTGATTTTTCTTCAAGGTCTTTTCTGCCCTTCTTTCCACTCTCTCCTTTCCTCCCTCTCTCTCTCTTCTTTCCTTCTTTCTTTTCCTATAGTATGTTTTCAGAGCTTCCATTGCATTTATTTTCATTGTTTTCCTGCTTGCTCAGTTCTGTTCAGGCTTGACTCTCTTACTATGTGGGAGACTTCTTGACTTAATTTCCACTGTATTCAATGTGATTTTTCTCTTGGGCAAGGGTTTGAATCTCAGGACTTTTTTTTTTTTTTTTTTTGAGACGGAGTTTCGCTCTTGTTACCCAGGCTGGAATGCAATGGCGTGATCTCGGCTCACCACAACCTCCACCTCCTGGGTTCAGGCAATTCTCCTGTCTCAGCCTCCTGAGTAGCTGGGATTATAGGCACGTGCCACCATGCCCAGCTAATTTTTTGTATTTTTAGTAGAGATGGGGTTTCACCATGTTGACCAGGATGGTCTTGATCTCTTGACCTTGTGATCCACCCGCCTCGGCCTCCCAGAGTGCTGGGATTACAGGCGTGAGCCACTGCGCCCAGCTGACTTTTTCTTCTGTTTATTTTATTTTTATTTTTAAAGATGGGGGGGGGTCTCACCATATTGGTCAGGCTGGTCTCGAACTCCTGACCTCAGGTGATCCGCCCGCCTCAGCCTCCCAAAGTGCTGGGATTACAGGCATGAGCCACCGCGCCTGGCTTCTTCTGTTTATTTTAAGAAGCTAATATGACTTTGGGGGAGCTGAGCTTCGGCTTAACAGGGGAGTTAAACCAGCTGTCTCTTGTTTCTCTTAGACTGTCTTCCTTTCCCTGATTACTCCTTTTTGAAACACAGCATTGGGTTACACCGTTTTTCCATTTGCGTTGCCTTTGGTGAATCCACGCCTGAGAATGTTCGTAAATCTACGCTTTGTTCACATTTTATTTCCTTTCATGTTTTCAGAATTCTTAACCCAGAAATTGGAATTGTATGAGAGGAAACTAAATGAAGAATTTGACTTGTATTTAGGTTAAAACAACTTTGAACAAATTCAGGCTGGGCGCGGTGGCTCACCCCTGTAATCCCAGCACTTTGGGAGGCCGAGGGGTGGATCACGAGGTCAAGAGATCAAGACAACCTGGTCAACATGGTGAAACCCCGTCTCTACTAAAAATACAAAAATTAGCTGGGAGTGGTGGTGTGCGCCTATAGTCCCAGCTACTCAGGAGACTGAGGCAGGAGAATTGCTTGAACCCGGGAGGTGGAGGTTGCAGTGAGCCGAGATTGCACCATTGCACTCCAGCCTGGTGCCTGGCGACAGTGCGAGACTCTGTCTCAAAAAATAAAAAATAAAAATTCAGGGGCCGGGCGCGGTGGCTCAAGCCTGTAACCCCAGCACTTTGGGAGGCCGAAGCGGGTGGATCACGAGGTCAAGAGATTGAGACCATCCTGGTCAACATGGTGAAACCCCATGTGTACTAAAGATACAAAAAATTAGCTGGGCATGGTGGCGCGTGCCTGTAATCCCAGCTACTCAGGAGGCTGAGGCAGGAGAATTGCCTGAACCCAGGAGGCGGAGGTTGCGGTGAGCCTAGATCGTGCCATTGCACTCCAGCCTGGGTAACAAGAGCGAAACTCCGTCTCAAAAAAAAAAAAAAAAAAAAAAACCCTCAGGAAAACTGTGTTGTACAGTGAAAGAGAACTAGACTGAGCATCAGATAATCTTAAATTCTAGCCCCAGCTCTAGTATATATACCTAAAACTATTTTAGGTGCATAAATGTCTAAACCTATTACTTCTCAATGAGAAATAAATATAGAATAAGCTAAAAACATTTTTCAAACTAGCCACAATCCCTCTCTCTATCAGACTAGAGACAGGGAAATACACACACACACACACACACACACACACACACACACACACACACATATCTCCCATAGGTATATATATATCTATCTCCCTTCAATAGTTTCAATAGGTTCAAATGTGGCCCATGGCAAGGCTGTGCATTGTGAGAGGAGGAGGAGGGTCTGCGAATGGGGAGGCCTGCAGTTTGCTGAAGTGAGAAGAAAGGACAGCATTAGCAATGGGAGTAAAATAAGACTGGGAGCAGTGGCTCGCCTGTACTCCCAGCACTTTTGGAGGCGGAGGCAGGTGGATCACAAGGTCAGGAGTTTGAGACCAGCCTGGCCAACATGTTGAAACCCCGTCTTTACTAAAAATACAAAAATTAGCTGGGTGTGGTGGCACACACCTGTAATTCCAGCTACTATATATGTCTATGTCCCATATATATATATATATATATATTCTTTTTCCTTCAAATAAGTGAAAGGAATTCTCAGCTATAAAATGAGTTGATTTCATCCACCATGACTATTTCATAGAGCTACCGTAAGTGTCAGATGAAATAATTAAATGAAAGGACTTTGTAAATAGCAAAGGAACATTCAATACAAGGTGTTGCCATTATTTTACTGTAATTATTATTACTGAATCTTTATTTGTAGAAGATCATCATAAAGATGGTTAGAGGAGAAGTTCTTAGGCAGGGGGTTAGCAAGGTGAGGGGCATAACTTTCTCATTAAGCTAGAAGTTTTCCCAAGCATTTACGTTTCCCCGTCTCTAGTCTGATAGAGAGAGGGATTGTGGCTAGTTTGAAAAATGTTTTTAGCTTATTCTATATTTATCTCTCATTGAGAATTAATAGGTTTAGACATTTATGCACCTAAAAACAGACGACTAAGTTTCTCATATAGCTGTATGTTGTTGTAAATATTGGCTAAGTGCCCAAGTAATTCTTGCAGTACAAAAGAGTTAATAGTATTAATCATACTTTAATTTTTATGATTCATTTTGGATTTCAAGAGATTTGCACCGTTGTTTTCAATTTTGATTATGATTCTTTTCAAAACATAGGCATGAAAAATGTTTTCTTTACTGCCCTGAAAGAGAAGAAATATAAAAACTTTGACCGTAAGATTCAGCAGTAAACTTTGTTTATAATACTACTTAAAACTAAAGCATTCAAACAAAATAATTTGGAGGGCGAGGCTAGGGAAACAGAAAAAAGAAAAAAAAAACAAAAAATACCCAAAGTAATTTATTGCTTATGAGTTTTATTTTGAAACTTAAAACTAAATTTTTATTTTTTCAATCTATAGCATTATTGAATTTTGTAATCCTTCCATTTTAAATATGCATATTTTTAAAAAGCAATTGACACATGGGTCTAGATGTCATACCCTCATCCATAAAAAGTAAAATAAGGCTGGGAGCAGTGGCTCCCACCTGTAATCCCAGCACTTTGCGAGGCCGAGGCAGGTGGATCACAAGGTCAGGAGTTCGAGACCAGCCTGGCCAACATGGTGAAACCCCGTCTCTACTAAAAATACAAAAATTAGCTGGGTGTGGTGGCCCATGCCTGTAATCTCAGCTACTGGGGAGGCTGAGGCAGGAGAATTGCTTGAACCTGGGAGATGGAGGTTGCAGTGAGCGAAGATCACGCCACTGTACTCTAGCCTGGGTGACAAAGCAAGACTCCATCTTGAAAAAAAGAAACGTTAAAAAAAAAAGTAAAATAAGCTCATTGACATTGATTTTGCTTTTCACTTTATTCACGCTTTCAAAATATTCTTGGTCTGGGTAGAAGCAGTACTTAATTGAAGAGTTTTAAAAAGAAACCATTTATATAGTGTCTATAATTTTACTTTTAGTTTATAAATTGATTATTCTGCTTTTGCATTCATTTAGCCTTCTGTAATAAAAATTTCTATAAAATAATTCTTGCTGTGTAACTTTGAAACTCAATTACAGCTGCAGAAATGGAGTAGTGAGATCCCAAGTTGGAGAACAAACATTTGTAAATATCAGCTTGAGATGGAATGCTGGTACAGAACCTAAGATTATGTTTACATGTAGAGAATGGCAGCTTCAATGTGCACAGGTTTGGCTCTGCTGCCATCCTAAGTCACACCTGTGTTAATGAAATGATCTTCTCAACTTAGTGTTAGGCAAGACTTAAATTTTCTACCATAGAAACATTCCTACCACTGTAGTTCAGAGAACCAGCCACTGAGATTTACAGCCAAGTTCTAAGATATGTTTTGGCTGTGTTTGTTTTCAGGACTCACATTATTTTAAAATAAATGTTTCATATTAGTTGGAAGTGTGTCTCTTCTAGATCTATTTTCTTTACTACTTATCAGCATAATCATTTCAAATCTGAGGTAGAGATTGAAAACTGAGCATTTGATTTCAATATACAATATGAAAGGCCATTACACAGAACTTATTACACCATTTTTGCACCATTAGTACTAAAAAAAAAAAAAGGGTGAAAGAGGCCTCCTAAGAAGAAAGATATTTCCATTTGGCAATATAAGCAGGGTGTGGTGTTTTTATTCACTAAAAGTAATAAATTATTTTTATTTCAAATTCAGCCTATTTCCTGGGTTGTTTTCATTTATCACAAACAAAAATGGCCAATACATATTAAGGAATACCAGTGCCAATGCATGTTATTGGAAATATCAGATCAAATACCCAATATTTCCTTTAATCTTGGGCAAAAAAAGTGATTTGTGATTAGGTTCGTCAAGATATACACAATGTGCTTTTCTGACTTTTTTACTTCACTCTTATTCTGATTGAACAACTGATATTTTACATATGCTTATGACATTTTTCTATTCTTTTTTTTTTTTAGACGGAGTTTTGCTCTTGTTACCCAAACTGGAGTGCAATGGCGCGATCTAGGCTCACTGCAACCTCCACCTCCTGGGTTCAAGCAATTCTTCTGCCTCAGCCTCCTGAGTAGCTGGGATTACAGGCACACGCCACCATGCCCGGCTATATTTTGTATTTTTAGTAGACACGGGGTTTCACCATGTTGACCAGGATGGTCTCGATCTCTTGACCTCGTGATCCACCCGCCTCGGCCTCCCAAAGTGCTGGGATTACAGGCGTGAGCCACTGCGCTCAGCGACATTTTTCTATTCTCAATAGCACGGTGAAGTGAATTGTGAATAAAGACACCTAGGGTTTAGTCACAGATCGATAGCTTGTGTTGACCATCTTTTTGTCCTCAGTTCCCATCTGAGAAAGGAGAAATTCTGGGGTGGAGCTGCTCAGAGAACCACTCTTCCCTCAGGAATCACCCAGAGAAGCCTAGCTAATTAGGACTATAAGTTCTTCCACTCCCATTTTAGCCAAAGCAGTTTTACTTTTTCTATTTTTACTTTTTGAGGTGGAGTTTCACTCTGTCACCCAGGCTGAAATGCAATGGCGCAATCTGGGCTCACTGGAGCCTCCACCTCCTGGGTTCAAGGGATTTTCCTGCCTCAGCCTCCCGAGTAGCTGGAATCACAGGTGCTCACCACCATGCCTGGCTAATTTTTGTATTTTTACTAGAGACAGGTTCTCGCCATGTTGGCCAGGCTGGTCTCAAACTCCTGACCTCAGGTGATCCCCCTGCCTCAGCCTCCCAAAGTGCTGGAATTACAGGCATGAGCCACTGTGCCTGGCCTGAAGGGAACCATTTACCTGAAATTTCACAAATAAATTAAATGTGAATAACTTGGTAATGGAAACAATCCTTTAGCTGTAAAAGAATTTATTGATGTTACCACTGGGCTCTACTTGCTGTAGTGTGGGCGTATGTGTGCGTGCGCACGCGCGTGTGTGTGTATGTGTGTGTCTGCTTTCATCTCCCCTAATAAATTTTACATTGGCAAGAAACAAAAACACAAAAATATCAAGTTAACCCTAAAGACTAATGCTTTATAATATCCTACCATATAATACAGACTAGCATCTATAACTTTGCCTTAAAATTGTTACAATAAAAAGAAAAGTAGGCTAAATGTTCTGCTTTTCCCCAGTTTCTTTCTTTCTTTTCTTTTCTTTTTATTTTGTTTATTATTATTTTTTTTTGAGACAGAATCTTGCTCTGTTGCCCAGGCTGGAGTGCAGTGGAGCGATCTCGGCTCACTACAACCTTCACCTCCTGGGTTCAAGTGATTCTCCTGCCTCAGCCTCCTGAGTAGCTGAGATTGGAGGCATGAGCCACCATGCCCAGCTAATTTTTGTGTTTTTTAGTAGAGATGGGGTTTCTCCATATTGGCCAGGCTGGTCTTGAATTCCTGACCTCAGCAGGTCTCCCAAAGTGTTGGAATTATAGGAGTGAGCCACCGTGCCTGGCCTTCTCTCTGTTTCTAAAACTGCATGATTGCACACCAGTGTAACATACATCAAACATTTTATAAGACTAAGAAAAAAGATGGCAGTTTGTTAAAGTCTTTGATATATCATGTAGCTCTTGAAGTCACTGGAATTAAATGATAAATGATACTATTATTAATGTAAGTCTTACGGTAGGTATTAGTCAAAACTTTGCTCAAGTTGAAACTTTCAGTATTATAAATTCTCACTTTCAGTTTTATATGTTTCTCCAATCTGTGGTTTGGAAGTTGTGTCAAAAGGATGAGAGCATGTAGGGTAAGACATATTCATTAAAATAACAGTTCAACGATTTATGCAGAGATTTGATACTTTTTTTTTTTGAGACAGAGTAGCTGAGTAGCTAAGATTGTCGCCAGGCTCCAGGCTGGAGTGCAATGGGACAATCTCGGTTCACTGCAACCTCCACCTCCTGGGTTCAAGCAATTCTCCTGCCTCAGCCTCCCGAGTAGCTGGGACTACAGGCGCATGCCACCATGCCCAGCTAATTTTTTTTTTTTTTTTGCCAATCAATGAGAGCTTGTAAGGTTGCTGAGGTTGGTTGGCCTTGAACTCTTGGCCTCGCCTTCGCAAGCGCCACGACATCCGGCCGGAGCCACTTTGGGCTCCGTAATAATTTTTGTATTTTTAAGTAGAGACAGGATTTCACCATGTTGGCCAGGATGGCCTCGATCTCTTGACCTCGTGATCTGCCCGCCTTGGCCTCTCAAAGTGCTGGGATTACAGGCGTGAGCCACCGCGCCCAGCCTGGATATGTTTAATTTAGATTACATGAGCACTTGGATCAATGTATTTCTATTATTAGAAGAAAAATCCAGAACATAGTACCTTATAGTTCCCAGGCCACGGGGGCCAAGGATCATCTTACATCAAGTCTGCCCTGGTCATGTGGAAAATGAGCATGTTTAAGACCATTTTATATTTTTAGGGATACAAAAACTAAATATAGCAGACAGGCCAATAGTCAGTGCTAAATAATATTTCTACATTTCATTTAGCATGCAGTCCAACTGACCTCCATCAGACCGAGCTCCCCCTGAAATCACAATAATCTTTGTGATAATTGGGGGTTTAGTTATTGAATGAAGATAGAGTCTATATATTGTTCCTTCAGCTCAATAATGTCTCCATGCTGGTTTTTTTTTTTTTTTTTTGAGACAGAGTTTTGCTTTTGTTGCCCAGGCCGGAGTGGAGTGCAATGAGACTATCTCAACTCACGGCAGCCTCTGCCTCCTGGGTTCAAGTGATGCCTCCTCAGCCTCCCGAATAGGTGGGATGGACTACAGGAATGCACTACCATGCTTGGCTAATTTTGTATTTTTAATAGAGATGGGGTTTCTCCATGTTGGTCAGGCTGTTCTTGAACTCCCAACTTCAGGTGATCGGCCTGCCTTGGCCTCCCAAAGTGCTGGGATTACAGGCGTGAGCCACTATGCTCAGCCCTCTGGAGCTTATTTTTATTTTTATTTATTTTATTTAATCTTATTTTGAGACAGAGTAGTCTTGCCCTGTTGACCAGGCTGGTGTGATCTTGGCTCACTGCAACCTATGTGTCCTGGTTTCAAGCGATTCTCCTACCTCAGCCTCTTGAACAGCTGGGATTACAGATATGTGCCACCATGCCAGGCTAATTTTTGTATTTTTAGTAAAGATACATTGTTGGCAAGGCTAGTCTCAAACTCCTGACCTTAGGTGATCTGCCCACCATGGCTTCCCAAAGTGTTGGGATTACAGGCGTAAGCCACTGCTCCTGGCCTCTGGAGCTTATTTTTAAAGACGAGTTGTAAAACTTTAACTTAGGAAATGCTCTTTTGTAAGCAGGTTTATATCTACCATAGAAATTTAATAATTAGACTGAAAATAAACCAAATCCACTTATAGAGAGAAGCTTGATCTTATTTACGAACAGAACTACAGTGTCAGTTTCGATGACCGTCTTTTGGAAAACATGCAGCTTAAGGGGATGCTGATTTCTTCTAGTTGACTTTTTCTTTTTGTCTTTTCAGTACTTCTAAATATAAGTGCATGGTACATACAATTATATTTTTAGCAACACAATTCGCAATAAAACTTAATTCTGTTTTCTAGTAATTCATTTATTATTTAGTTAACAAATATGGGTTTATTTCTTATATACTCACAGCAAAGTCATATCTCATGAAGTACTACCTTTCTTTGAGAATTTAAACTACCCCTTTTACTGAAATTTTAATTCACTTTGGATAGAAGTTATTCTAAAACGCACTATATCATTTATTGTTCTTTATAATATCATTAAAAAATAAAAAAATAAGGCTGGGTATGGTGGCTTATGCCTATAATCCAAGCACTTTGGGAGGCTGACATGAGATGATTACTTGAGTCCAGGAGTTCAAAACCAGCCTGGGCAACACAGATGGTGAAACCCCATCTGTACTAAAAATACAAAAATTAGCTGGGCAGTGGAGGCAGGAGAATCTCTTGAACCCAGGAGGAGGTTCTCTACAAATAATAAAAATAAATTGGCCATGCATGGTGGTACAAACGTATAGGTGCAGTTACTCAGGAGGCTGAGGTGGGAGGATCGTTTGAGTTCAGTAGGTCAAGGCTGTGGTGAATCGTGATTACATCACTGCTCTCCAACCTGGGTGACCAAGTGAGACCCTGTCTCAATAATAAGAAAAACAAAATAAATTCCTGAACCCCTGCCATATGAAAATGGATTCTATTTTTGTATTTTCTCAGACCTTGTGCCATATGGATGCAGTTGTAACATAGAAACTATTGGAAAATACAATCAATATAATTTAATTATTGCAGAGTGGTTTCAGGTATTGAATACTGTCTTAGTCCCTTTTCTGCTGCTATAACAGAATACCACAGACTGGGTACTTTATAAAGAAAAGTTTATTTGGCTCATGGTTCTAGAGACTGGGAAGTCCAAGAACATGGTGCTGACAGCTAGTGAGGTCCTTCTTGCTCTTTTATCCCATAGTGGAAGGCATCACATAGTGAGCAAGCTCTCAACACAGAGAGGGGATATGGGGCCAAATTCATCCTTTTCTCAGGAGCACACTCCCAGCATAACTAACCTACTCCTGTGAAAATGGCATTATTAATTCACTTATAAGGCATACCCTCATGACCTAATCATTTCTTAAAGGCCCCACTTCCCAACATGGTTACATTGGCAATTACATTTGAACATGAGCTTTGAAGGGGATATTCAAACCATAGCAACTATGAACACTATTGTTCAACAGGGCCTCTGATTTTTATTATGATTATGACATGACATTGGGAATACTGCAGACACTATGGATTTTAATTCCGACGAGGCATTTGACAAGTCTCTTGGGGACAGACTTCTGGACAAAATTTAAAAAATGTTGGTAACATGAGAGTTCATCAGCGTATTCATAACTGCAGAAATGACCACAAGAGTCTGAAATTTCAAAATTAAAATAACATCGTGTGCTTTCCCTTGATTAAAACCATAGGCTCTCCATGGACACTTTGGAAAATATAGCTAAGTACAAAAAAGAAAACGAAAGTCACAAGCAAACTCAAACCCAAACCCACATCTAACCACTCTTACCATTTTTGTAGACATATTGCCATCCAATGAAATCATGCGTTTCTCTTTTCGGTAAACATTTTTTTCACTTAGCAGATTCATGAACATATTTCCATGTTACTACTCATTTTTCCACAACATCATTTTAAACAAATGCATGTTTTTCTCCAGTGTAGGTACCCTAATATATTTAGCAAATCCTCTGTAGTTTCTCCTTTTTTGGTTATTAAAATTAGGACTATATATTGACTTTTAAAAAGACCTTTTCAACATCTATTAAGTTGATCAAATGGCTTTTCTCCTTTAACTTTTCATCGTGGTAAAATATTTTTAATGTCAAATCATTTCTGCATTTCCAGAAATCCCCTTATTTGGTTCTGGTGTTAATTATAGCTTGTTTTAGTTATGGAAATTTCAAACATACTCTATGGTCTAGAGAATGACATAATGAATCCTACGTAACCTACACCTAAATTCAGTAATTATCACTATTCTTGTTTCATCTGTCCTTTTCCTCTTCCTTGTTTGGTTGAATTTTTTTTTCTGAGATGGAGTTTTGCTCTTGTTACCCAGGCTGGAGTGCAATGGCACAATCTCGGCTCACTGCAACCTCTGCCTCCCAGGTTCAAGCAATTCTCCTGCCTCAGCCTCCCGAGTAGCTGGGACTACAGGCAAGTGCCACCATGCCCAGCTAATCTTTTTGTATTTTTAGTAGAAACGGGGTTTCACCATGTTGACCAGGATAGTCTCGATCTCTTGTCCATCCGCCTCGGCCTCCCAAAGTGCTGGGATTATAGACATGAGCCACCATGCCCGGCCTCGGTTGAGTATTTTAAAGCAGATCCTAGAAATATACCATTTTACCCATAAAATCATAACTATTTATTTATTTATTTTTGAGACAGAGTCTTCTTCTGTCACCCAGGCTGGAGTACAGTGACACGATCTTGGCTCACTGCAACCTCCTCCTCCTCCTGGGTTCAAGAGATTCTCCTGCCTCAACTGCCCA
This sequence comes from Saguinus oedipus, assembly GCA_031835075.1. Taxonomy (NCBI): domain Eukaryota; kingdom Metazoa; phylum Chordata; class Mammalia; order Primates; family Cebidae; genus Saguinus; species Saguinus oedipus. The sequence goes on from CM063185.1 coordinate 72,120,808, forward strand.
GCTAATTTTGGTATTTTTAGTACAGATGGGTTTCACCATGTTGGCCAGGCTAGTCTCGAAGTCCTGACCTCAGGTGATCCACCCGCCTGGGCCCTGCAAAGTGCTGGGATTGCAAGTGTGAGCCACCACTCCTGACCAAAATCAGAACTTTTTTTTTGAGATGGAGTCTCCCTCTGTCACCCAGGCTGGAATGCAGTGACGTGATCTCGGCCCACTGCAACCTCTGCCTCCCAGGTTCAAGCAGTTCTCGTGCCTCAGCCTCCCTGAGTGCCTGGGATTATAGGCACCCACGGCTACTTTTAGTAGGGATGGGTTTTCGCCATGTTGGCCAGGCTGGTTTCGAACTCCCAATGTCAGGTGATCCACCTGCCTCTACCTCCCAAAGTGCTGGGATTACAGGCGTGAGTCACTGTGCCTGGCCCAAAATCAGAATTTTTTAAACACAAGCACATAATGCCTTTATCACATGTAGCAAAAGTGCCAGTCAATAATCATCTCTTAGGGTCACTTAATGACTTCAGTTCAATTTTCTTCAATTGGCTCAAATATTGAGGGTTTTTGTTTTTTGAATTGTTGATTTGAAGTAGTCTCACGGCTCTCTCTTTTCATTTTTCCATGCTTTGTTGAAGAAATGGGGTCATTCGGTGCATCTCTATATTCAACAGTTGGTTGATTGCATCTCTGTGGTTGTGAATACATCCTTCTCCCCTGCATTTCCTATTAACTGATGGTTAGACCTATAGGCTTGATGACATTAAACTTCAAGACTATTCTACACATGGTTCTGTATCCTTGATTTTGTACCACATGACAAGGCACATACAATTTGGTTGTCCTACTTTTAGTGATCTTGGTATTGATAAGTGATTTCAGGTGTTAGAGTCAGATCCAGCCATTATAACGTTTCCTAACTGTGTGTCATTTTAATCTGTAGCACTAGATTTGATTGGCCACAATTTTATATAGGCTTTTAAAAAATATACAGTCCATATATTAGAAGGACACATGCACACGAATGTTCATTGCAGCACTGTTTATAATAGCAAAGACTTGGAACCAACCCAAATGCCCATCGATGATAGACTGGACAGGGAAAATGTGGCACATATATACCGTGGAATACTATGCAGCCATAAAAAACGATGAGTTCGTGCCCTTTGTAGGGACATGGATGAACCTGGAAACCATCATTCTTGGCAAACTGACACAAGAACAGAAAATCAAACACTGCATGTTCTCACTCATAGGCGGGTGTGGAACAATGAGAATACATGGACACAGGGAGGGGAGCATCACACATTGAGGTCTCTGGTGGGGAACTAGGGTAGGGACAGTGCGGGTGGGGAGTTGGGGAGTGATAACATGGGGAGAAATGCCAGATATAGGTGATGGGGATGGAGGCAGCAAACCACATTGCCATGTATGTACCTATGCAACAATCCTGCATGTTCTTCACATGCCAAAACCTAAAACATGATAAAACATAAAAAACAACCAACAACAAAAAAAAAAAAAATAAATACAAAAAAAAGAAAAAGTCCATAAACAAGCGAATTCTCTTGCTTTCTTTCTGTGGATTATTTTGACAGGTAAAGGCAACAGGATTAAAGAGTAGGGAATCCAAAGAGGGTGGTACTTTGATGTTAGGAAACACGGGTGCCATCTCAGAAGGCCCTCATCACCTTTTTGAGATAGGCACAGAGCGCTAGTTCCTTAGGGGGAAACGGGCAAAAATAGGATCAGAATCACATCAGATGCCCATCCTGAGAACAAGGAGCGCAGTCTGGAGCAGCGTTGAGTGCGCAGGCTGCGCTTCATTCCCAGCTAGTCACCGGGGTCTTGCTTTCCAGAGCTGGTTAGTATCAAGAGACTGAGGGCATCACTGCAAGAACCTCATCTGCAGTCTACGACAGCCCGCGTCCTATCCAGAAACACAGACGTGCATTTCTTTCTAGATCACAGACATTAATCATTTTGAATTGATTGTTTCAGGGCCTCAACAGTTCACCATTTTTCCTCACCACTTCCTGTCTGGAGATTTGTTTTCCTCTTCGTGAGCAGATAATTTAAGAAATAGTTCTCATTGCCAGAAGGCTGACTCCTTGACAGGAAAGACATTAAATTTTATGCATATCTAAGAGTGTGTGCTTCATCATGCGCTTGGGGTCACCCATCCTCGGCAGGTGACACCCTAACGCTCAAAGGGAGCTGTGAGATGGCCTTCAGAAGCGTGGTCTCCATAGGATGCCCTTCCCACTATCTTCCCTTTCCTTCGTTCTGTTCTTGACGTGGGGCCTCCAGATTCGAGATCATTCCTCATCCTGTTGCTAAAATCCTGGTGCTTTGGGTAATGTGTCTTAAGAATGTTTCATTATCCTGACTATCCAGGCAGATTCATTACTGAGGTTAAAGACCTGGTTTCAAAGCATGCCTTCCTGTGTTCAATCACTACTTGCTAACATTTATTAAACCCTCTTGTGCTAGGTCCTGGCTAATGCTGGGGAAATACTAAGCTGAAGAAGACGTGTGTGTCCTGCCTGCCAGCAAAGAGACAGAGTCCAACCAAATAATTACAACAGGTGTGAATGCGGAAGCACGAAGGAAGGAGAAGCTGACTCTTCCTGGGAGAGGTGACATTTCTTCTGGGTTTCAGTACTTCCTCTACTCTCAAATCTCAAATTTCCATTCTCAGTGGAGCAATTTATTCTGCCTCGATGGTTTGGGGCAGAAAGGAGGGAATCTTGACAAATTACATCTAGAAAGACTGGCAGAAGAGACTGTGAAAGATTTTCTTCGGAGTAAGAAACAACACAACTTTCTTAATATTCCTGTGCTATTTTCACATGCAAAAAATATTTTCCATCTTCCACCTCATCTGCGGGGCAATGGACATAATGTTTTTTCTTATGGTAAATAGCACGTCCCATGTAAAATGACACCATGATCTCTCTTTTTTGCACTTCAAAATATTTTAAAATCACTGGATTATTTTTTTTCTTTCCATCTTCTTTCTGTATCTTCTGACAATTACTAAAGCTGGTATGATTGCTAACACGACTCAAGTTAGAGGAAGTCTCCCTTTTTATTTTGAGATGGAGTCTCGCTCTGTCACCAGGCTGGAGTGCAGTGGTGCAATCTCGGCTCACTGCAACCTCTGCCTCCTGGGTTCAAGCAATTCTCCTGCCTCAGCCTCCCGAGTAGCTGGGACTACAGGCGCACACCACCACGTCCGGCTAATTTTTGTATTTTTATTATAGATGGGGTTTCACCATGTTGGCCAGGATGGGCTCCAACTCTTAACCTCAGAAAGAGCACGTTATCTTATATGTGCCTGTGGCCCACCTGCATACATGAAATCCCTGTTCTTCTAAGTGCAGTGGAAACGTCTCCACTCCTGTGGATGAACTGAAGGGTGATAGTGAAGCATATTTCTAACTATTTGCTGTTGCTTGTTTAGACACAGTAGGAATTTCAATACCAGTGGCAGTGGAAGCTCTCCTTTTATTATAGATGCTTTTTTCATTTCAGCTTACAAAGATTCCCTCAGTTCTGGGTTGGGGGCCACAGAAATAAAATGGAAGGCAAAGGAGGAACGCTCTGTGATTTTTCAGCTCATTGTCTCATTTTGAAACTGCCCCCAACTGTATAGAACTTCTCAGAAGCCTGTACATGTTTTCACATTCCTGGGGAAGAATGCTTCTCTTAGGAGCCAGTGCTTTAAAAATTTTCTTCCACGTTGCACTGGCATGCATGTCTGCTTGAATCACCTCTCTCCTCATGACATTTGACAGGACTAGGAAGTTCACATGGCAGTCCCAAGACTGGCCCACGTGACCCCATCTCCAAAAACAGGCAGGTTCACTGCCACATGAACTGAGAAGCAGACAGCATTCTGTATAATGGGTACGAGCCGAGGCTGCAGATTTTGAAAAATCATCGTTTTGACTTCCCTATATTCACATTTAATTATGCTTTTAGTCTTTGGTCTCAGCACTCTAGGAGGGGCGATATATCTGGTTCCTGTGTTTGTGGGAAGACTAGAAACTGGGCAAAATGCCACTAGGAAGACTAACGTATGGTAACGAGACCCCAAGGGAAACTGAGGTCTCACATTGTCTAGCAACGGAAGGAGGTTGAATTCTGGAGGAGGATTTTTTTTTTTTAAACTCAAACCAATAAAAGATGTTCATACATTTATTTGTTTATTTTTTTTTTGAGACCGGGTTTTACCATGTTGGTCAGACTGGTCTCGAACTCCTGACCTCAGGTAATCCACCTGCCTCGGCCTCCCAAAGTGCTGGGATTACAGGCGTGAGCCACCGCGCCATGCCAGGCTTGTAATCCCAGCACTTTGGGAGGCCGAGGCGGGTGGATCACGAGGTCAAGAGATCAAGACCATCCTACCAAAAATACAAAAATTAGCTGGGCGTGGTGGCATGCGCCTGTAGTCCCAGGTACTCGGGAGGCTAAGGTAGGAGGATTGCTTGAACCCGGGAGGTAGAGGTTGCAGTGAGCCAAGATCGCGCCACTGCACTCCAGCCTGGCGCTTGGCGACAGAGCGAGACTCTGTCTCAAAATAAAAAAAAAAAGATGTTCATACATATTAAATATTTTTATTTGGAAGCTGTGTGTGTTTTAAAATTTTTATTATCAACATAAATAATGCATGCGGGTGTCTGTTGGAATCCAGTTAGGAAAAAAAGAAATCATATTAGGTGTTTCAAACAGAGGCAGGTTAATACAAGGAATTCCTCACCTGAAGAAAAAAAAGGATAGTGCAGTAACCCAGAGACTATTGAAATCATAAGCAGCTACCATCCTTACAGCTGTGAGGAGCCACTGCCTCAGAGTGGGGTCTGCGGAGAGGCTGCAGCTTAGTTGTTGTTGAGATGCAGCAGCGCTCAGTCATTGAGAGCACCTGCCCAGCTGGCTCAGTCCTCCGTAGAGTTGCCCCATGGCTAAGGCAGGAACCGCAGGGGCTTCTGGGAGGCCACTGTGCAGCTTGTGTCCAGACCCAGAGGGGATTTGGCCTGGCCATCCTCGAGGTGCCAAAAGATGTTACAGGCTTTCTGTCTCTGTGCTGGAGAGATGCTGACGACGGCTAAGGGAAAGGAAAGTACCTCTTCTCCCCTTCTTCTTCCTTCCAGAGTTCCCTCAATGCCTCTCACTGGCAGAATTTAGAGAAAGTTGGTAAAGAGTCTTAGAAATGGTAGTTTGAGGTCATGAGTGGTGACTCATGCCTGTAATCCCAGCACTTTGGAAGGTCGAGGCGAACGGATCGCCTGAGGTCAGGAGTTCGAGACTAGCCTGGTCAACATGGTGAAACTCCATCTCTACAAAAAATACAAAATTTAACCCGGCATGGCGGCATGTACCTGTAGTCCCAGCTACTCGGGAGGTTGAGGCAGGAGAATCGCTTGAACCTGGGAGGCAGGCGTTTGGGTGAGCTGAGATCACGCCACTGCATTCTAGCCTGGGCAACGGAGCAAGACTCTTTCTCGAGAAAGAAAAAAAAAAAAGAAAAGAAATGTGGTTCTCATATCTCTAACCCCAACATCACAGAGCACAGTGTAGAATCTGTGTCTGGGGCTGAGAGAGAGGAGGTGAGTAAGCATCGTCGGCTCCCACGTGAAGGCTTCTCGAGTACACAATAGTAACTTCATGCTTCTGGTAACAAGCTGTAACTTCCCTTTGAAAACATGCTTTCAACTTCTCCCCCCAAAATGGAGTTATAAATCTCTTAACACTCTTCACATTCATGTCTGGGTGATGTTAATTATTTGTTTTTATTCATAAAAGAATATATGTATATAGTATATGTATATACTCTTTATATACGGTAAAGTTAATTATCACCAACACTGTTTATATAAAATAATGGAAAGTTAGGAGGAAAAAAAGAAGAGAAACAAACGAAGACAAAAGTATTAATATCTGCTACTTTATTTCTAGAACTGGTCACAAAGCCACAGTTGATATTTACAAATTCCCTTTTCTACTGCTTATTCTACATTTCCCTTGCCCTCAGACAGTTGGTCAATATTCCTTATCTGGTGAGGTCGCCAAGAAGGGTCTGAGTTTCTTTTCAGCTCCCCGCTTTTTTTTTCTTTGAAACGGAGTCTCCCTCTGTCACCCAGGATGGAGTTCAGTGGCGACATCTTGGCTCACTGCAACTTCCACCTCCCAGGTTCAAGTGATTCTCCTGCCTCAGCCTCCTGAGCAGCTGGGACTACAGGCGCTACCACGGCCAGCTAATTTTTGTATTTTTAGTAGAGGTGGGGTTTCAACATATTGGCCAGGCTGGTCTCAAACTCCTAATCTTAAATGTTCCACCCACCTTGGCCTCCCAAAGTGCTGGGATTGCAGGCGTGAGCCACTATGCCCAGCCTAAAGCCCTATTTTTCTTGGACATAAAAATTGCAGAGACGCCTTAGAGAGTCCCTTCAGCTCCAGATCTAGTATGCCCCAGCCACACTGCAGCAGCCAGCACAGCTAAACAGAAACAATCACCCCAGCCGGTGGGGTAACCTCTTCCTCTGTCTGTTCGTTCGGCGATACAAGGAACTGAAATTGCCAGATGGTAATCTCAACTTCCAATTCAATAGAACAATTGTTGTTCCCCCTGCTAGAATCAGTCTTCCTTTAGGAACTAAGCTCTCTAACAAGTGGAACACAAAGCTATGGGAATAGGCAGCACAAATTCTCTAAGTGGGTTATTAGGAGGAACAGTGAGAGCAACTATTATCATTTTTTCCTCTTTATTTTCAGAATCATAGATTCTGGCTATGCGGAAAGAAGCACCACGTATTGGTCACTGGTTTAAGTGCATATACTGCGTTTCATACGGTAGTGATTTCACCCCACAGATGTTCTCTCAACTGAGTTGCTGGGAGACCATTCTACCTCTTCTCTGAGGACAGGTCTTTCTGTCTTTTTCTTTTTCTTTGAGACAGAGTCTTACTCTGTCACCCAGGTTGGGCCACAGTGGCAGAAATCTTGGCTCACTGCAACCTCTGCCTCTTGGGTTCAAGCAATTCTGCTGCCTCAGCCTCCCATGTAGCTGGGATTACAGGCATGCACCACCACACCCAGCTAATTTTCTTTTGCATTTTTAGTAGAGACAGGGTCTCACCATGTTGGCCGGCCTGGTCTCGAACTCCTGACCTCCAGTGATTCACCTGCCTCCACCTCCCAAAGTGCTGAGATTACAGGCGTGAGCCACTGTGCCTGGCCAGGATTTCTCTGTTAGTGTGTTTGTTTGTTTTAGCACACTTCCGATCGTGGCTATAATGCTCTATTTCCAGCTTGCCAGTGTATTAGAAAAAAAGAAATCTACAAACCAGGTTCTTCTTCAGCGATCTGTTCAAAAGGAGATTGCCATAAAAACTTACCATTGGATGAAAGAAAGACGTAATGCAGCAGAAGAATGTGCCACAGGAGCCCAGGCCATCAGTGACTGCGTTGTTGCTCCAGGATCTGCTGGAGTCTGGTTTCATGTGTACCATTTCCACTTGCTGACGAAGTATTGCCATGCATGCTTAATTGTGTGGCCTAATGAATCAAATAACATCTAGTCCTCTGAGGGTAGCTCAGCCGACATGGCCAGGTGTTCAGTATTTTTAAAGCTCAGTAGAGGCCGGGTGTGGTAGCTCATGCCTCTAGTCCCAGCACTTTGGAAGCAGGATGGACCTCTTGAGGCCAGGAGTTCCAGACCAGCCTGGCCAACATAGTGAAACCTCGTCTCTACCAAAAATACAAAAGTTAGCCAGGTGTGGTGATGTGCGCCTGTAGTCCCAGCTACTCAGGAGGCTGAGGCAGGACAATCGCTTGGACCCAGGAGGCCGAGGTTGCAGTGAGCCAAGGTCATGCCACTGCACTCCAGCGACAGAGCAAGACTGTCTCAAAACAACAACAACAACAAAAAAAAAAAAACAAAAAAAGAAAGTTCAATAACAAGACAGAAGTTTCTTTTATTTATTTATTTATTTATTTATTTATTTATTTTTGAGATGGAGTTTTGCTCTTGTTACCCAGACTGGAGTGCAATGGCACGATCTCGGCTCACCGCAACCTCCGCCTCCTGGGTTCAGGCAATTCTCCTGCCTCACCCTCCTGAGTAGCTGGGATTACAGGCACGCGCCACCATGCCCAGCTAATTTTTTGTATCTTTAGTAGAGACGGGGTTTCACCATGTTGACCAGGATGGTTTTGATCTCTTGACCTCGTGATTCACCCGCCTCGGCCTCCCAAAGTGCTGGGATTACAGGCTTGAGCCACCGCGCCCGGCCAAGACAGAAGTTTCTTAAAAGGAAAAGGGTTATCTGGAAAAGAGGGCACGGCTTTACTTCAAACGGTGGGAAGACGCACGTGGCCATCCTCTCAAGGTTTGCTGTCAGCTCCACACAGCATCCCTGTTTACTACAGAAACATCCGGTGCGGCTGCATCTGCCGGCCTCAGGGTCCATGCCTTGCACGTGCTGGCGCTGCATGCGTCTACAGTCCGCATTCTGGACTAGCTGTCTGGGTGTATTAATATTACCCTGAACTGGTAGAGCGGCACACTCAAATGTGCCGTATCTCACCTCCAATACAGAGGCTCATCAAACACTGACAGTCTTTCTTGTTTGTAGTTGATGCACGGTACCAACTTGCCTTTCACTTTGTGGGGACTATCTTAGTAGGATCCAGAATGTTAGATCCGTAGGACGTCACTCAGGTAGCTGGCTTCTGGATTTCATGGGTTATAACTTCTACCTTCTGACAAGCTTGTATCTTAACAAGGCACCTGACGTACACACTACCTACTGCTCCTTACATCCAGCCATCATGGCGTACCCCAGGCCATGGACCAGTTTGATCTCCAGTGGAATCAACATCCCTGCACACTAGGTTATGACATGAGACTCAACAGAGCCTTGAGACAAGATGATAAAGGTGTCTTCTGGTAGTTAAAAAAAATTGGTATAGAGAATAAAGCTTAAATTACTAGTTGCTGGAATATAGGGCCATTATATAGAAGCCTGGGCTTGGGCCTGAGAAACAATGAGAAAATAATTAAAATAATGTTCTTTGAGGGTTGGCTGCAGTGGCTCACGCCTGTAATCCCAGCACTTTGGGAGGCCGAGGCAAGGCAGATCACGAGGTCAAGAGATCAAGACCATCCTGGTCAACGAGGTGAAACCCTGTCTCTACTAAAATACAAAAAATTAGCCGGGTGTGGTGGTTCACAGCTGTAGTCCCAGCTACTCGGGAGGCTGAGGCAGGAGATTCGCTTGAACCCAGGAGGCAGAGGTTGCAGTGAGCCGAGATCGCACCACTGCACTCTAGCCTGGCGACAGAGCAAGACTGTCTCAAAAAAAAAAAAGTTCTTACCAATTAACAGAAAGTGGAACTATGCAATACGTAACATGGTAGTTGGGGGCAGGCATGGAAGATACTTTAACAAAATCCAGATATGATTGCTGGATCTTTATTTAAAAAACACATTATATAACTTTTGTGCCCTTTTTTGCTAATTATAAAATGCTGTCACATCTTTTAAGGATTATATGGAAGAGTATATGAACTAAATAAATGGAAAACAAGCTCTATAAATGTACAGGGTTATTGCTGTTTACTTTAGTCCTCAAACTAGGCTTGTAAGAGAGTTGGGCGAATGCTCAGCCTCATTGTGTAGATGAGGAAAGTCAGGCTTTCTGGGTTTCAATAACTTGTCTACGTTCTCACAGCTGATCAGTAATAGAGTTTCAAACCCAAACCAGCTATCTTGATTGATATATTGATATTGGTGATATTGTTACAAAGTGTGCCTATGTTTACATAATTGAGATATTCATTTATATTTTCTTGTTTTATTTTTCTCCCTTCCTTTTCCCCTCTCCAAATCCTAACCCAAGATTTGCTTTGGAAGAAAGCAAGCTCCAAATCCTAACCCAAGAATGCGTTGGAAGAGGGATAGAAACAGTAACAGCAGAGAATGGAGAGACTCTTTAAGATTAAGAAAGAATGCTGGTCTCCTGCTCTTGTTCTTCAAGGAAAGACCCGTGCCCAGCACTCTTGAGGCATGTTGGAAGGAGCTTGGAGAGGAACGACTGTGTGGTGTACTTAGAGAGGCTGAATATTAGATGGGGAATCCTTCAGCCCTTGGCAAAGGTTTCTGTGCCGGGCTTGGCAGGAACCAACAGAGCCGTCTGACCTCAAGGGATCACAGGAGCTTGGACATGAGTACACTTGAAGTGATCACTATGAACTGAGGACAAGAGGCTTGGTCCAATGGGGTGCTCTGGGTAAATTCCCGGAGGTATTGCACACCATTGGAAGGCCTAGTAAGATGAGGACTTATCATTAAATGTATTTTTATTTATTTATTTTTTTGAGACAGGGCCTCACTCTGTCACCCAAGCTCGAGTTCAGTGGCATGATCTTGGCTCACTGCAGTCTCCACCTCCCTGGTTCAAGCTATTCTCTCACTTCAGCCTCCCGAATAACTGGGATTATAGGCGCCCGCCACTCTGCCTGGCTAATTTTTGTATTTTTAGTAGAGACGGAGTTTTACCATGTTGGTCAGGCTGGTCTTGAACTCCCGACCTCAGGTGATCCACCCGCCTTGGCCTCCCAAAGTGCTGGGATTACAGGCGTGAGCCACCGTGCCTGGCTGTATGTTGATCTTCAACCAAAATGAAGTATTGCAACATTTTTCATACACTCTTGTTTGTGGAGTAAAAGTCATACCTCTCACTTGTATATTTGTGGGTGCAGAAGAAAAAAGCAGGACAGCAGCGGTGATAGGAGTTTGATTCTGGGTATTAGAAAGCTTGAGAATTTGCATCCTATCACCAAGGGCTGAAAGGGAAAAGAATGAGTGATTGTGCACCTTAATATCACTCTCAACTCTACATGTTTTCAGTTTATTATTATTGGTATGTGCCAGTGGCGGATGCACTTAGCTGTTTAGAAGAGAGTGCTAACGAGGCCAAGGTCACGGCCGTCATTTCCATACAGTCAAATACACTTTGTGAGAGAACTTCACCTCCAGTCGGCACAGATTCAATCCCTAACTCTCACCAACTGTTTCACGCATATGTGTGCTTGGTTGCTGGAGGCCAGGTGAGAGGGTGTGAATGGGTCAGCACAAAGCCTTACCACCACCACGACAAAAACAAAACAGATGTCCTGTTGACGTCCTGCAGTTCTGATGCTTATGAAGGAGAGAGCACGCTGCTGCCATGTAAACTAATCCACAAAGCTGAAATACAGCAAGCCAAATTGCTCTAATTTTTTAAGAGAAGCTGATATCATTTCACCCATAATGTAACACATGTTGTGGTGTAATTTACAAAAATAATGCAAATTTTAAGAAGCATATTAGGCTGGGCGTGGGGGTTCATGCCTATAATCCCAGCACTTTGGGAGGCTGAGGCGGGTGAATCACGAGGTCATGAGATGGAGACCATCCTTGTCAACATGGTCAACCCCGTCTCTACTAAAAATACAAAAAAAAATTAGCTGGGCACGGGGTGCGTGCCTGCAGTCCCAGCTACTAGGGAGGCTGAGGCAGGAGAATTACTTGAACCCAGGAGGCGGAGGTTGCGGTGAGCCGAGATCGCGCCATCGCACTCCAACCTGGGTAACAAGAGCGAAACTCCGTCTCAAGAAAAAAAAAAAAAAGCATAAAAAACACTGCAAAATTAAGATTGGGATTCTAAAGCTACCTTTTTTTTTTTTTTTTTTTTTTTTTGAGATGGAGTTTTGCTCTTGTTACCCAGGCTGGAGTGCAATGGCGCGATCTCGGCTCACCACAACCTCCGCCTCCTGGGTTCAGGCAATTCTCCTGCCTCAGCCTCCTGAGTAGCTGGGATTGCAGGCACGCGCCACCATGCCCAGCTAATTTTTTGTATTTTTAGTAGAGACGGGGTTTCACCATGTTGACCAGGATGGTCTTGATCCCTTGAGCTCGTGATCCACCCGCCTCGGCCTCCCAAAGTGCTGGGATTACAGGCTTGAGCCATCATGCCCAGCCAAGACTACCTTTTAAATACAAATTCTAGAAAAGCAATGTAATTAGAATATGCCAGGTGCAGTGGCGCCTGCCTGGAGTTCCAGCTACTTGGAACCCTGAAGTGGGAGAATTGTTTGAGCCCAAGAGCTTGAGGCTGCAGTGGGTTAGAATGGCACCACTGCCTGGGCCACATAGCGAGACCCCTTTAAAAAACTAAAAAAAGGGGCTGGGTGCGGTGGCTCATGCCTGTAATCCCAGCACTTTGGGAGGCCGAGGCGGGTGGATTACAAGGGCAAGATATCGAGACCATCCTGGCCAACATGGTGAAACCCTGTCTCTACTAAAAATAAAAAAAATTAGCTGGGCGTGGTGATGGGTGTCTGTAATCCCAGCTACTGGGGAGGCTGAGACAGAGATTTCCTTGAACCTGGGAGGTGGAGGTTGCAGTGAGCCGAGTTCATGCCTCTGTACTACAACCTGGCCGATAGAGGGAGACTCCCTTGCAAAAAAAAAAAAAAACAAAAAAAACCAAAAAACTAAAAAAGAATGCATAAGACTTTTAATATCTTTAATTATGGTTTAATTTACATACAGGGTACTGACCTTAAGGGTTCTTTTTCAGGAACTTTGGCGATTGTATACACCCACAAAGCCCCTACTCAAAACAACGCACAGAACATTTCCATCATCACAGAAAGTTCTCTTTTGTTTTTTCCCAGTAACCCTCTCTCCACTTCCCCGGGACCACTGTTTCATTACCATAGATTTGTTTTGCCTTTCCTTGAATCTTACACAGGTGAAATCGATCAGTATGTATTTTTGTGCCTGGTTTTTTTCATTCAACATAATGTTTTGAGATTCATGCATATTGTTGCATTGTATTCGTAGTTCATTTCTTTTTATTTTGGTATGAAGATAGCACAAGTTATCTATCATCCTGTTCATAAATATCTGTTTTTCTTTTCTTTTCCTTTTTTTGAGACAAAGTTTTGCTCTTGTTGCCCAGGCTGGAGTGCAATGGTGTGATCTCGGCTCACTGCAACCTTTGCCTCCTGGGTTCAAGCAATTCTCCTGCCTCAGCCTCCCCAGTAGCTGGGATGACAGGCCTGTGCCACCGTGCCCCCTAATTTTGTAGTTTTGTAGATGGGGTTTCGAACTCCTGACCTCAGGTGATCTGCCTGCTTTCGCCTAGCCTTTCAAAGTGCTGGGATTATAGGCATGAGCCACCGTGCCTGGCCTCTTGTTTTCTACTACTAACGCTAAGGCTTCTTGAAACATTTTTTTCTAAATTTCATGTGTGAATTCTCATTTTTCATGCTATGGCTTTTTGAGCAGAAAAGGTTCTTTACTGTAACTCCCGCAAACCATTTGCTGGTTCTTTTACTTTGCTTCGATTATTAAAAATTGTTAAGATTCAGGAGTTGAAAAAAGCTAAATTTTCCCAAGTTATGGATATGGTATCGAGGACAAAAATTAAAAAGCAGGTTCTCCACACCCAGTTTTCAGGCATCGAGTGCAACTTTCTGAGCCATCCCAATTAAACCCAAACATGTATGTTTTTAGTTCTATGTTCCAAAAGCCTCACCTGTTTGCTGATGTGATTTTTTAGATAATTCTTTATTTGTTTATACAGCAAAAATTTATTAGACTCCTATTATATGTTCATTGGGCTTGTGCTGGGCTCTGGGTATATAAGAGCATGGATTGTATTTGCAGCAGAACTCCAGAAAATGCTGGCAGTGCCTAGCACAATGGCTAGCACATAGACGTAACTAAATGAATTCTTTTTTATTCTTTTGAGATGGAGTCTTGCTCTGTCACCCAGGCTGGAGTGTAGTGGCACAATCTCAGCTCACTGCCATTTTCTCCTTCCAGGTGCAAACAGTTCTCTTGCCTCAGCCTCCCGAGTAGCTGGGATTACAGGCACCCACCACCATATCCAGCTAATTTTTGTGTTTTTAGTAGAGATGAGGTTTCGCCATATTGGCCAGGCTGGTCTCGAACTCCTGACCTCAGGTGATCCACCGACCTTGGCCTCCCGAAGTGCTGAGAAGATTACAGGCCTGAGCTACTGCACCTCACTCTGTCACCCAGGATAGAGTATATTGACATGATCTTGGCTCACTGCAACCTCCACCTCCTGGGTTCAGGTAATTCTCTTGCCTCAGCCTCCCTGGGACTACAGGTGCACACCACCATGCCCAGCTAATTTTTGTGTGTGTTTTTTTTGGGTATTTTTTTTAGTAGAGATGGGGTTTCACCATGTTGGCCAGGCTGGTCTTGAACTCCTGACCTCAGGTGATCCACCCACCTCGGCCTCCCAAAGTGCTGAGATTATAGGTCTGAGCCACTGTGCCCAGCTAGGAATAGTGCATTTTATGTTTTTTTTTTTTTTTCTTTGTGCTTACAGGCATAGAGTAAATTGCACAGGAAACTTCTCTGATTGAATATTGAAGGTCATCTTTTGGTAAGTGTAGCTCACAATGAATCTAGGCATTATAAATTCCAAGATGTAAATTATAAGAGCTTTGGAGTTTGAAATGATTCTCCCAGGCAATGCATTGCACAAAAGAGCAGAGTGGAAATGTCATCATTTATGTTTTATTTTGGAGAATGTCACTCCCTCAATTCTTTCCTTCTCTGCTTTAGCAGATTTTGACATAAAAGAGATCTCATATTCTTTGTAGATATAATGTGGAAGTCTAATATTTCAGAATTCAAAATAAAACTTTCTTTCGATGCCTTTAATAAGGTCTTAAAGCATTTAAAAAGCATTAATTAAGCTTTACAAAGCAACTCTAAGATGATTTGATCAATTCAAAAACGTAATTGTAAAGTCTGCACTCAACTTTCAATTACTCTATGTCCCAGTGGAGAAAAAAAACATAGATACTACAAACCACACATAATAACCAAACCGTTTCTACTCAAGGAACGATGGCACAGCTACTTTCAGAAAGGCAGCTAATTCCAAATAATTTATATTTGATCTTAGAATGCATTATATGATTTTCTTTCATGAAACCATGTGAAGATTTACTATTACAATTATGCTTTATTTAAATGAAAGCTACAATTAATTCAGTCTCCATATATACTAATTACTGGAAGGAAGAAATATATAAAAATTAAAGGCTGCGTGTCAGAGAGAAGTGGTCCACAGATGTGTATTTTTGCCTGTTTACAACGGGCAAAGTGAAGCCATCTCCGTGAGGTCGCATTTCATAGAGGTTTAGAGATGAATGAGTTCTCCTAAACTACATCAACCCAACTCATTTGATAGGTAACAATAAGGCCCACTGGAGTGACAAATGACCTGCTAGGGCTGTCTAACGACAGTATTATTTACAATGGAACAGAGGAAAAAAGAGCGAGAGAGCCTGAGCACAAAAGTCTAAATTTTTCACAACTGAAGAGCGTTTGAATAAATTATGAACCATCAACCTCACGCCATTCAACTGCCATTAAAAAGAAAAAGTAAGTAGGTAACAGCAGCCTTAACTGAGATCCCTTCTGCTAAGATAAGCCCTTCTCTGTTTCCCATATCTGGGATGGAGACCCCTTAGGGATTCTACCTTCGAGATTGAATATACCCTATTGTAATTGTATACTTAATTGTATTTTCTCTGGGCAGTTCTAAGCTCTTTGAGGCTTGGGCAATCTTATTTATCATTTTATTCCCAGATCCTAGCCAAGTGCCTGGCTCATTACTATTGTTCATTAAATATTCATTTCAGTGGAATAGAATGTCATTAATACCAACAGGAAAAATCCAGAAAAAAATGGATTCACAGCTAAACACAAAGTCTCACACTGTCCCCTCCTACAACTATGTCCTTCTATATTCAGCACTGATCCTTTCCTATTGGGTTATCCAGCTTGTTACCCAAGAGCCAGAGTGATGGCTTAGAGTGACAGGGTGCTGGGCTGCCACCGATCATACACAAAGTGGACATGGCACGGAGACGTCATTTTGACAGAGAAGCGACATCTTGATACAGCCTAAAAAACAAATTGTTGAATTTTCAGCTTTTAAATAGGGCCAGTAGATGCGTGAACGGATACACTCACCTCAAACTTAAGCAAATCAAACCTTCTCAGGGACCCCCAGAGATGGGTACAGCTGACAAATTTAGCGGACAAGCCAGGATGCAGGTCTACGCACCCCAAGAGCAGTGCTTTCTGCCTGCCCCACGCCCCATCTCAAAGGGCAGAGAGGACAGCGGGAAGCCACCAAGCATCAGCCCTGTGCTGCTCCGGATGTTCCCCTTGTTCTCAGACAGCTCTGTTCTGCTCCCACCGATTTAGGATTAGTTTTGCTCTAAAATTTATCTTGAAAAAAGTATGAAAGCTTTTTCTTGCGGTAGGGCCAGTTTCTAAAGTCTAAGTATCAGAATTCCGTCATTGGGTTCAGGTGAGGTCACTGTGGTTTGAGGGAGCTCAGGCAGGCTGTAATGAAGACAGGGCCAGCATTTTCCAGGGAGGTGGCCCAGAGGATGTTCCAGGAGGAATTTCTTGGGAGTGGAGGGAACAGGGACGCTGAGTGTGGGCCACGCCCAGAAGTCCAGCGTGGCAGGTGGTTAGCATTGAGGTTATTTATCTTCAGGAGTCACATCCTCCGCCACCTGCCTGGGGCTTCAATGCTCATATGGCAGCCTGCCTTTTCCTTCCCAGCACTTCTCTCGGTTGTAATTATATACCCTAGATGTGTAATTTTGGCCGTCTCCCATCAGGCAAAGATCGTGCGTTTTTGTCTTTGTGGCTTTTGCTGTTGCCACCGTATCCACAGGCACAGCACAGTGTTTGGCACATAATAAGCATACATACGTATATCTTGAGTGAATAAATGATGGAAGAAATGAATGAACTCAACTTCATTGCATGTATTCCGAGAGGGACCAGGTTAGTTTACATTGGGCTTCATTGATGGAGAAGAAGGCGAATGTACAATTATCTAATAAAGATGGCTCGGAGTTAGGAGAGTAAAGCCGTAGATGCTGAGACTCCGAATCCAGGCCAAAGTTATTTGTTTCTCCTGGCTGAGGTACTGTCAGGTCCTAGATTGAATTAGACCTGAACATGGGTGTCTTCAGGTACGCTGCACAGTACGGAGAGGTCTTGGGTTTATGTTATCTGGGAACAGTGCAGGGCTGATCCAACGTCTTTTGACCATATTTGATTCAATTCATTCCTTTAAGCTCAGAAGGCTAGGATAAGTCTTTTTTGGAGTTAGAGTGTGCACCATAATTTTTTTTCTCCCCTCTGCTTTCTGAATTCTTTGGCCCAGTCTAAATCACGTTATCTGAAATCAAGGAAGTACCAGCGATCATCCGAAAACATACTACCGCACTCCATTCCTACTTCTTCAACTAATGTACTGTTCTTTTGACCTGCTTCTCTCTCTCTCATTCTCATTAAGTGGAGACCTGCAGGTCTGTGCACAGACCCTGAAGCATATTCAGAATACAATACTCAAAGTTGGCCGAGCTTGGTGGCTTACGCCTGTAACCCCAACACTTTGGGAGGCTAAGGTGGGCAGATCACTTGAGGTCAGGAGTTTGAAGCCAGACTGGCCAACATGGTGAAACCCCATCGCTACTAAAAATACAAAAATTAGCCGGGCGTGGTGGCACACGTCTATAATCCCAACTACTTGGGAGGCTGATGCATGAGACTCAATTGAGCTTGGGAGGTGGAGGTTGCAGTGAGCCGAGATCGCGCCACTGCACTCCAGCCTGGATGACAGAGTGAGACTCTGCCTCAAAAACAAAAAAAACAACAACTCAAGGTCCTTCTCCTTCTTTTGGATGAACCCTTTTAAAAGAGTGGCTTCTGTTCCCACTGTAGAAAGTTGTGAAAAGAGGCACAATGGAATTCTTCTGCAGCTCCTCCTGCAGAGGAGGCACTCTCACACATTAGACGTAGCAATGCTTGCATTCAGTGATGGGGGCTTACGTTAGTCTGTACCCAGCCTCTTGGCTGATGCTCAGCTGTGGTGCTCAGTATCTATCACTCACTCACAGAAGGGCCAGTTCCAATCAAGTTCTCTCTTCAATAAACCACACAGCTTAGGATTCACCCTTGTGCGATGAAATTGTGGCAGGTCTAATAATAGAAACCACAAATCCTGCCTGCCAATCCTGCATTCTAACCTCTAATCTACTTGTAGCAAGGACAAATGTTTTCAGGAAAATAAAATGACACTGCATAGAACACAGTGACACAACTGCTCCTATGGTCAGAACTTTCACTCAACCTGGAGAAAAAAGGATGAATTCCATCTTCCACACCTTGGTCGCCATATACCTGGTTTCAACCTTCCTCTAATTTCTAATGTGATCTGAATTACAAAAGCAATGGAAAAAAATAAAAAGAGAATACAAAGCAGGAGGGGGAAAGAGACATAAATTTCCCCCTTGTTACAACTTTCTTAATGATGGGCATTTGTCTTTTGCGTTTCAGTACAATGGAAATGGACTAACGGAAGTTCAATATTAGATTAATAGGACTCTCACTTTGTCAAATGGAAAGCTGGTTAAGGGGGTGGATTCCTTAATCAAGTGCCTGGATTTGAGGACAGAGGCAGCCTGCTTAGTAAAAAGGACCCTCAGAAAACCTGAATGTGAGCCCCAGTTTGCCACTCACATCTAGTTCAAAAGGGGGCCAACTATGTCATCTCCTGCAGCCTTGGTGTTCTTATCTCTAAAATGACATTGCAGCTGGGCGCGGTGGCTCATGCCTGTAATCCCAGCACTTTGGGAGGCCAAGGTGGGCAGATCACCTACAGTCAGGAGTTCAAGACCAGCCTGGCCAACATGGTGAAACCCCATCCCTATTAAAAACACAAAAATTAGCCAGGCATCGGGGCACATGCTTGCAGTTCTAGCTACGAGGGAGGCTAAGGCAAAAGAATCACTTGAACCTGGGAGGCGAAGGTTTCAATGAGCCAAGATCAGGCCACTGCACTCCAGCTGGGCAACAGAGCTAGACTCCTTCTCAAAAAAGATATAATTAAGGCCGGGCGTGGTGGCTCAAGCCTGTAATCCCAGCACTTTGGGAGGCCGAGGCGGGTGGATCACGAGGTCAAGAGATCAAGACCATCCTGGTCAAAATGGTGAAACCCCGTCTCTACTAAAGATACAAAAAATTAGCTGGGCACGGTGGTGCGTGCCTGTAATCCCAGCTACTCAGGAGGCTGAGGCAGGAGAATTGCCTGAACCCAGGAGGCGGAGGATGCGGTGAGCCGAGATTGCTCCCTTGCACTCCAGCCTGGGTAACAAGAGCGAAACTCCGTCTCAAAAATAAATAAATAAATATATATATATATAAAATAAAATGGCTTGCAAGTAACAGCCTTGTTCGCACAAAACTGTTGTGAGGCTCAGTGAGAGAGAATTCATGGGAAGTGCTGCATAAACTGTAAATCTGTCTATAACTGAGGGATTATTATTACTGAACACAAATTCATTGATTGTTCTTGATTGGATGTACACATAATTCAAATTCCCCAGAATACAGCTCTGCCCTTCATTTCCAGCTGTGTGGTATGCAGCTTCTAAACATTTTTCCTGAAATCTTGCCTCTTAACTGTTAGTCTTGAGGGTCTACACAGAGCTCCCATGCTCAATTAAGTGTTACTTCCCCATCCAGCTGCAAGGCAGAAATTTCTGATTTGTGTTACAACCAGCCTAGCCCTCTATGTCTTGGCTACAGACGGACATGCCTCCACAAAGACACGAACCAGAATGGAATCTAACAGGAACCTTGGTGAGAGATGCACTCCGGGTGGAATCTGAGTTAACAAATGAGATATGTAAACAGGACTCAAGAAACGTGGCTATAGAATTCTCAAATGGGGCTTTAACTTTCTCAGTTTTGAAATGCTGCATTTGCTTGGCTGTGTGGTGAATATAAGTGAATTAACAATGCACTTACAGATTTCTTAGCTGGTAGTGTGATAAAATTTAAAATAGTCTTGTTTGGTATCATTTTGAAATTTACATGGCACTTATGAAACTAATGAGAAACCCCCTCACGATGTTGGAGAGAGTGAGTGATTTTCAGGCCCAGCATTTGGGTGCTTCAGTCTTCCCTAATTAAATGCCTGACAATAGATTTATTATTGAAGAAATGAAGAAAGAGGTCAGGCAAAACAACAGCAGTTAATCATTTGAAGACACTGAGTCATCTAGTATTTTATGTCAGAAATCTTGTAGCCATGTTTACGTAATAATAAAACATAGCTGTAAGAGGGCAGATGTTTGATGCCTAGACATTTGCTAGTCAGTAACGTGTAAATGTGAGAGTTCTAGTGGTTATGGCTTCACTTCTCGCTTTGGGGGTTGCGAGTCAGTTTTTCCTTGCTGCTCAGAAGCTACCAAATAATACACATTTGCCTTCGCTCTGGTCTGCAGTGAAAATAAAATGAAAAGAGAAAGAAGATGATATGAATTATGAAGTGGAACAATGTGGTTGGGAAATTCCCATGCCTTTACCCTAAAAAAAAAGAAAAGAAAATTACTCTTTTAAGTAAGGCCCCAGAGGATATTAAATGCATATACTATGATTCGAAGTATTAGTCATCAAAGTGACCCCTGGTCTTGACAGCATGTGTGAAACCTAAGGGTGGCAGCCTGTGTGCTCTTAGTATCAAACCACAGGGGTCTGAGTTCTTACTGCCTAAGTGCCCATTTTCTTGGGCCTTTTGCTTTTCTCTCCAGAATATCCACAGAATGAGTTTGTTAATAAAAAATAAGACTGTCTGGGCACAGTGGCTCACGCCTGTAATCCCAGCACTTTGGGAGGCGGAGGCGGGCAGATCACCTGAAGTCAGGAGTTCGAGACCAGCCTGGCCAACATGATAAAACCTCGTCTCTACTAAAATTACAAAAACTTTTTGCCTGGTGTGGTGGTGCACACCTGTGGTCCCAGCTACTCAAGAGGCTGAGGCAGGAGAATCACTTGAACCCGGGAGGTGGAGGTTGCAGTGAGCAGAGGTTGCGCCATTGCACTCCAGCCTGGGCAACAAGAGTGAGACTCCATTTCAAAAAATAATAATTTTTATTATTTTTTTATTTTTTGAGATGGAGTTTCACTCTTGTTACCCAGGCTGTAGTGCAACGACGCGATCTCGGCTCACCGCAACCTCCGCCTCCTGGATTCAGGCAATTCTCCTGCCTCAGCCTCCTGAGTAGCTGGCATTACAGGCACGCACCACCATGCCCAGCTAATTTTTTGTATTTTTAGTAGAGACGGGGTTTCACCATTTTGACCAGGATGGTCTTGATCTCTTGACCTTGTGATCCACCTGCCATGGCCTCCCAAAGTGCTGGGATTACAGGCTTGAGCCACCGCGCCTGGCTAATAATTTTTTTTTTTTAAAGACTGGCCAACAGATAAAAATAATCAAACTCCTCCAGAATTCGTTACAAGATTTAAATACTTTCTTCTTTTTCTAACCAGATTTAATTTGGAAGTATGAACCAAAAAAAGTCACAGCATCATGCTCTGGTCAGCTTGCCTCAGATAATGGCGAGTGTGACCAGTGGAGGTCCTGGGGGAAGGGAAATTCAGAGAGCAATAAGGAACTTCTCTGTTATCTCAGAGTTTCGCAATACACGCAGGAAACATTTGTAGCCGGCCCTCTGTTAGCCTGAAAGATTAGCTAATCCCTTGTTTCACCATAAAAATGCATTTTTAGCACTAGTTCCTGAACTGTATGCAAAAACTCGAGTGGCAGGCTCATAGTCCTCCTGAATTACAGTGGAAAGATGCTTTGCATGGTAGATATTGGCTTGGGCAATAAGGAAACTGGTATAGTTCCTGGGGATGTGCCGGGGTGACATGAGCCTCTTCACACCCCACCACCAATGGAGCCAGTCAGTTTCATGGCCAGCATGGCCTATGAATTCCACAACAGTGTTCTTAGGGTAGTATCGGATTCCTAAAGCCCAGAGATGGATTAACTGCCCAGGTGCCCCATCTGAATTCTAACTCAAATGAACACATCCTGTTTTTACAACCTTTCAACTCTATATAGCAAAACTGTGACCTCCTGTTCAAACAGGAAAGATAAGCAGCCACGTTTTATCACAGTGGTTCCTGAATACGTTTGCTACTAGCCTGATTTACTCATTTGTAGTTTGCTCATTTAGATCTTTTTCTCTAGACATAGTCATTTATTTCTGAAAGACTTGGGGGAGGCTTGGCACGGTGGCTCACGCCTGTAATCCCAGCACTTTGGGAGGCTGAGGTGGGTGGATCACCTGAGGCTGGGAGTTTGAGACCAGCCTGACCAACATGGAGAAAGCCCGTCTCTACTGAAAATACAAAATTAGCTGGGTGTGGTGGCTCATGCCTGTAATCCCAGCTACTCCTGAGGCAAGAGAATCACTTGAACCCAGGAGGCGGAGGTTGCGGGGAGCCAAGATTGCACTCCATTGCACTCCAGCCTGGGCAACAAGAGTGGTGGCTCACACCTGCAATCCCAGCACTTTGGGAGGTCAAGGCCAGTGGATCACCTGAGGTCAGGAGTTCGAGACCAGCCTGACCAATATGGAGAAACCCCATCTCTACTAAAAATACAAAATTAGCCTGGTGTTGTGGCTTATGCCTGTAATCCCAGCTACTCAGGAGGCTGAGGCGGCAGAGTCACTTGAACCCGGGAAGCAGAGGTTGCAGTGAGCTGAGATAATGCCATTGAACTCCAGCCTGGGCAACAAGAGCAAAACTCAATCACAAAAAAAAAAAAAAAAAAAAAAGGCCTTGGGGGAACTTTCAAAATTATATTTTAATTTGTTTAAAGAATTTATCACAGATTTATTGTGCTGGAAGAGGTTTTAGAGACTATCTAGCCTATTGGCTCATGTCTTTATTTTACATATAAGGACATGAGAGACCTAGAGAGGTTAAGTATCTTGCTCAAGGTCACTCAGCTAGTTAGCTACAGTACATCTGCAATGTGAGCACATGGTTACTTCCTGAAGTATTCCCACAGGTCCTATGTATTCGCAGTTCCTCATTATGCAAAGGTTCTAACTCAGAGAGCTGTTTTGTCTCACATGCTGTACCCAGCACTTTTCACCTCTAAGATACTGGGACGATACCACCACGAATACCATTGGCCTGAGGTCAGCTTGGAGGGTCAGCTGCTCACAGGGTTTCCTGTGCAGTAAGGCAGCGCGACAGCTGGGGAGTATCTATCCCATTTGTCTTTCTGAATAACCCTCATAACTGAGATGGCATTTGGCACAGATTCCAAATTGCAAATATGATCAAATTCATATGTGCTACCCCACAGTGCATGAGATTATTTATTTATTTTGTGTTAATTAATTTTTATGTTTTGCTTTCATTGTTGTTTTTAACTGGCACATAATGATTGTACATATTTATCGGGTACCACATGATATTTGGATACATGGATACAATGTGTACTGATCAAATCAGGGTAGTTGGCATAACCATTACCTCAAACGTTTATCATTTCTTTGTGTTGGGAACATTAGAAACCTGATCTTCTAGCTATTTGAAAATATGCCATACATTTTTTTTTTTAATTTTTAATTTTTAATTTTTTTTTGAGACAGAGTCTCACTCCTGCCCAGGCTGGAGTTGCAGTGGTGCAGTTTTGGCTCACGACAACCTCTGCCTCCCGGGTTCAAGCTATTCTCCTGCCTCAGCCTCCCGAGTAGCTGGAACTACGGGTGCATGCCATCATGCCAGGCTAAATTTTATATTTTTAGTAGAGACAAGGTTTTGCCATGTTGGACAGGCTGGTCTCGAACTCCTGACCTCAAGCGATCTGCCCGACTTGGCCTCCCAAAGTGCTGGGATTACAGGCGTGAGCCACCAAAGCTGGTCTGAAAATATGCCATCAATTGTTAACTATAGTGACCCTCTAGTGCTGTATGAAGAACGCTAGAACTTACTCCTCCTAACTATACTTCTGTATTCCTTAACCAACTGTCTGCTACCCTCTCCCTGCCCTCTCCCACCTCCAGTAACCACTACGAGATTATTCACTTCTATCCATCTTACACCTCAATGGTTTTTGAGGTTCTCTCTCTAAATACAAAATATAAAAATATAAAATAACAATAGAAACAATTCGGATGAAGGCAACATTGTTTTGTTTTTGATAGAAAAACAATGCAGATAGGTAAAACTGATACACAGAAATAAATATTATAAAACCCTTATTCTGTGTTTGGAGAAGAATGAAAAATTTGGCTGAGAGTTTCTTATTGGCCTCAGCAAAGGGAGAAATATGATCTATTATAAGATTCAGAACGTTTGTCAGATTTAAAGCAAACCAATTCAAGAGAAATGTAGTTTGTTCTCAGACTAAAACCGGAGAGAAGTTTCTTCCTTGATAACATCTTAGCGGAGATCACAGTGAATTTCATACAGCTGTGTCTCATATTCCTCAGTGCAAGTCAAAGGCACAACAACTCATGCAAATCAGAAAAGACATTTCCAGGATATTGACTGTGGGAGAGAAACGATGGGCCCACGTATACACTGGACTATCCGGAAATGAGTGAATTGTAGACAACTTCAAGAAATCTTCTGTGGATGCTATTCCTTAAAACCATTTAAAAAATAATTGCTGGGCAGCAGAGAAATAAATAATTAGATAAGAGTTCTATGAAGATCGTGCTTCCTGAGGCAAAGGCTCGAATTCTTCCCAGCATCCATGTTCTCTGCTGCTTTTAAGGCCACAGCTAGACTGCATTTCCCAGTAACCTTTGCAGTTGGGTGTGATCATGTGACTGAAATTGGGGCACTGGAATATGAACAGGTCTTGCCTGTAAAACCCTCATGTGCCTTTCTCACTCTCTTTTCCTGTCCAACCTCTGAACTCAGAGGACTCCACGGATCTAGAGGAGAGCAGAGCTGTAAGATGGAAGGACCCTGGGTTACTGAATGGCTGTGAAGAGCAGAGTTGCTGATCTACACTGGGGTGTGATATAAATGAGAAATAAACTTTTCTTTTTTGAGACAGAGTCTCGCGCCGTTGCCCAGGCTGGAGTGTAGTGGCACGATCTCAGCTCACCACAAGCTCTGCCTCCTGGGTTCTGCTGCCTCAGCCTCCTGAGTAGCTGAGACTACAGGCATGTGCCACCTTGCCTGACTAATTTTGTATTTTTAGTAGAGATGGGGTTTCACTATGTTGGCTAGGTTGGTCTTGAACTTCCAACCTCAGGTGATCTGCCTGTCTTGACCTCCCAAAGTGCTGGGATTACAGGCGTGAGCCATCATGCTCAGCCAAGAAATAAACTTTTATTGTATTCATCGAGGTTTGGAGATTTGTTTCAGCAGCTAGCTTTACACTAAATAACAGAATTAAACTTTCAAACTTCAAGTCCCATCGCTGAAGCAGAAGTTTACATAATCTAATCACCCTTCCCTACATTGAGAAAGCAACAACCCAAATCACGACTTCTTCAAGGCCATAGCCTTTGACTTCCACTAGTCTCTAGGAGACTGTTTAGTAGACAGATTGGACCACCTGGGCGTTACATTTAAATCTGCCATCGCTGTGCCCTGGGCAAGTTACCTCACCTCTCTAAGCCTCAGATGCTCCATCTGTAAGATGGGGATAATAATAGGGCCGACTGTCAGAGTTGCTGGAAGGTGGTACCGTATACAGAGTGCTTAGCCCAGGGTTTGACATGTGGCAAGCATGTGATAAACGTTGGCTAGTAAAGCTCATCGTTCTTTACAGATGTATCGTCATATTTCTGGCTGATGATGGTGGGGAAGGCTCACAACAGGACAAGCTACGCCTGGGCAAAGGTGGCTGAGTTTCCAGCAGTAAAGCAGTTCACAGTAACCAGGCTCTCCTCCACCTCACCCTTTCCCTTCTCTCTCTTCAATTCAGCCAACAGCCCACGCAACCTTCAGACCTTAAACTAGGCTACTGTGATGTGAGACCTGTTCACTTCAACCAAAATTTCTGAATAACTGTCATAGGATACTTCTGGGAAAATAAGAATACCAGTGACAACAGCAATAATAGTGTGAGTACAGCCCTTTGGAGTTTATGAAAGTTTTTTTTTCCACTCAAAATGCCCATGATGATTCCACCAGAGCATTTTTTGATGTTGGAAAATCTTAAAACATTCCCTGATAAGGTATGTTTCTGAAATGATAATTTCATAAAAATAGTCAATTTTGCATTGAAACAAGAAAGAAGTCCATTTCTGAGTGAAAGACTATGCAGTACGTAAATCTTTCTTGAGGAATTTAGTGTTTTTTTTTCCCCTTGCACCTGACTGAATATATAAACACAGCTAGAGTCTTGGCAAATCATAACATCACCATGTGTGCGGACCTGACGTTCTTCAATTCCTTTGCAGAGGTATTTGTGTCGGGAAGGATTTTATCATGAGTGCGTTTCTTTTCTCAGTATCACATAGTGCGCCATTGAATTTCCCACCATACAAACTTTCTAATCTCCCTTGCAGTCACAGAGGTTGAAGACAGATCACTAATCAGCACTAAGTACCTTATCATCTGTAAAGTGAAGCAGATGTGGGTAGACTGGCAGCAGAACAGGGCAGGGTACCGGACTAGGGGGTCCTGACTTCGGTCCATTATTAATAAGTTCTGCGACTTCCACACCCCCCGGATCTCACTGTGATCCAGATTTCACATGTGCAAGTTGAGTCTGTTCCTCTGAGTTTCCCTCTAATTCTGTCAAATGAATGTCATAATTCTCAATGTTTCAGCCTAATCTACAGCAGTGTCTTTACTCGTGATTCAAGACAGACCGGGGCCACATACAGGATCGCTGTGGCCTTTTCTCAGCTTAGGAAATGTGTACTAGGAGATCTGCCAGTTTCCTTGGCCTTAATCTCCAGTTCCAACAAATGTTCCCATAGTGACAAGTTGTATTAGAGTTGACGTGGGCAGCTTTTTTCCCATTCGAGTCTATTCCATTCCATTTCAAGTATCTATCTATTTATTCTGGTTTACATTTAAATCTCATCGTACTAAAGCAAACTTCTCTTCTGAGAATGCCTGTGAGGCAATTAGAGAACTGACCAAGTGACTAAATATACCTTTCAAGACCCGACTTTCCTTGAGCTCTTCAAATCTAAAAATAGATTTAAATCTATTTAGAATCTAGCTAGTTGGTTCATCTGAAAGGTTGACAACTGACTCAAAAATAGTTATCCTTTGTCGCAGGATCCTTCCTCATTCGTCAAGTATGCTGACAGTGAAGTTGGGGAAAACAGGGCACTTGAGGATGGAGTTAGGCAACGGTAGTTACCTGCAAATTTGCAAGATGCGGTCAAACAAAAGAATGCAAAGTAAACAAGAGCAGAGGGGATATAGAGAGTTAACATTTCTTTGACTCAAAGATAAGGCTTTACCGCAGAAAGTAGAAGGGTGGAATTGTTTCCTGTGTAAGTACTGGCTGAATCGGGCAGTGCCTTTGGTGAGAGTGTTTCGTAACAGGAAGTCTGCAACGCACTGCAAAACCTAATCACATAGTATTCGATACCCCGGACTCAAGTCCAGGTCTAGTAAGACCTCAGTCGTAATTTGGCTCCCAGCCAGTTTGATTCCTGTAATATTATTTGGCGTGAAACGCCGTGGACTGATTTTATTCTTTTTAGAGAAGAGGAAGTGAACTGATGGCCAGATGATAACTCAAAGCCCACTCCCCTACCCAGTTTGTTGCGCGCTGGGAAGCACCGGGTGTGCGGGGGGTGGGGTAGCGACACACAGCCGGGGTTTGATTCTGGAATTGTTCCTGTACTCTAGGTTTTTGGGTCATTGTTGTTGCGGTCCTTAATTCCTTTATGCCATCAATGGTGGCGGTTACTGGATAGGCTTTGGCCGGCGCCTCGGGCCTGCTGCTTTGCCCAGTGGCTGTATCTTTCCTGTTAGCATGCTGATCATACTTGGAAATTATGAGTCAGTGAAATGCAGCCGCTAGCAGTGGGGGTGGGAAGATTACTAGGGAAAGTGCAGCCAAGACTCCCTGCGTGAACTCAGGGTCATATCTTCGGGGGAAGGTAGGAACTCAATACGCAGTAGGAACACCTACGCTCACACCTGGCATTTGCTGTGTACTACATGGATGCAGGGAGGATACAGGGGCACAACTTTAAAAAACAAAGAAAGAATTAAACCTTCTTTTGTAGGCAGCAGGGTGGTGCTTTGAGAGTCATGTTTTAACGTCCCTGTTATTGACACCTTCAACTTGCTATTAGTTGCTGAGACTCATTAACTGTTCACATTTGTCTGCCCTCATTCAACTCCTAGCAACCGCAGTTACAGTCCTGTTTAAAATAATGGAGGAGGATTGGTAACATTACTGATTTAACAGGAAATTAGAAGACTTACATTCACAGAGCTTAGGTAATTGACACCAACAGCACTTTTCTTGTAATTTATGCGCTATGATTGATTTCATTCCCCGGCTAGTCCTAAAAGAATCTCTGAAGCATATTCAGCCGTCAGATTACTGTGCAAAGGAATGAAATGAGTATCGCCCAGCTATCTAGTTCAGAGCTGGTAAAAAGTTTCTAAGTGGTTGGGAGCTCAGGAGTCAGTCTAAAATTATAATGCCAATATAAAAGAGCTCAGCTTTAGAGCATTTCTTTGTAAGCGACAACTGTGGATTCACATGAAAAGGGCCTGTTACTGATAACAAGGACAAAACTACAAGGAGGTCATTTGTTTATGATTTTAAGGGTATTTTTTTGGTAAGCTATATGCAGATATGTGTTCCCTGGTTTACCCTGAAACACACTCACTAACCTCTAACAGTTGTGTTATAAATGATTCATTTCCAGATGTTTATTTAGTGTGGTATTTGGATCATAATATATCACCACACTTCATGCTCCTCCCCCTCCGCAATATAATTAACAATGCTGAGTGCAAGAAGTTTGATAAATGAGGAGGAAATATATTCTTTAAGTCATGTATTCTACCCCAGAAACTTCATGAAACACTGGCAAAGAAGAGGCAGTAAATCTACAATGTTCAAATAAATCATCAGTATTATTATTGGAGGGTTTTTTTTTTTGGCTATTTATTTAGCAGAGTAGGTGTGGTCTCGGATCTACCTGCCTATTTCGCTAGCTTTGTGCTCTCTCCTATGGGGCTAGGCCTAAGGAGAGCAGTCTACACCCATAGGATTCCAGGACTCTGGGGCTCCTTGCACACAGCTCACAAGGGGACATGCCCAGAAATGGCCAGGCTCCAGGTTCCCCTGGACGAACTGACCTAAGGAAAGTTCAGGTGATGGGTAAAGGGCTCCTGCAAAATATTTTTTAATATT
Organism: Saguinus oedipus; assembly: GCA_031835075.1. Taxonomy (NCBI): domain Eukaryota; kingdom Metazoa; phylum Chordata; class Mammalia; order Primates; family Cebidae; genus Saguinus; species Saguinus oedipus. The sequence goes on from CM063185.1 coordinate 72,150,111, forward strand.
ACAAAGAAGCAGAGAAAAGATATGACAGCTGTGAATGAAAAAGTAAAATTCTGTGAAGATTAAGACAAGAGCAGGTTTAAATACTTTCTCAATTGCAATTCTGGGTAGAAATTCAGCTGACAAACTAGGATGAAAGGCCACGTACGTCAATGATTCTTCAGATCCTTCTCAGTTAACTCAGTGCTTTCTTTATGCCCGTCTTCCACTCAGAGGTCGGTTTTTTGGTTGTTGTTTTGTTTTTTAACTTTAACAAAGTTTATAATTTGTACTTAGGAAAAAATTCAGTCCTAAAGCGTTACTTTCAACATGGCAATATACATTATTCAGTTAAATTCTTCAAACAACTGTAACATTTATTGCAAACATACACGTATCTTTGCTAGTAACAGTAATACAATGAAAATTACAATAGTGATTTAGCATCAGCTCACATTTATATAGCACTGAACCAGCCCGTTTATCTATTTTTTTTTTCTCATGTACATTTCAAAAGATACCTATGAGGCAGACAGGACCAACAGCAGAAAAACCTTTTTTGAGCCTCCATACCTCTTTTTACATGCTAATACTACAGAGTAGAAGGAGGTGGGAGGTGGTGCAGAATTTAAGGAGGCCCGCACTCTCAATTAGCACCTGAGACCTGCCTCCTTAAATTGTGCATCCTAGGCTGGGCACGGTGGCTCACGCCTATAATCCCAGCACTTTGGGAGGCCGAGGCGGGTGGATCACGAGGTCAAGAGATCGAGACCATCCTGGTCAACATGGTGAAACCCCGTCTCTACTAAAAATACAAAAATTAGCTGGGCATGGTGGCACACGCCTGTAATCCCAGCTACTCGGGAGGCTGAGGCAGGAGAATTTCTTGAACCCAGGAGGTGGAGGTTGCGGTGAGCCGAGATCGCGCCATTGCACTCCAGCCTGGGTAACGAGCAAAACTGCGTCTCAAAAAAAAAAAAAAAAATTGTGCATCGTAGGCACTTTGCTTGAAGAGACCTTCTTGACAGTGGAGTTTTGGTTGTTCTCAGGAAGCGGGTGGAGCTAGCTGGTTGCCAGGGGCAGAAGAGAGATTTGTCTCTTTGTCCTTCCACACCATTTGGATTTTATACCATACACAAGTATTGTCTATTCAGAATCAAATTAAACAGCTGCAACACTTACTCCCCAAGCCATAGTCTCAACCGATGACCTTGTCATTACTTCAGCGAGAAAACTGAACAATCAAAAGGCAACATGGATGAGCCTGGAGAACATTATGCTAAGTGAAATAAGCCAGAAACTGAAGGAAGAATACTGCATCTCACTTGTGTGTGGAACCTTAAAATAGTGGTTGCCAGGGTGGGCGGGAGGGAAAGAGAACAAAACTGGAGGTAGGAAATGGGGAGACGCAGGGTCAAAGGGTACAAAGCTGCAGATATACATGAGTAAGTCTAGACAGCTAAGGTGCAACAGGAGGACTACAGTAATAACATTGCATCCTGTACTGGAAATTTGCTAAGGGCGTGGATTTTTGGTGCCTTTATAATAACAACAACAACAAAAGGGAAATTACGTGAGAGAATGGATTTGTTAATTTTCTTAACTGTAGTGCCCATTTCACTATTTAAGTATGTCAAAACATCATGCTATATACCTTAAATATACACAATTTAAAAAACCAGACTTCTTAAATTTCAATGATCAGCCAAAACAGTGCTTAAAACTAAGCATAAAACTCCCTAAATGTGTGCTGAATATCAGACAGACTTCTGCAGCTTCCCAAAGCTCTGTCCTTAGCCTGTCTTGTTCAGGCTCCATGAGCTGTATCCTGACTACATATTTCCCATTTCCACCGCTGGTGTCTCGTTATTCTTCTAGCCTAAGATACCTTCCCCCAACTTTAGCCCCTCTGTATCTTAACCATGCTTCAGTACAGCTCATCCCTCACCACTCCGTGAAGCCTTTTGTGACCCTTCCAACTTGTCACTCATTTCTTACCCTTTTCACAAATTTGGGACCTGGAGTGACCTCAGTGAAATGAACAAGAGTTGGAACTTTGTCTGACATCACTTTGTGGCTCCTTCAATACATACACAATGCCCTGTACATAGCAGATGTTCAATAAAGAACTCTGGACTGGCTGAAGACATTTTTATAAATTCATGCAACTGGGAATATTGGGAGAGTGGCGGGGCCTAAATTCCCCTCCCCTCACCACTCCCATGGAAATCTAAATTTCTTAAATGTAATTGAAGAGAGCCTCAGGCTCACACTGTTTCTGCTAAGTGTTAATTATGTGTGGAATCCAAGGGGATTTCCGTGTATGGATTACAGGGGGTACAATGAGGGGACATTAAGAAAGACAGCTGTGGAGCAGGAAGACACTCCTTTATAAACTTTCAAAGACCAGCAGTTCTCTCATTTCTCTTTGGGGGAGAGGTCTGTTCTCCCATACCCTCTGTTTGTGCTTAGTGAAAAAGTAGAGAATACTTAACTTCCAAGAAAAACCCTTTGTCTGATTAGCTCTTTGCATTATTGGGATTCAAAAACAATGGAAAATCCTCAATCATTTTCTCTGAATTACAACTGCTAAGATATTATAAACGCTGACATCATTGTGGAGGTCTTCATCTGGCCAAAACCAACCAGTGAGAGTACATACGAGGATCTCCTTCCAAAACATTTCCAGAAATGTTATTTTTAAAACAACTTTAACATGTGGAGTGAACATAAAGTAATAGGATAAACCAGATAGATTATTGTCTGTTCTGTGTAGTCACTTGAGAAGCAACCTCTCCAACTCAAACAATTATTCTAACTCTGTTATTATTGCTCAGAATGAGACTGGTTGATCTTTGAAGCCATATGAAGAAAATAACTTCTTCTTTCATAGTCACACCTCATTTTAAAACTCAATCTAATCTGTATTAGCCTGATCCTGTGTCTCCTTCACCACATTTGGCACCAGACAATTTTGGGCTGTTTCCCAAAAATGAAATCAAAGAACGAACATTTGCTAACATTAAAACTACTTCCGAAAAGCAAAGAATACAGACCCTGAAGGCAATTTCAGAAAAGGAGCCACAGAAAAGTTTTGAGTAATGGAATGAGTGTTTTCTTGCCTGGAGTAGTAAGAAAACACTTTTATTTGAGACAATACTCATATTGACGTGGAAGAGTGTATATATTTCTTTACAACCAGTTTCCTCATCTTCTGTGCACATCTGATATTTGAAACTCACTTTGAACTGAAGGAATGTTCTTAGCTGAGGAAGACTCTAGGACATTGGAAAAAAAAAAAAACTGGAAAGAAATTTCATCCTGCCAAACTTAGAGAAAGATGAGTGGTAGGCCAGGCATGGTGGTTCATGCCTGCGGTCCCAGCTACTTGGGAGGCTGAGATGGGAGGATCCTTTGAGCCTGGGAGGTTGAAGCTGCAGTGAGCCATGATTGCGCCACAGCGCGCTAGCCTGGGTAACAGCGTGAGACTCTGTCTCAAAAAAAAAAAAAAAAGAGTAGCAGGAAATATATCATTAAAGAATGATAGATGGCAGCCCGATGTGGTAGCTCATGCCTATAATCCCAGCACTTCAGGAAGCTGAGGTGAGCAGGATCACCTGAGGTCAGAAGTTTGAGACCAGCCTGACCAACATGGAGAAACCCTGTCTCTACCAAAAATAAAAAAACTTAGCCAGGCATGGTGGTACATGCCTCTAATCCCAGCTACTCAGGAGGCTGAGGCAGGAGAATCGCTTGAACCCAGGAGGCGGAGGTTGCCATGAGCCAAGATCATGCCATTGCACTCCAGCCTGGGCAACAAGAGCAAAACTCTGTCTAAACAAACAAACAAAAATGCCGGATGGCGGGAAATATTAGAACCACACAGATGTAGATTCAAATTCCAGCACTTGTTTCCTATTTTGGACTTACTATTCAGCCTTTCTAGGATTCCATTTCTTTTTCTATACAACAGTGCTCTATTAAATGGGAACTTACTTATAAGTTACTTAACACAGAACCTGGCAAATATCAGGGTATTAGGTACTCAAAAAATGTTATTTTCTTTTGAGAACAAAACATAATTTAGTAGAAAGAGGATCTTCTGGAACTTCAAACTCCTGAGTTCTAGTCTCAGCCTTGACTCGGTCGTTCATACTTTCTGAGGTTCAGTTTTAAGATTTTATTATCGACTGTGATGATTAATTTTATGTCTTGACTTGGTCAGTGGAACTCAGGTTTGGTCAAACATTATTCTGGATGTTTCTATGAGGGTGTTTTTGGATGAGATTAACATTTATTTTTTATTTTTTATTTTATTTTATTTTATTTTTTTTGAGACGGATTTTTGCTCTTGTTACCCAGGCTGGAGTGCAATGGCGCGATCTTGGCTCACCACAACCTCCACCTCCTGGGTTCAGGCAATTCTCCTGCCTCAGCCTCCTGAGTAGCTGGGATTACAGGCACACGCCACCATGCCCAGCTAATTTTTTGTATTTTTAGTAGAGACGGGGTTTCACCATGTTGACTAGGATGGTCTCGATCTCTTGACCTCGTGATCCACCCGCCTCGGCCTCCCAAAGTGCTGGGATTACAGGTTTGAGCCACCGCGCCCGGCGAGATTAACATTTAAACTGGTGGATTTTCAGTAAAGCAGATTGCTCTCTGTAATGTGGGTGAGCCTCATTCAATCAGTTGATGGCCTGAATAGCTCTCCCCAAGCCAGAATTCTGATAGCAGATGGACTTGGTCTTCAGTTTCGTGCTTTCCCGGGTCTCCAGCCTAATGGCAACCCTGTACATGGTGGACTTGCCAAGCCTCTGTAATTGAGTGAGTCAATTTCTTAAAGTAAATCTTGTACATCAATCCTATAGGTTCTGTTTTTCTGCAAAACCCTGACTAATATATCTGTGCCACAGAGTTTTTGCCCCAGGGAGGAACAAGGGCAGTCATGTATGGAGCCCTGCCTGCCCCAGGCCTGCTCAGGGCGGTAGCTTAGTAGGCATCAGGTTTTCTTTCCCTGTTCCCGCACTTTGCTTGTTGAGCCTTAGTTTTCTCAGGAGGAAAATGAACAGGTTAGACACATTAGATCATTTCTAAAGCCTCTTATAGATATGAAAGTCTGTATCTATATAAAATGAATTGCTCGGCTGTAACATTCAAATACAGGCATGACCAATTTGGGTTTCTGCCAAGAAAGAAGGGTATGGGCATGCATAAAGACTATTTACATAGAAAAAAACCTTCTCAGGGGTATGTAAAAGGTTTGGGGGACAAACGGGGAACTCCTCATAGCCCTATAAATATTCTTATAAGCCCGAATGCTTTCTCAGTGGTTGGGGGAAGTAACGTATGATCCCTTACTGCATGTAGCAGTAACCGGGGAAAGCACCTACTTTACCTCTTAGTACCTTTATGTGTGTCCCTGTTCACCTACTTAAGTGACTAAACTGTGGGGAGCAGAGTCATTTGATGGCTTGTAAAGAACCCACGGGAGCGGGTTGAGCATAGCACTAACCTTTGATCTCTGAAAATTTAAGGTCCGACACAGTGTTTGTTAGAAGCATAAAAGTAGGTCCCCGTTGTATTTTAACTACATTCGTAGCAATTCACCAGAAATTGTTCTGGTGTATTTCAGGATAGAAGTGTTACTTCCTTTCTTAACCAGTGAAGTGGCTAGATACTTACACGTACTGGCTAGAGTATTTTGGATCTTTGAGTGTTAGATGAAATGGCCGGGAAAATCCTTTGTAAGCTCTTTGGTGCTATATAAGGGTAAGTGATTGTTAGTCTTTCAATACACACTCAGGTGATACCCGAAGGTTGAGCCTCCGTTGAAAGAAGTCTGGCTAAGAGGGCTTCCTTCCCAACTGGAGTTCCATATTTTCTTTCTGGCACATTCTGGGAGTCCTTGTCAGGTAGGCCAGTGAGCAAAGTTAGCAACTGCTCACACAGCTTGAATTCAGAGACTCAAATAAAGCTTCCTGCTCATCAGTCCAACTGCCCACAGCCGGCGACCTGGGCTCTGAGCCACCAGGCTGTGCCCTATTCTATTCCACGACGTTTCCAGAGCCATGTTAGGCACTTTCACCATCGTGACAGTTCACTGCTTAAAAGATGCAGCGCTTTGCCAGTGCCTGTAGGGAAAAACCCAAACCCTTTAGTGTCCACGACACACAAGGCCTTTGGAAAACCATGGCCTCTTATTTCTTCGGTCTCAACTCTGCTGTGACGAATGCTCGCTCTTCCATAGCGAAACTCTAGGCTCCAGGCTGCAAACTGTCATTCTTAGATTTGATATTTATTCAGCAAACAATGCATGCATGCCAACTGAGGAGTATCGGGCACTGTTTAAAGAGCTGGGGATACGTCGGTAAATAAAATGGAGGCTACAATGTAGGGGAAATGAATGATGAACATTATACAACGTATTAGAAAGTGATGAGAACTACAGGAAAACCACAGTGAGCTAGGGAGTCTTAGTTGTGCTGGGAGTGGGAATGGGGGGCTGCATTTCATGTTAGACAGCCCTCTCTGAGAAGGTGAGGGGGTGCTTCGGTTATGTAGCGTTATTGTAAGAACAACTAGCTGACAAAGGGAGCAAACCATGCAAACATTTTGGGCAACAGCTTTCCAAGCAGAAGCAACGAATATCTGGAAGGTCTCAAGACAGGAAGGGGCGTCTGTGTTTAAGAAACAGTAATTGGGAAGCCGAGGCAGGTGGATCATGAGGTCAAGAGATCAAGACCATCCTGGTCAACATGGTGAAACCCCATCTCTACTAAAAGTGCAAAAATTAGCTGGGCGTGGTGGTGCGTGCCTATAGTCCCAGCTACTCAGGAGGCTGAGGCAGGAGAATTGCTTGAACCCAGGAGGCAGAGGTTGCGGTGAGCCGAGATTGCGCCATTGCACTCCAGCTTGGGTAACAAGAGCGAAACTCCATCTCAAAAAAAAAAAAAAGAAAGAAAGAAACAGCAAAAAGGCTGGTGTGCTGAAATGCAGTGAGAAAGCAAGCGAACAGAGGGCGATAGCAAAAAGGCTGGTGTGCTGAAATGCAGTGAGAAAGCAAGCGAACAGAGGGCGATTGGGAGAAGTCGATGCTGGGCAGCGGGGCCGGATATAGTAGGACCTTCTATGACACTGTCAGAACTTTGGCTCTGACTCCATGAAACAAAGCAACTGGATGGTTTTGTGCAGCAGAGTAACATGACCCATCTGCTGTCTTCAAAGGACCCCGTGGCTGCTGTGTCGTGGACACACTGAAGGGTAGCAGCGAGAAGATCAGTTGGGAAGCTGTTGCAATAACTAGGAGAGAAGCTGTTGCAGTAACTGATCTAATGGTTTAGACTAGCAGTGGAGATGTAAGAGGCAGTCAGATTAGGGATCTATTTTAACATTACAGCGGTAGGGTTTGAATGTGGAGTGTTCCAGTATTCAGAGGACAGAAGGTGGGCGCAGCAAAGGAATCAGCAAGGAGATTGAGAAGCTGCAGTCAGTGAGGGAGGAGAACAATCAACAGAGCAGCATCCCAGATACCAAGCGCGGAAAGTGATTCCAGAAGGAACTGTAATTAACTATATCAGATGCGTTCAGGCATGGTGGCTCATGCCTGTAATCCCAGCACTCTGGGAGGCTGAGGTGGGAAGATCATGAGGTCAGGAGTTCAAGATCAGCCTGGTCAATATGGTGAAACCCTGTCTCTACTAATAATACAAAACTTAGCCAGGCGTGGTGGCACACGCCTGTGGTCCCAGCTACTCAGAAGGCTGAGGCAAGAGAATAGCTTGATCTCGGGAGGCAGAGGTTGCAGTGAGCTGAGATTGAGCCACTGCACTCCAGCCTGGGTGACAGAGCGAAACTTTGTCTCAAACAAAACAAAACAAAACAAAAACAACAGCAACAAAAAAACTGTATCATATGCTGCAGATAAGTTAATAGGATGAGGCTAAAAACTGACCACTGGACTTGGCAATAGGGAGGTTATTTATTTATTTTTTGAGACGGGGTCTTGCTCTGTTGCACAGGCTGGAGTGCATGGCATGATGTTGGCTCACTACAACCTCTGCCTCTGAGGCTGATTCTCTTGCCTCAGCCTCCCGAGTATCTGGGATTACAGGCACATGCCACCACGCCTGGCTAATTTTTGTATTTTTAGTAGAGACAGCGTTTCACCATGTTGGCCAGGCTGGTCTCGAACTCCTGACTTCAAGTGATCTGCCTGCCTTGGCCTCCCAAAGTGCTGGGATTAACAGGCATAAGCCACTGTGCCTGGCCAGAGGTTATTATTAATCTTGAGAAGAGGACTTTGGCTGAGTGCTGGGGGAACATGCCTGCCTGGCAAGAAGTAGAAGAAAAAGGGAGAAGAGGAATGATCAAAGTGAGCCTAGATAACCCTTCAGAGCATTGCTTAGCTAGCAGAGCAATGAGGCAGCAGCTGTAGGGGCAGTGGGGTCAAGAGAGACTTCCCTGAACACACACCTTTGTGCCTTTCTGAAATGCCTCTCTCCTCATTCACCTGGTGAACTTCCACTTTTTCTGGAGGAGTTAACTCAGGCATGTCTGTACTGACCTTTCTCTACTATCTGCACTGATTCATCAGAAAAGACTTACTGTGTACCTGTTATGAAATAGACTCTAGTCAGTGAACTCATTAATGAGCAAGCCTGATAAGATCTCTGCTTTCCTGGAGATTATGTTCTAATGGGAAGACAGGGAAGACGGAAATAAACAAATAGGTAAAAGAACTGATGACTATAGATTATGATAAGTGTGTGCCAGCCATAAACTGAGTGTGTGATAGAATGTGAGATGTAGGGGTCATGGAAGGCCTTTCTGGGGGGTTGACCACTGAACTGAAATCTGAAGGATACTGCCATGCAATGCATGTTTGTGTCCCTACCAGATTTCTATACTGAAGCTCCAGGCCCTGACGTGATGGTATTTGGAGGTGGGGTCGTGGGGTCTTTGGAGGTGATTAGGTCATGAGGGTGACACTCTCATGAATAGTCTTAGTGCCTTTATAAGAAGAGACGTGGCAGGGTGTGGTGGCTCACACCTGTAATCCCAGCACTTTGGGAGGCCGAGGTGGGCAGATCACGAGGTCAAGAGATTGAGACCATCTGGGTCAACATGGTGAAACCCTGTCTCTACTAAATATATGAAAATCAGCTGGGTGTGGTGGTGCATGCCTGTAGTCCCAGCTACTCGGGAGGCTGAGGCAGGAGAATCACTTGAATCCAGGAGGCAGAGGCAGAGGTTGCAGTTGAGCTGAGATTGTGCCACTGCACTCCAAACTGAGCAACAGTTAGACTGTCTTAAAAAAAAAAAAAGAGATATGAGGCAAGGTGCGGTGGCCCACGCCTGTAATCCCAACACTTTGGGAGGCTAAGGTGGGTAGATCACAAGGTCAGGAGTTTGAGGCCTGGCCAACATGGTGAACCCCGTCTCTAGTAAAAATACAAAAATTAGCCGGGTGTGGTGGTGATTGCCCGTAATCCCAGCTACTCAGGAGGCTGAGGCAGGAGAGTCACCTGAACCTAGGAGGTGGAGGTTGCAATAAGCTGAGATTGTGCCATTGCACTCCAGCCTGGGCAATAAAGTGAGACTCTGTATCAAAAAAAAAAAACAAACAAACAAACATAAGAAAGATGGTTTCTCTCTCTACTACGTGAGGATATAGCAAGAAGATGTTCACCTACAAATCAGGAAGAAGGCTCTAACCAGGAACTGAATTTGCTAGCACTGTGGCCTTGGACTTCCCAACCTCTAGAACTGTGAGGAATAAATTTCTGTTGTTGGCCGGGTGTGGTGGCTCATGCTTGTAATCTCAGCACTTTGGGAGGCCCAGGCAGGCAGATCACGAGGTCAGGAGTTCAAGACCAGCCTGGCCAAGATGGTGAAACCCTGTCTCTAGTCAAAATACAAAAATTAGCTGGGCATGGTGTTGTGTGCCTGTAATCGCAGCTACTTGAGAGACTGAGGCAGGAGAATTGCTTGAACTGGGACATGGGAGGCAGAGGTTGCAGTGAGCCGAGATTGAGCCACTGCACTCCAGCCTGGGCTATAGAGCAAGACTCCATCTCAAACCTCGTCTCTACTAAAAATATAAAAAATTAGCTGGGCATGGTGGCGCCTGTAATCCCAGCTACTCAGGAGGCTGAGGCAGGAGAATTGCCCGAACCCAAGAGGTGGAGGTTCCGGTGAGCCAAGATCGGGCCATTGCACTCCAGCCTGGGTAACAAGAGCAAAACTCTGTCTCAAAAAAAAAAAAAAAAAATTCTATGGTTTAAGCCACCCTGTCTGTGGTTGTATCAGACTGCTTTTGCATTGTTATAAAGAAATACCTGAGGCTGGGTATATTGTAAACAAAAGAGGTTTAATTGGCACATGGTTGTGAGACAGTATAGGACACTTGTGGTGTCCGGCATCTGCTCTTGGGAAGGTGAAGGTGGAGCAGACATGTCACGTGGTGAGAATGGGAGCAAGAGAGCAGAAAGGTGCCACATAATTTTAAACAACCAGGTCTAATGAGAACTTACTATTGTGAGAATAGCACCAAGAAATTCACGAGTGATCTGCCCCCGTGATCCAAACACCTCCCACAAGCCCACCACCAACACTGGTGGATTACAATTCAACGGGAGATTTGGAGGAGACAAATATCCAAACCATATCAATGGTATTTTTGTTCTAGCGTCTGAACTGTCTTAAGACAGATATAGAGGAGCCAGGTCAGCAAGGGCCAGTCTTCCAGGAAGGGGGAACCAACTCTAAGAGCAGAGGCCTTAGTGGGAAGAAGTGAAGTGGTGGAAGAAGAGAAAAGGGTCTCCAGTGGCAGCGGTGGCCTCAGCTGGGGGAAGGTGGAGGGAAGGAATAAAGGGAGCAAATGACCGAAGGCATGGGAGGCCTAGACAAGGAGTTTCAGTAGTGCTCTCAGTGTGCTGGGGTTCGGGCAGAGGTTACGGCCCATGAGCCGTGGAGAGATGCGAGGTCTTTGCTGCATGGTGGCAGTGGAGATGGAGGAGTGCATGCAGACAGACAATTTTGGAGGGAAATCAGCTGATGGACTGGGTGTAGTGAATGACAGAAAAGAACAAATCAGGGTTTGGTGCGGTGGCTCACGCCTGGAATCCCAGCACTTTGGGAGGCCGAGGTGGACAGATTACCTGAGGACAAGAGTTTGGGACTAGCCTGGGAAACCCCATCTTTACTAAAAATACAAAAATTAGCTGGGTGTGGTGGTGGGCACTTGTCATCCCAGCTACTGCGGAGGCTAAGGCATGAGAATCCTTTGAACCTGGGAGGCAGAGGCTACACTGAGCCAAGATCATGCCACTGCACTCCAGCCTGGGCAACTGAGCAAGACTCCGTCTCAAAAATAAATAAATTGATTAAAATGTGTATATATATATATATATCAGGAATCACCTCTTTGGCATGAGCAGCCAGGTGGATGTGATATGGTACCACTATCTGGAAGTGAAACATATCTAGAAAGAAGGAGAATTAGGCATGAAGACAGGATAATAAGTGGGGGTGGGGAATAGACAACTGCTTGGAAAACAAGAAAGTAACATCAGAGAAGTCTCCAGATAAAGTGTTTCCAGTAGCTGGAAAGTCAACGAGGTAAAATGCTGCTGAGAGATGGCAAGGGGATGGCGTCGAGAAATCACTCTTCTGTCGCCCTCAAAGCTTGTCTAACAGTGGTTCTTCTCTGCCTTGCTCCTTCATTATTTGATAAATTGCAAGAGGGTTTGGGCCTCCTTTCAAATTCACCTTTATCTTTCTGGGCTCAACAGGGTGCCTTAGGAACAGAGGAGACTGCACAGTTCCGGACTGAAAATAACACTGGCAAGGAAACGCCCCAAGGTGCTGTCAGCTGCCAGATGCCAGAGGGAGATAGAAGGGCTCAGACAGCTCCCTAAAAAGCCCTACCCAGAAGCGGTGTGGCACAGGCTCAACCCAGTGCCTTATAGGCTGCAAATTGCTCTGTCTTCTCCAAGCTAGAAAGGGTGTTCAGATAAGGCAGGGTGGGACCCTGTCTCATGAACACACAATTAGCCGGCTTTTGTCTTTGAATCTGACTGGAAGTGACTCATGGGCTGGAAAAAAACCCTTTGGAAACAAATGAGGGGGGAAAAAAAGGAGGGTAAGCCACGGCTGCATTCTACTCTCGGATAAAATGCTGATCTCCTGTCCTATAAATGTGGAATAGTGTACATTTCCTCAGCCTCCCTCCAACAAAGGCCCAGGGGAAATTATTAAGCCTGACGATTCACTCATTTTCTCTAAAAATTTTATTAAATGCAATTTAGAGGGGATAAAGTTTCTTCTCTTTTCTCTTTCTAGTCACTCGAATAAGCCCTAATTACCACCAGGGTACAATAAATGGGCTTCTAGAAGGCTGTGGCAATTGGTGATGCTTTCCCTTTAAATTAACCAGTTGAACTCTCCACTTTCAGCAGCCACCAGGGCACTTCCTGTCCACTCACAACTTGCTCAGTGCAATCTGAAGAGCGTTTATTGAGCACCTTGTTAAGGGGCACTGACCTGTACTGCGGAGGATAAAAGACGTCTCTAAGGGGTTTATAATGGGAGATGGGGAGCTTGTCTTGATCTCAACTGACATACTGTGTAAATTAATCTAGTAAAGGCCATGGTGGGATTTTTGGATTACAAGCAACCAAAACACAAACTAAGTTAAACAGTAAGAATTTGTCGTTAAAAATAATGGGTTGTCACAAGGAACCGGGGGCAGGCGGGGCTGTAGCAGGGACCCCGGAACCGGTGCTGCCAGTAACGCCAGACGCTTGCTGGCCTTGGCCCTCTCCCCCAGACTGGCTGGCTCTGGCTCTACCTTTGTCTTTTGCTAGATCTCTGTTTCTGTCCCTGTCCCTATCATGAGTTCTGCCTTCAGACTGGCCTCTCCTCTCCTGACCCTGGGAAACATGGGCATGCATTATAACACCTTGCCGTTTTAGCCCTGGGGAGAAACTGACTTTTTACTTCCAGTTTCAAAATTTCCCAAGAAGGCTTCTGATTGGACTCAAATATGTCAGGTCTTCCCGCTGGGACCAATCCCCTGTAGCTAGGTGGGGGAGGGAAATTTGAGAAGGGTTGTGAATGGTCCAGCTTAGGTCAGAGGTACAGTTTCCACCTCCCCGCCCCCACCCCCACCCCCACCCCCACCCCAACAACAAAACAGTTCTGCCCTGTTAGCCTGCGGGTGTGGGTGAAGGTGGAAGTGGGTTGGAAGAGGCTTCGGGCTCTACTGAGCCGGGAGGGTAGGGGGAAGGCCTGAATTTAGGAAACAATGGGTCTAGCACTTTTGCTGACCCTGTTTTCAGAAAACCACAGGGGCTCTGGCCGGAGTGGAACTTGACTCTTGAAGGCGAGAGCCTACTTTAAAAAGGGGGTCTTATGAAATCTGAATTTCACTTAATCCTCAGAACAACGATTGAGGGGGTTGTTACTACTCCCATTTTAAGACGCGGGCTGCAGAGAGGGCAAGCACCCTATCCACACTCAGAGCGAACACGACGGGTAGGGCTCAAGTCCAGCAGGTTCCAAAGCCCCCGTGCCGTTTGTGCCACGCGGTGCTCCCACCCAGCCCACTCCGCGGGAGAAAAACCACAGGCCTCGGAGGAGGAGCCGCTCCTCGCAGTTGGGTGGGGCAGAGGCCAGCGCGAGGCCTTGCTCACTGGAGGATTTCCGCAGGCCTGAAACAGGCAGGACCGGAGCTCTGCAGGCGGGCCCGGGCCTGCGCACTCAGAACCCCCGAGGTGCGACCGCCAAGCGGGTGGGCGCGCACTGCGGGGCCCGAAGGAAAGGTCCAGACCCTGCGGGGAAGGCCACGCCCCGAGTTGGAGCGCTTCCCTCCAGATCCCGGCCTTTCACTGCAATTCCTTTTAAGGGCAACCCTGCCCGGTTCACACCTAGCCTTGAAGATGACAGATTGCACTGTGAGCAATTTGCAGGGTGAGAACGGGAGCCCACGACTCTGCACCTGCACCGCCAGAGCCATAAACACAGCAAATCATGGCCCATAAAATGTCACCACTGCTGAGGTGCAATTTCCCAAGGGGTCTTCTGCAGAGGGAACTCCACCCCAGAGAGCGACCCTCGGCTCTGCAGCCTAACAGGGAGGCCCCTGCAGGGTGGGGGAGGGAACTGGGAGGCCTTTCTTCCCCTCCCCATTCAAGCCTCAGCTCCCCCCTTTGTAACCCAGCTCTGCCACGTGGTAAAAGCTTCCAGGGGGCGGAGGCGGGGGGGGCTGCATTAGTTATTTCTGCCTGAGGAGTTTTCGACCAAACGTAAACATCAGAGGAGCGGGAGCCGGGCCCTTGCCTGGGCTGGGCGGCAGGGACCCCGACGCCGCGGCGGCAGAGCCCGAGCTCCGAGCTGCGGCGGCGGCGGCTACAAGCCGCCCCTCCCCCACCAGGCCGGCGAGCCCATTTTTGCTTGGCCGGTCCCCGCGCAGCCGGATGGATTGCGCCCCACCCCCGCTCCTCTGCTCAGTCATTCAGACTTGGAAAGTCAATAACACGCTGACATCATCAGGGGTTTGTGTATTATTACACGGCTACTTTCCAGAGTACCTGGCATTATCTAAGAGAGGAGCACTCCGGCTGCCCAAGAAAGGGCCTGAACTGGGAGCTTGGCGGCCTCAGGGAGGGGCGGCTGCTCAGAGCCAGGCCTTTTCCTAGTTGGGAGAGCATTTACAGGGCACAAATTAGAAACAGATTATGAGTTTTTGTTGCACTAAATGCAGATGCACTTTAGATATCGATACATGCTTCATTCTGGCTTGGGGTGCACTTATAAATCATCCTTAAGTGACCTCTATTTCTACCAGAGACATCCACTTGGTTTTTAAGCAGCATTCTTAGTGATCCTCAGAAAGGAAAAAAGGAGACATTTTCTATGACAAGAAGCCCAAAGGCTGATTTTTCTTTCTTTTTTTTTCCCGAGACTCTTGGAGCGTGTGTGTGTGTGTGTGTGTGTGTGTGTGCGCGTGCGTGTGCGCGTGCGCGCGCGATTCTCTGTTATGTAATCACCATCACGGGTGATTAGGTCTTCTAGATCTTCTCTTTCCCTCCGGGCTAAACTGGATGGTTTAGTTGCTGTGTTTTTCTTAAGCCTCACACAGGGCAAACACACATGAAAAACATGTCCTAGATTCTTGGCGCAAAACTTCTCTCCAAGCAAATTGCCTTAGAAGACTGTCTCATTTTTAGAGGAGGGAAACAGATGAATTTGTTGCTAATTAAGACTTCTTATCTTACTACTCTGGCATTTCCTTTTTTCTAGAACGAGATTTTAAAAATAATTTTATGTATTTTAGATGTTCTGTCTCCTCCCCCTTGCTGTAATGGTATTGAAATAACTTAAATAACTAATTAATTGTATAGACAACTGTACTTTTGTTCTGTACACACACACACACACAGACACACACATCAGTTAAAAAACATGAAAGGTAGGAACTCACAAAACATGGTACTTTTTCTATTTGGCCAAACAGGCTATTCCCTTCTTTACACCCACAAGGCTGATCTTATTTAAATTCTCTTAGCATCTTAAGTTGCAAAAAATGGCAGCCCGCTGAAAACTGGCTACCTGGAGAATTACAAGGGGAGAGAGCTGTTCTTCAGCCTCCTCTTAATCTCTCTGTACCTCAGGCAGGGAGTGATCTCTGATTGATACAAGTCCTTAGAGCTCCCCAGGAGGAAGCAAAGCAGACATATTTCTCAACAATGTAACAATTTCTCTATGTGTACTTGATCATTTTGGGAGAACTTGTAGTAGATTATGACTACTTCCCTCCAGATGGTCTGAAAGAAATACGCTCCCACCAGACTTGCACTTCTAAAATCACTTCCCCAGGCCTGTCCCTCCCACCCCCCACCCATTTCCCCTTTCGGAGGCACAGGCAGCTGGGGAGGCCTGGAGCACCAGCCCTCCAAGATGGTCCAGCCTGTGTTGGGGCTGGCGGCTGAAGCTGCTGAAGCGGGGAAGGGTGGGGCACTCACCTCCAACTGGGAACTATTTACCTAAGGGGTTTCCATCAGCTTATTAGAGAGGAACACGCGGACCCGAGGGTCTGTCTCTTGACTTCTCAAGATGCAGAAACTTTTCAGTCTCTTTTTTTATTTTTATTTTTATTTTTTGAGACGGAGTTTCGCTCTTGTTACTCAGGCTGGAGTGCAATGGCGCGATCTCGGCTCACCACAACCTCCGCCTCCTGGGTTCAGGCAATTCTCCTGCCTCAGCCTCCCGAGTAGCTGGGACCACAGGCGCGCGCCACCATGCCCGGCTAATTTTTTGTATGTTTAGTAGAGACGGGGTTTCACCATGTTGACCAGGATGGTCTCGATCTCTTGACCTCGTGATCCACCCGCCTCGGCCTCCCAAAGTGCTGTGATTATAGGCGTGAGCCACCGGGCCTGGCCGAAACTCTTCAGTCTCTAAGCACGTCTGGTTTTTAGCCCAGCGGACCCTCTGGTCTTTGCCTAAGCCCCTCCTGGACACAACTGCCCAATATAGGGATCCTTGTGAGGCAAGGACATGGGCCACCTCGCTTTGGGTGCTGAGCTGCAGCATAGAGCAACCGACTTCCTACCCTGGAGCTTCTCCCTAAGCAGGGAAGGACAAACTCGGGAGGAGCAGGAGTCTCTGCCCTGGAGAAGCTCAGTGTGTTGGAACAGGCGGACACAGAAACGACCGCCTGGGTGAGAGCCTCTAAGGAGCTGGTCCTCTTATGCTAGTGGAAGGAGAAGGAACTCCAGCTGACCCTGGCATCAGGCTGTTCCTCCCACAACCGGCCCTGGAGGAACCTTGGTAATCTGATGGGCTAGGAGCGGTCCTCCAGGAGTGACACCATTTCCCCCATTTCTCTGAGCCTTCACTGCCAAATATTTGTGAGCTGGAAAGAACTGGCTGCATTTAGATTCATAGGCTTGTCTTCTTTAGGTGGTCCATGTGATGATTCCAGATGCGACATTCAGTTATCACATACAGCATCCTCCAAGGGACCCCTCACTTTGATGCTTAAGACCATGGCGGAATAGGGGAGGGACAGCGGGGGGCGGGGGGCGGGGGGGAGCTAGGGAGGGATAGCCTGGGGAGAAATGCCAAATGTGGGTGAAGGGGAGGAAGGCAGCAAAACACACTGCCATGTGTGTACCTATGCAACTATCTTGCACGTTCTGCACATGTACCCCAAAACCTAGAATGCAATAAAAATTAAAAAAAAAAAAAAAAAGACCATGGCAATGCTTCTTAAACTGGCTGTGGGCAAGATTTTTTATCCACTGCCCACTGACGGTTTTGCTTCTAAAAAATCAGAAAAATAAATTAAAACATATATAAGATACAAGCCAATTTTTTTATTATTAGATGACAACATTACCCTGTGAAATTGTTCTGGATATTTCTACATGTTACTCTCAGTTGCTACGCACATCTCACTGTGGAATGCAAGGAACAGTTGCTGATCCTGGGACCACACTTTGAGTCGCACTGGAGCAGAAGTTGAACCTCGGTTTAGCTCCCATTTGTATTTAGGTTGGCCTGAACAGTTTTTTAGAAAAATTGGATTAAAAATCCAGAAGATTCAAAGGAAAATCCAGCTTTTCCTAAAATGTAAAACGCTGTGGACAACACAAGCCTTGTCAGTAACTGGGTGGGGCTGAATAGCAGCTACCCCTTTGAGGCCGGCACTCAGCCTCCTGCTGGCTACAATTCCAGCTCCTCCCTCTTTTCTTATTCATAGGCAGGTTCACTCATTTAAGCTACTTGCTTGACTGCCAAAAGCATTGGAATCTGTGTATACCTTAGCAGGATAGCCACTTGAAATGAACTGCTTGGGTATTTTTCTAGCCTTCCCACAGGGAAAGACCACTTTGCAAAGGTCAATGGCACCCATCCAGCGTGGTTCCAAGACTGGAAGCTGTGGTATAGCGTAGAGTTGCTGTGAGCCATTGGGTGTCCGGGATGCTCTCTAGATAAGTGGGTCGTTTACCTCACATCTATATGGCTTAAAACCTTTAGATGTTACTTTGACGAATATAAAAATTCATTTAATAATTTGTATGTGGCCGGGCGTGGTGGCTCATGCCTGTAATCCAAGAACTTTGGAGGCCAAGGCGGGCAGATCACCTGAGGTCGGGAGTTCAACACCAGCCTCACCAACATGGTGAAACCCCATCTTAAAATAAATAAATAAAAAATAAAAAAATAAAAAATAATTTATACGTGTTATTGAGTACCTACCAGTTTTTTGTTACTTGATTTTTTTTTTTTTTTGAGACGGAGTTTTGCTCTTGTTACCCAGGCTGGAGTGCAATGGCGCGATCTCGGCTCACTGCAACCTCCGCCTCCTGGGTTCAGGCAATTCTCTTGCCTCAGCCTCCTGAGTAGCTGGGATTACAGGCATGTGCCACCATGCCCAGCTAATTGTTTGTATTTTTAGTAGAGACGGGGTTTCACCATGTTGACCAGGATGGTCTCGATCTCTTGACCTCGTGATCCACCCGCCTCGGCCTCCCAAAGTGCTGGGATTACAGGCGTGAGCCACCGCGCCCGGCCTGTTACTTGATTTTTCTTGGTTAATAGGTATGGAAAGTAAAACTATGATTGCTTTTATTTTTTAAATGTTCAAGAAGGGATACTGTCTTATAAAAAAAAAAAAAGGTTGTGGGACTTCTACTTCCTGATAGTTGTCAGGAAGTAGCACTGTTTTGTGCATGCACCCCCTAAAAGAATCTTGAAAAGCAATGAATCCCAGGCTCTCTTTAAAAATGACAGCTACAGTTTGGCGTCCTGAGTGGAAGTTGTTGCAAAGGACATAATATCTAGTATATTGCAAAAAGCTGACATGTTAGCATAACATCACTTTAAAAAATGTATCCAATGGGATCCAAATACCACAGCAATTGGATACCCATCATCGTTCACTTAAAAAATTCATGAGCAAGCTCTTCTTTAATGCTGGCAGGTTTTACATCATTTTTTTCTCCTTGAATTGATGTAGCTATACTTATATCTCATCAACAAAATAAATACAAATTTTAATTAAAACATTATGTGTGATCATATGGCTCTAAGTGTTAATTTTTGTTGTTGTTTTTCAGATGGAGTCACACGCTGGAGTGCAGTGGCGTGATCTCAGTTCACTGGGTTCAAGTGATTCTCTTGCCTCAGCCTTCCAAGTAGCTGGGATTACAGGCATGCACCACCATGCCCAGCTAATTTTTGTATTTTTAGTAGAGACAGGGTTTCACCATGTTGGCTAGGCTGGTCTCGAACTCCTGACCTCAAGTGATCTGCCTACCTGGGCCTCCCAAAGTGCTGGAATTACAGGCATGAGCCACTTCGCCCTGCTAAAGTGTTAATTTTTATTGATAATATATCTCTTACTGAAGTGAATATGGCTTTTCTTCCAATTAGGTTTTGTAGCCATGGATGACTCATATTACCTATTACTAAATTTAAAAAGTTCAGCATCAATTCTGTTTCTAATTTATTGTTCACATATATACATGCATGTACACAGACATACTCAAGAAACTTGATCACAGATATAGTTGATAGAAGTAGTTTTTTAAATAGCAGTATTATCCATAGATTCTCCAAACTCCTTTTGAATCATTTACCAAAGATCTCATGGCTTGCCAGAAGTCACTTGTGATTAAACCCTATTTTAGTCTTGTGGAGCAAAGAATAAGAAGCCATCTGATGAGCAGAAGTACTTACTTTAAGTCATTGGAATTATTCTTCCTCTACATTATTATTATTATTTTTTTGAGGCAGCGTCTTGCTCTGTCACCCAGGCTGGAGTGCTGTGGTGTGACCCTGGCTTCCTGCAGCCTTGACTTCCTGGCTCAAGCCATCCTCCCACCTCAGCCTCCCAAGTAGCTGGGACTACAGCTGCACACCACCATGCCAGGCTAATTTTTGTATCTTTTGCAGAGATGGGATTTTGCCGTGTTGGCCAGGCTGGTCACAAATTCCTGGACTCAAGCAGTCTGCCTGCCTCAGCTTCCTTAAGTGGTGTGATTACAGGTGTGAGCCACCACACCTGGCCATCTCCACCATCTCCACACTGATTTTGAGACTTAATTCTTCCTTTGCTGGTGCTCATGGTTGGGGCCATATGCCATAGTAAGATGTGGAATGGGTAAAACATGCATTTCTTCAGTGAAGTAGAAGGCAGGAGATGAAGAGGTCACCTTGATGTTAAGCGCTTTCTCAGATAGAATGCATGAAGTTGAGGAAATAGATTCCCTTAAAAGTGTCCTTTTCTGGGTACCCTTTGGAAAGTCTCCATGTACCCACAGTTTGAAGATGGCTGCCCTAGAAAAAAGTCAGTTCTGGGTTCTTGCAATAAACAGGAAATACGTGGAGGTCGGTGTAGGCAGTGATTGTACTAGTTACATATGATGTTTGAATTGCAGGCCCAGTTGTGTTTTGTGGCCCATCCTAAGGAGCTGTCTGTTAGGGTTCCACTTAGGAACTGCAAGGGGGATCTTTGCTGGGAGCCTCTGTCTCCTCGAGGGTCTGCTGATGGTTGGCGGCTAGGCTAGCATGGACAGCACTGGCCTTTCTCATAGCTACAGTTTAGCTCAGGATGCCATTCGCTTGCTTGGTTCCTCCTTTCCCACTGGGATAATTTCGGTGAGAATAACCTGGACACGGTTGTGCTCTTCTTCACCCCTGCTTTCCCTCTACCATAGACTGAGGCGAAGAACGATTCTTATTCCTTCCTAGGTATGGGCAGCTGTCTGTGCTCACGCTTCATCCTCCATTGCACAAACCATCTTCTCAGGTTGTTGTTGTTTGGAAGAAAATAGTTCAAAGTAGGCCGGGTGTGGATGGCTCACACCTGTAATCCCAGAACTTTGGGAGGCTGAGGTGGACGGATCACCTGAGATCAGGAGTTCGAGACTAGCCTCGCCAAAATGACGTAACCCTCTCTCTACTAAAAATATAAAAAAAATTAGCCAGACGTGGTGGTGCGTGCCTGTAGTCCTAGCTACTTGGGAGGCTGAGGCAGGAGAGTCACTTGAACCTGGGAGGTGGAGGTTGCAGCGAGCTGAGATTGTGCCACTGCACTCCAGCCTGAACAACAGAGCGAGACTGTCTCAAAACAAACAAAAGCAATAACAAACAAAAGAAAGCCACAAATTTCTAAAGGAGATTGCTGGTAAGCCAGCATGCCCTTTTGTTCTTTACTTGCATTTTCTTTTTTTTTTTTGTAATATATATTTTACTGTGTTTTAGGTTTTGGGGTACATGTGTAGAACATGCAGGATTGTTGCATAGGTACATGCATGGCCATGTGGTTTGCTGCCTCCATCCCCGTCACCTACATCTGGCATTTCTCCCCATGTTATCCCTCCCCAACTCCCCAGCCCCCACTATCCCTCCCCTAGTTCCCCCCCACAGCCCCCAGTGTATGATGCTCCCCTCCCTGTGTCCACGTGTTCTCATTGTTCAACACCCGCCTATGAGTGAGAACATGCGGTGTTTGATTTTCTGTTCTTGTGTCAGTTTGCTGAGAATGATGGTTTCCAGGTTCATCCATGTCCCTACAAAGGACACAAACCCATGGTTTTCTATGGCTGCATAGTATTCCATGGTGTATATGTGCCACATTTTCCCTGTCCCGTCTATCATCGATGGGCATTTGGGTTGGTTCCAAGTCTTTGCTATTGTAAACGGTGCAGCACTGTTTACAATGGCATTTTCTTCTTTGTAGTTCTGGGGCTTTCCTCTGGAGGGTAAGCCAGTCTTCCCTGCTCCTGGCCATTAACCTGTTCTCACCAATGAGAATACTGAGGGCCTTCAGAATTCAGTCCCATTTTGGAGACACCTTAGGGATTTGGGACCATTTTAAGGTGTATCTGAGAAATTCAGTCTAGGACACTTGAAATCATTTTAAATGAAATGTGTTCTCTTAGTGATTGGAGGGGCTGAGATCACAGGAGCCTGTGTACAAAGAGAAGAGAGCCAGGAAACAAAACCCAGGGATCATATTAAACTAATACTTAAAAGGGTCACCAGCAATAGAGATGGGGAAGAAAGAGCCAGAGAAGAAGTGTGAAAATCAGGAAATTTCTGTTTGCTCACTTTTTTTTTTGCAAGGATGTTAAGGGTGGAAGAGAGTTCAGCAGTGTGAAGACAGCTAACAGATCACAGAAATAAACCATTGCGTCGGCCCAAAAGGAGGAGTAGCTGTCTTGGCAAAAGCAGTTTCTGGAGAGAAGTAACAGGTGGGAACCTACAACGGGGGAGAAGAAAGTGGGTGGTGTGGCCAAAGAGGCAGTGATTGGACACAACTTTATTATTATTATTATTATTTTTGAGACGGAGTTTCGCTCTTGCTGCGCAGGCTGGAGTGCAATGGCGCGATCTTGGCTCACGGCAACCTCCGCCTCCCCGATTCAAGCGATTCTCCTGCCTCAGCCTCCCGAGTAGCTGGTGTTACAGGCATGTGCCCCATGCCTGACCGACACAACCTTTTAATAAAGATTGCGTTGTGATGGAGGAATATATAGATATATATGAAATGGGCACTGCGTCAGCATACTCATAATGCTGATGATGGCAAGGAGCCAGGAGAGAGGGAGAGCTTAAAGCTGTGAACGCAGCAAGGACAGATAATAGTGGGAAGGGGAGAAAATGTCAGAAAGGTTGCAGTCCAGAGGGGAGTGAAATTTATGATGCATTGAAAGTCTCCCCCACTTCTTTTTACAATAGAGAGAGAATAGAATATGGAAACGAATGTCTCATCATTGCACCCACAGGGTGGTTTTCTGTGTAATTTGCTCACGAGTTTCGGAGCTGTTGCAGGGGACACTTCACATATTTGGCTCTGTATTTCCACTTTTTATTTGTTTAGATGGAGTCTCACTCTGGTGCCCAGGCTGGAGTGCAGTGGGGCGCCCTCTGCTCACTGCAGCCTCTGCCTCCCGTGTTCAAGCAATTCTCTCGTCTCAACCTCCTGAGTAGCTGTGGTTACAGGCATGCGCCAATAGGCCCGGCTAATTTTTTTGTATTTTTAGTAGGGACGGGGTTTCTCCGTGTTGGCCAGACTGATCTCGAAATCCCGACCTTAGGTGATCCACCCACCTTGGCTTCCCAAAGTGCTGAGATTACAGCCATGAGCCACCGGGCCTGGCCTGTATTTCCATTTCTTAACTTCTGCACTTAGTAGGCATTATGATTAGTAAGCACAATTCTAGTATTTATTGATGCAACCAGTTATTTTTTTAAAAACAAAAGATTAGAGCATTAGGCTCCATTTTTAAGACAGACAACAAGAAAAACAGCCCAACAAACCCCTAAAACAAAAAACCAGCCCAAGACAGAGGATGAAAGATCAAGCAGTTGCTACCAAGTTTCAAGCCTGGAGGCTAATTTCTCCAGATGCATCACAGCCAAATCAATCAATCAATCAATCAATCAATCAATCAATCAGTCAACCAATCACAACCCAGGTGCAGCATTAACTGGCTTCACTTTTCAGGTCAGCTGTGCTGGGTTGGCTGCATACAGACATGTTTTTAAATTTCTTACTTCCACAGAGAAATTCAAAGACCAACAGTTTATGTATGCAGAATCCTCATGCTGTAGACACACAACTCAAAATATACTGTAGAGATATTAAGAAATAGAAGTCACAAGGCCAATAGAAAATACCAGATGTTCTCCCCCAAATTCTTTAGCTTGGGGTTTGTTTGCCTCATAGCTTTACTATTGCAGAACAGTTTTGTGAGGTGCCTCCTTTTCAAGGGTGTGGACTAGTTAAGAATCTGCTGCAGTAAAAATATGGGCAGCGATAGAAACTGTGTCTAAGTGAGGACTCCCTTGGTCCGAAAGACTGTCGGCTGTTTTAATTGAATCCATTCATTAGCCTGTCTCATCAGTGCATGCTGGTAAGACTGTGTACGAGAATGTGAATACATATCCAGGGCTAGACAATTCATGATTTTGTTATTAAAAGAAAGTTGCTGGTAGAATTCCATCCATAAATATTTGAGTAGAGTTACAGAGGGACTGGCAGGCTGTATTCATTCAAATTGGCTTCACTGGTCAGCTTTTCAGTTGAAGCCCGTGAGAAATTTGCCAAAAGAAGACTGAAAAATCAAGCTCTGTCCCAGCGTGTAACTTGGAAGGATCCTAACTGACTATTTGTGGGGCAGCTTTTCAGCTGGTAAGCAGACCTGGTCAATTTCTTTTTAAAATGCCCCCTGCATCTGTCTCATTTTCCTTCTATTACCAGCCGATCCAAGGCTTTATATCTCACCAAGCAATTACCGCAACAGTTCCCACCTGGGGCCTGTGCTTCCAGGCCCTGCCAACTTCAATGCAAACTCTGTCAAGGGGATTTTTTAGATCACCGCTCCCCCTTGGTCATTTCTTTGTTTTTGTTGTTGTTGTTTGTTTTGTTTTTGAGACAGAGTCTCACTCTGTCACCCAGGCTGGAGTGCAGTGGCGTGATCTCCGCTCACTGCAACATCCGCCTCCTGGGTTCAAGCGATTCTTCTGCCTCAGTCTCCCTAGTAGCTGGGACTACAGGCGCGGGCCACCACACCTGACTAATTTTTGTATTTTTAGTAGAGACGGGTTTCACCATATTGCCGAGACTGGTTTCAAATTACTGACCTCATGATCCGCCTGTCTCGGCCTCCCAAAGGCTTGGAATTACAGGCGTGAGTCACCTCTCCTGGCCTGCTCATTTCTTTCTTTAAGAATCTAAGTGCAAATTCTGGTATATTGTGATTAATGCTTAAGAATCCCTGTATTTGAGAGGAAGGTGTTATCACATTAATGAACAGTGCCAAACACATTGTGCATATCTACAGTTTAATCCTTGAATGTATGTTACTGGACTAGCTCCCTCCTCCTTCTGTGTGATGGTACCATCCATAGAGTCAGTCACATCCTTGTGATGTTTTAAATGGAGTTTGGCAACATGTAAATGATGTGTAAAGCAAGTTTTTATGATTAAGGAACCAGATTTATTAATTTTTTTATTGAAAGTTGAAACAACACGTATGAACAAAAAGCAAGGAAAGAATATACTCTTTTTTGTGGACGATAACAACAAAAAAATCTAAGTGCCTGGGTATTGTTTACTGAATCAAGTAGGGATTTTTATTTTGAAGCGAGATTTATTTATTAGCGTAACTAAAACCATACGCCTTGATTAAAACTAACATTGAAAGTAGAGAGACTAGATCCTTTCTAGGAAGAAAGGCATTTGAGAACTGTGAGAAATGAAAAAGATTTTAGTTCAAACCAGGGTCACCCAGGGTCTAGTGCTTATATGACTGTGAGAGGGCCTCTTTTTTTTTTTTTTTTTTTAAATTAGAAAGTATATAAATACAAAATTAGATGTAGGTCTTGGAAGGAATTAGGGCTTGAGCTTTATTAGCTTAGTAGTAAATCTGCCTCTGGGTCAAACAAACATGGCCTAATAGCTGAGTTTGTTTTGAATTTTCATATTTGGATCAAAGTGATACATTCATGTGGAATCAACTCTGATTGTGCTGAAAAGCTTAGGATGAAGGACTTTCTCTGGTCCCCACGCTCCTCCCTTAGTTCCCGCCCCAGAAACAAGCTATTTTAGCTTTATTTTTCCTTCGGTGTTTTATCACAAAAGGTTTCGTACTATATGCTCATAATGTTTTTATGATTAATCTAAATAGTACCTACTGACTTACTGCTATGGCACATGCGGATTTATCTTATTTCCTGCCACCTCCTCTCAATGTAGAAACTATTACTGCTTTTTAGTGATTATTACTGCTTTCATTAGTCCTCAGTAGCTTAGTCTAGTAACTAGTTTTAATTTTAGTTTTGTGTGATTTAGAAACGGCTCCATGGTCTAATTCCGCTGTCTTTCAACGTGTGGCATCTCTGCTGGTCTCTTTTGTTGCTTCCCTTTGCACACTAGATGCGTAGTGCCCCTCTCTTCCAGCTCCGCCTTCTTTGCCTATTGAAGTCCTTTCCATCCTTCAAAGCCCGGATCAATTCTTACCTCATCCATAAATCTTAGCTGTTCCAACAGACTTTGGTATCACTCTTTGAAAGCTTCTCATTTGAGTTCTGCAACACGCAATTTAGCACTTAATTATAAAGCTTATTGTTTCTTTCTGAGCTCGGCCCCTCCTCCTCCCTGGAGCCAGTCACTGTATCTTTTGCAAGGCTGGCTCTCAGTAAGTGTTTATTGAACTGAATCGTTCTGTTCTCTGATTGTTTCAGATTTGTGAGTCTTACCTGCCTCACTAGATTATAAACATCACATATTCTTGCATTTTCCCACAGTGTGAAATGCAGACTAGGCACTCAATAATAAGTGATTGTTGAATAATTCTGATCTTTTGCTTCATCCACGTTATCTTGAAGCATTTCTCCTGCACTTACTGGAAGATAGGAGAGGGTAAGTGAAAGCATATTATTTAGTTTTAACTCTGGGTCATATTTTAAAAAATATGTTTTATCTGTCTTTTCTTTGTGAACATAATTCTTCTTCCTCATTCATTCACTAAGCTCCCAAAAATGTTGTTAAATATGGCTTTAAAAAATCCTTCAAGGTAGTTCTTGTGTGCAGAAAAGATTACTGAGTTTGTTTTAAAAATTAATAATCAATTAATTAATGTTACAACTCCACAAGTGCAGTCCTTTTTAAGCTTTGAAGTTCATTTTATAAATCTTATTTTTCTGTTTATAAATACAGCTAATTTTAACAATCATTTTTAAGGGGGCTGTTGACTAATATTTGGTCCTTTCTACAAACCTAAATAAACAGCCTGGAACACTTAAAATTTCATTTACAATTTAAATGTGCTTGGTTTTCCTTTATAGACTATGGTTGTTTGTTTTAACTAACAGAACCCTTTCTAAGTACTTAAATAACTGTTGTAAATCTAACAAATCAAGTTCAGCTATGGGCACGCTAAAAATCACTTAAATCTTCCAATATTATATAATTAAAATTATAACTCTAAATCAATAACTCAATCATATATTTTAAGTTGGAATTACAGGGCTGAACTGTTACATGAAGAGGCCAAAGTCTCATGTGACTAAATTCCAAATATTCACATATCCCTTAATAACAAAATTATAAAGATTACAGGGTTCATTTTATTAAACATTTATCAACTCAATTTCCAAAATTTAGGGGAATTATAAGATGCTTATCTGGCTGGTCATGACAGCTCATGCCTGTAATCTCAGCACTTTGGGAGGCTGAGGTGGATCCCTTGAGGCCAGGAGTTCAAGACCAGCCTGGCCAACACAGTGAGACCATGTCTCTGTAAAAATGTCAAAAAAAGAGATGCTTATCTATTATGAAGC
Organism: Saguinus oedipus; assembly: GCA_031835075.1. NCBI lineage: Eukaryota > Metazoa > Chordata > Mammalia > Primates > Cebidae > Saguinus > Saguinus oedipus. The sequence goes on from CM063185.1 coordinate 72,177,453, forward strand.
AAATGTGTTACTCTGATTAATGTTGGGGATTGCTGTCTGTCTTAGTTCCAGTTGCTGTAACAAATTACCATAGACTGGGTGTGTTCAATAGCAGAAACTTTTCTCACAGATCTGGAGCTGGAAATCTAAGATCATGCACCAGCATAGCAGGGGTCTTGGTAAAGGCGGTCTTCCTGGTTTACAGACCATAGTGTTTTCATTGTACCCTCACTTGGTGGAGAAAGGGATCATTTCTCTAATGTCTCTTATAAAGGCGTTAATCCCATTCATAATCTAATTACCTACCAAAGACCCCCACCTTTAAAATACCATCAAATTGGCCTGGCGAGGGAGCTCATGCCTGTAATCCTAGCACTTAGGGAGGCCGAGGCAGGCGGATCACAAGAACAGGAGATCGAGACGATCCTTGCTAACATGGTGAAACCACGTCTCCACAAGAAGAAAAAAAAGAAAGAAAATTAGCTGGGCATGGTGGTACGCACCTGTAGTCCCAGTTATTCAGGAGGCTGAGGGAGGAGAATCACTTGAACTTGGGAGATGGAGTTTGCAGTAAGCCAAGATTGCACCACTGCACTCCAGCCTGGGCGACAGAGCAAGACTCCGTCTCAAAAGAAAAAAAAATTCCATTACATTGGAGATTTAGGCCTCGACATTTGAATTTTGGAGGGACAAAAATATTCAGTTTGCCACCTTTCTACTTGATTTTGGGAGTCGTGTTTTTGGCTTGTTGAAGGCGCTTCCTGCCTGGAGAAGATGACCTGGGTGTGAGTAGAGCGTCATGTTGGACTGAAATGGTCTGGCAGGCCTCTTTTCATAGTTACGGGGTAAATGGCTCCATTTGGGGTGATCAGATGTTCACTAGATTCGACTGAAACTTTTCCTAATTTTGTCTGTCAGAGAAGTCTGTTACTTAACCAGTTTTTAGATATGCAATCTGCAATATCTGGTTATACCAAGCTAAGGCGGGGGCCCAGGAGGCAGCCATACTGGACTGGGTTTTCATTTTTTTTGGCTCTTTAGATATATAAATCATTAAGATTGCAAATCTTAAGATCTCGAACCTTAAACGGTAAATCTTTGCATCCAGCTCTTGTAACCTTTGAACTGGCTAGAATCAGGCATTCTTTTAATATGCTTCTTGTCTTTAAAAAGCCACGATTTTTACACATTAAAATATTATCCAGTTGAATTAGGAAAGTCTCAGCTTGTGTCTGAGCGTGTTCTGTTACTAGATGTGAACTGGGTATAGGTTTATGAAATAAAATCTAGAAATGGCACTGTGCAAACCAATGACGATTACTCGCTCTGATTCACCAGTGCTGCAGTGGGGAACAGAAACCTCACAGTGGAGCAGATGTCGCCCAGCTAAGCCTGTAAAAAGTCTATAAAAGGGCACAGCCAGGCTTCCTCTGGGACTTCATCTAGAGGTCAGGGAAGGGGCCTCGATCCCACAGGGTAATTTTCATAGTTTGGTTCATGTCCGCCTTGCTTAGGGTAGTATCCTCAATGCCCGGAACAACGCATTGCAAGGCATTAATAAAGATGTTTTGAATGGATGGATGGCGGGCCGTACTAGCCAGGCTCTCCCCTGTGCATGCACAGGACATGTGTAGAGGAGATTGTTTATATAGCCACCGTTTGACGTGGCGCTAGAACCCAGTAAACTGCAAAATTCATGAGTGGAGCAGAAGTGGCTGGTTTACTAGGAAACTTTTATAAACACTCAAGGTAATACAGCAGCCACAGCGAAGTCAAAGCCCCAGAGCCTCGCTGCCATGGGCAAAGAGGCTTTGAATGGGGCCTTTGATGTGATGAGCATGATGTGTGAATCGCAGTTTTAAAAAGTGATCATGGTTTTCTTCAGTCATTTTCTGATATTTTCTTATGGGCACAGACGAGTGTAACCTGTGCCTATGACACCAATGAGGACAGACAGGCAGGCAGGATGCCCTGTTTTTGCTTGTGATTACCAAAATAGCAAGTTTCCAGTCTGATTTTTCTCCCTAGGCGCTCTTAAATGTCATCATAAGTATCACTGCAGACAGGGAGCAAACTGGGTATGGAGATTGCCTCCAACACAGCAGATGGATTCTCGTTTTCTTACTGTATTCACTGCTGTGTCATTATGGGGGACAGCAATTGAACAACGAGGAGCAGACATGTGAAATTAAGTCTTTGTTACCTATAGGCAAAGAAGTACATTGATTTTGTGAGATGTTGTCAGAAGAGGTGTGATAGGAATCTCCTCCCAGTGTGTGTGGGTATGGGAGACAGATTAAAAGGCATTCTTAGGAGGACCAGGGATTTCAGGACTACTAAATGATAACGTGTGAGATCTTCATCACAAAGATGATACTTTAGTATAGGATTGGGCCTGAGAGAAATTTTTGAAGTATTGTAGGAGTTGTTCGGAGGGGGAGGGGTTGGAAAGTACAGAGGGGACTCCTGGGGAATGAGAGAGCTTGCTTTTGTTCAAAAGCATTAGTCTTTAATGTTGAGGGCATTTGAAAAGACCTAGAATGGAAATCATACTAAAAATCAAATCAGCAAGTTTTTTTTTTTTTTTTTGAGATGGAGTCTTGCTTTGTCACCCAGGCTGGAACACAATGGTGCAACCTCAGCTCACTGCAACCTCCACGTCCTGGGTTCAAGTGATTCTCCTGCCTCAGCCTCCCGAGTAGCTGGGACTACATGAGTGTGCCACCATGCCCAGCTAATTTTTGCATTTTTAGTAGAGACAGAGTTTCACCATGTTGGCCAGGACGGTCTCGAACTCCAGACCTTAAGTGATCTGCCCGTCTACCCAAGTGCTGGGATTACAGGCGTGAGCCACCACGCCCAGCCAAGTATTTCACTTTTTCTTATTCTCTTTTTTTTTTGAGCATCAGTTGTATGTAAGGCACTGAAACAGTCTGTGCTTTTCCCGTGTTTCGTGTTTATAGTTGCTTCTCCCAAACGCGCACGGATGAGAAAAGATGATACGCACATATCACACCATATGTGCATATCTTTGGCTGCTTTTTATCAAGTAGGCACAGATAGTCAAAGACATTTGTGGACACTCCTCTATTACTATTTTTAGTCCTATAAACCAAAACCTAAGTACTATGACACGATAGCCGTAACGTTCCCTACAGCTCTTCACGATATGCCAATTACTGAAATGGTTTCTTTCCCATTATGCAGCCCCAAAGCGGTGAGATCATGAGGTGGGCAAGCAAGAGAAAACAATATTTAATTTGTCCTAGAAGGGGGCCCTGGGAATAAAAATATTCTCCTTTCCCCTGAGGTTTCAATACGTGGACACAACCAAAAAATGCAGGAGTGAAGCCCACCGACCAAGGCCGCACGTAATTACCTAATTAAATCATTTTCATCTAATGAATATAAGCAATAAAATAAACTGGCATAGCATGAGTCGGGGAGTGATTCCAGTGGAAGGAACCGCAGAGCGGGCGCAGCTGCGCTGGGACTTGCAGAGCCTTTCCGCTTGTTTTCACGTGACGCCGTGTTTGCACTTCAGCTCCAGGTGAGCAGGTCTGAGAAGGCGGCTCTGTCTGGCAGTCTCACAAACAGGGTTGGACCTTCTGTGCACCTTCACCTTTTGCCTGGGGAAAGCTCGATTTTACCCGAGAATGCTGGCGATCCTAGCCGGGGCTAAGTGTGTTCCCCAGGGCTGTGGGTGAAGGGTTTCCCCAGCTGGCCTGGAATTTGTCGGTGACGGATTATTTACAAAGACAAACCCCAGGTTCCTTGATCTTGGTAATGGTGGGTGGAAAAAGCTGATGGTGTTATTCTGTGCGGTTTTAGCATGAGATCAACGATGAATGCCTTCTGTCTCAAAATGGTAAGGGATATTTTGGAAATATTTGAGAACAATTTCTCAGCCTTTACTATCTTGTTTGACTTCTCCCTTCAATACTGTCTTCTTGGCTGGGCACACTGGCTCATACCTGTAATCCCAGAACTTTGGGAGGCTGAGGCGGGTGGATCATTTGAAGTCAGGAGTTCAAAACCAGCCTGGCCCGCATGGTGAAACCCCATCTCTCCCCAAAATACAAAAATTAGCCTGGCCTGGTGGTGTGTGCCTGTAATCCCAGCTATTAGGGAGGCTGTGGCAGGAGAATTGCTTGAGCCTGGGAGGCTGTGGTTGCAGTGAGCAGAGATTGCTCCACTGCACTCCAGCCTGGGAGACAGATCGAGACTGTCTCAGAAAAACCCCCCAAAAACGTGAAACTATCTTCTTTGCCTCTTGCCTCACCTATAGAAAAAAAATAAGTTGACCACAAGCACAGATTAGTGCATTTTACATTAGAAAAAAACAATGATTTTGGAAGTTTTCTGACATATATTGCTGATATATATTGGGTTCTACCACTCGCGGGTTCTGTGACCATGGACAGGGAGAGACTCCTCATCTGTAAAATAGCCATGGTAAAGCAGATTCAGTGAGACGGCATAAGAGACATGTAGATGGAGCTGTTCTTCAGGGAAGACTGGTTTCCTTGGCTGAGAGGTGCATACTCTATTTATGGATGGCCATCCCTTGCTCTCTAGACGCTTCTGTGACAGGGGATTCCCGTCTTGTCACGTAGGCAGGAAAGTCCCTTCTTACTATGTGGATTGTCGGGGTGTGAAAAGATTTCTTTTCTCATGACTGTGGCAATGAGGGTTAAGGGAGTCCCTTTTCACTCCTTTATTTTTTAATTAATTAATTAATTAATTTTTGAGACAGAGTCTCGTTCTCTCGCCAGGCGCCAGGCTGGAGTGCAGTGATGCAATCTCGACTCACTGCAACCTCTACCTCCCGGGTTCAAGCAATTCTCCTGCCTCAGGCTCCTGAGTAGCTGGGACTACATGTGTGCGCCACCATGCCCAGCTAATTTTTGCATTTTTAGTAGAGACAGAGTTTCACCATGTTGGCCAGGATGGTCTCGATCTCTTGACCTTGTGATCCGCCTGCCTTGGCCTCCCAAAGTGCTTGGATTACAGGTGTGAGCCACCGTGCCCGGCCTATTTTTATTTTTATTTTTTTGAGACAGAGTTTTGCTCTTGTTGTTCAGGCTGGAGTGCAATGGTGAGGTCTTGACTCACTGCAACCTCCGCCTCCTGGGTTCAAGCTATTTTCCTGCCTCAGCCTCCCAAGTAGCTGGGATTACAGGTTCCTGCCACCATGTCTGGATAATTTTTGTATTTGTAGTAGAGATGGAGTTTTACCAAGTTGGCCAGGCTGGTCTTGAACTCCTGACCTCGTGATCTGCCTGCGCAGGCCTCCCAAAGTGCTGGGATTACAGGTGTTAGCCACCACACCCGGCCCACTCCTTTAATACAGATGGAAATGAAAGGAAAGAAAGCATGGGAAAAGTCACTTCTGGGCAATGTGGTGCAGAGCTTGATGGCACTGGAGATAGATTCTTTTTGCCATCTGTTTTGTGCCTCTGGAGGTGAGAGGGCTGGTCTGTTACTAGTGCATATTTCACTTTAAACTGACCCTTCCCATTTTGTGCTGTTTCCCACTTACCCCCATATATCTTTTAAAATTGAAATATCAACACTTCCCTGGGTTCTTGCTCCTATATCTTTCCTCTTATTAGCCATTAATCTTCATTTGTGTTTGCAGGATATGCCAGTAATGTGGAAACAATCTGATTTCTAGCTAAGGGAGGATTTGAGAAACTTTGCTTCAGCCCTCATGTGTAACACACAGGAAAGTCACAACCTTCACCCTTGTGGAGCCTGCTGCCTTGTGGGCAGAAGTGAGTGTGTGGGCACAGGTGTGAGGGAGGAGAAGCCCTGGGCCTTTGGGCAGCCATGTGACTTACGAAAGAAGATGCAGAGTTGACAGTTGGATTTAAAACGTTTGTGCCAGCCGTGTGCAGTGGCTCATGCCTGTAATCCCAGCGCTTTGGGAGGGCTAAGGTTGGTGGATCACTTGAGGTAAGGAGTTCAAGACCAGCCTGGCCAACGTGGTGAAGCACTGTCTCTACTAAAAATACAAAAGTTAGCTGGGCATGGTGGTGTGTGTGTGTAGTCCCAGCTAGTCGGGAGGCCGAAGCAGGAAAATTGCTTCAACCCAGGAGGCAGAGGTTGCAGTGAGCTGAGATGGCGCCACTGCACTCCAGCCTAGACAACAGAGTGAAACTCTGTCTCGGGAGTCGGGGGGAGGCGGGGAAGCAGTTGTTCTCAGTCTTGACAGCATATAAGAAAACTCTGTGGAATCCTTTGAAGTATACCATGCCAGGATCATACCTCCACAGATTCTGATTTCAAAATCAGTATAGAAGGGAATCTGGGCATCAGGGTTGCATAAAGATCCATAGGTGATTTTAATGTGCAGCCTTCTTTGAAAATAGCTGACTGCCCTACTCTTCCCTCGCTTCTCTTTTTCTCCTCTTTCCCTCCTATTTTCACTCTAATCCAGTGATTCTCATCGTGAGCTGTACGTTAGAATTACCTGGGGAAATACAGAAAATTCAGATGGTGATGCTATGCCCAGACCAATGAAATAGGAGTTTCTAAGGATGGAACTCAATATTTCATAAGTTTCTTTCTTTTTTTTTTTTTTTTTTTGAGACGAAGTCTCATACTTGTCGTTCAGAGTGGAGTGCAATGGTGTGATCTCAGCTCACTGCAACCTCCACCTTCCATGTTCAAATGATTCTCCTGCCTCAGCCTCCTGAGTAGCTGGAATTACAGGCACCTGCCACAACACCTGGCTAATTTTTGTATTTTTTGTAGAGATGAGGTTTCACCATGTTGACCAGGCTGGTCTTGAACGTCTTGGCCTCAGGTGATCTGCCCGCCTTGGCCTCCCAAAGTGCTGGGATTACAGGCATGAGCCACTGCACCTGGCCCATACATTTCTTTTCTTTTTTCTTTCTTTTATTTTTTTTTTTTAGACAAGGTCTCTTTCTGTACCCCAGGATGGAGTGCAGTGGTGTAACTTTGGCTCATAGAAGCCTCAACCTCCAGGGCTCAAGGGATCCTCCTGCCTTAGCTTCCTGGGTAACGGGGACTACAGGCATCTACCACTGTATCCAGCTAATTTTATTTATTTTTTGTAGAGACAAGGTCTCTCTATGTTGCCCAGGCTGGTCTGGAACTCCTGGGTTCAACTGGTCCTTCTGCCTCTGCCTTTCAAAGTACTGAGATTACAAATGTGAGCCACTGTGGCTGGCTAAGCATCTGTAAATTTCAAGACTGGTGATTCCACTATACAGCTCAGATTGAGAGGAAGAGCTGGAGGAACTGGATACTCTTTCTGTCAGGTAGAGACCAAGTTAGTAAAGCAGACTGAGGGGTGGATTAGCACAGAAACTGAAGGAAGATTTGGTACTTAGGCATTTGGTGTAAATGGAGCCTTTGATATGATGTCGATGAGAAGTAATGATAATGTTTCATTCCTAATTTTAAAGAGGATACCGTTGACATTTTCTGATAATAGGTACTATGCCTGAGAAGATCCCTTCTGTTGCGTTACTGTGAGTTTGTATTATGTTGAATTTAATCAAATTCTGTTTCTGCATTTGTTAAAAAGGTCACGTGGTTTTTCTTTTATTCTTTCTTTGTTTTTTGAGACAGAGTTTCACTCTTGTCACCCAGGCTAGAATGCAGTGGCACCATCTCAGCTCACTGCAACCTCTGTCTCCTGGATTCAAGCGATTTTCCTGCCTCAGCCTCCAGAGTAGCTGGAATTACAGGTGCCTGCCACCAGGCCTGGCTAATTTTTGTATTTTTAGTACAGACAGGATTTCACCATGTTGGCCAGGCTGGTCTCAAACTCCTGACCTCAGGTGATCCACCTCCCTCAGCCTCCCAAAGTGCTGGGATTATAGGCACGAGTCACTGCACCTGGCCATGGTTTTCTTTTTTAATCTGTTAATGCGTTGGACCATATTATAGATTTTTCTAATATTAAACCATCCCTGCATTCCTGAGATGATAATTGCAACTTGATTACGGCGTATTATTTTTTATCCATACTGTTCCAATTGGCTTTGCCAGTAATTTAAAATTTTTGCATCTTTATTTATGAATTAAAAAGGCAAAAATTTACCCCTTTTCTAATACCTGCATGATTGGTCTCAGTTTTATGCTGACTGCGTAAAATGATTTGGGTGGCATATTTCCTGGAAGAAATTATGTAAGACAGATAATTTTTTTTCTTTAAAGATTGGGAGAATTTTTGCATGAAGCCATCTGATACTGGCATTTTCATTGTGGAAACACTTGAAGACATTGCTTCAACATCTTTAATAGTTATAACATTATTAAGACTTCATATTTTTGCTGAAAGCAGCCTCTGAAAGATGTGTTTTTCTGGTTCCCAACCTCTTACTCCTGTATCTATTTCTAATGTTTGTCAGCCAAATTTCTTGCTATCACCATTTTTTTTTTTAATTAACATTAGTAAATGTTAATTTACTCAACTTGCTGAAAACTAGCTTCTGTTGCTTTGAGAAGGTTGCAAATGAATGCTCATGATGCTGACTCAACAGGATTATTTTTTAGTTTTTTTTTTTTTTAAACTTTATGCTTTATTTTGAGACTATTTGCCAGCCACTTTTTTTCTGAAAAACTTTCTACTGCTTGGTATGGTTGACGAAATCCTTTTCTGATATCCTCCTAACTCTCTGATTATATATGAAATATCTCCTTTCTAATCCCTTTCCTCATTCCCTCCTGGTGGTGCGAATATATTGACATTTGTAGGTTTCCATTCTTACACCCCTGCTCTTTTCATTCTACACAGCCTTCTCAGAAAATCTCATCTACTCTTATGATATAAATTTCACCCAGGGGTACATAAGATTTTATGGAGTCTGAAGCTTATATAAATTTGGAGCTTCTCTTTAAGAAAAAAATATAAAATTAATTACAAGTTCTCATCTTGGAAGTAAGGGGCATGAAACTTAAACTTCGTTAAAATTACGGTACACGTGTCTCTGTCTACATTTCTCAAGTTGGAATATGTTTTTGACCTCTTTCCTAAAAATTTCTTTAAGATTTGTAAATGAAATTATTTATTGAAGGTATCTGTCTCACAGTAGGACTTAAGATGTCCTACAGTATGGAGGTTTTAAAACACAGCTGCAAAACAATTTGAAATGCCTCCTATTGAGAAGTGGGGTCTATGCCTCTCTTTTTGAGTGGGGGGCTTTATGACTGCTCGATTAGTAGACTATAGTGCAAGTAATATGGTGCCAGGTCTAAGTCTCAAGAAGCTGATAGCTTCCACTTCTTGCGTTTTGGGGATGTTTGCTTTTGGACTTCAGACACCATGCTGTAAAAAAGTCAGAGCCACACGGAGAACCCACGTATGGGTGTTTGAGCAGACAACCTGGCAGAGGTCCCAGCAGGTGGCCAGCGCCAATTTGCCAGCTGCGTGAGTGAGCTATCTTGGGAGTGGAGCGTCCAGCTTCGGGTCAAGCTGCCCTCGTTGATACCGCATGGAGCTGAGGTGAGATTTCCCCACTGAGCTCTGCCCAGATTGCAAAGTGGTAAGATAAATATGATTGCTATTTTAAAACCTTGAGTTTTGGGGTGGTTTGTCACACAGCAGTAGAGAGCTAGAACACAGACACCTCAACTTGTTTCTTCCCCATGTGTCTAATCGTAATTAATGATGGTGTCGCTGACACTGTTGCCCACACGTTGTGTGAGCATTCACTCTCATTTTTCCTATTCCCTCATATCTAATTAATCACGAAGTTAGGTAGTTTCAGATTTTACTTCTTACATGTTTCTCTCATTTACTTCCTCTTCTCTATCTTTTTGTTAGTAGTGCCCTCTGTGTCTTTTAATGTTTTGCAGGAGACTTGTAATGTTTTTTTCTAGTATCTCTCTTTGCCCTGCTCAAAATTGGTTTCCTGCACTGCCACAAAAATGTCCATGAAATAAATTCTAACTGTGCTACCTCTCTGCTTAAATCTCTTCAATGAAATAGACATAAAATAGTTAAAGATAGGTCGGGTGTCATGGCTCACGCCTGTAATCCCAGCACTTTGGGAGGCCGAGGCAGGTGGATCACCTCAGGTCAGGAGTTTGGGACCAGCCTCGCCAACATGGTGAAACCCCATCTCTACTAAAAATAAAAAAAATTGGCCGGGCATGGTGGCTCAAGCCTGTAATCCCAGCACTTTGGGAGGCCGAGGCGGGTGGATCACGAGGTCAAGAGATCGAGACATCCTGGTCAACAAGGTGAAACCCCGTCTCTACTTAAAATACAAGAATTAGCTGGGCATGGTGGCGCGCGCCTATAGTCCCAGCTACTCAGGAGGCTGAGGCAGGAGAATCGCCTGAACCCAGGAGGTGGAGGTTGCAGTGAGCCGAGATCGCGCCATTGCACTCCAGCCTGGGTAACAAGAGTGAAACTCCGTCTCAAAAACAAAAACAAAAACAAAACAAAACAAAACACATTTCTCAGCTGAAGAAAGACCTGAGTTTGCCCCTTTGAATATTGCAACACTAACACACAGGTACATTCTTACACCATTTCCCATAGGCATCCTAACCTTCATTCACTCTCATCCCTGCCCCATTAAACAACCACAGCAATAACAACATCTTGCCTACCAAGGATTGAAATGCAAACTGCTTTGGATTTCCAATATGTCAGTGGTAAAAAATAATAATAAAAAACCACAGAATAATATCTGTGGGATTTGAGAAGGTATAGTTAGTGAATTTTTTTTTTTTTTTTTTGAGATAAGCTCTTAACTATGTCACCTCGGCTGAAGTGCAGTGTCCCAGTCTTGGCTCCCTGAAGCCTCAACCTTCCATGCTCAGGTGATCCTCCCACCTTAGCTTCCTGAATAGCTAGGATTACAGGTGTGGGCCGCCATGCCGGGAGGAGCCAACATTTTAATATTCAGCCAAGCTGTCATTATGAGAGAACTAAAAATGCAAAAGTCCAAAAAAGAATGTCACGCACCATGCCTCCTAGAAATACAGATGATTTTTGTTATTGTTTGTAGTCTTTTTCCTGTCTACAGTGGAACTTTCTATGCCTAGTTACGTCATGAGATTGGATAGAATCATGTAGCTACTATACTATTTCAGTGATAAATATGGTACCATTAGCTCATACTTTTAAGATGTCGAACAGTTCAGCAGCAGTATATAAATTAACTTCTACAAGGGGACGAAGTGACATTTTAAAATCTTGTTTCAATGAGAAAAGAAATATTTTCAACTTCCACGCATCTAATTTAACAATTTTTGGAGCATAATGTGGAAATGTCTGAGGTAATTTATTTTTGTCGTAGTAATGATTGCTTGAATTTGAATATCTCAGAGCCAAAATTCATGCTCTTGATATTTAGAAGATACAAATATTGATGAGAATGTTGTACAGTGTTTTCCTTTAGAAATTCCCATTACTCCTTGCTATTTCTTTAGACCAGGAAAATGTGAGATTACATTCTGAAAGTGTTTTAAAGTACAACAGAGAATTGGTTTCTGTTTGACAGCAATCGTCACTTCCTTCTGTTTTCAGCGTACCTTGGGCCTGAACTATAGCAAATGATTCCCTTAAATCAACAGGGACAGATGTAGAAAGTAATAACATTAATAAGTCAACATTGAGTAAAGGATTTAATACTTGGCCGGGCGTGGTGGCTCACGCCTGTAATCCAAGCACTTTGGAGGCCAAGGCAGGTGGATCACCTGAGGTCGGGAGTTCAAGACCAGCTTGACAAACATGGTGGAAAAAAAAAAAAAAACTTAATACTTGGAGTACAGAGTAACAGATCTGTACGGTACCAATGACTTTTTCAGAATCACCTTTTTCCTGCAGGAGTATCTGGGTATTACATGTTCAGTGCTTGCAAATAATTATAGTACTGAAATGATTCTTATTTAGGTTGAGATTCTAGCCTTTTCGCTTTTTTTCACAGGCTGTTACCACAGAACCGATTATGTTCGAACATGTGTATGTGTTCCTGGATGACATAATTCTAACTCAGATTCCACGTCAAAATGGTTATTTTATCCAGAAGTAATTTTTCAGGTAATCTGGTAACAAGTTTAAAGGCAAGAGCAAAGGCAGGCAGGTACGTTTGCCTCTCGCGGTAAAGGGTGTTTTATGTAAAGGGTCATAGAGTAGACCTTACCTTTCACCCTTATTTTCTGTTTTAAAATTCTTCCTCTTCATAGGTCTAGGAGAAAGAGAGAGAAAAAAAGAACTAGTTGTTTCTTACTGCACACCCTTTGAAAAAACATGGGTGGGTGCAAAAGACACTGTATGGTTTCCTAAGGACTCAAGTTACTAGACTTCAGTAGGTTTGATTTATGTAGAACTTAGTGTTTTTCCCCCTTGAACACATGAGAAGGAGAGACGGGTCAGAGAACTGTGCCCAGTGTAAAATCATCCTGTTGTTACGGTGTTGGGCTGAAATGGCAGCAAGGGCTAGGTCGTCAGCAGGCACAGCTCCTGAGCTAGGCACTGGTCCCATGTTTTTTTTCCTCCCTTTGTTCTGAGTCATAGAAAAAGGAATCTGGGCAAGGAAGAGTGAGGCAGGACAGGTCATGCAAATAAAGGAAGATCTCATCCTTAAATTTAGCTTCAACACGATCTCAATGAGGCTACAAAGACTTATGTAACCTGAGATTTCTCACTCCTGGAGCCTGCCGAGCTGCAGTTGTGCGGCACCTGGAGAAAATCCCAAAGTTCTGATATTATTTTGATCACTCCCCACAGTCATCTCCTTACCATCATGTGACTGAATAAAATGTGAATGCAGAAGAGTTTCCTGGATTTGTCAGCTGTGGCTCATTTTCTGTTTCCCAACAGTTTCATTCATCATCATTATTACTTAATAGGCTCTATTTAGGTCTTGTACCCCCTAGTTACACACTAAGTGTCTTATCGTGGGGTTACTTGAAGACTGTGAGGCTTGCAAAGTAGTTACCTGAGTCTTACTCCATGAACCTTACTTTATGATGTAAATAAATAGTTTACTTGGCTGTTTGGTAATACAGCCTAGGGTTATCTATGAATGCCACTGCTTTGCCAGATTTTAAGGTTACTCTAATATCATTAGCTTGGAGTTTTGGCCAAAAGTACAGCCAATGACTTTGTACTAATTTATTTCTGTTAATATTGGACTTCTTGAGTCCAGAAAGTTTAAGTAACTCATTAGGAAATTTCAGAAGTTTTCACAACTACAGGGTATTCCATAAAAATATTGAATGGATCCACCGAAATGATTAGATAAAATCTTTGTGGTTGAAATTCTATTGATTTAAAGTTTGTAAATATTCAGAGAAGTGTTAAGCAAATTTGTTTCATTGCACTGTACTTTAAAAGAGAGACTTTTACCTAAGTTGACTGTAGCTTAGTTCTTTTCCAAGCAGCATAATAAATAAAGCTCTGGCTGAGAAAATGTAGCGCAGCTGTAGGCAGTGCAATTGCAGGGTTTGGATATCCAGTTATCGGGGGTAGGAGGAAAACTGTACTTTCTAAGTGCCATTCCATAACCCATTACAACTTATTTTCCTAGCATAAAAAGGGGACTTAAAAAAAAATGGTACTAGAGGGTGCTAGGAGTGTCCTTGACTCACACCAGGGCGAAGAAGGGTAACGCCGTCTGTTCTCACCTGTGGAGTGCATACCCTGTTCCTGGTAGTAGGAGATTTACAAACATCTTTAAAACACCAATGTGGGTATAACTGGCCCCATTTTACAGATAAGAAAGAGCATTGTCGCAAAGGGCTGGGGAAGAGGTAGAATACAGAATTCCTAATTGACTGACGAAAAAATACATTAACTGGACATGGTGAGCTGGAAGTGAGTAGATCAAATTTCCTTCCTCAAAAACTAGGGGCTCGACAAAGACACAAAGATAGGTCTTTTTGGGGGGAAAAAGATTTTGTTTCTTGCATGCCAGTAGTTGAGATCTGTGACCCTATTACCCATTACCTATCTACCTTTTTCCTTTTTTATAGACAGTCTTGCTCTGTGGTCCAGACTAGAGTGCAATGGCATGATTACAGATCGCTACAGCATTGAACTCCTGGCCTCAAGCAAACCTCACGTCTCAGCCTCACAAAGCACTGGGATTACAAGTCTGAGCCACTGTGCCTGGCCTTACCTATGTACCTTTATGTTGTCTATGTGGTGAGCATGTTTGTATTCAGTCAATATTCCTTGAATGTCTACCATGTGTGTAGCATTTTGCTTAATTAAGGGCTCCCATCAGTTGTTCATTATCAAATAATTTCAAGAAACTCACTTTCTGCCTCGTCTGGGAACTTATTCATGCTTTAAGAAGCAGCTCACACTTTAGCGTGTCTTGAAGCCCTACCTGAACACATCAGTCAGACGTTCATCAGCCTCTATTGTAAGTTTCTGTCTGTAATACATCTATCATAGCCTAACCCATGGACCATGTTTATTTGTTAATATGCTTGTCCCTTTCTGCTAGACTGTGAGACTATGAATTCCATGCCATCAAAGGTTCCTTGTCCGTCACCCATCAAATACCCCAGTGATTATGTCAGCCTGGCTCTTAGTAGCAGTTCATAAAGCTTACTTGGTACATGAATCACCGTGTACCGGCAGTTCTAGGTAAAGCAGAAAGTTCTTCTCCTTTAAAGTCACTCAAAAATTTAAAAGGTATGACTGAGTTCCTGCACACTTTGTGTGTATTATATAATTTAATCTTACTGTAATTTACTTAGCTTGGTATTATTTCATTGGCCCCTTCATTTATAAAACTGCTCAGAGAGGTGGAGTAGCACGCCCAGTATCACTGAACTAGTAAGTAGTGGAACAGGAGATAAAATCTCGTCTGCCTGACTCTGAAGCTGTGTTTATTACACTGAGTTACTCTGACTTCCATGGATACGGATGCCGACATCTTACTCTGTCATTATCTAATTGATTCTTTGCATTTCTTTTTTGTCTTTTTCAATCATGTTCCCTCCCTCCCTCCCTCCCTCTCTCTTCTTTGTTTGAGACAGTCTCCCTCTCTCACCCAGGCTGGAGTGCAGTGGCGCGATCTCGGCTCACTGCAACCTCCACCTCCCAGCAGGGTCAAGTGATTCTCCCTCCTCAGTCTCCTGAGTAGCTGAGATTATAGGTGTGCACCACCACACCCAGCTAATTTTTGTATATTAGTGGAGATGGGGTTTCGCCATGTTGGCCAGGCTAGTCTTGAACTCCTGACCTCAGGTGATCCGCCTGCCTTGGGCTCCCAAAGTGTTGGGATTACAGGCATGAGTCACTGTGCCCAGTTAAACATTTTATTTCAACAACATATAATATTGTAGTGATCTCCCAGCCACCAAATTAATTATAAAAATACGAACTTTTCCAGATCTGGGTATACATGCCACCTGCTAGTATTTGGTTGGAGAGAAAATTTCTCAGCATCTTTCCATATGGTGGTAACGAATACACTCAGCATCCACAGGTTTTTAGGCATCCTGAGGAGGAGAGCCCACCCAGGGTGGAAAATGTCCTTAGAGCTTGAGAGTTTGGGCTCAGGAGAGTCTAGGAAAATGCCCAAGGGCTACATGTATGTGACAGCCAGGCAGATCTCTGAGAGCGTTTATTCCGATAAACCTTAACCCTGAAAGCTCTGAGGTAAGTTCTCAGTGTCTCAACAGAAAGAAATATGCAGCCTGGGAGATAAACAGGGAAGATATTAACCCAGGAAGATCGTGAGCTCCCCTTTGGATAAAACGTTCCTCCAAGGCAAAGACAAAGTCCCTTACATAAAATGATGTGGCATTTGCATATAACCTGTGCTCACACTCTTACAGACATTAAATAATCTCTAGATTAAGTATAATATCTAATACAATGTAAATGCTATGCAAGTAATTGTTATACCTTAGTGTTTTTAAAGTTTGTATTATTTTTTGTTATATTCTTGTTTTTTATTTTTTTAAGTATTTTCCATCTATAGCTGGTTAAATCTGTGGATGCAAAACCAGTGGATATGGAGGGCTAATTATATTGACATAAAAAATCGATTACTCTAGATTTTAAAATTAAGGTATAGATTATGCCCAGCAAGGTTGACACAAAGGAGAAGCTTTGAAACTAAGAATTCTTGCATAAAAACCTAGATATCCTCTTTTAAAGCGGCTCTAACAGCATAGAGGAAAAAGTGGCATGGCTTTATTAATAGCGAAATGGCAGGGCATACACTCTGTAGAATAGCTCCATGTGGTGAGAGCTCAAGGCTACATCTTCTATTACCACACCTTCACCAACAGCTAAACTGGTAACCTTGTAGTGAAGAGCTGCCAGCAACATACTGCAGAATGACAAAAGCCCATAGCACACTGAACCTCTAGATTGTATCATGCTCTGCACGTAGAGCAGGAAAATCCCACTTACCATGTAATCGTACACATGTGCTATCCCACGTGTGTGAAGCTCAGCCTACATGTAGCCCTGAGATTCCACGGCTCAAATCAAAGCGAATGGGGCATATGTCTGAAAGCAGGAAAGCAAAATACAAAGACAGCCACAATTTCTGATAAACTAGTCATAAAAGGTCATTTTTCTTACCAAACCAATTAATCTGTTTAGCTCAACGGATTCTTCGAGACAGTAATATTGCGCAAGTACTGAGGACAGGATCAGCTTTCCTTTTAAAATTGAGAATGCTAAGATTATTGCAGATATATGACATTCATGTTGAAATGTTTTTTGTTTCAAAAGCTATACATGGTAATTGTAGAAATAACTAGAAAATAAAGACAATAGCTTTTAAGAAATGCCAATATTTCTTCCCTTAAAAGACCGCTTTTAACATTGTGGTGAATATATTGTGGACCCACAACAATGGGTTGATGCTGTGAATATTGTTTTATACTTTTTTTTCACTTATAGAGATATTGTGAACAATTCTCCATGATAATATGTATTTTTGAATTAATTAAAATAAATCACATACATAAAAGTATACCTACTGTATCATATCAAGACATAATTTAACATCATTTTAAATGTATAGTATTTCATTTCTGGAAATATATAATAATTTATTTAGCTAATTTATTTATTTATTTATTTTTTGAGATGGAGTCTCACTGTCACCCAGGCTAGGGTGCAGTGGTGTGATTTCAGCTCACTGCAACCTCCGCCTCGTGGGTTCAAGCAATTCTCCAGCTTTAGCCTCCCAAGTAGCTGGGACTACAGGTATGGAGGTTTCATTCCGTTGACCAGGCTGATCTAGAACCCTTGACCTCAGGTGATCCGCCCGCCTTGGCCTCCCAGAGTGTTTTGTTTTTAGAAATGCAAGATTTCCCTACATGTCCCCTCACTATTATTAAAAAATGCAAAAGAATATCAATGGACAGACTGTATGTCTTTGCACATATCCCTAACTTATGTCCTTAGGATTACTATTAGAATTGGAATTACTGGTTAAATGAGATGGATTTTCTGAAGGTTTGCCAATAGCTTTCTGGAATAATCATGACTGGGTATACTCCTACCCTCAGTGCACAAGATTAGATGAAGAAAGGGATGTTGTGTCATTTAGAAGTTGCAAAGAGTTTTCTTTCTCTGGAAAGCATGTGCATTTCTTTAAGCATGAATTGCCTGAATAAGTCTCTTGGCTTTTTAAAAAAAATTTTTCTACTGGGATGTCTTTGTGTTGCTATAAAGGAATACCTGAGGCTGGGTAATTCAAAAAGAAAAGAGGCTCACGCCTGTAATCCCAGCACTTTGGGAGGCTGAGGCGGGCAGATCACAAGGTCAATAGATCGACCAGCCTGGCCAACATGGTGAAACCCCGCCTTTACTAAAAATACAAAAATTAGCTGAGCATGGTGGCGTGCCCCTGTAATTCAGGAGGCTGAGGCAGGAGAATCGCTTGAATCTGGGAGGTGGAGGTTGCAGTGAGCCGAGATCGCGCCACTGCACTGCAGTATGGCAACAGAGCAGGACTCCATCTCAAAACAAACAAATAAATACATAAAAGAAAAGAAGCTTATTTGGCTTAGGTTCTGTGGGTTGTACATAAAGGGTGGCACCAGCATTTGCTTCTGTTAGGGCCTCAGGCTGCTTCCACTCATAGCGGAAGGGAAAGGGGAGCTGGAGTGTGCAGATGTCACATGACGAGAGCAGAAGCAAGAGAGAGCAGAGGGAGGTGCCAGGCTCTTTTTACCAGCCAGTTCTGGGTGGAACTAATAGAGTGAGAGTTCATTTCCGTGAGGACAGCTCCAGGACATCCGTGAGGAATCTGCCCCTTTGACCCAAGCCCTTCCCACGGGGCCCTACCACCAACACTGGGGATCACATTTCAGCATGAGACGTGGCGGGGCCAAGTGAACCGCGAACCGTGTCTAAACCACAGCATGGGATATTCGCTTTTTCTTTTCAATTATGCTATCTTCTTACATAATAATGAATACATCATTTATCTGACGTATGTGAAGGAATTTTTCCTATTTTGTCATTTGCCTTTGAAATGTTTATGTATATTTTTGTGTGTGCAGTTAATCCTCATTATTCATGGATTCTGTATTTGCAAATTTGCTCACCAAAATTTATTTCTCCTTTTTTTTTTTTTGAGATACAGCCTTGTTCTGTCACCAGGCTGGAGTGCAGTGGCCCAATCTCGGCTCACTGCAACCTCCGCCTCCTGGGTTTCAAGTGATTCTTCGGCCTCAGCCTCCCGAGTAGCTGGGACCACAGGAGAGTGCCACCATGCCCCGCTAATTTTTGTATTTTTAGTTGAGACGGGGTTTCACCATGTTGGTCAGGATTGTCTCGATCTCTTG